>JAXCHB010000069.1:7890000-8550000 GCA_036926305.1 Uropetala carovei
AAATACAGAAATAAAGAAACGATCGTATCTAAGGTGGGGGATCAGGGATCTCAAAAGCGCCCTCTGAACCAGAAACGGTCCGCCAGTTCTAAACCCTCTTCATCATTTCGATTTTTACCAGAGGTAAGTGTAGAACAAAGCGCGACCGTGAGGCGATACGGCTGTTCAAAGCAGCAATGAAATGATCAAACTTAAAGAATTCTGCGATAGTTTGTTCACATCAAAACATTTACTATGCATAATGGTAGAAATGAACAGGATAAAGTGATCTCAATATCCTATTCAGACAGGCATGAACTGTAAAGTTGGGAATATTCTTGAAACAGGAAAAAAAAAGCTCTGCCGTGGAGAGGAGAATTACACTGCTACGATAGTTTAGCGGTTTTGGAAAAACCGGGTTCGATTCCCGATCGTGGCAGAGTTTTCTCCTGTCTCAAAAATATTCCAAACTTTCAAGCTTATGCCTATCTGCATAGAATCTTAAGATCACGTCATTGAATCAATATCTAGCTAAGGCAATCTCACAATTTGAGAGGGAGAAATTTTCTTCGATATATCTTTTGAGGGCATCCGTTGAGACTGGTTGATATTATAGATTGGCTAACCCGGCCCAACTACGAAAACATCCGCGTTCCGAAACGGGAGAATAACTTAGCTGCGATAGTTCAATTGTAGAACATCCGCCAGGAAAGTGATAGGTCCAGTTTCGATTCCTGTTCATGACAGAGTTTTCTTCTGTTCCAAAAAAATGTTCCTACGCTTAATGGAGTTTCGTAGTTTATTAGGTTTATTTCATATGACCTTATATTTCGAAATTATCTGTTTGGTGCCCATACGATTTGAGCTTCGAAACCAGCCTCAGTCGATGGGAAGGCGAAGAAAAATATATTCTAACAATATTTATCATTAACTCTCAATAAAAATCTAGAAGATTGACATTTATCTAATAAGATCACTTTTGATGTAGTATTTAAGCTGGTTAATCATTGAATCCTCAGATTTTCCTCACAGACCTCGCGATCCGTACTTTGAAAAACACTGCTACAGACCAATGGTGCCCAAACTACGGCCTTCGAGCCACATTCTACCCGCTGAGTGTCTTCGTCCGACCCGCCGCTATTTAAAATATTAAGGGACACAATGTAACATAAAAGGAAGATAGAAAATTATAAAAACAATATATTTTGTGTGTTACCCCTCCACTCCCATAATAGTCAAATGCATTTAAAACAAATCAGATAGTTCCGATTCAGGACTAAATCCTTAATTTCCGAGTTATTCTTAAACTCCATTTTAGATTAAGGATGGTCCGCGAAGATGGTGGAATTGAGCTACGTGGCCCTTGGGCCGAAATGTTTGGGTACCACTGATGTAGACCAACGTTTTAAAACTATACAAAAGGAATGAAGGCATCACACGATGAATCGAACGTGGTATTGGGTTTAACCCGTAAGCAGAGGAAATGACAACAAGCTCGAGGCGGTTTTCGAAGAGAAAGGGGAAAACACGAATTAAGTCAGTCGGATGACTCGGCCTAAGTTTTCGTAGGGCGAGTCGCACGAGGAGAGGTTCTTAGAACAAGAAGATTGGTAAATACGTCGAGAAACCCTTCTCCCAGAAATTATCACCTAACGGAATTCTTAAGACGGAAAGCGGTAAATTTTCGTTTCATAATTCATATAGAATGATGAAACTTGAGACGTCTCCAATCTGTAACGAGTCTTTCGTCGATACGGAACACAGCAACGGTTAAAAGATCTCTCACGGAAGATATCCGGACCGAAATGGGAAAAATATACGTTCTGGTCGTTAAAAAGAAGGGAACGAGACGATGAACTGCCACTTTTCAAACCAATTTCCGAAACGCTGGCGCCAAGTCATTCGGCGTCAATGCGTGATTTGTTATGCGTCATCTGATATTCGCGGGTTGGAGGAGTAGAAAGAAAAGGATTTTTCTACAAAATATAAATTCTATAAAAAAGAATTTTTATTAATCGTGGCATAGCATATTAACAACGCACTTAAAAATGATGCGGGTGCAAGCTATAAAAAAACGTCTGCTTGAAAATAATTTCCAAATTACACGCTCTTATTTATCTTGCATTCACTTCGTAAAATCATACAAGAAATGCCCTTCATGGAATATTATAAAACACTATTAATTGGATACAAAATAAATTTTCACTATACAGTCGAACTTCCATAAGCACACTCGAAGTGAATTCATTTTAAAGGACAAAATCTTTTTCATCTTATTTTTCTTCTATAACTCGAATTTTCTGTAAGTCGAATATTTTTTGTTTCCTTTGAGGTTCGACTCGTACAAGTTTCACTGTATATTCATAGCAAGAAATCCTCTATTAATAAAATGTAAAATATTTAATTGGCCTTTAAAAAAGTTAATATTATGAGTTTATGAGAAAGTTTTTTTTTAGTCATAACAATTTATCTAATGTAGAATTTAAATTCAATGATTTAATATGTAAAAAAAAGGGTATAAAACGCTGCGTCCAGCTCCTGTGTGGATCCATCGGCACCAAAATATTTCCCGGCGCTCCAATTCCGAAATAATTAAGAATATGAGTACATATCCGCGGCCGTTTCGGTTGGTTAACCCGCAAAACCCGGTCAAGCCGCAAGAGAGCTCCGATTGCGGCGTTGCCAGATCTCTCCCATATATTATTACAGCCTCTCGATCTCGTAACCACGTGAGGGACACGGAGGAAAGACTAAAAAAGTCGCCCCTTGGTACAGGTTCTTATGTACGGACAGGCGAGAGGGAGGAAGAGAGAGGGGAGGGGAAGGGGAAGAGGAACGGATGGGGGGGGGGAGAGGGGAGGCATCCATCGTCAGCAAAAGAGCAAACGTTTCGCAGAGACTTGGAGCGGCTTGCTCACAGTCGCACGCCTCACGCAAATTACTCCACGCGTCCCTTTTGTGAGTCGTGCCACTCGTAAAGCACGAGTCCCTCCCAACCTCCCATATCTCCTCCCTCCCCCATCTGCTGAGTTGGCGAATCCGAGCACGCTTTGACATGCCTAAAGTTTTACGTGCTCTAAAAAATAAACGGAGAGTTCCCATTGAACGCGAACCAATTACCGAAAGTTAACGTTTTTTTTAAAATTTTTTTCTTCTTCATCCTTCTATTTGGATGGATATCTCCGTGTACGCCTCAATTTAAAAACAGTTGTGTTTTGGATTCATATTACAGGGAAACGCTTTTATTTTTCTCCCCGACCGAGAATTCGAAGGCCGTGCTTTGTTGGCGAAATAAATGGCAGAGCTATGGACGATGTCGAAACATTTTCTCTTCTCCGGGCAAGTTCCTGTTATAAGGCGGCGAAAACATTTTTGCAGAAAGTGGCATAAATATCTTCCATTGACTTAGATAAACGTATCTGGCTACGTTTGAAATTATTCCGTTAACCGGTGGTTTTATTACATTTAGCCGCGTAACTAATAACTTTACAGAACATCCACCATTTTGTCTTTAAACCATCAGAGACCGGGATGAAAACTGATCGTAGCATTTTTATTTTTGTTTATACGACATCAACTTCCAATCTCGCGCCATTATATACCCATTTCCATTGCTTGTTAGCAAAATCAAAATGCGCTAAAAATTTCCAATAAGGCGAATGAGAAACTTGTTAATACGTTATACCGATACCTCAGCGGACGATCAGGAAGGCACGCCAGAGTTACCGTTATTTCGGATGGTCGCCTCTCTCCCACCTCGACAAAATTTCCCCCTTTCTCCCCGTCTCTCTTTCCCACTCCTTTCCTATCTCCCTCTGAATCTCTCTCTCTCTCTTCCTACCATTCTTTCGTTACTATTCTCAGGGTTATTAACTTCTTTGATAAGACTTTTTCTCTTTTTGGGATTTTTTCTATTTTTTAGGCGCGTTTCGCTTCCAGCGTGAGCGCCTATTATTGTCTGTCTGTCCGTCCGTCTGTCCATCTGTCCGTCCGCATGTTCGTTCTCGGCTTCTACAGAACGGATTTTCATGAAATTTGATATTAAGGACTCACAATAAAATATAAGAAGAAAATCGCAAAGATGAATCACGGACGCCAATCAGGGGTACCACTTTGCTGATGATAAAAAAAATGAACTTTCCGTCATATCTCGTAAAGTATTGCTCATATAAAATATTTTCCAAATAAATCATGTAGAACTAGTAGAGAAGAGTATTTCTTTCCCTATTCATTTTTATCGTAGGAGTAGCCGTTATCGAGAAAATCAAATGAGAATCTTAATTCGAGTTGAAATTGAAAATTTCTTACATTGTTACTTCTTCATTGTTGCTAACATAAACAATCTCACAAACAAACGTTTAATTTACTTACTTGTGCATGCAGTTTTATTAAATAGGAAGAAAATGGATTATTTATGATGAAGAAAAGAACTTTAAAACGCTATTTCCCTTACGTACAGGCAGTGCCGTAACTAGGGTATGGCGAAGGTGGCATTTGCCATAGGCGCCGCTTGCAAAAGGCGCCAAACGTTCCCGCAAAAAGTGTGAAAAGTTAATTTTCCCATAAATAAGTGTTATTTTAACACTCAAACATTGATTTTTTAATAATAAAATCCCTATTATTCTTTATTAAAACGAAGGGAAAATTATATCCTACATAACCGAGGCGTTTGCTAACATTTTGCCATAGGCGCCATATCGCCAAGTTACGCCTCTCCGTACAGGTATATCATTTCTTTCTAATACTCCATTGCACGAAACGCGCCAATTTGTGATACGCTGTACACTTTCCTAACTCGTTTTTTAGAGATAACCGATTAAGGATCATTCTTATTGCTGTCTAATGTAAGTAGGAACCGTATAGTATTTTCCTTCTGGTCTTATCTCTATCTTTTTTTTAAATCGATTAAATTTGTTTTTCGTTCATTTAGTTGTGCATACATTTTATTGCCGCTGCAGCAAGTAGATCATGGAGGGGGATACAGTTTCGTCCGGAGTTGAAGCCCTTGTTCGTCAGTTTAATTCTCAACTCTGTGGAATTATATCATATAGGAAAGAAAAAAATCGTTTGATTCCGCTAATTGTAAGATAGACATCTAAGCAGATAAGTAGATATCTAATTCCACTTAGCTAGATATACATCTAAGCAGATAAGTAGATATCTTAGCGGAATTATACCAAGTTATTATAAAACAAATTTTGTTTTCTTTTCTGAGATTAAAAAAAATTCCTCACATAATCTAACCACTCTCCTGACATCACATCATCAAATTCTTCCTCTTTTCTTTCGCCCTTTCTCTCTCTCTCTCTCAAGGTCTATCACCAGTGTTCTTCCATCGTCACCACCCACCAGGTGTTACGAAACACGCACCTAAACAGCGACGTATTCGTAGAATATGGACATTAAAACGAAAAGGCCATTCTTTTTTTTACGATTGGTCCCGTCGAAACGGCCGTTAAATGTACTTCTTCGTTGAGACACAGTGACGCGGAATTGATTGCGAAATATTCGCTTCGGTTACGAACGTGCGACCTCTGCGGCGATTCGGAAAGGTTGTCACGGGTAAACATCGAGTAATGATTCCTCGAAGACCGCAGCACACAAACCACTTTCACGCAAACTGTAGGTCGAGATAAAACGCACGATGCATGTTGCTCTTTTTTTTTTATTACATCTATCACGTGGAGTGTGTTATTCCGCCTCCGGCCGCTGCTTGGGCAGAGGGTACGAAAGGACGAGAAAACGCCTTTCCTTTCGTCGCATGCTCAATCGTCTAGAGCGCCGCGGTGGAGAGTCGGCGAAACCACCGGCCATTTATTGGCGATGGTAGAAGAGAATTGAATTTCTTCAAATTTTTACTCCAATGTCAGGAGAAAAGAAACGTTTTTTGCAACCGCAAAAAACGAACGACGAAATTTATGATTGAAAATTTTAATTAGAAAATAACGTTTATATTTTATTATGACATTCTAATGCCTGACAGAGAGGCTCAACTTCTCCCATACATGAAGGGAAAGAGTAAATTATATACCTATTACAAATATATACGTAAATGAATGACTCTGATGAAAGAGCTGTAATAATTGCATTCCTTGTTCAATAAATATAACTCCACCTTATACTGTCCTATCCCTATTTTCCGAGAATGAGATTCTTTCTCAGAATCAAAGTAGCCGTAAAAAATAATTCAAAATAATATACTCAAATAATTGCAAGTAACAAGGCATTTATTGAAACGAGAATTAACTGAAAGCCACGGAATCTTGAATTAAAGTTATCTAGTAATGTTTGTAAACTAACGATGATCCCGAAACAATTAAGAAATGGCGGGGATTGATGTCGAATTCTAGTAGTATGTCTCGACAATTTTATTGTCAAAAATTTCCAGCTGCGATGGAATAAATAGGCAAAAATCGATAACTTTATGGTTTAATTTACGTGGATCATTTATTGATCGGAAGATGACACTATATCGCCCGATTTCGGATGTTTCTTGGAACAGGAAAACGATCACTCGTGGTGAACATTAAATTGATCATAACCTCTGCCACCGTTGCCCAATGGTCACCGCCGTACGCTTCAAATATGAATCATCGTAATGCTGAAGGGTCGATCAATTGTGTGGAGCGAGATAGACTGTTTTAGGGAGAGCCTAAGGGAGGGAAGTGCATCCCGTTCACCTCGACTTGACCATAATAATAATCGAGACGTAGGGGGAGAAAAGGGAGGGGGAGAGGAGGGAGGAAGTGAGTGGGGCACCCAGAGAGAGAAGGGGTAGTGGAGGAGGAGGGGGGCAGAGGGGAGAAGGAGGAGGGGGGGAGAGGGGAGAAGGAGGAGGGGTATGGGATACGCCACCGATTATATCCGCCCGGAAACTCAGGAATGCGTGACCGGAGACGCGGGTGTTGAACTCCGCTCGGGCGAGCCGTTCCAGTCTCCACTGGCATACACACGCACGCATGCATGCGTCCACGCACACACGTGCGCATCACTTCGCCCAAAGGGATCGACCTTCTACAGGACTAATCGGTTCGTATCGGCAGCGGATTTCGCGAAACGAGGTTCATATCGAAAATTTCCATTTCAGAGTTAGTAATTAAATTTTTTTCATGAGCGAGAACGGAGAATTAAGGGGTGCACGCGCACTTCATGCTGACTTTCATAGTATGTACCACAGCAGTAAAAAATTATTTTTATTTTTAATATGGACCGATTTTAATCTACTCCTCTATATTTATAATTTAGAAAGTTGAATAAATATACTCATCATACCGGAAAGTAGTTGATAACACTTATAATCAAATTTTCAAAAAGTAATTCCAAATTCTTCCATCCGTATTTTTTAATAGCCAGTATAAAAATCAACAGAAAGGTAGTATTTTTTACCCTGTCTGTCCATTTTATCTATAGCATTTTTCTCCATGTCCACATTTCGAAGCTTTCCAAGTATTTTATATCATTTTCCCTTAGCGTCCATGTTTCTGCCCCAAACAAAGCTATACTCCATACGTAGCATTATATCAACTTCTTGCGGATATCCTCCTTTATATTTCCCATTAGTACGAGTTTCTTTCTTCTGAAAGCGGTTTTTGCTTTTGTTGTTCTAGTCCTGATTTCATCGGTACATTTTGCTTCTCTCGTTATGATGCTTCCAAGGTATTTATAATCTGAAACTTGTTCTAATGGCTTTCCTCCGATACTTATGTTCAAATTTTCTTCTTCTTTACTTGATATTCGCATAACCTTGGATTTTTCCGTATTAATTTCCATACCGTATTTTCTACCTGTTATCATTAGTCTATTTGTCATTTTCTGGAGTTCCTTTTCCTTTCTTGCTAGAAGTACTTGATCATCCGCGTATTTCACTGTTCTTATAATCCTTCCTCCGATTTTGAAATCTCCCGTGCCTTCTAACGCTTCCTGGATTAGCCTCTCTCCATAGTATATATTGTATAGGATCGGCGATTGACAACAGCCCTGTCTTACTCCTCTACCGATATGTACTAAGCTGGTGTCCGCATTCTCCAACCTGACCTTTACAACTTGATTCACGTATAGATTCTTGTTAAGTCTCCCGTCTTTTCAGTCTACACCTATGTCCTTTAATATCCTCATCAGCAGTACCTACCCAATTTACTCTATCAAAGGCCTTCTGCCAGTCGACGAAACATACGAAGCAATCTTGGCTGTACTCTATTGCACTTTCTGATATGATTCTCACTACACCGATAGCATCTCTGGTTCCTCCTCCTTTTCTGAAGCCGAATTGATCTTCCCCTAGCATTTCTTCGGCCTTTTTCTCTAGCCTGTTATTAAGAATCCTCGTGATGATCTTCGAAGTGTGTGACAGTAGGCATATCTTTCTGTAATCTTTCCACTTCATTGCCTTTGGCTTCTTCTTTAGAGGGATCATTGTTACATCTAAGAAATCCTGAGGCCACTCTCCGGAGTCGTAAATCTTGTTAATTAATTTCATAATCACTTTCAGTCCTTCCGATCCCATGACTTCAAGTACCTCTGCCCGTATTTCATCGCTGCATGTAGCTTTTCCTTTCTTCAGTTCCAGTATCGCCTTTTCTGCTTCGCTTTTCATAATACTTGGTCCCAAGTTGTCTTCTTCATTTTTATCCTCTTCTTCCAGTTCCATTTATACCGATCCTGGCTGCTTGTTGTATAGTTCCTTAATGTATTCTTCCCATACCTGTTTTACATCCTTTGGTTCAGCGATTATTTTTCCATCTGTATTTATAATTTCTTTACCACGAATCCCATTAGGCTTCTTATCTTCTAACTCCAGTGCCCTAGCGTACATCATGTCGTACCGTCCTAACTTCTCCATCTGTTGTATTTCCTCACATTTTTCTTTTATCCAGTTTTTCCTAGCTTTATCTGTTACCCTTCTCAACTCATTGTTTACGCGTCTGGCTCTACCTTCTTCACTGTTAACATGTTTCCATTTTCTTCTCTCATCCATTTTCTTCAGCATTTCCTTATTGATCCATGGTTTTCTGATTTTCTTCTCTTGTTTCCCATTCTCTTTATTCAAGGTATCTTTGATGCTGGCTTTAATTTCCTCCCATCCAGTATCCACGGTCTTCGGTTTGTTTTCTAATTTTCTAATGCGATCTTCCAACTTCGTGCTGAATGCATCTTTCTTTTCTTTCAGTTTTTCTAGGTCCCAAGTCTGTCTTTCTCTTCTCGTTTTCCTTATTTGTTTCAGCTTTGTAGTTACATTGACTATTAGAAGGATGTGATCTGAATCAATGCCAGCACCTGGTAATGTCTTAGCATTTTTTATGTTGTTCCTGAATCTTTGTTTTACTAGGATGTAATCTATTTGGCATCTCATTCTATCTCCTGTGCTTCGCCATGTGTACAGTCTTCGTTCATGGTTTTTGAACTAGTTTTTCTCCTCCTCGGATTCATTTCCCGAGTCCGTATAGACCGACAACATTTTCTTCCTGACCGTCTCCAGTTATGCTGTTCCAATCTCCCACTATTATGCAGTTCACCTTTATATATATATATATATATATATATATATATATATATATATATATATATTGAAGTTTCATATAAATTTAAGTTTCTCGAACTTTGTATGCCTGAACTATATGTCGGAATAATCGGAGTTAGACTCTACATAATGAAACGCGTGAAACTCGTAAATGTCATTGCGTAAAATTTATCTCGACGCTTAAATAGGTTTGTTGCGGTTATTTTTAAATATCCAGAGCAGAATAACCTCTCTCCGTGAGTTATCATTTTAATGAAGTAATTCAGGTTGACCGTGCAAACAGATTAATACAATCGCTACAGTAACAAATGGACATGCAAGCGGTGCGATCGCCCCGGGCGATGGTGCGAAGGGGCGGTTAACAGTCCACTCGCGAGTAGATGTTTTGCCTTGTAGACATATCTAAAAATGTTTTCCTTGTGTTGAAATTGTTTACGTATGGTAAAAACCGTAAAATATTTATTTCTTGGCTCAAGTTTTAAATAAACATATTTTATTTTTATAATAGCTTGGGGCGTCGTTTTTCGGTTTAGCTCCGGGTGCAAAAACTTGGCCGCTGAACCGGTGTGATATGTTAGGAATTTTTCAATGTTTTCATGAGGGAAAATGGCAAGTTTTGAGACAGTTGCTACTGTAGCCGTTTCTGAAGCAACCAAAGCATATGTTGGTAACACGGCGTGACGCAAGATAAATATCAATCTTCATCATTTCTGCATGGAAAAATTTCGGTTTACCTATGAAACAGATTATTTCCTCTGTAGAAGTAATAACTTCGATTTTACTCACGAAAGAAAGTTGTCATATAATTTATTGTATATTTTTAAAAAAATTATTTGAATTAGCTCTAAAACAGCACTTCCTCAGCCTTATAGAAAGGGCTTTTAAACAGTAACAAAGAGTCAAAAGAGTTATCAAGCTTGTTATTCCAATGGGAAAGGTCAAATTGGCAAATCAGAGTATTTCAAAAGTCATAAAATATTCATGAAAACCGAATGAGAATTTCGGATACGTGGCAGCCATCATCAGTGGAAATTCACCGATAATTCTAGAAGAATGTGAATGCTTATTTGGTTTTCACAACCATTTCGTGGCTTTTTGGAGAATACTGATTCATAAATAACAAACATAATCACTTATACCGCGCCCACAGCGGGATTATAAGCTTCGACGTTAGCATTGGTAAACAGATACGCTACCATATCTAGCCACACCCCTTCAAACTTGAATTTATGTACTCGATTGATACTTTTAACAGAAATATTTTACTACTGATATAAAAAAATGTGAGGTATTCATTTCCATGGTTACCACGCTGTACATGACGATTGCGGCGGTTTTTTTTATTTAAAAAAACTTATCCGTTGCATGGACTGAATAACTCACAGAATAGAAAAAAATAATTTTCAAAATGATCATTCACTTTCCGAAGCTGTCACTCCGATTCATGATTGAGTAGAAGAAAAATCTCTCGAATTTCAGGAACCGGGGCGGCCGGGAGAGTAGAAAAATATCATCTCTTTATAAACGGATCGAGAAGAATGAGCAGAATACATACTAGGAAACGCGCTCGAGCATTAAACACACGATGACGGAAGGCGGAGGAAAAAGTAGCAAACGCAGATGATAAAATAATTATTCGGGCTTGAGAAGTATATTATACGGCGGAGCTAATGGTCATGAGAAAGGAGAAAGTGAGACAGGGTCTGTCTAGTCGCTCAAAGTCAGATCCCAAGGCGGAATGCATGGAAATGATATATCACGCTATCCCGTTTATGTATATACCACCATGTGTTTACCTAATTTGGATGTTTAAACAAACTAATTCACCTATAAATCCAATAGAAATTTTTTTAAACGTTGGCTATATTCCACAACACCTGTGTTTATCGACGATCTTGCAAAACTAACATTTAGAATTTTTTATGCGAGTTATTTTCATTTTTTTAAATATATCTATCATCGTAAACGTTTCCATTCACTTTTTTTTAATTTTTACGAGCGAAAATACGCTATTAAATAAATAATGCCACAAACCATCCATGATTTAAAAAAAACATTTATCCTTACTCATTTGCATGCCACGGTGGAACTAAAAAGCTGCGGGTTTCGACGCGAGGAACACATTTTCTTTATTCATCATTTCTTCAATTGCCTTTCAAACAATGCGTAACGACGAAAGTGCCTCTCATTTGACGATTTGCTGGCCGCCACGCAACATTACGGCTCCTCCATAGTAATTTACGTGTCATATAAGATCGACGACGTTAAAAACTTACTTGGTTCATAACCTGTCTTTATGATGTCAGCAATTTCTAAGGATTACTCCCTCGCGTCCGATGGACAAATCTTTTATGAGGTGATTCTTGAAGGTATTCGCGCGCATCTAAACGTATAATCATAAATAATATAAAAAATACCTTCGTCGAGAATTTATATTGCATACATCTGTTTATGCGGGTTAGGTTCAACGCTTTCGAGTAGCGCTCAATTTAAAAAAATGTTTTATGCCAATGTCAAAAATAAGATCTTTCACGATTTTGAACGCACATATTTTGCTCCTGTTGCGGAGTTTCGCTGGGCATTGCCCTCTAAAGTGAATTTTCTGATTTAAATGTATCCATATTTTTTTTAATTCTCCCTAATATGACAATTACTAACTCTTTAGCCACTTTCATGATATTAATTTTTTCATTTTCGATAATGATGCTAGTGAATGTTATAGCAGATGCTTTTTACGTTTTCATCTAGAACCCAAACCAGCAATGTTCGATTTATACACATAAATGGTAATGTGTGTATGTATAATTATGCAGCTTAACGCAACTGATTAACTGAAAATCAAATACATTTTGCAAATTTTACGCATATTTTGATTGCCTTCAATCGATATCAATGAAACGCATTAAAATAAAATTTCATATTAGTTTTCATAATGTTATTTAATAAATTTGTGTGTTAATGGTCAAAAAGTTGTATAAAACACCGTTAATGTACCATCGAAAAAAAAGTTTTCGAATTATAAAGGGCAAATATCATCACCCAAAAAAAAAAACATAACGGTTTGTCTCTCCATTCTTCCAACGGTGAACTTATGGACGGTGCAAAAATGATGTCGACACCGTGAACTTAGCTCTCAATATTACCAAGACTGGAGTTCAAGGGAGGTGGAGTGATGTGAAATGCTCACACGAAGTGATCCCATTCCCCGGCAACCTCTCTCTTTATGTCAATCACTCTCTCTATCTCTCTCTCTATTTCAAACTTAGTGGATCAACAAAGTCATTGCTTCCTTCCCCCTTTCAATTCTTTCTCCCACTAAAAACCATCATATTATATTTTTCCTCGCTCCTCCTTGCCCCTTCACTATCCATCCCCTCCTTTCACCTGTCATAATATTTTATTTATATCTCCCTTTCACTCCTCTTTCATCTTCACAAATTTTTATCCCAACAAATTTCGGACAGTTTAGCATAGAGACCTTTTCTATTTCGCCTGCTCATTCATACGTTAATTTTTAAGCGTCTGATTTTTAAATGGCGTTAATCTTCGCGGGAGAACTATCGAGATCGCATTGTGGACTGAAATAGAATTTTTTTAAAAATATGTTTATTCCGTATCCGCGAAAAGTTTTGGAAAACCGGATGCGCAACTTCCTACGAAACGGTCGTTATCAGTGGTGGTTCGCCCGTATAAGTTTCCATTATCGGTGAATGAAGGTTTCGATATGAAATAATCGAGCTCACCATCTTGCAAAAATCAAATCGACACGGTATGATAACCAGAAAAGTTTAAGTTTTCAGAATATTTTAATGGCAACCGCGGAGAAATATTCTTCCAACTGCCGACGACTGCTTTGAAGCCGAAATCAGCACCTAGTTTTCTCAACTATTTTGCGGTTATCGGAGAGAATCACATTCATCCGCTTTTAAATTTTAAAAAAACGTAGCCATTTTTGTCATCCGAAGCGTAAAAATTGAGAATATATACCGCGTTGTCATTTATAACGAAGCCTTAAATGCAGGAAGGGAATCGCGTAGCCTCAATTTCGTCCGAATAAATACCTTTGTCTGTCTTACAACATCACCGTCCTACCTTCCTCCGCATGCTTTTTTTTCTTTTCTTTTCTTTTTTACATGCCTTTCTCTTAAGTTTCCCTTATCAGTCAACTCGCCCTCTGGTCCCTGACCTCTCTCTCTCTCCCTCTCCCTCTGTTTTCTCTCTCCATTGCCGTTACTTCCTTCCAAATCCTTCTCCTATTTCATAATTTTCCTCTCTCTCTCTCTTCATCCTATTTCTCCCTTCCTCCTTTTCCTCTCTCGCCTCTTTTCCTCTCTCTCCCTTTCTCTCTCTCTCTCTTTCCTCCTCGGCCGTGCCAGATCTCCATTCTTTCTTGGGTGCAAGGGTTCAACGCCCTCCTCGTCTATCCGGGTCGCATCACGATCATGCACAGCATCTTCCAACGAGAGAGAGAGAGAGAAGAGTGCGACTCGCTTGCGTCAACGCACGCATTTTTGTCTTCGTCTTTTTTTATTTTAAATACATTCTTCCTTAACGCGGTCTTTTGAGCCTCCTTTGGCGGTGGATTTGGCCTCGTTCGGGAATATAAGCTGATGCTAATCGGAGGTGATCGGTGACGGGCTCAGGAAGGATAGAGCGCGGCATTGGCTCCATACCAACGTGCGCGTTCCTCGAGGAGATACGCGATGAATGGATTTGCTCGTTTGAATCAAAATGTACAGAAAGGCAAGAAAAGATTCCTTTGGGATGATTTCCCGATAAGGAATGTTTTTTTTTCAACGGTTCTCGTGTTTATTTCTTTCCGACGGTTTTTCCACGTTTTCAGGAGTGGTTCGGTTCAGACGATCCACATGCTTCAAGAAACCGGGTTTAGTACTCCCTGTCTTAACATTCGGCTTATTTCTATTTTTTCGATAAGCGTGCTTTTGCCAGATTCCTGATTTATTTTATTTATTAAACCGCCGGAGAACATGTTTTGCTTGCTTTCTTATAATTCTAGGGGGTCATGGAATTTTCCGGACGTAACAAAACTTAATAAATCGATTTTTCATTAATCAGCTGCTGCGAAAATATTTCGACTAAATAAAAAAATACACGAAATAAGATTGTGTGTGTATATAGGTGTACATATATATATATAAATACTACGGAAGAGGAAAGGTAAGTAAGGATATTTAGGGCAACTAGGTGTTGAAGGAAACCCAGTGAACACTTACCGGAAGTAGAGCCGCTGGGGTGTTGGAGAGACAAATTTGTAGAGGTTAGAGCTTTCGGGATGATCCCTTCGTCAGCACAAGAGAGACACAACTCACAAATGTGTCTCTCCAACACCCCAGCGGCTCTACTTCCGGTAAGTGTTCAGTGGGTTTCCTTCAACACCTAGTTGCCCTAAATATATATATATATTTTTTTTTTCCCGTCGTAATTCTTCGCTCTCTTATGCATAAAATAAAGCGGAATGTGGAAACGGAAGTTATAAATACTAAGTTATCGCGAAACGCCATGAATGTCGAATTTTCTTTCGCGCCTCGGAACGGAGACGATGTACGCGAGTGGATGAAGAAAGCTTCGCGACTCATTGTTGGGAGCAAATTTCCATCGGGATTCCAAACATTTATCGAGATTCTCTCTCTCTAAAATTATGTCGGTCGGTAATTTCCGGGAATTTTATTTAATTTTAGTAAAATGCGGGTCGTTAAGCCGATGAAAGGATAAGTCGATGTTATGACACAGAAATCTAAATTGACACGGAAATTAAAACAAATTAAAACAAAATAAACTTACAAAATAATCGCAAAGCAATCTTATTAGCTTGCTAATAAATCATATATTTCCGAAAGAATTGAAATCCTTTATAAATAAATGTTCACAAGGTTGAACGAGTGAATCATTTATGCGTCTGTTAATTTTCAATTGGTTGATATTGATTCAGCGTACAGTTTCGTGTTCGCATGGCATGCCTCTAGCCCATTCAAAACTTTTCCTTTACGTCAGAAGAAAAATCAGATAAAAAATCTGATGTGGCCAACACATGACTTTCTCCATATTTGGGGTATAGATATTTAAATTATTATGAATAGCATTATGAGGCAAAATTATTATTTCGTATCGTAAAGGAATACAGTCGTCCTTATTGCCGTAAATTACGTATATTTTGAATATGTTTACAGAATTCACCGCTACATGGTGGCGGCGCTATATACTGAAAATTACGAAAAAGTTGAATATCTCCGAAATGGATGGTTCTACGAAAATTTGTTTCAAACAAAACCTGGAAGAAATATTATTCTCTACAACTTTGGTCCTTACGAAGATTACCAATAACGATGTTTTGAAGGAGATATTTGACGGAAACCGAAAAACCGATTATTTATAAATAATTCCTAAACAATAACTGCTATAGAAAATTGTTTCAAATAAAAGTTGTAGGAAATTACATTCTCTATAACGTTGTATAGAATTGTATATACAATAATGATGTTTTAATGGAGAAATATCGCAAAAACCGAATCGGGTTTCGAATAAACCTCGACTTCCGGTTAACCGTTATTGTCCAAAAACTAATCAGTTCTTCGTGCTCATGCTAAAGTGTTATATATGAAGTTTGGTAATGATATGGCAAGTAGTTTTTGAGTTAGAGCGCCCACAATCACATACAAACACACATACATCACTCCGAAAACAGTGTAAACGTGTTCTAGGGATCAAAATATCTAATAAACTATCGGTTTTTCGAAACATTCCTATCACATACACACACACAATGTGGAGAAAATAGTGTAAACGTGTTCTAGGGACCTCAAAACGTGTATTTCCGTTGAAATAAAATATCTAATAAACTATCGGTTTTTCGAAACATTCCTATCACATACACACACACAATGTGGAGAAAATAGTGTAAACGTGTTCTAGGGACCTCAAAACGTGTATTTCCGTTGAAATCTCGAGGTCGATTCATTTCATGATCACACTACTTTCCCATACTACATATGGAGAAAGTAAAAAGGGCGATTAGATAAAATAGGAAAACTAACCTCTTGAGTTGAAAAATCTGATAATTATACCAAAGTACAATAATACCCCGCTATACGTCGGAGATGCGTTCCTGAAAAATGCGACTTATAACGAAACGACGTATAGCGAAACAAAGATTACCATAAGAACTATGATAAAAGTTAGGGGTTACGTTCCTGGCGGATATTTTGTGGCACATTTGTTTCTCAAATAATACATATCCAATATCTCATGAGATATCAACGCAAACGTAGACGCACAAAATGTTAGACACAACTGTTCACAAAGCTCTCATATAGCTGATTGTCGCTCAGAAATAGTTTTTTACACATCGTCATTAAAATTGGAACAGTCTCTTTTATTCCCTGTGTATCTTGTGAACCACCTAACCCATAGTGATCTCTCAAACACATGGCCAGCAAATGTTTATTCTGAGTATGATTTTACACGAACTGATAAACATGAAATTAAATTAATTCATATAAATAATAATAAACATGAAATTAAAAGCCGAATAGAGGGTTTTTATAGTTATAGTTATAATTTATGCACCGTAATTGGAATTTCTGAAATCTTGCTAATAGTATTTCACAAACGACGTATATGCGAAGCGACACAACTTATAACGAAACATGTTCCTTAATTGATTGGCGACCTATATGCGAAAAAACCTATAGCGGGGCAAAGTATAGCGGGGTTTTACTGTAATACGAAGTTGCCGCTCACGTTTTCATTGTGGTCCATTATATCTTGCAAAAACTTTTTCAGCAATTAGATATACAACAATTAGTGACAAGATTTATTTGCACAAAAGAGATATAACTTATCGATTTTGTATCACTATTCAAAATTATGTTAATCATGAAAACTTCACTTTAGACGAGTTTAAAGTTTTTTTCTAAATCTCATACTTGCGTCGAAAAATTTTTGTACCTAATTCGTGAAATATTTTTCATCCCCTCTTTTTAGTTAGTAAGTTAATTTGAAATATATTATTAATTGGATCAGTAAAAATTATTAATATAAAACATTTTAATCGGAGTTTGACTGATAAATTCATACAGTAAATAATGTTTTTAAATTTTTATGGATGGAATCCTACATTTTTTTTTAAATTTTCGACGGAGTGTTATCTTCCAGATAATACGACAATTGTAACGACACGGCTGAAACTAAAAAAATAAATGCCAGAATGAAAGTAAATCACTTCTTTTTAACTCTTGAATTTCATAGAGAATGGCCATTTTAATGAAATTAGATCCATATGGTGAAGTTAAACTTGAGATCATGAGTGTCCACGTATTTATAGACTACAAAAATGAAAATGAAAAAATCCGCAAAAATATAAGTCAAAAGAGAGACGAAGAAAAGCAAAGAGAGCGTGTTATAACGATGAAATTCACATATTTTTGCAGATTCGAGATAACTACCGAGAAGTATTCCCCGCTATCCTCACCTAGGATTTAAAAAAAAAACCAATTACCCAGATAACCATATGGCTCGAATCCAATACGCTTTCAAGTTAATTCCTACGGCCATAAAACGGTTGGCTTAAGCAGATGTGCATTTTAGCCTCGCAGCCCATTCGCCGGTCGCCGATTCCAAACACTGG
Source organism: Uropetala carovei (assembly GCA_036926305.1). NCBI lineage: Eukaryota > Metazoa > Arthropoda > Insecta > Odonata > Petaluridae > Uropetala > Uropetala carovei. The sequence goes on from JAXCHB010000069.1 coordinate 7,908,141, forward strand.
AGGTGAAACGAGGAATCAGCTTACTGAAGAATCACGATACGACTGATCCGAGAATTACGAGAAGTACTTTGGAAAAGGAACAACGATAGGCTCACAGTCCCAATAATATGGCTGCCACAAGATAGGTCGCCCTACGATGTTCAGTGGCTCACCACGAAGATGGAAGAGTCTTTTGACCCTATACCTTTTTCTCCATCACACATCACCGTGCGTCCATTGATTTATCTTTTACGACAATCGAGTGAATATCCATAACCTTCATCACACCTACTCGGTATGCTGGCAACTAGCAAAAACAAAAAGGCAAAAAAATTCATCCTAGGTCATGGGTCGCTAGTTTGTTTTTTTATTGAACGATCCAAGACAGATGATTCAATCGTTCTGGTGAATGCACCTAGTTTAAAGGAGACCTCGACGAAAGCGAGCAGAAATCCCATGAGAGGGGTATAGCTGAAACTAGAAATCATCGGGATGGGATAAGTGGAGGAGGAAGAAGATGGTGAATGAGAGAGAGATGCGGAGAGAAAAGAAAAAAATTGCGGCATAAATTCGACTTTATAAGGCGAGGAAAATGCTATCGAAATCCTTTTTATATCCTATCTGAATTTAGAGGAGAATTGGAAGATAGGAGGGTATGAATGAGAAAGAGCAAAAAACAAAGAGAGAGAGAGAGGAGTTGCTAAGAGACGAATGAGGAAATGGGAGAGTTTTAAGGGGCAAACGGAAAAGAGGGGTGAGAAGAGAGAGAGAGAGAGAGAGAGCATGATAGCTGCAAGGTAAAGGATGTGAAGAGGAAAGCGTAGAAGGAAGAAGAGGGGTCAAGGAGCGAATAAGGGGGTGGAAATGTAGAAAGATAGGTAAAGAGACGGAAAGAAGAAAACTAGGCAGTAAACGCGTAGAATAGGGCGAGAGATGGTCAAATTTTCTCTATAATAAAAACGCTGTTCTGTAAAGAACGCAAGACGGTCGACAGCGAAATTTAATTAGACCACTTGAAAATATGTTTCGTCAGTTAGCTAATACTGAACGCATTCTATCACAATATATTTTTGGTAGTTGTTAATATTCGAGTGGCACATTTATTTGTTAATGTCAATATCATACCTACCTGTTATTTTCCCTACGTTATATATGTACACATATAATTATTTCCCTGTCTTTTCACACCGACAATTATATGTAGCATTGACGAGAACAAGGTGGGAGAAGAATATCAAAATTTTATAGCAGAAAATAAAAACCAAAGGCATTTACTAAACGACAACAGAATGTTCACTAGAAATGTAGTACATGACGAAATAATTCATATGTAATAGTGTGCTATTAATTATTTTAAATGCAAATATTAATATCAACCTATCTATAATCCTTCCGTTGATATTTCAACGGGAATTACACTAGCAGATAAACAGATGTCTTTATTAGGGTGAGACTGAGTCTAAAACTTATTCTTTCAACTCTGGAAGAGATTTATTTTTAAAAAGAAAGAGAGGGAGAAAGAGAATGAGAGTGGAAAATAGAGAGAGGAAGAGAGGCAGAAAGAGAGAGGGAGGAATAAAGGGAGGAGATAGAGGAGAGAAGCAGAGAGAGGGAGAAATAAGAGGGAAAAAAGAGAGGACAGATAGATAGATAGATGGACGACTTAATTTTCAGGACGAAATTGAGACCATAAGGTCACCTCTTCCATTTAAGCCTACGTTATTAATTACGAAATAATAACATGAATAAATGTATATATACAAACAGGCAGAGAGGAGAGATAGAAGATAGTGGAAAAGAGAGGGAGGCAAAGTGAGGAAGAGAGGCAGAAAGAGAGAGGGAGAGAAAGCACTGAGTGAGGAGAGAAGAAGAAGATAGAAACAGAGAGAGAGAGAGGAAGAGAAATGAGACCAGATGGGAGATATAGAAGAGTGGAAAAGAGAGGACGATAAAACGAGGAAGAGAGAGAGGTGAAAAAGAGAGAGAGAAAGAGAGAGGTAGAGGAATGGAGGCTGGATGGAGCTCGGCTGAAACCCCAGGGATGGGCTACTCGGTGTGTCTGAGAGAGAGAGAGAGAGAGAGAGAGAGAGAGAGAGAGAGAGTGAAAGAGATATATAGGGAGAGCGAGAGAGAGAGAGAAAGAGGGAGAGCGCGGTGAATGGGTCGATGGCCTCGCGTTCCACACGGAAGGAGGAATGGAGTAAGTTTAGTGGGTATGGAAGGGGTGGCATAGGGAGAGGGGGGGAGGGGCGGCGGGAGAGGTGGGGGGAGGGGGGGTGGAGAAGGGGTGGTTTATAGGGAGAGGGAACGAATGGGAAGCAACAACCCTCCTCCGCCTTTTCCCGGGCTCTCGAAATGCTCATCGCCTCCTCCCTGACACTCGTCAACCTCTCCTTTTTAATCTCTCTCCACACGAACACATTAGATTTTATTCCGACTCTATCACCTCCTAGGGGAGTTCTTCCTATCTCTCTTTCTTTTTTTTATAACGTCCTCTTTCGATTAGTTCCTATTATTCGGGCGGCGATCCGGAAGAACCGTATGTCTAGCCTAGTGTAATTTTCGTCGTCTCCTTCGGATTCCGTCGCTGTGTCCAATCATCCGAGCAAATTCTTCGCAAATGTATGATGGCCGCTCCATACTTCCAATAACCCTTAATATGTGGCCGAAGAACGAATCGAAAAGCAATATCCGTCGAATTGTTATTGTTCCGCGATATTTTTATTTTTTACTTCCACGTTTGTCCGTCGGAGGGGGAGGGTGGCGTTGAGACGTATTATTTGATGGGAGTAGTAACCGTGGCGGGATGAGGGTGTAGGCTAAAGTCCGCGTCCTTCCGACCTTTTTATCGTCCTACGTTTTCTCCGCTAATTCCATCTTCTCCTCGCTTTATAACACGTAGCCGGCAAGCTGCTGCGGCCCTCTGGGAACATTTTACGCGGCCCTTGTGGATATAATGAGAGAGGGCGATCCGTGAAATTTAACGTCGGTGATTTCGTGTTTGTTGTCCAAAAAAGAAAATATGGCCGTAAAAATCATTTTTTTTTACTCGCTCGTGTTTTGAGGTTCAAAATTACTTTGGCTTTTCTGCATATGCGACATTGCGGAATATCTAACTGACTTCAGATGTGGACTTTCGTCCTGTCCCCAAAGGAGCACTCGTAACTTATATCGCCTGACGCCATCTGATAACAATCTTTGGGACATTAACAGCTAACAATAGCGATAATTCGGTCTTTTTAATGGGATAACTGGTGACACGAATTATAACTCCTGTTAAACGAGACGCATCCATGTTTCATAAAATCTATTATGTGTATAGTGGTGACATTTTAATTGAGAGAATATGTACAAAATATAGTTTTATAAAGGAACTTCTTAGATCTGTTATTATTTATGCCCTTATAGAGTCGAATCCAAGCAAAACGTTATAAACTTTTGAATTTCTTTGCACGTTTTAAAAAATATAAGACATTATAAAATTTTAAACTGTGGAAACAATTTTTCATCTGTCATCAATAACAACCGTAAAATGAAAAATCTGATGTGGCCAACACATGACTTTCTCCATATTTGGGGTATAGATATTTAAATTATTATGAGTAGCATTATAAGGCAAAATTATTATTTCGTATCGTAAAAGAAGACACGTCGTTGCCGTAAATTACGTATATTTTGAATGTTTACAGAATTCACCGCTACATGGTGTTGGCGCTGTAGGCTGGTATTAAGAAAAAGCGAAATATATCCGAAATGGATGGTTCTACGAAAATTAGTTTCAAACAAAACCTGGAAGAAATATTATTCTCTACAACTTTGGTCCTTACGAAGATTACCAATAACGGTTGTTAAGGAGATTAACGGAAACCGAAAAACCGGTTATTTATAAATAACTCCTAAACAATAACTCCTATAGAAAATTGTTTCAAATGAAAACCGTAGGAAATTACATTCTCTATAACTTTTGTATAGAATTGTATATACAATAATGATGTTTTAACAAAGAAATATCGCAAAAACCGAATCAGGTTTCGAATAAACCGCGACTTCCGGTTATCCGTTATTGTCCAAAAACTAATCAGTTCTTTGTGCTCATGTTAAAGTGTTATAAATGAAGTTTGGTAACGATATGGTATGTACTTTTTGAGTTAGAGCGCCCACACTAACATACACACACACAGACATCATTCCGAAAATAGTCTAAACGTGTTCTAGGGATCTCAAAACATGTATTTCCGTTGAAATCTCGAAGTCGATTTTTTTTCATGAATATGGAGAAAGTAATAAGAAGCTAACTGCAATAGAAATATTGACATTAACACGCTTATTTCAAGAACACTTGGTGAAATAAAATTGCTACAGCGGAAGCAAAATGTTATTATTTTATTAGTTAGGTATTTTAAACGACAATGCACTTGTAATTATTCTTATAACTGCATAATATGTATCTATTTTTAAACACTACTTATCCAAAAAAATCCCAAAATCAAAGGAGCTAGGGCTGATTACAATCACACTTGTTATTCATACGCATTAAAATATTTAAAATTATAGAAAAACCAATGTCTAATATTGTCCTCGATCCATTTCATTCCTTCGCATGCAACTTAATTCTGCCTTGCTCTTGTATCCTGCTACTTGAGCGAAAACAAAAATAATTTCAAATTTTATTACATTCCCAGCGCATGCGCAATCACAAGCCGAGATGGAAACTACGTTTTAACGAATAAATTCCTTCTTATGATAAATCTGTATTGATTCCATTCCTCAAACGTAAGTAAGCGATCATATGATATTTAACCACTATGCGGAAAATAATTTCAATTGATATTTAATCCCGTTTTCAAATATATATATATATATATAAACCTTTATGCCACTGAAATAAAATAATGTTCGATTGAGAGCTGACGTTGCTATAAGGGAACACGACCAATAAATTTAAGATCGATCCCAAGGGTGTGTCCACCCTACTTATATCCGTGACTCTAGTTTCCCAGAATTCCGTCTCGCAACCCTTTTTCGCGTGTCAACCCTTCTCCTTAAAGGCGGCCTCCTTCCATCCGGAGAGTCCTCTCAGGCGGGGCGACACAAGCGATCCTTCTAAGCGAGGTCGTCTCCCTAACGTAGTCTACCTTCCTCAGAAGTACCTTAAAAGGCATTAAGCCCTGTATTCGGAATCCGCTTTGACGTAAGAAGTGGGTTTCGCTCCCTCCGAGAAGAAGACTGGGATAAAAGAGGAGTCGGAGGAAGAAGGTCGCGAAATGTATTTTGAGATGTGTAGGACATAATCACCTGTGGAAGACGGGGAAATGGGGGATTGGTACCGATTTTTTTAACAAGTAAGTAAAGAGCTGCTTAAACAGGCAGTAAATAGAGGTTATAAAAAACTTTTGTTAATGCAATATGTTAAAATTTATGAGTATGATTGCGAGATAATATATTCTAAAAATTAATTTAATGTGATTAAGAAGAAGAATTTTTCAAACAAAACGTTTATAAAAAAATGAAATTTAAATTGAATATTTTACTCCGTTCCGCTGCCCACTAGAATCTCCACAAGAAAACTTGCAGAATGAGATAGAATACTGAGTCGATTGGCGAAAATACGAAGTCTCCATTTGTTGTCTTTTACGAGATAACGCGTCAGACAGACAGACGGACAAACAACGCATAGGTGGATTTTTTTGTACCCTGAGGATGAAGATGGACGTTAAAAAAGAGTGAGAAAAGGAAATTTCGCATTTTAATTTTAAAATAGCTCTGTAACGAGAAATATAGAATGTATCATTGACAGCAATAACATGAGCAAAGAGCAAGAGAGAAATTCGGTCAAACATTTCCTCTTGCCACTTGGATGAATTACCTATCATTTCTCGTTTAATCCGACCAATTATAATTATCGTACGTTTGTACTTGAAGTACTTAGGAATCATTGTCAGCGGCGGATCCAGAAACATCCCAATGGGAGTGGGGGGGATTCGCTTCAATAGCCCCTCCAACCTTTTGAATCCGCAAATGGCGACGAGCCTATATCCTGGAAATCTCTGCCATTGCCAGAATCTTTCCATCTTTTGTCCTACGGCAGTGATGATGTACCTTCTATTGCCCGCGTGCCAATATTACTGAAATTGTCGAACCTTTTCCATCTCGCGTGCCACAAAAAATTCCTTCAATTTTTTGCGTGCCAAGTAAATTAAATTTGTGATCGAAACATAAGCGATTGAAATTTGTAACGATAAAACTAATGTTTACAATACTTAACTAAATAACTAAATCAGTGCGATATATGCTTTGATTGGTTTTCGCTTTTCTTTGATGTGCCAGCCAAAATCGTCCTGCGTACCACTTATGGCACGCGTGCCATAGGCTCGCCATCACTGGGCTACAGGCTTAACCTGTGGCGAATGATCAAGAAATTTTGCCAGGATGGGTTTAATTTTGCACCGAGCGGAGACAAATGGGGGCGATCGCTCCTCTCCCCTCTTGGATCTGCCAGTGAACATTGCAGACAAAAATTTATGTTATACGCGCTTATCCTTCAGCTTCCTTTTACCTGAAGTAGCGCGATAACGGCACATAAATAGTACGCCCATATTTCTGACTATAATGAACACAGTCACGCATCTTATTTATAGGACTAGAACGACACCCACTGTTTTTGAAAGTTCACTCCCTAAATGTTTAGCATCGATAATAATGCTGTTGGGACGAAATGGAAGAAATTATAATTCGAGGCTGATTTTCTTATCAAGAAATGCAGAAGTTTTTTTAAAATTCCTGGCTCAATATTATATGTCGGGAAAGCAGCAAGAAACTTCTGTCCTGTCATCACATTATCGGCATTCGTCATACAGTCAGTATTAAAATGCAAAAATTATGAATTTCCAATAATACAAAAAAGAAAGAAAAATTTTTCTAGCAGGAGCCTCAGATTTTATCTCTCTTTTTTATTTCATCTACTATAATATATTTTGAAGCGTGTGTTTGTGTGTTTGTTCATGGAACTCTTAGACGGTAAAAGCTAGAATAACCAAAATTGGTACGATTCTTCCTTACATCCTAACTTAGTGAATGGTCAAGGTTTGGTCAACCGGGATTAATCAGTGCTTCCAATATAGGGGATTAACATTTTTCCATAAGATAACACCTATTGACTTGCAAGGTATTCTTCCTTCAAGCATTAAAATACGTAAATATGGACCGATCTTTTTCGTTTTTGCTTTATTCGACGAATAAAACTCTATACTATCTTATTCCTGCGAAGTTTACATGTTACACGGTCGAAGTTTTCAGAAATACACTATTTGTTTCGAAATTTTGTGGATCTTTTGTACCCCTCCCGGGCGTTGCCAAGGCGGTCTTCATTATTACCTCCGATTCAGTTAGCTTCAATGAAGCTTACAAATAGACGAAAGTTTAAAGTTATTCGCTTCGCACTTTTGTTTAAGGAACGAAACGTTCGATGTTTATGGATAGTAGCGCAAATAGATACTGATTATTATTCAGGAAGTGTTTATTGATGAAAGTAATTGAACCTTCTTTTGTCTATTGAATACTGGAATCTTACATTTTTTGTAAGTAAAATCATTATATTTTACATTATAATGTTTATTAACATAAATAAGCTCACGTATCTGGTGTACATTTACCGGAGTCAGTGTTCAATCGTGGACCGCTGTACGTTGCTTTTTCACGGGTTTGTTGCATACAAAACATAAAAGTAAATATTTCAGCGAGGCATAATTACACAAGAAATGAAGCCGGATTTGGCGAAAGTAATATGATAGGAAATAAAATTATCGTTATATTTGAATGCAATAGGCTCGGAAACGGATTGATACAAGCAAATATGATTAATTGTTAAGAAAAGCTAATTGTAATTTAAAAAAGTATCTACTATATAGGTATTTTAAAGAGTTTGTATGTTGTGCTGTAGTAGCTTCACTAAATCCGTTGAAATTCAACGGGAAATTCTGCTAGTTGCAAATATGAATTTCCACAAATTTACGGCTCTCTCAATCATATTCATTCCCTTTCCAATAGAGCACAGCGGCATTTACTTTCTAAATGAATTAAAATTGATATTCGGCTCTTATCGCATTCATCCATAAGCAAGAAAGTGTTTCTCTGTCATTTCTTATCATAAAACTTATTAAACTTTAAACAAATGAGTGGATCAAGCATTTTATCGCTAATTAGAGGTCATATTATAGACATTATTTTATTTTACTTTTACAACACTAGAATTCGTTCGAAAATTTTACGGAAATAAAAGGCTGAGAAATTTAACACGGCGTGCCATTACTATACGCATCTAGGTTTTAACCGGTGAAATGTTAAAATTATTTCATCACCATGTACAATATGCAACTAACATTGAAGCAATAAGATTAATGTAACCCATGAAGATTTATTATATATGTATGACATTGGCGTAGCTAGGGGGGGGGGGGGGGGGGGTCCGTGGGGTCCGGAACCTCCCTTAGGTATTTAAAACCCACTCTACAAATATAATAATAAGAAAGAAAGTAATATTTAAACTCGTACATGTAAGATATGTGTTATTAAATTATAAAAAAGGGAGCCTATTACAAAACCAAAATTAATTTCCTCGCCTTGTATCAATGTTAAAACGAAATAATATATATTACAATAATACGAAGTCTTAACAACAATACAACTCGTAACGACCATGGTAAATAGACTAGATGCAGTATTTCGAAAGATGCTCAGTAAACTGAAAGTGGTTGAGCCACAAGGATGTGGAAAATATATCAATAACAAATTAAGAAATTAGGTTTTAACTTAAAAAACAAAGTGCTTATATGACTGGTTGGGATGGTGTCTCAATAACAAAATCAGTCAGATTCTGCTGATTCCGCCTTCTTCGTTAACTGCTTTTCTGCAGTCACTTGTCACAGATTGTGGAATTTCGACTAGAGAGCGTCGTTGTCGCTCACGACGACGAATCCCTATGCTGCTTACCGTCCGCTGGTGCGCACTATCTCATTTACTTCACAACTGACACCAACTGTTGAAGCTAAAATATTGTTCAGTGTTTATTTACTGTAAAGGGGAAGTAATTCAAGGAATAGATAGGATCTCTAGATCTCAACGGTATGTATATTTATAGGGATTTTAATATCAAGCCAGAAAGAATAATTCAAGAGTTAGCCAAAAGGCCTAGAAGAATGGATTTTGGTTTTTAACTATACAGTGATGTAAAAAATTGACATCAAAATTTAATAAATTTTATAAACATCAAATACATTTTCACGATTATTTGATTCAACCCTGTGTACTGAATTTATATCAAAGTAAAATGTCAGTATATTCGGAACTTTAAATATCAAACTTGGACCCCTTCCCAAGTAATTTCTGGCTACGCCCCTGATGTATGATAAATATAAAAAATATAAAACATTTATCTTCTTAATCATTTCTTCTCGCTACATTAAGAGCAACTATCGGTGACGATTTGTCCGGTATTAACTATTAATGACCGGCTGAAAAATATGTTTGCGCTTGTTACCATGCTTAATAATAATTTGTCTCGCAAATATAAAATCCTTACAAAGATTTTTAGATTTACTGAGTGCAAAATTCAGTTATCTAACGAGTTCAAAAGAAGCGTTTGGTAAAATTCACGAGTCTCAACTCCATCAAATACGATCGCAACATTTCAGTTTACACACAATAACCCGTCGACACACCATCATCCGGACACACATTCATGCATCACATACAAATTTATGATACGTTTAATGCTCACGCATTGATTCAATCCAAAAAAAAAATATAATGAGACGACCGAGTGAAGTTGTCAAATGATATATTCTCCTTTTGCAAAAAAAATCGCGTCGACTTGAAGCCAAATTGAAGGCGACAGCGCGTGCGACTCCAGCAACCGAGTTCTGGCTTAGGACGGATGCGTGAGTTGGAAAGGAAATATATATATATATAAGAAGGAGAAAGAGCCAGTTCGGAGAGTTGTGAGTAGAGAGAGATGGGAGAGGGGAAAGGAAAGGAGAAAGAGAGGGGAAAGCGTGTGTGACAGGAAGGAGGGGGTGTATGAAATAAGAAGTCCCCGGCGGAAAAACAGAATTTCGTGAAAAAAAATATATAAATAGAAAGTTCTCAAGGAAGAAGGAGCGGCGGTCTCTTTTTTAAAAATAAAAAAAATACGGGATTGATGCGTGCGGCTTTTTGAGTCATAAATCCCTTCAAAAAAGAAAAAGGCCGCCGAAGGGAAGGAGCAAATGGAACGGGTAGGAAAAACAAACGGAGGGCAGGAGGAAGTCGTGGAAAAAGACTGAAGGGTTTTTTTAAAAAATATTTTTTTCGTTTCTTTCTGCGGCGAAGTAGGGAAAGAAAGAGGTATTAAAACGAGTTTAAAAGTGAGCATACAGGGAGGGGCATGACGGGAAAGGAAGGAAGGGAGGGAGGGAGGGTGTGTGCGCATGCACCGTGTTGAACTTTCACCGAAAGGGTTTCGGGGAAAATCTTCTCGTGACGGATTGAAGTTATAGAAAATTCGGTCCGAACTCGAAGGGAGATGGCGAATTTTATTTCCATATTGCCTCATTTTTTCTGGTCCCGTGTCAAAGTCTGCCTCCGCCGTATTCCGAGCTTCCTGCGAATTCCTGAGAGCGATGAAGTTTCTATGATAATTTCCTGATCCTCCAGACTCAAATTTGGAAAATACCCGACGAACATTTTCGATGTCATGAAATCTTTTTTTTTTTAAAACGCAATGAATGTGATTACAGCGCTCCGCGTCACTTCCTTTTTAATGATTTAACCTTTCGTGAAGTCGTCTTCAGACACGTGCATTTCTTTATTTGGTAAACAGCCTCATTTCTTTCTCAGTAAATAGAAGAAAGGTTGCTGTACACAATGGAATAGTTTGAAAACTTTCTGTGCTAAGCAGAAACAAAAGAATTCTTATCATAGACTACCTTGTTTTTCTAGCTCTATTTTATAAGCAAACACAGGTCGATTCTACCTATTAGCCAGTTTATCAACTAGATATAAGCTCCTCGAACTTAAAAAAAAATACAAGAGACAAGGCAAAAAAAAACAAACAAACAGTAAATGACGTCTCAGTCGAATCGTTTCGCATACTGATTTTTCTTTTTAACGCCGCATACGGAAAGCATTCATTGACTGCGGCGCAGTAATCATCAAGAGTCGCGAACGAACGCCTACCACAAAAAATCGCGAATGCAAAACGCCAACTTTAGCACGGAACTCGAGATTCACCAACATTTCACTCGCTACTCTCCACACTCTATGCCAGGAATATCGTAAGCTCTGTGGTGACTGCCGCGTCAAGACAGAACGCGCGAATCGGAGAGAAGGATGGGAGACAGTGTAATTGTAATAGTTTTAGTGCGTTACACCTAGCTACCACATCTCTCTCTCTCTCTCTCTCCCTCCCTCTCTCTCTCTCTCTCTCCCTCTCTCTCTGTCACTCTCGCAATGCTTTGAATCGGAAAGAAGACATGGGGAGAGAAGGGTAGTGAGAGGTGGGGAGTTTTAAGAAATGGGAGGCAGTGGTCCAAAGATCTTCGGAGTGCTGAGAGAGAGAGAGAGGAGAAAGGAAGGAGGGAGTTGGGTCTATTTCTGTGGCCAGGCCGGAGATGCGGTGGGAGGAACTCCCTCCCTACCGTGAAGGAGGAGGAAGGGGTGTGGTGGGTTGGGTTTGGGAGGGAGGGGGGGGGGAGGCTGCACCCAAAGCGTGCGCGTATGTCCCCGGACCTCCCCCCCCTCCCCTCCAACATCACCACTTCCTCTCCTCTTACTCCATCCTATCGCGTCGTGACAAGCAAACGAACCGAAGATCTGTCGCTCCGGTCTCGAACAAAGGTGGTGCGAAGCGCGTAAGCTGTAGAAATTACAGTTTTAAAAAAAAATCTTTGCGGTTAAATCCGTGGTAATTTATAAATTACGACCGCAAAATCATGTCGCCGTTTTCGCCTTTCTTTCTCTTTCGATCGCATGCGCCAAATTGGAGTTTATTACGATTAACATTCTCGTCGTCTATTGCTAAGGAAGGTGTCACAAACGAGCGGCTGTCAGTAAAATTATCGTCCACAGATTTGATTAATCGAAGACTGAATGATTCGCCATCAAGTTCGGAATTTTTTCTCCTTCTCCAACTTCGCGTTTGGATTCATCATATGCTCAAGTTCCGACAGAATTTTCAATCGAACCTTTTCGACACGTATTCCGGATGACAGTAACGAAGACCAAAATTATGCGGATTTCTCGTAAACAAATGTTTGCAAAACTTCATCGGATTGCTGACCAATCTCGATACATCTGCGATTCTTAAGCTTACGTCATCCGTCTCTTTTAAATGATGCGGCGTTACCTTCTCGCGAATTACAGAAATATTTTCCTTTATCGCGGAAGGAAACGTTCGCAAAATCGACGTCGATTCAGACCGTACGAATCCGAAACCAAAACACTGAACATTCGAAAATTTTAGACTCTGATAATAAAATTCGATTTCGCTTATCAACCAGTTAAAATACTCATTAAGCATCCCGCTGGTACCGTCTCGAAGGAAAACGAAAACCCCGCAACGCTTTCCTGACGAAGTTAATCGACGTGTTTACGTTTCGAAAGCGAACGGAATCAGAAAAAGGTTCCGCCGCTAATGGAATCCGAAAGCCTCGTTTTTCTCTAATATGATTTCTATCCCTCTTAATTCGCGCCCGTAAACCCAATATGAAGTCTTCTGCTTCTCTTCTGCGCCCGCCTTCTTTTTCCTTCCGAATCTCTTCCACGAATCGTTCAAGAACCTCCTTCTTCCCCCCCCCCCATTTCTCCTCCCTCTTTCTCCCTCTCTTCCGCAACCTAACAACATACGTACACCTCCAAGCCGATCCTTCTCCCTCTTCCCAATTCCCTGTTCCTCCTCCCCTTCTCCCCCTCCACCTAGGCCTCCACGCACCCTTCCTTGGACCCAGTAATAAGTCGGCAGTCTGCCCTTTGAGGACGGGTGAGATGCTATAGCCGGTTCTTCACGTCTCTCTCTCTCTCTCTATTTTTTTCGGGAGAGAGAGAGTGTTTGTGTGTGTGCTTGTGAGAGAGTTTCGAGAGTGAAAGTGAATTAATAGAGAGTGGGAGAAAAATGCTTCTCCGAAGAAGAAGAAAAAAAGAATAGTTTCACGTATTTTTTCCCACACCGGCGAAACTTTTCGTTTAAAGTATACTACGTGGAGAATGTAGCAACGAAAACGTTAACGACTAGCGTGTCGTTGAATTATTCGAGTATGTGCCCTCGTTAAGATCCCGTTTTTATCGGTCACGCCTCCATTCCGAAGAGTCAGTCGTGGACGTGGACGTCAACGCCGACGTCGACGAAATTTTATTCCCGTCTCTGTACGTGTGTCGGTGTCCGTGTGAAATAAAAATCGGATAAGGCGGAAATCGTTCGCGAAGGATAACTTCGCTGATTTAACTCAGGAGGTGTCGCGTAGGATGTGAAACGGTGAACGTTTTATGCGATGAAATCGTCCTTCGTGTCACGGGAGGTAATTTAGATCTCGTTTGCCTAACGAAAGCGCGAAAAATCATTTCAAAGGAGAGAGAGAAATTCTCCGGCAATTCACTCCATTTTCTAAACTTTTCGAACACTGATTTTTTTTAAAAATTGAACTTAAAAATTAAAAAAACCGAATAGAGAGAACCGCCGGAGACTTTTTTTTTCCGCCGACCTAAATATATTCTCGAAAAGTAAAAAAAAAACCGATAAAGTTAAACGAGCGAGGTTTTTTCCCTTTTTGGTGACGGTAACGTATAGCGATCGTCAGCTGGCCTTTGGCTACGAAAGGATAAATCAGTAGACGCGCCTCGCTCGTCTATTTGTGCGCGCGCATGTGTAATATAGAGTCGCTTAGAAAAGGGAGAAGTTGGTGAGGGTGTCTGTCAGGGTGGTGGGGGAGATACAACTTCCGCTCTTCGCCTGTGTCGCCCCAGCGCGTCATCTGGGATGAGTTTCCTGTGCTTCTGTGCCAAGAAAGACAGGCTAGAGAAGGAACCGGAGGATTCCATCTCGTCCAAAAATCGCGGAATCGCCGTCATAACCTGCGCCCCCGTATCCATAGACCCTTGGAACGAAGTGCGAGGGAACGTTAGGAGGCCCGGTTACCCTGTTGCCGTCGCCCTGAGGGACTCTGGTCCCGCTTCTCCGGTACCGAGACGCAAGTTTCCGATGGGTGTAGCCGCCTTGATGAAAGCGAACGCCGATGGGAGGAGAGGAGGAGGAGGAGGAGAAGGCGGCGGTGGAGGAGGAGGAGGAGATGGGAAAGAAGAAGAGGATGAAGAAGACGGAGGCCGGTGGAAAGGGAACGTGTGGGAGAAAAAGGGTAATTGATTGAATAACAAGAAGTCAAGGACTGATCGCTTCCATGGCAACGCCCCGATGAAATACGATTTAAAACACCGAATTATAGGGAAAAAACATCAATTATCAAAATTCTACCGCAACAATTAGAATCTAATGTCTTTTCCCATTAGGACGGTACAAACTCCGCTCCGTTATCGCAATTCTGAGACATTTTAAAGTACCGTAGAAAAAATCTGTTCTATGTAAATACGTAAATAGAGAAAGGAAGTTCCGGGAATCGAACTAGTGGCATCAATATATAAATAAAATATGGCCCTAGTAACATTAGCCTCACACCGAGTTTCATGAAAATCGGCCGATGAACGCAAAAGTTGTTAGCGGGTGACGGATACACACAGGCATAACCGTTTCATTAGGCTATGCTTCCTTAAGAAATCATACCAAATAGGGAGATGACCGACAAAGTAGTCGTAGAAAACAGGATGAGGGATATTGTAGTACGTGAGTCACTTTCCCCCTTCTATAATCATATTACATTTATTTACGGATTATGACTAATAGTCCTAGGGAGGTCGTTGAAAGAAATTTTTTAATAGGAGCTATTAGAGGACCGCCAAATGCCGAAATGGAAGCGTGATGATGTGTATACATGTTCAAAAGTGAGATGGAGGATGGAACAATGTACTTGAATAGTATTCTAAAACTGAAGGGTGGATTATTTTCTCTTTTCTTTGCTCGGAATAACAGCCATTGAAGGTCTTTGTACTTTCACGCTTTGAATACGATCAATTTAAATCATGTAAAAAAATACAGTTGAAAATAGGCCAATAAATAAATACATGTTTATTGGTCTTAAATGAATCTGGAAGCTAAAACGTTGTTTTTATGACCACAGCTTGTGACTGACATCGGAGAAGGAAGAATTACAAGAACCAGTACAAACTGCCACACTCTTGTGACACGTAAAATATTTTTTTGAAATAACAGTACTATCGTCATCACAGATATTCTATGGTAAATGTCACTCGATGCCGCATATAAGGAAAACTCGACCATAAACTACACAGATTTGGATTCGCCCGTAGACACTTTAAATTCATAAAAAAAACCTTTTAAAAATACTCTCGAGGATAAGAACGAAAGCTCTGCATCAATATCCCATTTCTCAAGTTTTATTTTGGGCGTGTACCGCGAAATTCTTTTTCACCGTAACAATAGGAAATAAAGAGAACCTAACGGATTAAATGGATACGTATTTGCCCACCATCGTTACGATTAACCTTCGGATCTCACCTCCGTTACAACTGCTGGTGTTGCTGTGTGATCCGCGCACCCAATTAAACTCCAATCTTATATATCTTTCCCTTTTTTTTCGATCCCCATTTCGCAAGCACGGTTGAAAAGTTGCCATTTCAAGACTGCGAGGCGAAGCCCCACGCGGGAGAAACCAGAGCAGAACGTGCAATCATCGGACGAAGGAGGAATTTTTTGAGGTTAAGTCGTTGTTACTTTGTCGGTAAACGAGTGCGATAACCTCAGAAAAAATATTTTATCCGGCATTCTTTCTTATTTTATTTTACATTTTTCGTAAGTTGTTTTTTTAATATGCAGAATAAAATTAATGATTCTCAAACCCCGCGATGACTTTATACTATAGAATAAGCGCGGATTATGTACAGGAGATAACAAATTACGTTCTAGGACAGGCATCTCAAACTGTTGGTATGCGGGTCGCATGAAGCCCTTTAAAAAAACGTGTATATATAACCGATATTAATTGGCAATGCTTGTCTGAACATCCGTATATAAATTTATTTGCATGAAAAGACGCACATTTTATGGAAAACTTTTACAGTTCCCGCAACGGCCATTCAAAAACCACGACCGGGGTAATTACTGTTGCGGACATTGTAATAATTTTTAATAATACACGTACATTTTCTGCAAATAAATTTAAAATGACGTAGATTTCATAAATACTTTATTTTCCCGCAAACCATGTTTTTTTTTACGATCCAATGAGTTAAAGGAAATATAAATGTTTTTCTTAATTATGTTTCTC
Source organism: Uropetala carovei (assembly GCA_036926305.1). NCBI lineage: Eukaryota > Metazoa > Arthropoda > Insecta > Odonata > Petaluridae > Uropetala > Uropetala carovei. Next base: position 7,924,544 of record JAXCHB010000069.1, read on the forward strand.
AATGGATAAGGACAGTTCAAGTATGAAGATAAAATGCGCTTTTATTTCTCACTCAAACGTGCATAATGCTAATGCCGCTTTTCAATGGCGAAAACGTCGCCTCTCTATGCGGCCTTGATACTCCATCGCGTTCCAAGGAGTTAACCACAAACTGCACGCAAGACGAAGTGAATTGGTTTCTCCTCCTGTCACTAAAGCTTCGAATCGCTTCCTGCATCGTCCAACGGGCATTGTCATGTATCCTACGTCCGCAATAAATGCAGATGGAATTTATTCGCCGGATTATTCCTCGAACACCTCGTACCTCCTTTTCCGCGGACGCGTCGGGCATTTTTTTTAGGGCAGTGTCGTTCAGACAATGGAAGAGCTGGATGTACGTTCATAAAACACGGGTTGGTGATTTTGAACTCAAAGACTGTACACTTGTGCGCAAACAAACACCGGTGTTTTGCAGATGGAGTAGATAGGTCGCGAAGAGAATGCGAGGTGGAAGCATCGCAAGGGGAAACAAGTGACTATCAACCTTGACAAGAGCAAATTTACGAATATCTCCGAAGGCGTGCAGGGGAAAAGAAAGATATACGAACGCCATGCGCACGGGGTAGCATAATAACAACTGCTGACCTTCGCGTTCGCAATGCGTAAAAAATTCTCAGAATGCGTGCGTGAATCAACTTCGACGAACGTGGATGCTGCTCCGTAGTTTTAATGTTCAATGTTAAACAATAAGCGATCGTAATTTCTCGAAGAATCCATCCGAATTCTTGTCGCGGGTCGAGCTTTTAAATGTTTTTTTTCTCGGAGACGTCGACGGAATTCCAAACGAAATCGAGTGTAATGGCGTCAGATTGTCCTCTTACAGACAGATTATGTCATCCGTGCAAATCTGTCACCGCGCTTACACTAGAAATACACAAAGAGAAATGGCCGCCAATGTTTGTACATATATGTTTATGTGCATAAGGACAACAAATGCGATCTTAGACACACATTCTTAAGAAAAAATCCGAGATTTAAAATTTGAATATTTGTCGGAATTTTCGACCCATCGAAACAGATCAATAATTATCAAAGGGTCGAAGAATTTTTGCCGAATTTTAGCTCTTTTATTAATGCGCCAGAAATTTCTTTGTTGACAAATAGTCGATCAATAAAAGGCAGCTGAATTTATTTAACCTAAGTGGTTATTCAGAGAATCTGGATTCATGCGGCATGTGTTAGTATAAATTTTAATAATTCCTAACCGCAGCACTTCTTATGCATTATTCAGATGAGCATCTTTGCAATTTCGTATTTATCATTCTCTCAGGTAAATAAATGCATCGTTCAAAGCAGGAATAGATTATTTGATTTGTTTCTTTCCTTAACTTAAATATATGTCACCTTTTATGTTTTTTACAAATATGACTGCCATTGTTTATTATTTGAAACGGTATCTCAATGGAAAAATTCAAGTTTTCTTTGACGATGGGAAATTTGATGAGGAATCCAAGGAAATCATATTGACTGTTCTTAAAATAAATACAAATTTACGACACGATTTCTAATCAAGAAACAAAATTAGATTACGTCATGAAGTGAGCCAGGGTAAATTTTTGTCTTGTGCTTCTTGTTAACACATTGAAAGAAAAAATTAACTATTTCTGACATTTAATATTAAAAATACAAGCACAAACTCGCATCTCCAGAATCAAAACCGCGATCTTTGTACTCGGAAGCAAGCTCTACCTATATACTATACCGCTTTGACGGTTTCCAGGATAACAATTTAGGTTAAACCATTGAAAAGGTGGATAAATTTAATCCATCATAAGGCGTGATTCTTTTTATCGAGGCAATATATCTGCAATATTTTCTCTTACGAGTCCACTTTGTTCATCGTTATCCGAATTAATAAACGACAAAATTCCAGTCATCTCACAGCCTTCGCTTATTCGTCCATTCCTATGGAAACTCCGTCTCTCTCTCTCTGCGTATGTGTTTGTCGTCCGTCATAGACTGTTCCGCAGATAAGGGGGAGGGAGAGAGAGAGAGCCCCGATCCGAAGGAGCATTCGCTCGCGAGCTCGCCTTACGAGGATTGATCCAAGGACGAGAGATCGCATGAGATTGTTTCGCAACAGAGCGCAACGCTCCTCCCTCTCCCTCTCACTCCTCCCTCTCACTCCTCCCTCTCTCTCTCCCCCTCTCTATCTCCCTCTCTCTCTCCTTCTCTCTCTCCCTCTCTCTCTCTCTCTCTCTCCCCCTCTCTCTCCTCTCCTCTTTCTTTCCTTTTCTTTGTTGGTATTCAAATACTTTATTCTTTCTTTCTTTAATGTTTTTTCTATTTTCTTCTTCTGTGTCTATTTAGGGATTTTTCGCGGTTTTTTTTACACCTCGCTCCTCCTCTTCGTAGGTGTTTTTCCGCAGTGGGACTTTTTTTCCGTGCTGCACAAAGCGATTAAACAGTTTTTTTTCAACCCACAAAACTAACATTATTCTATGGTGATTATTTAATTAATTTTGTAATCAATATGTATGTGAAATTTTGTAATTAACTTGTATATAATATTCAAATCTGACGAAAGGGTTGAATGTAAGAAGGGATTTCACAGTCTCAATTTCGCCCTAAATAAAGTCATTTGTCTGTCTGTCTTTTCCTCCCTCTTTCTTTCCACTTCTCTCTCTCTCTCTCCTTCGTCACAACCTTTTTTCTCGTTTTCCTCTAACTCTCTTTCTCTCTCTCCTCTTCCCCATCTCTTTCTCTCTCTCTCTATCCACTTTCTTTCTGTCTGCTTTCATCCTCTCTCTTCGCTATCTTACCTTATTCTTGATTCCTTCTATCTTTCTCTCTCATCTCCTTTTCTCTACCTCCGCTTCCTCTTCTTCTCTCTGTGCAACATTTCGCTATCCTCTTTCCTCTTCTCTCTTTTTCCCTCTATTCACTTCTTCTCTGTCTGATTTTATCCTTTCTATCCTTTGTCTTACCTTTCTCTTACTTCCCTCTGCCTTTCTCCGTCTATCAATTTCTTCTCCATCTCCTATCTCATCTTTCTCTCGCTTTCATATACCTCGTTCTCCCCCACTCCACTTCCCATTTTCTCCTTTCTCTCTCTCTCTCTCCCTTCTGTCTCACCTTTCTTTCGTCTCTCTGTAAGAAGGGACTATACCAGTGGTTCTCAGGCAGATCTATCATGCGACCGCGTGATTTTGCAAGAAGAAATAAAAATATATAGAAAAAACTTTTCCACATACTTTTTTTATCAAGTGCTCTGAAAAGTATAAAATAAATTTTGGTTTTTTTGGGTTTTTCATTATACATATATGATGGTGAATCTCTCCTTTAAAAAAAAGAAGTGGCATATGTTGATTAAATTATTCACTACATTATAAATGGTCCGGAATGTTCATGTTGTTGCACACAGATGACTACAGGAGAATTAGTTAGCTACGGTAGTTCAGTGTTGGAATATCCGCCCGGAAAGTGGAAAATCCGGGTTCGATTCCTGGTCATAGCAGATTTTTTCACTTGTTTCCGCATTTCCCAAAAAGAAATTAGTACATCAAAAATTCAGATATCGCCATGAATTACAATAAAGAAGAGAAACGTGAGGACTACGAATATGAGCGAAGCTAGTATAAGTCGTCGTATTAATAAAAGTTTTATTATTAAATTATATTTCTTATATTAAATATAAATACATTAAAATTATCAAATGCTTTATTTTGAAGATTGAAACCCTCAAGCAAACATAAAATTAGATTTGTAAGCCATAAATTAAAACTGGAGGATTGATAGAATGAGAAAAAAATCAGTTGGCGTAGCGAAGACTGCTCGCGACCCTCCCAACGTTTGAGAACCACTGGGTGACGTATAGACGTACTATAGTCTTAATTTCGCCCTTAATAAAGTCATTTGTCTGTCTCAGGCTCTCTCCTCCATCATCCCTCTCCCACCTCCCTCTCATCCATTTCTAACCCCTCTCGATATTCTCCCACCCCCTCCCCTCGCCTATATCTCGCTTTACACCTCATTTCAACTCTCTTCTGCCTTTCCCTCCGTTCCGCTAACCCTCACCGTTCACGCGCCGGAGCCTTCATCGGTAAGAAGAATTGCAATCACGGATTCCAAAGACGAACTAACGCAATTGGAGGAGGGATTTGATTTGCGTGCAGGCGATTCCGATGTCGTCGTGTTATTCGGTGATGAGTAAAGGAAATACTTTTTTTCATGCTTCAGCAATGAATTTTTCGTTTTTATGACGAAACTTAAAACTGATTTTACTACGGGCACCAGTAACCAAAACATACGCGTTTTTAAGAAAGGACTCAAATATTGATGAGATTTTTTTAAGCATGACGACGCTAATGAGCCCAAAAATAAAACGAGTTAGCAAAGTTTAGAGCAGTGTTTCTCAACCGTGTGTGTCGTGGACGAGGTCCAGGTGTGTCGCGAAAATTTAGAAAAAAAGGCTCAAATTTCGCATTAATTTTGAAAAAATTGTTATTCGACAGATTTTTATTTATTTTTGTTCATTTTGTTAAATAATGAATTTTATTTATACATATATAGATTTCGTTGTACATACTCATATTTGTACTAATTTGATTTTAACAAACAAACATTTTCTTATATTTTTTGTTATATTTATGATGTTTTATTGTTAAATAATGAATTTTAAGTATTTTTGTTATGTTTTAACCAAAAAATTGACTTTTTATATCATGGTGTGTCGCGATTATTTCATGATGTGTCGCGAGAGCTGGATCATTTAAAAAGTGCGTCGCCAAAGCAAAAAGGTTGAAAAACACTGGTTTAGAGTATACTTGGAGAGAAATATTTTATTTGGTCAGTTACAAAACTTTATTTTAAGACTTTTACGAGGCACGAGGAAAAGTTCGTTTTTTTATTTCTGGTAAAGCGGCACCCCTGATTGGGTTACGTAAACCATATCACTTTCTTATTGTCTTGGCCCAGAGGTATAAACACTTAAGCGGGCGCGTACACACAAGGGGGCGCTTTGAGTCTATATGACCCCAGCTTCTATTTTTCTCTCGATCTTCACGATGCTGTTTATTCTATTTATTTAACGAATTATACAGTTGGTAAATATAATAAAATGACGTACGAGAACAAAAATTCATATTCTTGAACGAAAATAACAAAAAATCAAATAAAATCGTTTATGGTCTAATGGACTATCGAATCTAGTGGAGTCACATAGACCCAACGCGACTACTGAAGGATAACAAATTTCGTGAAAATCCGAGCACGAACATGCGTACGGGATGACGCACGGACAGAACGGAGATAATAAGCGCTCACTTTGGAAACGAAACGAAACGCGCCTAAAAAGTGCTCGCGATGCGTCAAAATGCGAAAAAAAATAACCGTCCTTGGAAGATGTCAAAATTTTGACTTCGTTCGAGCGGAGGTCGCATGCCATTGGATCGAAAGGTTTAGAGCAGGCACGTCAAATTGGCGACCCGCGGGGACGCATGCGGCCTTTTCTATACCATAGAGCGAATTTTTGTCACAATTAAATCGTTTGAGATTTTACGCAAATACTTTATTTTTGTGAACAGGAGGCAAGATTTTTTTTCTTTGTCATTGAATATAAGTTGGAACGCGGTTTATATATATATATAATTGTTTTCTTTTGCAAAACAGACCTTGTCAAACCTTGTAGAAAAAGTTTGTTTTCCCAAATATAACCCTCGTTAAACAACTGCGGCTCTTCCATAACATCCGTCCCTTTAATGCGGCCCTGATCCCCTTTTCGAGTCTGGCATGCCTGGGTGAGAGAGTTGGGGAAAGAAATAATAAGGTAATGAATTTTAAGGGATCGATGTACGATGTGTTTGTTAGGCGGGAGAACGGCGCAGTAGGCGAAAGAGTCTGCCAAGCGCATCTCTCTCTCTCTCTCGCAACCCTCGGAATCGCCTGCATTTGGCAGCGGTGAAGGAGAAGAAGAGTAATTGTGCGAATAAATAATCGCGGCAGCATTTATCGGTTTGTTGGGCGCCCTGCAACGTTTTGCGCACGTGTTCTTTCGCCAGACAGAGGACGATCGGAAGGGCGTCGATTACGCTTTCTCATCGTCAATGGTTACGCAACGAAATGAACGCCTTCGCGTACGGCACATTTTTTTCTTTCTTTCGGGTTTCCTCCGTGAAAGCTAAGTACGATGAATTCTCTCGGCAGCATCCTTTTTTCCTGCAAGTGGGTTTTTGTTAAATTTGATAAGCTATTTCAGTGCTTGTTAGCTTTTCCCACTTAAATTTCACTACGTCATTTTATCTCTTTAAAATTCATGTTCCATTTGCACTTATTTGTTTACTTTATAAAAATCCTATTTCCCGGTTTGGCTGTAATCTGTAAATATGTATTAACATTTTATATGGAAATTTTAAATGCTGGACGATTGGGTCTAGCTGTAAGAGGGGGCTGGAAATTTTAAATACTGGACGATTGGGTCTAGCTGTAAGAGGGGGCTAACAAGCCGAATTAAAGGCCTTTGTCTGTCTGTCTGTATGTCTTAATGACCAATTTTCTTTTCAAACCGAATACCATGAGGACATTCGAAAGAGAATCATCGATCTCACCTCATGGCTGAAAAAGAATTAACAAAATACGTACATCAAATCTTCGTAAAAAGATTGGTGATGCACTGTTAATATATCTGGAATCCGATATTGTTTTAATGGCCACTGATTATGGCTTCTTTGTAGCTGAAAGGGGCATTTTTTGTCGATTCCGTCAGGAAAATCTATGAACCCTTCAGCAAAGACCATTTTTGATCAGTTCAATACGTAGGCGGTGGCTTAATAGAACTTCATCCCAGTTAATTCGATTTAGCGAAGGCGCAAAGCGATTAAGTTTTGGTGTTTATTTTTCAAAAGACACTCGCTGAAGGAATTAACAGGCGAGGGAGGAATTGAAGAGCAATTTAAATAAAACAGTTTATTTTTCATAGACTGCTATCTTTCCATCGGAGTAAAGAATCGCAGATGCGATGTATTGTCGGTTGCCAACATCTGTAGCAGCATGTACTATTTAGCGTTTGTTTCCGATTTCTCTCCAGCGGCTGATTCTAGATCCATCAAATTTATATACGTACTAAATATAGGTATCATGATGTACTGCCTATCCTGGAATTTTATCCTATGTAACATACGTCGTTTTTTGAGTTATTTTGTACAGAGAGTCAGACAGATGAACCGAATACGTACATGATGTATGTTTTTATATTTCACTCTAAGGGAATAAGGAGACGAAAATTAAGAAATTTAAGCAATAACGTAGCTTAAATTTTCTAGCGATGGCATTTGCTACGCTTTCCATATCGCGGAGGCGGTGAAGTGTTGAACCAATATCGATACCAGCGAAACACGAGTCGATAGAACGATCGAGGTTCGAAATTCATTACGATAAAATAAAGAACAGAGTAAAGCGAGTTCGTTCAAGTAATTAATAAGACGGATCGAATAAGAAAGGAAAAATACGTTGATATGTTTTCCAAAGGTCAAACGCTTGCATAACGCATTTATAAGGTTTCTGCTTTATGAGTCTATAATTTAATAGGGAATTAAATGGATTTAGATTGCCAACGGTCTTAGGGAAGGATCAGTGCCATAACCAGAGCGGGGCAAGCGGGGCATCTGCCCCGGGTGCAACTAAGCAAGGGGTGCAAAAAACCCAAATAGTAACTAAATAAACTAGAGAACATAATTTCTCGAATGGGGAGAGGGCGCACACTTAATAGTTTGCCCCGGGCGCTAAAGCATTATTTACGAGGCTGGAAAGGATGATAGAGTGGGTAAGGTTGTCACAAAAAAGAAAGGATGATAATGGCGCATTTAAAATCTTTGGAAAGAAATACGCCTCAAGATGGTGAAGTTAGACGTTAAGGAACGGCGTAAAGCGGTGATAACATCACCAAAATCCTCGTGTTCGTTGTACATGACAACACAATAGCTCGCAAATCGCACAACCGAAACTTTCGCGTCCAATTTTAGAAAGCTCTGGTCCATTTCTAGGGTTTGTTTATACGTTTTAGCGTTACTAGGGCTAGAAAGAATTGGCATAAGGCCCTAGAATTATTTTTCTTTGATTAGTAAACAAAAGTTTTATAGACCGCGTGAAGGATTTTCCGACGAAAAATCGAGCGAACGATTTCCTCTATTCAGCGTCCGGCATTTTGGCCGAAGATCAAGGAAAGGAAAGCGGAACGTGTAATATCTCGAAAAACGAGAGGAGAAAACGCTATAGAGTAGGAACGAGATTGTTTAATGATGGTACATAACGCGGTAGTTCGATGTTACATGATTCTCCTGGACCTATCCCAGTGCGTAAACGAGAAAAAAATAAGTGTTGGAATTAAATTTATCAAAAAAGCATTCAGAAAGACTTGAATTTCGCTCAGATTGTACAATTGCGCTTCCTTTGAGCGTGTTTGAAGTTCGGAAAAAAATAAATACCTTTTTCCATATGCATATGATTTAACAGGGGACTGAAAGAGGTTTCTTTCTTCCCATAACGACATTCCAAATACAGTTTTTTCACAAGCGCTACGAAAAACCATACCAAAATATTTTCCGCAACAGCTACTAACATTAATATTTAGAAAATTAAAGCGTTTATCCTCTGTAACTCCCGATTTCCTCCTCTGTCAATGCATTTCTTTGCGAGGAGAAACTTCAATCCAATGTGTGAAAGAATCAAGTCTCCTCTATGAATGTACGAATATATCAAAGGACATGCTCAAAGCATTTTTTCTTTTTTTTTTCACTGCTGTTAAATCCCAAAATATCGTATTCTAATACGTTTCGAAGAGATTTTAAACTCTATAATTTTTTCTCTCTCTCTCTCTCCCTTTAGCGCTGGACCTGGCCGCCAACAGCAACGTCCAGGATGCCTTCGTCATTGCGGTGGAGCAGCAGGCGAGAGAGAGACTGGAGCGCCTTTCCGCCCTCAAACGAATCAAGCCGGTCGACATGACCAAACTGTCGCAGCAGGTGAGTCTTTGGAGGGAGATATTGGCGTCGGGAGAGATTTATTTTGTTATTAGGCAAGCACGTTATATGCATATCACGTTTAGCATGGTTATTCCTTAGCTGATAATACAGAGATTAGCAAATTATTTAGAATGAACACATGAAGGGGAGGACGAGTTCTTGAAGATCGTCTCGAAATAGAAATCTTTAAAAGGCAGTTTATGGTATCGATGATGTACCCAAACTTTAACATTGGTAGAGAGGTGGTTATCGTGTCGCAGGTTCGAATCCTCAAGAAGGCATGGTCGTATGTGTTCGTCTTTGTTAATCTTACTACACTCGTTGCAAAGGTCGTAAAGTGCTGTTTATGCTTATGGGTTTTTGAAAAATTATATTTAAATAATTAAAATGTAAATTTAAATAAATATAAATAAATCTATATCACTCAGGGAAGATAAAATGTTAACCTCTTGCTCCGGACATTGAATTTAAACACTCTGAAATTCATTACAATGATTAAGAACGGGTTTACTAGCTAGTAAATAATGACATATATTGACTACCACAGCACTGGTATGGGCATTTATGGGGAGTTTGTTAAGGGGATAAAATTTGAAGGAATGTGGTGGAGAATGCCACCTCTTCGTTATCATCAATAACACAATAAATCAGAGACTTCTCTTTCGACTTAGTTGGTGGGTTTTCTGGTTCTTGGTATTGAAGTTAAACTTTCGATAATTTTCCCAATGTAACGAAATATTAACGTAGAATCAAAATAATTAAAGGAGTCAGTCATAGCAGTTCTGCGTATCCATGTACATTTTTAATTAGGACAAAATGTTTACCGTAAAAAAATCAAGTGAAACCGAAAATAGCTAAATTAACTAAACAAAAAAGTTCACTGATATGAAAACCTTTTAAAAATCGAAAAATCCCGTATTCAAAAGGGCCATATACGAAGGATACTTGTAATTCGCCGAAACCCGCAAAATACTTGCAACAGGCGGCGTTATGCAGTGCTCCATGATTGTATCGAAGAATTTGGGAGATGCGATCACCGGTATATCCGAGGGTATGATCTCATTGATAGCGTGGACATACAATATTTTATTTTGTATCGTATTTTTACAACTGCAAACGGAGAATAACACTGGTAGAAAGTCTAAAGAAATGGATTTTTTCAAGTTCTGCTCAGAATGTAAAGTAATGGGAGTAATGACGACCCGCGTTATAACCATGGTAGCACTGTAAATCCAATCTAATGGAAATATGTTACAAATTCCGCTCTCTAGCAACGGCAGCTGCAACTAAACGGAGCATTTCCACAATCGATCTGCTAATTTCTTTTTTAATAGTTCTCGTTTAAACTCGATTCTGGCACATTTCATACGCTGCAATTCTAAGGATGGCGGAGGAAGGGGGAAAAGCGATTAAGGCGCGTAGTGAAGGGACGGTGCGAGACGTACCTTACGCTGTCCTCTCCTCCAACGCTTTATAAGGCATTGTCAGCAGTTCATTTGTTGTTGAATCATTACATTACCTTGAGAAGGCCGAAGCGTCAGCTCTACGGAAATATGCGCCGAGAGTCGCGTGCACTTTGCGATTTTTAATTTGTTTTTATCAGATACTTGCACTCTCATAGTAAAAAAATATGTCATAGGATTGGAGATGCATAATGGCTCCGTCGAATCTGTAAATTATAGATTATATAACTGTAATAGACCATAGATTCACGCATACCATAATATATTTTTTTAAATTTACGTCACTCGCTGTGAACGCATTAAGAACAAATAAAATAACGTGTTTATTTTCCGCTGCTTTAATATTTCAACACGACTCGGATTTTGATGTGATACGTTATCTTCAGGTCAATATGATGACGATGTATCACATCGAAACGCGGACCGTGTTGAAATATTAAAACAGCAGAGAATATAAAGTTATTTTATTTGTTTATCAGATTCTGAAACAGGAGCATTGGTCTGTCACCTGTTTCCACATTTCCCATCATTTCAGCTTATGCCTGTCGCATAAAGGATCTTCGGATCATCCTCTCCGTCAATGAAATATTTGTTTAAATTTTAGGATTCTTTTAACGTCCAAATAAATATTTTTAATTTTAATTTTCGATTTTTTATCGTCGGTTTTGCAATAAACTTATCTACATACAAAATTTCAAGTTCGTAGCTCATGTGGAGTGTCTCATAATTTGTATCCTCCTCCTCATTCTCCTATATCCTATGTCAGAAGCGTCTATATATATATATTATAGATAAGAGATATTTTCCTCCACGTAACAAAATCTAAATTTGAATTTGCGTGACATAACTGCGATGATAGAATTTGAGTGGTCTAAAACCAACACACATCAACACGCGCGCCGAGACGGATCGAGGAGGAAGAAGAAGAGGGAACTTTCGTGACCGGAAGTCAAAGCAGACACTTCCACTTTCCGCCCGATTTCTCCGACACTTAAATCGATTCGAAATACCCGAGAAGTCGATTCCCGGTCACGGCAGCCTTAACTCCTTCAGACTTCTTCTTGTGGATTTTTCTTTCCGGGAAAAGAAAGGTAAAGTCGGAGAAGGCGAGTCGGAACGAGATGGGAAAAAAACCAAAAAAGCACGCGAAAGGGGAAAGATGACAGAGAAAGATAAAGAGAGGAGAGTAAACGGTTCGTGAAAACTAGATCCACGTTTATCCTACCAAACAGCCGCCATCAGTGGCGATTCAATGATAAGCTTGGAATCTGCCAGCAGAGGTAGAATTGGGGAATCACTTTTGCAGCGGAAATGCGCACCTGGTTTTCGAAAACTTTTTGTGTCAATCAGAGTAACATAGTTTTTGGGTGCGTTTCGCTTCCAGCATGAGCGCCTATTAGCTTTGGTCTGTCCGTCCGTCCGCATGTTCGTTCTCGGCTTCTACCGAACAGATTTTCATGAAATTTGGATATTAAGGACTTACAAGCAAAGATAATAAGAAAATCACATAAAAGAATCATGTAATCCAATCAGGGGTACCGCATTAATGGTGACAAAAAAAATGAACTTTCGTCATATCTCGTAAATTTCTTGCATGGTTATTTCGTCATTGGTGCTAACATAAACAATCTCACAAAAATACGTTTAACTCCCTTACATGCGCAAGCAATATTCTTAAATGGGAAGAAAATGGATTATTTATGACGAAGAAAAGAACTTTAAAACCTTACGTACACGTATATCATTTCTCTCAAATGCTCCGTTGCACAAATTTGTGATACGCCGCACACTTTCCTAACTTGTTACTTTGTCCATACATAGTATAAGGAAAGTATTGTGATCACGAAGAAAATCGACTTCGAGATTTCAACGGAAATACACATTTTGAGGTTCCTAGAACACGTTTAGACTATTTTCGGAATGTCTGTGTGTGTGCGTGTGTATGTGATTGTGGGTACTCTAACTCAAAATGTACTTGCCATATCGTCACCAAACTTCACATATATCACTTTAGCATGAGCATAAAGAACTGATTAGTTTTTGGACAATAACGGTTAACCGAAAGTAGAGGTTTATTCGACACCCGATTTGGTTTTTGCGATATTTCTCCGTTAAAACATCATTATTGTATATACAATTCTATACATAGGTTATAGAGAATGTTATTTCCTACAACTTTCATTTGAAACAATTTTCCACAGCAGTTATTGTTTAGTAATTATTTATAAATATTCGGTTTTTTCGGTTTTCGTCAAATATCTCCTTAAAAACGTCGTTATTGGTATTCTTCGTAAGAACCAAAGTTGTAGAGAATAATATTTCTTCTAAGTTCTATTTGAAACAAATTTTCGTAGAACCACCCATTTCCGAGACATTTAACTTTTTCGTAATTTCGAGTATACAGTGCCAACACCATGTAGCGGTGAATTCTGTAAACATATTCAAAATATAATTTACGGCAATAAGGACGATTATTCTTCTACGATACGAAATAATAATTTTGTCTTATAATGCTATTCATAATAATTTAAATATCTATACCCCAAATATGGAGAAAGTCATGTGTTTGCCACACCAGATTTTTTAAATATGGAGCCGTTAGGGAAATCAAAAGTGGATGGATAAAAGCTAGATAGATTGTCGGATCATTATTCGCGCGAAATTTAGACCATAAGATCCATCCTTAAATTTATAGAGAACTGAGAGAAAAAAGCGAAAGACAAGAGAGGTAGAGGAGAGCATAGGGGGAGAGGGAGAGAGGGAGATAGAGAGGGAGATGGAGAGAGAGATAGGGAGAGAGAGAGATAGGGAGAGAGAGAGAGGGCGAGAGAGAGAGGGCGAGAGAGAGAGGGCGAGAGAGAGAGGGCGAGAGAGAGAGGGAGGGAGAGAGGGGGGGGAGAGAGAGGGAGAGAGAGAGAGAGGGAGAGAGAGAGAGAGGGAGAGAGAGGGAGGGAGAGAGAGGGAGGGAGAGAGAGAGTGAGACAGAGAGGGGGAAATTAGAAATTAGTTTATTTAGGACTATATACAAAGTGCTATAAAGCACCAATGACATACAGAGAGAGAGAAACAGTGCAAAAATCAGAGGGAACAGCGACGAAAGACGAAGGACAAAGACTGGAAAAAATAAAGGAACACCAGAACGAAAGAAAGGGCAACAGGAAGATATGAAAAGCGAAATATGGAAAGATCGTGTTTTTTTATAAAAAAAGGGGGGCAGATAAACGATGTAACACGGGACGGAATATCGGGCATGGTGTTTAAAAGAGAGGACGGAGATGAAGGTGATACACACACACACATACAAAGAAAGAGAAGCGAAAAGGATGAGAGGAAAGGAGGAAATAACCGGAAATGTATCTCTCCCGTGGGTCGCTGGATGGGTTTCTTCTCTCTCTCTTTCTCTTCTTTCTGACGTGGCCTCGTATGCCCGTCGCGTCGGTCCTAACAATGAGACTGAGGGAGATAGCCTCCGCTCGTTCCCTTCTACACCCCCCCCCCCTCTATTCATGCCGTCTTTACCCCTCCTCCTCCCTCTCCAACCCTCTCCTCCATCGCATTCGTCTCTCTGCGTCGTGTCCAGCGCTAACCGCTGTGATTTTGTCAGCGAGGCCCGTGGGGAAAATGAGGGCATAACTCCCATCGGATGAGCTAAAAGGAAGGGGATTTTTTTTTTAAATGATACCCTAAGCCGTCGTCGTCTTCGAAGAACGAAACCCGCTCGACGGCGTTTTTTTTTTTTGCAAAAAGCAAAGCGAATCTCGCGACGTAAATTTGTGTATATAAAAAAACGTACGCCATTAGCATAACATTCAGGTGAAGGGGAATATTTTCCACGAAAAACGTTTTTTTCGTTGAAGGTGCGTCCGACGATCAAAAGCGAAGATGTTGCAGATGTCGGATTGCATTTAGTTTCTTTTTAAACCTTAAAAAACATTATTTTTAAAATACACTGCGGAGCTTTCATCAAGTCGAACTTCAAGGGAAATAAAAAAAATATTCGACTAGTAGAATATTTGAGTTACAGAAGAAATGCAACACGAAAAATATTTTGTCCTGTAAAATGAAGTCACTTCGAATTACGGAAAATTCGGGTTATAGACGTTCGACTTATACAGTGGCGGATTTAAGGAGGGTCGCACTTGGCGCGCGCGCCAATGGGCCCCTTGAAGAAAAGGGCCCCAAAAAAATGTTTTTATGTATAATTAATCTCAGAAATATTATATATCCCATTTTGGAAGCCACGAAGGAAAATTTATTTTCTGCACCGCGATACTTAATTTATTAAAATGTGGAGTCAAAGGGTTAGTCGTTATGTGAGGTTTACGATATATGTAGATTGCGGGGCCTCCAATTTTTTAGCGTCAGGGGTCCCAATAGTTTAGCGCCAGGGGCCTCAGAATCTCTAAATCCGCCGCTGGACTTACAGAAGTTCGATTGTGTCTACTTCCTACTAGTTTACTTCTAGTTGGGTCATTCGGAATATGAAAAACCTACAGTGGGACGAATTTTTCGCAGCTGCGCTTCGTAAATCTAGGCGCCGTCCTCGTTCGCGAACAGATTTATGTACCAATTAAGTTTCATAAGCGTTTTTCTTTTAGATGATTTATGGATACACGGCGACGTAATTTCTTTTAATATTACCAGATTTCAAATTTTGTTACTTTTCGGGAGCCGTTCTGATTAAAGGAAGAAGCAGACAGGATATTATTTGTTTTTTTTTTTACTCTCAAGGGTCATGAGTTAGAATCCTGCCATAGTTGACGTTAATGTTAAAAAATACTCATTTTAATAAAGTCGAGATGTGTTTGTTGTTCGTGATTAGTAAATAAATAAAACGTATCAATGCGTCCCAGATGGGGAAGAAACGTCAAAAATCTTTTCTATGAAAAGATTACATGTGAGATACCATAATTAGATCCTCGATGACCCCAAAAAAAAGGGGGGGCCGCTTTGCTTTGCTTCGTGAAAAATGGCTGCGCGGCGAAGTCACGTGATCGCGAACCGAGGAACTAATCTGTCCATCTTCCCGCTCCTCTCGAATCGCTCTACTTTTCGTCTTTTCCCACAATAATCTCTCAGCTAACGCCTCCTCCTCATTTTTTTCTTTTCTTTCTTTCTTTCTTTCTTTCTTACTTTCCAAACCTCCTTTCTTCGCTCACTCCGCCTCCTTTAAACCTCCTTAGCAGAGCACTCTACCGTCTACCAGACACGTCCTCGAGTATCAACGGAGCATCAAATCCAAAAAACCGTCGCATTAACAACCATTTCCAACGAAGAAATCGAAAGATATCGACCATGTTCCCCATCCCCTCATCTCTCTTCCCACATTCCTTTCTCCTCACACACACACACAAACACACTTTCTACTATCGCTCATCCTACCTTTCCTATCCTACTTATGTCCATCCTATTCGCATCTATCCCACCCAATTTTCTCCCCGTCTCTCTCTCTCTCGATTTACCAAACCTTGGGGTTTGCAAAAAAAATTTTCTTCGTGGTCATAAAAAAAGGAAAAAAAATAAATTTTCCTGCCGTTCCAAACGTTATCTGATAAAAATATCATGTCGAATAAAAGAATTTTAAATGTTTTATATTATACAATATAAAAAATATAATAATTTCACGCGATTGTTACATATTTACACATAAATTTACGTAAAAAACAGTCCGACAGCATAATAAGAGCAAAAAATAGAAATTCCGCAGTAAACGCCCCACATTAAAATTATAACCCGAAGGTCGCGGGTTCGGTGACTTTTCTTTCAAATAAGTGACCTCGTAAAGTACAATATTTACATTAATATGAATAGCATAATACGCATATTAGTTGAAGTATTATGCTTATGGCATAGAATTTTTTAAAACTATGAACTTTTGGAAATTCGTCAATCTACGGAGTGGTATTTTTATTCTTGGGACCGGTTGTTTTTTTATGATGTATGTTGATTTTCTCTAAGAGAATTTGACGGAGCAAAATAACCTTAGCTGTTGACGCACCTAAAAAACCTAATTACTACTACTGCCCACCATGAAAGCATTGACATTCTCCCTATAACGTCGTTTTTTTAAAGCTTAAATTGCGTAGCTGATAAGATTTTACAAAAAAAATCCGTGATTATTAATCGCTTTAAATGTAAACAATTACATTTCAATTGCATTTACACGATTTAATTATTTATATTTCTAAAATTTTAATTATATTCGTATGATCAATATATCGATTATGCTGAAGATATTTTGGATGGAAAAGTCTTGGACCGAATAAAAATTTTAGTCTTTCTTGATCCTTGGGGATTTGGTATACTATATTCCTGCTCTTGTAAGTCCTTTTTACTCTCTAAACTCCGTCCGTTTCCTCCTCTTCGTCCAATTGCGTGCAGCCTCGCCTTCCTCGGCATCTTCCACTGACCTCTTTTCGTTTTCAAATATGATTCTTTCCCGCACCCCTCAACCTTTCCTTCCACCATTCTCTCTCTCTCTCTCCCCTTATATGTACCTGTGCCTACTCTCCACTCCTAATAAAAAAAAGCATGTAGGAGGAGGAGGTCGCTCGCTTCCGCTTCGTCACTGTTTGCTGACGCACTCCACCCAACTGCACGGGAAGAATACGGCCAATCCGATAAAGTGCATTGGCGGATGTCGAGCTTTTCGGTGGTATGTACCTATGGGCCAAAAATAAAAATAAAAAAAAGGAAGGAAGGATGAAAGAAACGGGATCGACGTTCTATTCGGACCGAACCGAAAATTGCCGATGCGTTTCGCGGCATGCGTTTCTTTTGTTTTTTTTTAAATCTAAATTTGCGCCCGTGTATCGCGATGCGTTACGCGAAATAAAGTACATATAAAAGCATCCGAGATTTAAATTAATTAAAATTTTCTTAAAGGTCTCTCTACGAATTTAAAAGAGGCGAATACCGGTTGTTACCGTTCTTCTTTTTTTTTCTTTACTCCGCTGCAATCCTCTCGGATGGGAGAGTTGTTTTCTGCGTTCGGAGTGGTTTGCAATCCGACCGAAGTGATTACTATTTTAAAGGGAAGGATTCTGGAATCGCTGCAGTAAAGTTTCGAGGAATTTTCTAGTGATCTGTATACATTCTCGTAGAACGATCGCGCGCGTGTTAAATATGTATTTTTTCATGTCCTGATTCGAAACGTTCATGATTCTTTATGCCTTCACTGTTTATCGTAAAGCTTTCGGTGACTTTTCTTTCAAATAAGTGACCTCGTAAAGTACAATATTTACATTAATATGAATAGCATAATGCGCATATTAGTTGAAGTATTATGCTTATGGCATAGAATTTTTTAAAACTATGAATACTTTTGGAAATTCGTAAATCTACGGAGTGGTATTTTTATTCTTGGGACCGGTTGTTTTTTTTAAACGATCGTTTAAATGAATTCAGAGAATAAAAACTTAAATAATAAAAATCGAAAATGTAGTACTTGTCTTAGGTGTATCCAACATCCGTGAAAAAATATTAAAATTTGTTATACTTGTTCTGGAATTTATTTTCAGCAATAGGACGAGCTTGATAATTCTCCAGTGAGTCGTTGAAATGACTAATTAGGAGAATTATTTCGTACTGACGACATGGAATTACATTCGTTCGTTTCATTTTCTGAATTACTTCAACTGACAGTAGTACCAATAGGTTATCTTTGCCAAATTTTACGACGGAGGATGTCACCATTGTTAAGCCAGACTTTCTTACTCTTCATAGTTCAGTAGTAAGTATACGAGATGTCTCGAGTGGTTCTTCTCGAAAACCGAACGAGGAAGCAGCGCGGACATTGGTTACACTTTCAGTTTGAAATCGACAGCAAATTAGTCTCGGAATTTCTCTCTCTCGGCACTACGGCGACACCAAGAATATAACATGGCTTTTAAAAAACCTCTAGCGAATCAATCGCATTCTTTTAAATCCACATTTTCGAATTATAACTTTCTCGAACTCTTTCGCACATCCAATTCCAATCCATTTACCCCGGTTAAATTTTTTTTCGTAGATTTATTTTTCGTACATTTTTAGCTTCCATTCCGTCATCGCGATCGCTCCGAATGCACGCCGAGGCCTCCGCATAGCGGCGCTGCAGTCGTCAGAGAGAGAGAGAAAAAGAGAGACCCGCACGAGAAAAGAGTAATGCTACGTTAGTCTCGAAAAGACCCTCGAGAACGTTGTTCAAGGGGAAGCTCAACAGATGGCTCTGTCTCTCACTCCCTCGCGTGCCCCAGCGATTTAATTAATTCCAGGAAAAAGGCGATAGAAGATAAACGCCTCCAAGTGTTTGGACAAGGTTTTACTTTCTTCGGAGTGCGTTCGTCGAGATTTTTATCGGAGAGACTTGTTGATCCGTGGAACTGCAAAAACGGGACGGGAAATTGAATTTATTCAATTAGGAGTACTACTGCATATAAAAAAAAAGAATGCACACATGATGACTAATTAAATTTACTTTTTTATATGTTGAACGAAACTTCGATTTAAATTGGCGAATGATTATTAAAATGAAAAATATCACCTGTTTTATATTATGAAATCAAATAACTTTAAATTTGAATGACAAAAGAAATTTAGCGTTTATTTAAGTGTCAAGGTATTTGAATGTCATAATAACGTGTTTAAATTATCTCAACGTGACGCAATTATCACACTATAGTGCTATGTAAAAATAATCAACCTAGTAATTCGGCATGTGAAACTAGGAATTTTATGTTAGAATGTTGATATAATCATGAGATTTTTTACGAAACCAACTTTGCATTACCGAGATATAACTTAAATTCCATTCTTTTTTCCCCATTTGGAGCCATGATTGTATTGTATTTGAAGCTTCATACCAATACATCACTGTTAAGGATTAAACAGTAGCTACTGGAAAGCATTATGAACTAGTTTGAAATGTACGCGGCTCTAGAATTTTTTTAAAATGCGCTTAGAGAGTCACTTTGGCGTCTGTCTGTCCGCCTGTGCACTTGCATAAATTGAAATTGGGACGATACCGTAAACGATAGAGAGCTGAAATTTGGAGCGTAGATTTATGCATTACTGTCATTTGTTTAGAAAAACGTACAGGATCGTACAGGGGCCCAATTAAAAAAACTTTTTTAAAAAATACTTCGAGAGGTATAAAATAATAGGGAGGTGAAATTTTGAACGTACATTTTCTTACTGATGCTACTTATTAAAAACGTGGATGTAATGGTCGAATAAGTGACGGTATAACTACATAAAAATAAATTAAAATGAGCTAAATTTACTTAATATAATGAATTCCGAAATATCTCCAGTTCATCGATTGAGTTAATGGGAAAAAATTTAATAGGGAAATAAAGCACAAAAGATTGCCGAATTTAATAGGTAATGTAATAAACTAGGGAGTTCCACTCCTTGCTCGCTGCGTTCACAAACACACGTTTCGCACGATGTAGAAAGATGATCATTTTGCAATGAATATGCATGCATTTGCCGTTAATTTTCCAATAGTACTTTACACAAAATATCTTGCGTAATTACGCCCTTTCTTAAGTTTCCTTGTCCTTAGCTCTCTGAAATTGTTGACTTCGATGTCTTGCAAGGAAGAAACCCTTGAAAAGCCAACGTATAGTTGTCCATGATTGAACACTGGCTCTGGCAAATGTGCCTAAACCAGATGCGTGGGCCTATTTGCGTTAATAAACATTAAAAATGTATAACACCTATAATCATTTTAACAACAAAAAAAGTTAATATTCCAGTGTCCATATTATGAAAGAAGATTCAATTGCTTAGGTAAATCGTTTTAAATGCTTCCCACTCGCAGTTTCCTAAATAATTATCAGTAACAATTTACGTTGCAATGTATAAAGAATGTTTATCTTTAATGATAATTTCGATGCTTAAACAAAATTTTGAAGCAAATAACGTACTTACTTTGCGGTACATTCAGCACTTCCTCCTTTATGAGATGGATAACGTATCTCGTATTATAGTCTGCATTTATATGGAAAATTAATTAATTGTCATTTTATCGATTTTCCAAAAAAAATTTCTTAGCCATTGTGGGGCTATCTAATTGTAAGATCTCCAGTGAATCCGTCCCTATACATGAAACACGTTTGATACCTTTGAGAAAAGGTAAACTTTCTCAAGTTTCTATGGTGATAATTTTCTCACTTGCGATTGACTAATAAATGAGCCGCGTGTTAAAATTGAATTTTTCGTCATCTAATCCCCTATTTGACGAAATAATTAAGTTTGAGCGACAAACGCCACTCACGCGTCTTAATAAAATCTCACTTTTGCATCATCCCTGTCACATATCGATACACGAACCACACATTTGGCCACTTGAAGATCGGTTAACACAGGTGTGCTGCTATCTTTTGGTGACTGCCCAAAATAACAGCAGAATTTAACACTGGAGCAGCGAATGTACCCCACACGTGGTCTGGAGATTGGGACTCATTGTCAGCAGCGTATCACGTCTCTGATACTATGCTATACATATTTTTTTTAGGAGAGAGAGAAAGGAATTTAATTGAATTGAATATCGTCTTTATTTCTGGTCGAGATTGAGAGAGGGGAGGAAAGTGAGACGTGCTTTAATTTTAATTTTATATTTTAAATTATTTACACACGTCCGTCATTTTTGGCGGGCAATCACACTAGTTTAAAAATAAAATTTGTAGTTAAATCTTGACTTTTTTACTTTCTAATAAGCCAACCGTGGCGGAAATATTCGGCAGCGCACTCGCATAATGGATTAATCCCTCCTTGCTTAATTATGCAGCCTAAATTTTTTTAGCAAATACATGTGGATTCGTGTACTTTTTTCGCGAAATACTATAATCTTATCAGAAGCTTAACTTACACATTTCGTTGCGTACGTGATTCCGAATAGAGTTCGACCCAAAGGCATTAATCCTGGATAAATATACCCGTCCAAACGCGCCCTATCACGACTTTCACGTCAGCTCATCCCGATACAAAATAAATTATTCTGACGGACAAAATATATCGTTAAAAATTCAATTACCGTTACTAATGACGGTCCAGCCTCCGTTATAAATTAACGTCCCACCCTGTCGCGCTTCGCCTCCTTCGGAAAAAAATAGCATTGCCCCAAACATTCGTCGGTTATAATGGAGAGGAATGAATTAATACGTGAGCGACGTAACGTCAGTTTTTTGTCTTCCGACTATTGACCGGTAAATATTTGATAAGGTCGACATTTTATTCCAGACCCTCACGCACCCCATTGTTACTGACGCTATCGCGCGTCATTACGAACCAGGTACGCCAATTATTATTTTTTTAGCAAGTCGCTAGATCACATCTTTTTGTTCGCTAGAAATTCCCCATTTCAACGATTTTCAACTGACGAACGAGTTTTCCAATTTTTTTTCTTTGGCGAACCGTAATAGTACAGAAAAGTTGATTAATTATTTTAAAATAATTATGACTACTAATAAATTCTTTGTAAAACAAAACAAAAGTAAATACGCATTCATTTTCGAAACAAAATATAAATACGAAAGAAAATTTGACTTTATTCCATTTCTGAATTCATTATTAATGAGATACTTGGGCTCGTTTGTCATCGCACATTTTTTAAAAGTCTGGAAAAATAATTGATATGCCTACAATTAAATCTGCGTCAACTTCAAGTCTATTTCTATACTAATTTTTTATTCGAATATACACCTAAAATCCCTTTTCACAAACATATGTGGTACAAAATGGTAATAAGTATGTATTTAATTGCACTCTTTGATAAGGTTGGATATTAATGAACCAAAACTTATCGAACAAACGTTTACCACGGCGGATAAGGCTTTACTGTTTTTATCTTTAGAGCCGCGAACCACTTTAACGTTTACCACTTTTGGTTCGCGAACCCCCGGTTGAAAATCGCTGCCCTAGGGAATGAACAGCAGCGCTCTCTGCAAGTGAGCAGGAAAAACCGTTACGTTACGCCATAGATTGTTTTGTGACTTACGTTTACTGCCGTCTAACTCGCAAAACGTGCGCTAAAAAAAATAAAACTTTTGGACTTTTAAAAATATGAAAGTCAACTTAGGAGGAAATCTTTTCCAAAGGCGATGTTGGGTCCGTGTTATTCCAGCAAATTTCGGCTATGGAAATATAGTCCACGTGGTGCCTATGATAAGATTAGGTAGCTCGTTGCTTTCCAACGAAAACTTTCTTCCCTTATCGGGTAATCCCCACTTTATTTTGAACAAGCCCTCTCTCTCTCTCTCTCTCTCTCACACTCTTCGTTATTTCTTAATGTCAACATACAACCCAGTAGCGTAGCTAGAAGTTTCGGGCCCCTAGGCAAGAATCGCTGATGGACCCCTTAAGCGGAAATATTTTAGTAAAAATATTTTTTATATATATATTTTATTGATGTTTATTTTTCTCTGTGGTGGGAGCCCTCTTGAGAAAGAGGTGAAAACGATAATCTGATAACAATTCAACGAAGTGACGTGTAACTAATCGTTGTCTTTCGCTCGTGGGGCTCCTTTTGTTCGAGGGCCCTTAGGCATCGCCTACTCTTGCTATATGGTAGATACGCTCCTGATACGACCATTTCCTTAAATCCACTTTTCCATTGTTGAAGTAAACTGCGCAAATTATACAAATAAAGCAATGAAATAACACTTAAGAGACAAATTAAAAGAATACTCTGCTTGCCTATATACATTTTTCGTTTCTTCAATTTTTTTTCTATTATGCACGCAGATGCAGTAACTTTAGTTCATTGCTAGATTGTTAAATCGATCCGCTAGTTTTGTAAGTGGTCGCTATGGTATTTTTTTTTTTGGCGCTAGATAGAACCTAAATTCGCTAGATCTAGCTACAAATTCTCTTTGGTTGGCAACACCGTTACGAGCTATTTAATTATTTTAAAAAATGTACCATTATAGTAAAAAAAATCGCACCGCGAAACGAACTTTTAACGTTATTTCCGTCCGTTTCACCGTCTTTGTCCACATACCTTCCCTTTTTTCGAGCTCTTACCCCGTGATATCGCTTCCCCATTATTTGTTTATTTCTTTTGCACGCAACGACCATCTCCCTGACAATGGAAAGGAAGTCGGGGTTAATGAGCGTGAGAAGTTTACAAAAAAAAAGAGCGGAGAAAGGATGGGACGTGAGATTAAGCTCGCTCTTAGAAACGCGAAACGCAACGGAAAATGAATCTGAACTGGACGAGGAGACACAGGTCAGGTGCTTCTGAAAAGGGCAAAAGGAATGGTGCAAGGGAAGGAAATGCAAAGAGGGGAGGGGGGAGGGGAGGGAGAGGAAAGAAAAAAGGGTAGGAGGAGGGGGAAAGAGGAAATCTTTGGGGTGAGAGAGGGGAAGTGGGACCGGAACGGATGGGAGAGGGAGACAGAAGGATGGCATAGCGTGGAGGTAGAATTATCGTGGAAGAAAGGAAGGAAGGAAGGGAGGAGGAAAGGTGAATGGGGTAGTGGATGGGGGAATGGGGTAATGGGTGGGGGAATGGGGAGAGGGAACGGGGAGAGGGAACGGGGAGAGGGGAGGGAGATAACAGAGAGTGGGGTGAGAGTTAATATTTACAATTAGTTCAACCTTTAGAAGACGGGATACTTTCTTAGTGGATATCGCCATCTATTTTCCATAAGCTTTTCCCTACAGCCCCTACTCCCGCTCAGTTGCCAAATTTGTCCTGATTATGGTGACGTTGTCGTTTGAGTGAAATTTCACGCTGAATCTGATCGTGTATATTTTAATATTGTGAAAATTCGAGAAAATTATTAAGAGTAAGGAAAGACTGAAAATTTCGATACGCATTTATTGGCTTTCATCGATCTGACATTAAATTATGAGTTTCATTTCTTGAATCATTTAATACCGGACGAAGGCATAAGAGCAGGCTCTAATGCAGTGGTCTTCAAGGTGGGCGATAGCGCCCACCAGTGGGCATTTTTGGATTTTTGGTGGGCGTTAAAGAACTCACCAAATGCTATTCTAATTTTTACACTGAAAAATAAAATTCTATAAAAAAGCTTTAATGATACGCACACATTCTGTACAACTATTTTATGTTACAGTTCGTTTGTCGTTAACTATAGTATCATATCATACTAAACTAGCGACAATGTATCCATGCTGCGGTAAAATCGAAAGGCCCATGAGGGTGGTCGGAGTGTCTCGCAGAAGCAGCGAAGCGTTTAAGTTTAATTTTTACAAATATATAAAATCATAAATTTTTAAACGTTGTTATTACCACTGAGACCGTATTCGGTAATCTCATCTAACGTCAATCCCACTAGTATTAGGGTTACAATACATCCGTAAATCGCTTTGCTACTGGGGGCGCAAAATTCTTCTTTGCCCCGGGCGCCAGAAACCCTCACTACGCCACTGGGTGGGCGGTGAACTTATTTCAAAGGACAACATATGGTAAAAGTGGGCGGTAACTCAAAAAAGGTTGAAGACCCCTGCTCTAATGGAAGGAAATTTTGGCAGCTGCGCGCGCTTTAAACGTAACACTGTCTTCTAGAGGGGGAATGGATTATAGAGTAGTGGTTCCCAAACCTTTCGTAGGCGCGGCATCTTTTCAAAAAAATTTCGCGGCACCCCAGCCTTGAAACAAGATTTTTTTAATGTTTATTTTTTTAAATACGGCCAATACAACCTCTGGGACGCATCAATTTGTTGGTATGACATGACCACTTTATTTGAGGAAAATTTAATTACCCATCAACACATCCAATTCGCCGATTAGTTCACTAGACAAAAAGTTTTTCGCGGCACCCCTAAAAAAAATTCAGCTACGGCACCCAGTTGGGAACGGAACCACTGTTTCAAAGAGAGGAAAGATGGGTAGGAAGTGAGTGATGGGAGGGGGGATGGATGTAAAAGGGGGTACCGGAAAGGGGGAAGGCATAAGAGCAGGAGATAGAAATGGAAGTATGTGGGCGGTGAGGCGAGAGAACTTGAGTAGTAAAGAAACAGAGGGAACAAGTATACAGAAAGGGTGACGGTCATTCGACAAATTAAAGGAGAAAACAGAGAGAGGGGGGATTATGGGACGGTTCCCGAGTAATGGAGTGGATTAATTCAAATCTCGCCTTCTTGTCTCCCACTCACACTCTTTCTCTTATTCATTTATCTATCATCGGAAGTAAAAAGCCTCTCGACAAACTGGTCTTTCGTGCGCTTCCGGTAGCGAGAACGTCGTCTCGAACACGCGGCGGAGCGAAAGCGCATGCGCGAAATCGTGAAGTCTTTCTCACTCAAAACTTAACGCGTTGGAATAGGCTGAAAGTAAAAGCACGAACAAAAACAACGCAGGTACAGGGTGGGCCGGAGAAATGTACCCGATTTCAAAATGAAATTACAGGATAACCATGCAAGATAGGACAGAATTATAAAGTGGATTAATCAAGAAAAAGTCTAAAATGTTTTAACTAAATGACACATTTTGCCACAATTTCACAATGTGCCAGTTCACAACAACAGCTACAGCCAATATTAGGCGTGAAATCCTACAGCCTGTAATCAACAACTGTACTGCAACCATTCGCTTGTGTGCTCAGAATGATGGAAGATATTTTGAAAATTTTTATCAATGGAAATAAATTTGAAAAAAGTTGGTTTATGATTCACACTCGTATCACAATGTATTTATTTATTTTGAAATTGGGTAATTTTTTTGTCCCACCCTGTATAATTCAAAAGAAGACTCAATCGAAAATTTCGTTTGCGCCTATGCAAAAGTACTACACGATTTTAAACCTGGTTTTCAGTATCTTAGAATGTTGTTGCAATGTTTTAATTATTCGAAATTTCTATGGGACAATTTTTAAGTCAGGATAAAGTAATGATGAATGCAACGAATGCATAAGAAAGGACGTGACCAACATTTCCATGGAACAGCCTTTTCAACATTCTGCGTCCTTAGAGTTAAATGAAAGAGGTAACCTTATGGTCTCAATTTGGCCCTTATAATAATATTTATCTATCCTTGCTCTAAAAAAGAACCCGGTTCCCACCATGATAATAACAAAAAACGTGAAGTGAATTTTTACGTTAAATGTATTTTAATACTGTATTAATCCACACTAAATGTTGCAATAATTTTGTTGAGAAAGAGTTTTATAATAACTGTTTTCGTAAATTTCCGTCCCACTGGTTGAGAAAAGCTGTCATAAGACATGAGTTGTACAAGACCAAATTAGTGGAGACATTTTCCGGAGACGATCCATTAAAACCGTTTTTCACTCTCCGCCTTTTCCTGGCTCTAAATGTTGTCCACTAGTAAGAAAATCCACGAAAATTAAACATCACGGAGAGAATTCATTTTGGCATTTCACATATGTTTAGCTCAAGTATATATAGGTACTACATATATTTCTTTATCTAAATTTATGCAAAAAATATCAACATATGTGGCTGGGCCTATAATTTAAAAATTTTTAAACGTGAACGCAGACCGATGAATTAAGACACGAGGTTGGTAGGGTGACACAATAAAAAAAGCGTGCATTAGGAAATAGTGCCAGCAGCCTGTTGACTGTGGCACGCTGCCAGTTGGCGGTGGAAAAATAACCCGACAAAATTCTTTCACAGATGGTTATCGCCTTTAAATCAGTCGAAAAGAAAAGAAAACTTTATCCGCAGAAACGGAACGACGTCTTGAAAACCGTCGCAAATTTGCTCCAATGGGAATGTAACAATGGCGATTTCGCTTCCCCAGGCCATTTCTCTCGACGAACTCGAGTTTCAACGCGACGACACGCGAACTCGGCGAATTATTATTATGAATTCCATTAAATTTCGTCCGAAACCAATGTCCATCGAGAGGAGTCATAGAATTATTTTTATTGACTTGTTGGATTTGGTTATTGTAAACTCATAGCATTTCAATAGATTCATTCATGTTTTTCAATCCTAAGATTAGTTTGACATGACTAGGGAATATACACATGTGGCAAGTGGTTTCCCGTTGTGTTCCACACCAGATACACGCAGAAGGGAGGAGGGAAACCCGGTGCACCAAGGGGGGCAACTGTTTAACTTCCCTTCCGAAGTACGCAAATAGGGGGCAGGGCAACCTCGGAAAATATCCTACCTTCGCAGGATTCGAACCGGGTATGCTCAGCGTAGCAGACCAGTGCCCTAACCAACACGCCACGGCTCCCCGCTATTTCAATACAGAGTTTTATTATTTCACTACACAAATCGATCTTTCTTGATTTTAATTTGGATCCCGCTATATTTCAATGAAAACCAATGGCTATCGAAAGGAATCGTAGAAATATTTTTGTTGGCATATTAGATTTTTTCCTACTGTAAACTCGTCGTATTTTACAAAACAGTTTCATTCATTTTTACGAAATTTTTTAAAAGCGTGATAACGTATTGTAGTGCACTGGCTAGACAGCGTCCTACAGATGAAGTCATTTATATGAAAGTTATACGTATTTGAGTAAAAAATATACCTAATTAATGTTGAAGCGAGACGTATACTAAAGAAAATCAACAGAAATGAAATGAATGGTATGCCATATTGAAAAACTGATACCACTTTGGTGTATGAAGGCAACAAGAATCAAATTACCGAGAAATTGATCGTAATATTATTCATCGGTGATGTCATTCAATGGCAACATCACTCGCAAAATTGCGATTTTAGGCAATACAAACCAGCGTTCAGTTTAATTTCGTAGGAAAAAATAATGCAAATAAGCGCCTCTCGCCGATATATTCTCAGGTAGAAGTATTTTTATGGAAATATCGTTACGAAAGCAAAAATCTAAAACAATTTAGCACTATAGAAATTATATTCAATGTCAATATTTTTTCAGTAAGTACCTTCCGGAGTAAATCTTTAACTACTGACTAAGTTCCGTATCTTAAATACTACACAAACCCTAGAACAAAAGCACATTGTTCGCTCTTAATGGTACACCCATCAAGGCATACAAACGGGATACATTCGCTGAAGACGATTCTTACCCCACATTACACGATCTGAACACGCGTAATTGTTAGTCCACCATACAGATTGTAGTAACGATCAGAGTCAAAGAGATTTAATTTAGCTTCGAAGCGGGAACTTAAAAAAAAACTTTCTTTGGATGTTATTCTGCAATCGACACGAGTATAATCGCCTTGAGTTAATATATAAAAGTGTTTAAAAACGAGTCGGCACGCGATGAAAGACGCCTATTAGCCTCGCGTTGAAAGCCCTTGCTCAAAGGTCCTCCAGGTCTGGACTCCTGAAGGGAGGGGGGGGAGAGAGTTGGCGGCGTGAGCTAAAGGAAGACTTTAATAGGCGTGAGGAGGAAGGGGAAGAGGGAGAGGAGGATGGGGAGGATGGGGAGGATGGGGAGGAGGGGAAGGAGGGGGTGGAGGTGGGAAGGGAGAGGTAAAAGGTGGGCGGCCGATTCCACCGCTTAACCCTCGGAAGCGTGGGAACTGAGCCTTTTGCTCTCCGCCCCATCATCAATCCGTTTACCTCCACCCCACCTCCCCTCCCTTTTACCTTTCCCTCTCGCCCACGCCCAGTCCTGCCAACCTTCCGGTTTTCGCAAACCCCAAACAGAGACATGCGGACACACCGGAAGTGCTCCAAAAGGTAATTAACGTCGCAGGGGTATGATGTCTGCGGCTCACTGCGTAGGTCATCTCGGTGATGATAAAAACTAATTACCCTCGACGCTTCTGAATACGTGGTCATTACTATGTAAAACGAGACTTAATGGGCGTTCTCATCTGTACATTGTGAACTTTTTTCAGCGGTCGATAGAAAACCAAACTTCTTTTATGGAGATCGTTTTATTCGTTCCCGGAATGAATATTTTCGATTAGTTTTATATATTAAATACAAGTGAAAGTTAGATTTAGCTGTAAAGGCTAATAAGTAAACCCGTGTATCTAAAGATCTTTCTACCAATCGTTTTATCGACATAATTACATGGAAATTTTATTTGCACAAGAGCTTTCTAAATTGGATAAAAGTATGCAGAGCCTTATCATGATAAATTTCCGCACTGTGTGAGAATACCGTCGCTCGCCGAGCTTTATTCTCTCACATAATTTCTAATTAAAGGTAAACAGGTTTGGATCAAACTAATACTCGTACTTGAAAGTGTTCACGTCCGAAATTTCTGCAGCACTCTACAATTTTTTTCCGTCACTGAACAGAAATATTATGCTTCCACTAGGTAGGAAAAGGTTTCAGCTGATAGACAACTTGAAAGGGAAAGAGAGCTATCAAGACATGAAGAAAACTGCGGAAAATAGGAGTATATGGAGAACAAAGTTTAACCATGAATAATCACGGACAGACTACCTATGATGATGACCATGAAGTAAAGTAAAATATATCTACTTTACAAAATAAAGCCTTGCACTTAAAATCCCCTAAGGGTGCTACCTCGCTCGCCTAGCTATCATCCCGGCTCTGGTTTTCAGTACCACTAATTAACTCATTACCTTAAGGTGATTATCTTTATCGTATTCAGTTCCCTGGAAATAATGGCGCTCGAATAGTAAAAAATGAAATTATTTAAGGAAAGGTTATACCTACAGTAGTTATAATTTTCCGACTCTGGAAATTTATGAGATGAAATCCACAATTAAATTTTTTTAATTCCCACAAATGTAATGCCATAGAGAACGGTTGAAATAAACGCAGTAAAAATGATGCCAATAACGAATTTTAAAAAACACATACATGGCTTTGAGGTACTTTACATAAATGACTACTATTAAAGAAATCCTTTAATCCTTTGGAAGCGGTTGCCTTTTTTTTATAAATTTTGTGGTGTGAAATGAGAAAACAAGGATTAATATTTTTTTTAACGTTCCATGGAGTGGATCAAGAAACCAGATGGAAATGCCCTCCGTATGTATCAGCAAAGCGAACTCAAAAGAGAAAGCGAAGGGTAGAAGAAGTGAGGTGGATAAATCGAAAGAAGTGAAAAAGAAACTTGGCGAGAAAATGAAGAAAAGAGAGGGGAGGTTTATAACAGGACCGAAAATAAGATAGGGCGACACTCCAAACGACACAGACGGTTTAATATGAGAAACGTACGGTAATGTACAAACGTTTGAAAATGAGAGAAGCAGGATAAAGAGAAAGTGAAAGAGAAAATAAATAATATACGCTCGAACTACTATAAACTCGAATTTTCCATAACTCGAAGTGAATTCATTTTACAGGACAACATCTTTTTCTTGTTATTTTTCTTCCGTAACTCCAATTTTCTACAAGTAGAATATTTTTTGTTTGCCTCGAGGTTGGACTTGCAAGAGGTTCCACATATATAAGAGAGTTTGGAATAAAAGGATATTGCGAGAGAGAGAGAGAGAAAGAGAGAGGGAGAGTGGGAGGAGCACGGATGATGGAGATGAGTAATCTATTCCTCGAAAAGGGAGATCTTTTATTCTCATATAACGGTGCTGCTCCACCGCAATGCGATGCGTGGGCGTCCCAACTCTCGCAGAAGTTTTTCATTGCCGTGGTTGGTAATGTTACTCTCCGTCGATTGCCCAAGCCTCTTTTTAGTTCCCCTCTCCCTCCTCCTCCCCCTCTCCTTCGTCATTCTTCTCTCCGCCGATGCATCCCCAAAAAAGGCACGCACTCAAAACGCAAGTATCGTGATGTGCGTTTTTTTTTCGACGAAAGAGCCTCAGACGAGGACCGAATTGACTGCGATGCTAACGGTGCGACTGCACACCCTCTAAACAATATTTGTTGCGCTTATAATGTAAGCTCAAAAAAATCTGGATAAATGTCGAACATGTATATAATGAGAGAGAGGATCATATGTTAATTATGTGCTATTATTATTATTGTTTTTTTGACGCGCACACTTTTCACCGGGACTCGCGATTTTCCTAGCCGGATCTGAGCATCTCCACTTCCGAATTCTGCCGGCATCGCAAACTAACCGATAGAGGTAGAAAAACTCCATAGAAATGTTGCTAATCGAAGTTTCCTTCGAAATCATGCCGACATAAATTTTGGCAATCCAGGAAAAATCGAACAAAAATAAAAGACATATGTCCGTGTGTGTATTTTTTTTAAATTAGCCGTTATTAACCACACTCCTCCCTCGTAGTACAGCTCGTCATCGCTGTACAAGTTTTCGGGTTAGCCCGGGTTTCTTTTTTGAGATACACTTCGAAATGCACGAACGTAAGTTTCACTTTAGCACTGTTTCGGAACGGTCTTCTAGCAAAGCGTACAATGTTTCAGCTAGACTCAAAAGTTTTAAGAAAGAATAATGGAAGCAATGCTACATACAATAGAGCATATACCTACGTATACTCATGCTAAACTCAATACCTCGTGTATACTTATTGAGAAATCTAACCCCCTTTGCACGGTTTCGCTTTGCGCGGTCTTTTCCGATAACATACGTACCTTTCAAAGCGAGGAATGGCTGTACGGTTACAATCTTAATGCACCTTTAATTTGTTGCGCCGCGCGAGTGAACATTTTTGTTTACGTTTTTCGTTTTGTTGAATTAAAACATAACTTCTGATAAGAGGAGGTTTCACGTTGCCAAGATATAAATCTCCGGCTCTTTGTGCGCACTAATGGTTGGCGTAAATAAAGCGATTTTTGTTTGCACGTGACAAACAACGGCGCAATCGTCCGTCATTATCTTTAAAGAGTTTCGGTAAAGGTCATCTTATCAGCGGTCGGTTTATTGCTTCCGTGCCGCGAAACAACCAGATGATCGGTCCCGATAAAGAGCGAATAAATAACAAAAACGCTATCACTTTCGAAGCAAAAAATATATCGATCAACCTTTTCCACCCGTGCTTCTGACCTAGTAGTCTGCAATTGCAACTCGCGTAATGTCATTGTTGTTATTCCTTTTTTTTTGTAATGACTCGCCGAAATGGCGTTTCCTATGGGACAGGATCTTTTTGGACTCGTTGTCAGCCTCATCCACTTGAACCGAAGCGCTCCGATGGCGTCTTTTCCTCCCACCACTCTATCAAACTCCCTCCACCGACCTCAGCCAATACTGCCTCCCTCCCTCCCTCGCCGATAAATTGCAACGAGGCGTTAAAGAAAGCGGAACGTCGTTAATGACTACCACTTCTAAACACACACAAACAAGCATTTTTTAGGGAGCACGGTTCGGACGGGACGAATATATATTACACACTCACACATAACACAAATGAAGAAACATTTACTCTATCATATACCAATTTTCAAGTCAATAAATCTCTCGTAACGATAATCCTTAATATGATAGCCCGGAGAACTCTTTATCGGTTGATTTACTAAAGGCTCGTGAGAATCGATAGCAAAAAACGGAACTACAAAGATACTTTTTGGCGTCATGTTTTGAATCGTAATAAATGTGACACTGCCTCATTACGTAGGATATTAAGTGTTATTTCTAGTTATTCATATTTGGAAAGCGCTTATATTTAATTATGTGGGTTTTATTTTTTCATTTCAAGAGACATTAAAACTTATAAGTCGTAAGTATTAGTTAAGCCGATAACAAGTTGAATAACTTGGACCATAAATTATTTATATCCTACATTACATTCATTATTTGCAAAATACACGTATGAGCCCTTATATTTTAAATGACTAATGAAAGGAATGAGAGAGGACAAATACGTTAAGAAACTGAAATCAGTAAATAAGACTTGGAACAGAGAGTAAATAAATTATTAACCAGCATTAATAAATAAAAATGAGCAAGTACGTACATTTACACGGAGCAGAATAACATAAACATATAACCAGCGTGATTGAAGTGGTAATTTTCGAGCAGCGTTAAATTTCCCGATGAGT
Source organism: Uropetala carovei (assembly GCA_036926305.1). Lineage (NCBI taxonomy): Eukaryota > Metazoa > Arthropoda > Insecta > Odonata > Petaluridae > Uropetala > Uropetala carovei. The sequence continues at coordinate 7,957,804 of JAXCHB010000069.1, forward strand.
AATTTTTAAAAAACGTTTCCCATTCCCCGTAAAACGTGCAATTTTATACTGCACATCGAGCGTTATTGATGTATCGTTGCAACTCCGGCAGAGTATTGTAAGCGTAACCCAAATCTAAGTTACAAATCTTTTTAAGATGGACGACCTAGATCTCTCCCTATAAAAAAAAGGATGTACGGACGAAAGAACGATGTCCAAAATATTGACGCATATTATTCTTCAATCATAACAAAAAGATTTTTATTTCTTTGTTTTTGTTCGGCAGTTACAACATACACAGATGAACAGAGACAGTAAAAACGAAAACAACCGTGTGTTTCATTTTTTCAAAAAAAAATGAATACTAATAAAATCCTGGTTGCAACCAAATGCGTTTTGAATATTCGGAAAAATACCGAGAATACATTGTGCGGTGCCACAAAAAAAAATGCATTGCGTTTTCTGTTGCATTTATCTCCTTTCCCTCACTTATGCTTCAACTGATCTGTTTGAAGTCGTACTCATTTTTAAAATATAATATAAATGGGAATATAGGTCACGTTTTTGGAAATATCCTTGGGAAATATGTGTAATATGATACTTGGGAGCAACGAGCTAACTTACATACAGTACCTTTCCGCTTTCTGCCATGCCACTAGCCCCGTAAAATTTTATGAGTACCTTTGTATTTTTCACTTAACGAGCATATGACATATAACGCAAGGCAATGTGGGATCATGGGTCCCGGTCTATATTTGTTCCGAAATAAATTTTATAAGAAAGAAACTAACACCGATTAAATTTCAGAGATATCTTGCACACATATTCCCGGGTGTTACTGTTAAAAACGGGCAAAGCGAAGCAAAATACAAAAAAAGTATAAATGGATGGTCGTATTCAAGTAAACATTGGAAAAAAATCATTGCGATTTTAAAAGTTTATCGGAACAAAGTACCTTAAATAGAGCAATATTCAAGTAGGTAAAGAGTAAGAATTTTGAACAATTGATGGCATTTGGCGTCAAAAGTAATTTCATTGCCACATCAATCATTGATGTGGCAATGAAATATGCTATAATTATTATAGCATGGTACTATTACAAACGTATAATATACCATATTCTAAAATAAACCACTTAAAATATTTTATATGCATATAGAAAATCATCGTTAATGTAGTAAAAATTCGATAAAAAATCGTTTAATACAAAATGCTCATTAATAATAAGAGTATTTCAACAGCCTGAAAATAATTGGTTGTAACGAACTCGTTATTTAAAACCTCTTTAATTTGAACCGTGATTTTTAAAGAAATCACTTGTAACTTGAGTTAATGAGGTATTACTGCAGTATTCAGTACCCTTCATATCATTTAACTTCATACATCCAAGTAATTATTATAATTTAAAATCATTATTTGATATAAAATATGCATCCTTACCTAACCCGACTGTTGTTCCTGATGTTGACTCCGAATCATTCTAGTAGCGTAGTATGGACACGAGAACCACTAAAACCGGGAAGGTGTCGGGGAACGGACTCCCCCCAAGTACTTCTTGCGACACCTGCAAAGATTATTATTAACAAATTTAAAAGACATTAAATCCCATTTATTGCCAGTGTAATTTAAACGGCCGCCAATGAACGCGTTTCAAAAATACACAAAAATTTAAATGAACTATAGTTCATAATTTGTCTGGAAAATGTGGTAAAATATGATTTATGCGCCAAAGAAACAGGTGATTATAAGTGTGAACGGAAGAATGTCAAAAATGAAAATGGGAATTTATACGATCAGTGAATTCAAAACAGCATTTATTTACAGAAAATACACTAATGACATTTGTACATTTCGTGTGTAATCCAAGCAGTTTCAGAGGCAAAGTAACGGTCTAAATATATCTTATAAGTATTTAAAAATACACTGAACAGCATCTGCTGCATTGCTTTATTTTGGTGCTTCCTTAATAATGAAACATTGGTAGATTATTGTGGAAGTCACCTATGGGAGGATAGATTCTGGATAGGTGCCATGTAATGTGAATTCGTGTTATGTGAACCTATATTTACATAAACCTACAAATACAGCGTTGCCGTCGATTGCCTAAATTCATAAACAAAACAGCCGGGCCCTATAAAATATCTCTTACTCGCTCAGCAACCTGGAATCCAATGTACCATCAAACCAGCCAATGCGAACCATAATCAAATTCATTTGAATTTTTTGTATAAAAAACATCGCGTTTTAGCGAATCCGTGTTATAATAACCCGTGTTATAGGGGGAGCAGGTTTTTAACCAAAGCGAGCGAGAGCTATGAAAACTTAACTTTTTTAACAGCGTACTTCGGCAGTACTGAAGAAGCGCATTTGACACTCATTGGACAACGCTGGACTTTAATGAATGGAAAAAAGAAGCGCTAGAAAGAAAAATAAGACTAGGATAATCAGTTTTGTGAGTTTCCACCAAGTCCAAAAGCATTAAGACTCCCATAGAATTCCGCGCAAGTTAGCAGAGTATAAGGAGATTGCCCCGAAAGAGAATTCGTGTGAGGAAATTAAATTAAGGAACGGAAAAATACCGCACGGTGACGTCGTAAGATGTATCGAGTATACATCCTGCGTGGGCGGAACAAGACGAAAGGGATCTTTGGGAGAGAAATTGGAGAGAGGATTTTGTGGGTGGGAAGACTACAGATCTGGTCCGAAATAAAGAGCCCGGGAAAAAGTTTAGTCATATGAAGAGAAGGAAAAGGGGCAAGGGCAAAACACGTAGGAGCAAGTGAGAGGGATAGAGTGAGAGGGAGAGAGTGAGTGAGGGATAAGGTAGGAGAAAGGTAGTGCGAGAGAGAGGGAAGGAGAGTCAGAAGAAAGGAAGTGAGGTAGAGGGAGAGAGGGATGGAGATGTAGAGTGGTTGATGAAGAGAAAGATCGGGAGATAGAGAGGGAAGGAGAGATAGAAAGTTAGAGAGAGAGGGAGAGAGAGAGACAGAGGGAGAGATGGAGTGAGAGAGGGAAGGAGAGAGAATGGAGGGGAGGGAGGGAGAGAGAGATGGAGTGTGGGAGGGAAATGGAGAAAGAAATGTAGAGAGAGGGAGAGAAAGGGAGGGAGGGAGAGAAAGGGAGGGAGGGAGAGATGGAGGGAGAAAGAGGGAAGGAGAGAGAAGGAATGATACAGAGGGAGGAAGAGAGATGGAGAATGGGAGAGAGAAAGAGAGAAATATGGAGGGAGAGAGAGAGAGGGAAGGATGGAGAGGGAGGGAGAGAGATGGATAATATGTGAGAAAGAGATAGAACTGTAGATATAGAAGGGGAAGAGGAGGAAAATAGAGATAGAGTGTGATATGGAGAGATAGAAAAGGGTGAATGAGTGAGAGAGGCTAGAGAGAGAGAGAGAAAGATTTGGAGAGGGAGTTGGAGGGTTAACAGAGCGCTTAAGAAGAGGAGAAGGTAGGATATGATCTAGGCATATATATTGAAAGAAGAAAGCACCCATGTGTTGGGAGAAAGTTTTAAGGGAAGAAGAATCGAGAGAATGAGAGGAAAAGTTGAGGAGCAAGCGAACCCCTAGCCCTGTAAAAAAAATAAATAGCACTTGGCCCCCGTTCCCATGATGCACCTTGGGTCGGTGGAGATACTTTATAACTTCTACTTTACTCCGTACTTCACTTTAGCGCAGAAGACTGCTCTCTTTCTTTCTCTCTCTCTCTCTCCAGATGTCACTATATCCTTTCCCTTTCCACTTTCTCTTTTCTTTTTTCCCAATCCCTCGCAAAACCCCTTTCACAGCAAACCCACATCTACGTCCCTTTCTACTTTCTATCTAAATATTCGCCGTCTGCAGCTTCATGTCCCGATTGCCTTCCTCTCTCATCTGCCTAGCCCAGTCCAACTTCTTTCTTCTCTCCATCTCTCCCTCTCTCTCTCTTCCCATTCTCGTCTAACTTCTCTGTCACGCGCTACGTAGTAAGTCGCATCATTCAGGGTTCGGCCTTCCTTGAGATTTAATTCCACATGCATCTCTCTATCTTAAGGTACTGTATTATTTCCTAAATTCTCCAGAATGTTTGGCCGAGTCATTAACCGTGCTCTTACCATAGCCCGATTAGTTATAAGCATGAAATCTTCGTTCTAATGCCGTCTTGATCTTTATCTTTGCGAATCCGCATCTACCGCGTCTGAATCATCAGGCGAAATAAATTACATACGTCCACAGCTGTATTTGTTTCTTGTACATAGTTATTCATTGACACTGTGATAGCAAAGCTGATAACAGAGAGGGAGGCTGATAAAAAATAATAAATATGGATATGTATAGGACATTTCTTGGAGCCGCATTATCAAAGATGCGATAGAATGAATATTTGGAGGCGAAAAAGAAAGTGGAAATGATTCAGCTATTAGACAGTTTATCTACTTGTAAAGAAAGGAAGATGATTGAGGAGTAAAATCATTGTGGATGATCAATTATTACCAAATAAGCACTTGATCTTTTTACTCAATTCCTCCTATAAATATCTTTTTCAGCTATATTTCCATAATCAGGGAACGTTTCAACCGACCTTTCCGTGGCCACCAAAGGCGTTTTGCTTCCTCCTCCAAAATATTTTCCTTGACACTTTCGACGAATGTATCGCGCCTATTCCTCCTATTCCTGCGCAATAAGGAAAAAAGTCTACCCCCTTCAAAGTCACCTTGCAATCATTTGTTATTCTTTTTCCTCTTTGAACACGTGTCCCCTATGATGAAATCCGTCCTCTCTCTCTCTCGAGGGAATCCTTAAGTTTTCCCTCCCTGACACTCCGAATAAAACAGTCTCTCCCAGCCATTCCTTCCTTAACTATGAAATACGCTTATACGCTTCCTCCATCGGCACTTGTTCCGTTTCTTTCAAATGTTCGATAAAGCGGAACAAAACGTTCCTCGAATCAAACCCATGCTTTTCCAAACGCCGGGGTTCATTTACCCGCGACGAAGCGATAAGACTCGAAAAGTCGACTTTCGCTATCGTCGAATCGATATAACGGTCGACGGCGATCGAAAAAAATCGAAAAATGACGCAAGATTAGACTTAAATGCCGCTCCCCTAAAAAGTTTTTATTTCTTAAAAATTGAGGAAGTAAACGCATCCGATAGTTATGGAAGGCGGCGAGGGAGAAATATCGGCGACACAACCAAAATAGCTCGTGAGGAAGGGTGTGTGTAAAAAGAGAGAGAGAGATGGAGGGGAAGATGGAAAAGGGTAGATGGGGGAAAAATAGGGAACGCATTGAAATACGCAGAAATGAATTTAGGAGGAAAAAGAGATAAAGAAATGGAAGAGACGCGTTGACAGAACGGAAGAGGACGGAAGAGAGAAAATAATAATATACATAAAGTTTTGAGGGAGGGAGGATAGCATAGATTATAGAGGGAAGAGAAGGACGTGGGAGAGAGGAGAAGAGAGACAGGTAGAAAACGGAAGAGAGGAGGGAAAGAAGAGAGAGAGGAGGGGGGGAAAGATAAGAGGAGACAGCAAGAAGAGTAAAGGGAGAGAAACAGACAGATAGACAAACGATCTTCGGGTCCCCTCTTAAATTTAACCCAGCTTTACAGTATGTACATAGTCAAACAAATTATATGACCATCATTTATTTCTGCGCAGTGGTGAAACTTAAAATTGGGAGTACCTAAGCAAAAAGAATTTTTGGGCCCTCCTTCAGTTTATCTATTAAAAAAAGTCATTAACACTTGGGTGACATGAGTAGCACTAGTGCGCTCATACTTTAGTTACAGGATAGCCGTGAGTAGAACGCATACTACTCGGTCATAGTTGGTCGTAGTATATTTCAATACTTTTAATAGTTATTTTTTCTTAAACGTTGTTTTTAAACCAATAAAGTGTTTTTTAACAACCTGGTGCCTGAATTACGTTAGGTTAATTATATTTTTTATTAAAATAAGTGAAATAAAAAATGTTTTCGTTTAATACTAATATTAATATTTACTAAGCGCTGCTTTGCCCGCTTATACTAAAGTTCCGCGACTGCTTCTGCGATACACTTCAAGATTCAGAAAAAAAAACAAATACAGAAATGGCAATAGTGGGGGATAAACCTAGGATGAAGAAAGAGAGAGAAGGAGAAAGAAGAGGTGAAAGAGAGAGAGAAGAGAGAGCTAGCAATTAAGCAGAGTGAGAGATAGGAAAGACGAGAGATAAGGAGAATGAATAAAGAAGAGGGAGAAGGGAGTGAAAGGAGAGATAGATAGAGAAAATGAAGACAGAGGAAGTTATAGGGTGGATAAAACGGGGTAAAAGATGCTGGACGAGTGTCTAGAAAATATTCCGGAGAGCAAGAAACAAAAAAGAAACGCGGGAAAAAACAAAGGATATGTATGGTACAGAGAGAGAAAGAGAGGGCGGTCACATTCACTTTCCCGAATATCATTTTCCCGAAATTCATTTTCCCGAAATTCATTTTCCCGAATTATCATTTTCCCGAATTATCATTTTCCCGAACTATCATTTTCCTGAAAATATTATTTAGCGTAGAAATGTTCCTGAAAATGAAGTTCATTGCCAGAAATACAAAAAATAACATTTAGCGTAGAAATGTTATTGAAAATTATTATGAAAATGATCATTCGGGAAAGTGACACCAATCCCTTTACTCATACCCTTCATCTTTTACCCCAACCACCCTAAAAAAATTATCCTTTTAAACACACTCTCTCTCCTTCCACCCCTTTTGCTCTCTCATAACTTCTCTCTCTCTCTCTCTCTCTCTCTCTCTCTCTCTCTCTCTCTCTCTCTCTCTCTTCTGCGTCTCAGTTCTTTGCTCCCTCTCTCGGATTGGTATCACTTTCCCGAACATCACTTTCCCGAACGATCACTTTCAAAATAATTTTCAAGAACATTTCTACGCTAAATATTATTTTTTTGTATTTCTGGCAATAAACTTAATTTTCGTGAACATTTCTACGCTAAATAATGAGAGAGGGAGCAAAGAACTGAGACGCAGAAGAGAGAGAGAGAGAGAGGTTATGAGAGAGCAAAAGGGGTGAAAGGAGAGAGGGTGTGTTCGAAAGGAGCCGGGGGACCTAGAAGGAGAATTTTTTTTAGGATGGTTTGGAGTAAAAGAGGAAGGGTATGAGTAAAGAGCCGCCAGAGCACTTTGCCATGTCTTTTCCCGAGCATGATAGCAGTGAGTGAGTGATGGAGAAAGAGGGTGCCCTCGGAAAAGGGGGCTGATGGAGGAGGAAGTTTTTAGGAAAGAAGAGGGAGGGAGGGAGAGGAGGGTGCAGGAAAGGGGGAAGGACCGGCGAGGAGAGAGGGGTTCGGCTAGTGAGTAGGAGACGAGGGAAAGAAAGTTCAACGTGTATAATTCTACAAAATTAGTAAAAACTACCTCAGAGACGTTGAAAACTCATATATATATAGATATATATATATATATATATATATATATATATATATATATATATATCTAATTGTGGCATGGAAAAGAATGCCTTGAACGTCATTGTGAAACGAACGATCGAATTTTTATAAATTATAAGTAATGTAATACGTCTTAAAACATCTATTTCCTTAATGTCGACTATTGGAAACAGCTAATTATACCATCGTAAAGGTACTTCATTATTTAATATTTTACAACCCTTGTCTTGCTACATACCGTAAGCCGTGAAACTATTGGGATCCTCATATGAAACTTAAAATTCAATTATGTTTTATAACGTCAAACTCGCTTATTCTATTTTGACACGGTAAATTCCCGATTTACGAACACCGTGTGTTCCTGAAAAGTAGTTCGTAAACCGAAAGTTCTTAAATCGGGAGAGATTTTCCTTTTAATGCAATTTTAAAATCATGGGATTTGCTCGAAAACCAATTTTCCCTACTACAAGTGCAAGAAAAAGGAGAACGAAACAAGTTATAATAGATTTTAACAAATGCATCTTAATCATAACTTATTCATTCGTTGAATTTGGCGTCATTTTCCACATTAAACGGAGGTTTGTGGTAGAACTCTTACGGGTGTTATGGCAGATTAACAGGCGTGATGATGTTGAAGGAGGTGCACAACTTTCAACATTTATATGAGAAGAGTTGCGCTGGAAAAGAATAAAAAACGCATCCAAAGACGTATGATGCAAACGCCGTTTCTTTTTTTCATATATTTCTTCATAATGCGGCGATCCTTTTGAGGTCGTAATTCAAATTTGTGGCTTAAAAATTCTTGTTCGTAAGCCCGAAAGTTCGTAAAACGATTGTTCGTAAATCGGGAATTTACTGTATATATTTAAATAAAAAACATGACGTAATCAAATCCAATTCAAACCTACGTTATGTTTGCTTTGACTAAAGATTCATTTTATATAAGGAGGATATGTCCAATGAAACTTTTACAGAGATGCGAGCATATTTTGTTTGTACCCAAACCTAAAACTTCAATTTTTCACTTTTCTTCACATACTTGAGAGAAAAGTAAACGATTAATCTATAATAACATTGAAATATAAGCGTCATGAAATCTACAGTAACCGACCTGTTTAGAGAATTTCCTTTACAAGTCCCGCGCCGTAAATTCACTACAATCATAGTCTCCATTCTTTACGAGGTAGGAAAAGGTGTAACTTTCTGCATGCAAGTCAATGATTGGAATCGATCGAAGATAGCTTAAAGAAGGAAAAGATCCATTCTCTCGAGAGAAAAACTTCCTCGGTGGAATTCATTTATTATCTAATTTTCCGTTTCGATCCGTGCTGATGAAACCACGAATGATCTCCGAAAAACCATCGTGAAAATTCTCACCGTCGAGACTATTAAGAGTACGAAAATTAATTCAGCGATCGCATGGGAGAAAAAGATGAAAATACTCTTAGAGTGACCGGAGGCATTTCGCTGCGTCGTGTCTAATTGCCCTTAGGCTATCGTTTTCAAAAGGAGATGAGAGTGGTGGAGGAAAGGAGGCCACGGCGAATACCTGAAAATAAAGAGATGAAGAAATAAAAGTAGGTGAGATAGATGAGAGACAAAAGAGAAAATAATTTTGATGGTAAGGAAGAAAGAGTGAAGAGAAATAAGCAAGGAATGATGGGAGTAATAGGAAAGAAGAAGATAACCAGCGAGGTTTCTTTGCTAAAGTGAGAGGTGGAAGGTTTTCATAATTTTTTTCTGGATTCTAGTTTTCCTCCCCATTCGGGGATGGGACAACCCGCACCGTTGGAATCCGCGAAAACTTCACTCCTCTAGCTCCAAGTAGCTTGGCTACGATACAATTTCAGAATTTTGAATTTTCCGACTCGGAAGCCACCTAACGGAAAATTCGTGAACTAGCGGGAAAATTCAACCTGTGGAGAAAATTCATAAATTGATAAGAGCTATCGAATTCAAACAGAATTTTCCGAATATATCTTAAAACAAAAAAAAACACTGATCGTTCACAGACGGACGGTGATCACGTTTTTTTTCTTTTAAGAAAACGTGCTAAAAGAAAGGTAGAGAAAAAGGAAGAGGAGGTGGGAATATAGAACAGGAGATAAATTAAATAACCAGGAAGAGAGAATAATGTGAAAAGAGGGAAGATAGCGAGGATTAAGAAGGGGACCAGGAAGCAATGGCGCACCAAGAGGAGGGGGGGGGGGGCATTTGCCCCTCCCCCCTCAAAATCGAATAAAAACATTTTTTTGTAATATCCAATTGAGAATACTGAGGATCGAACAGGTACAAATTAGAATTTACATGTTTATTAATTAAAATGTTCTATTAAATAGCTAAAATGATAGATATTTTTTAAAAAAAACAAAGAATAACATAGTAAAGTTTGAGGTTTTTGCCTTTTTTCCTGGGTGCGACACTGCTATAGGAAGAGGAGGTGAGAAGGAGCAAAGGATGAGATTGAAGAGAAAGAATGGTCCGCAGGGCGCCAACTAGTTTCGAGTGAAACGAAAAGGAATGAATCGAGAAGTAGAACGAGGGGGAGGAGGAGGAAGATGGGATGCTAGAGTTTTTTTTTTGGAAGGATTAGTATATGTGTGCCGTAGGGAAGAAATGCGGAGAGGAGTTGTAAGGAAGAGAAGTTGTAAGGCTTTAAAGAGAGAGAGAGAAGAGGGAGGAAAAAGAAATGATGTCGACTGGTGAGGGATGGAGAGGCGTCGCGTTTGTAAGGGGAGGAGAGTGGGTTATGGGGAAGCAAGTGGGGAAGAAGAAGTGGACTTAGGTCTGCTCTTATGCCTTCTTAAGAGAGGGTGGTCAAGGGCGGCGTGGAAGAGGTGTGAAAGAAAGAAAGAAAGAAATAGTTCGTGCGCTCTCTTTCACATTCCACCCTCCCCCGATCCGAGTGAAGCCCTGATCGGAAAACACGTGACTCTCTCTCTCTCTCCGTCGCTTTTCGATGTGCATTTCAGGTTGACTTTGCGGAAATCTATAAATAAGACGCATGTGCACGGAGTTTAGACATAAGCCTGCTTGGAATAACGCGATGGACAAAAAAGAGGAATCATTTAAATTTCAATCATTAGCTACGGCAAAAATATGTTAAGTGCATTAGAAGATATTATTTCAAAATTAATGAAACCATCGGTATCCGATCCTACGACGAATTAAATTAATTTTTTGCACAAAACTAGAATTTTATTCGGTTATTTTTTTACCCAGGAGTTTCCAAGGAAGTCGGACATAATATCTCGTAAGGCAGGACAGCGAGGATAAGATCCGCGAGACAGAATGTAGGATCGAGGGATATAGGGGATCGTTTTTTCCTAGGACGATAAGGGAACATATATCCACCAATAAGGTATCAATTAGATGTATTATAAAAAGATAATTAAACTTGTAACCTACGACTTACACTGGCAGATCTTTCTGTTTGTATATCATCACGTAAAACAATTACAAAATGTAATTTTCACCCATTTTATCTCTTCCACAGACATTTTTTAGCTTGAAAAGATATTATTATTTTTCACATAATTTGCATTTCATTTTCTTTCCACGCTTTTCCTATTTGTATCCGTGGAATTTCTGAAGCCCTTGTTTATTTTTCCCACCTCTTCGCTTTCTCTCAATAACACAACACGTGAGCATTTTTAAGGAAGATTATTCCAAGGGTGACATATCCACTGTGTGACGAAGTCAGAGGAAAAGAGAGAGAGAGAGAGAGAGAGAGAGACAAGAGGGAGATTTGGAATGGGAGTTGGACGCAGCCACGAAAATAAGTTTACGCATATCTCTGTGTCGAGAAGTGCGTTAGAAGGAATGAGTGGTTGTGCGTGCTTAAGAGTCGAAAGAAAAATAGTGAGAGTGAATTAGGAGAGTTGGGTCACGGATCGGTGGCAGACAGACTCCCAAGAAAAAAAAGTCGAACGTCAGGCATCCATTATGCACCTCCATTATGTCTCGGACGCGTTAACCTACACACACACACTACTATCTCCTTGTCTCTGAGACTAGACGTACTCAGAACCCAACCTTGGTATGTATGCCTCCCGTCCCCACGGAAACTACCAGCCACCCTCTCTCCCAATCCCCCTCCCCCTCTCTCTCTCTCTCCCTCAAACTCCTCTCCCTCCTATACCTCTCCCATGAACCCTCGAACGCCCTTCGCTTGGATATTGTCCAGAGATGAGAGACTTCGCGTGTGATCCTCGCGGCCGAAAGCGCTGTTGCCGTATTACGATGCCACCGAGACCAGCAGATTGTTTTTCGTGCTGGCAACGGTTGACCCAGAACGGAAACAAATGACTTAAGCTTTGTGCTTTTTTTCGTTATTTTCTTCGATGCAGGAACAGAAATAATTGGTAGAAGAAATTTCTTTTCGAAATTTACACGCTTCGTAATGACTAAGTTTATCTCATTTAAAATGAAATACTGAGCTCATGGCTGGAAACCGATTTATTATAAGGATAATTCTGATAGCCACGAAACATTTGAAAACTTTAAAAAAAGGTAAACGCTTCGGCTGCAAAGCAGCCGTCGTCAGTGGTGATACACCGTTGATTATATAAATTTCCAACCGTTTAGTATTATCGGATTTACCTTCATAATGAATTAAGTTTATTCATTATTGTTTTCTATTTAAAATACTATATGTAATTAACGTTAAAAAGTTTGTAAAACCTGTGCTGTCAAAATAAATACGAATCAATTAAACATTTAATGGAGGAATTTCAAAGTACTCAAACACGCAGCACGACACTAAAGGGCGCTTCAATTATGTTATACTTATTGTAGTAAATTCAACCTGAAATACCTTACTGATAAGTGTACCACTGACGAGTTGATTTAAAAATAAAAATACCGTGATGCATACTCACAATATTAAGTTTAACCAATTGTTCTCTTTACAACACTCAAGAATTATTTTTTAAAAACTAATTTAAACTCAGTAACAGACACTCCAGGAACTTTACAACGAAACTGTTAAGAACATATTCGAATAAATTGTTCTATATGGTTTCAGCGTTTTTAGGAAAATTCTCTGCTCGCTGTCTCTCTCTCTTTTCGTCATTAATTTGTAATAAATAACAAATTAGTAATGATCCTTACTTAGATCATCGCCTTCCCGAGACCTGTCAGCATTTTCTTATTCTCACGATTTCGACATTTAAATTATACGGCTTCTCCCGGAACCATATAGCCATATTAACACGAATTGCAAAACTGGTTTTCTTATTTTCGTGGTGTTTTTAAACTAGTACATCTATGGGTTTCAAATATGCACTTAAGATTGATGGTTAAACATATTTGAACGTGTAAAAAATTAGTCTTTCAAAACTATAGGTATTACAGCGTGTAGTATGGGGCTTCCTATTTTATTGGCAGGTCCTGCACGTTAAAGCGAGATTTTATCGTACCGCTGGGAAAGGAAAGCATTTTTCCCAGTACTATAGGAAGGTGCATGTCGTCTTAACGGTTAAAACTTCTCGTCCTAACCGACTCTCCCTTCCGAAATATCGATACGACAACACAACAGCAAAAATAGCGTTTGCTTCCTCAAAGGGACGAACATTTTTCCTCTTTCGGCGGAGGTCCGCGGGGAAAGAAATCCGACTCTCCCTCTCTCTTTCTCAAGCCGACCGGTCGTGATATGCGATACGAGGCGTGACCCGGGTCAGGGCGTCATCCCCTTGACCCTCTGGACGACCGACCCCCCATAAAGTGACCACCGGTCGATCTCTTTAACCGGCTCGTCTTGACCCCTCTTTGGCGCCGGACCGCCCTCGCAAAAAAAAGGGGACGTGTGTTGCGCCATAGCGAAGGGTTCGCGCACACACAGACACGTTCACGACGCTGTACGACCACTCCTGCCGGGAAGATCCTTTTTACGTATAACACGGAGGGACCATACTTTCCTCTCGCTCGCTCACTCTTCTACGTTTTTTTTTCGGCTGTCGTGACTAAGTGATACGCGACCGATCTTCCCATCTTCCCCGAAATACGAAATAAATTAAAAGAGTAACCGCGAACCGGCTTTCTTGTCGCGTCGGATCGCTCTCGCGTTTTTTACTTTCTCATACGAAGTATCGAGAAAGTATATTGTTTTCGCGAAAAAATTCGACCTCGAGATTTTTACGGTAATACACGTTTTAGGTGTCGCTGAATCCGAAAAAGTGGTTTTCCGTTACTGGCTCTGGAGCCTAGACGGTAGAACGAAAATGAATTAAATCTCGTACTTAGGCATTTTATCATACTGAGCAGAGTATACATAGAAATGGTTGACATTGATCAATAATTAACAGTAGTTTATTCTGCGCATTTTTAACAACAATTCGAGTTTCTCAATAACGGCTGTAACGATTTTGATCAAATTTCGTACAGTTACTTGAGTATACACCTACAATAATACTACGTATTTCATTTTTCTCAGTTAATGAATATAAGACTAGTTTATTCTTGGGTAACTTGAACAAAAATTGGATTTTCTAAAAACAGGCTCATACGATTTTCATTTTCTAAAGATAACTAAACGACGCATTAGTATCCATATATGAGAAAGTTTGTACAATGTATGTTGTACCGATTTTTTTCTTTAATTTCCGTTCATTTTATACCTTCTCTTGATGTTCGACTTTTGAAATTTATTCACATTTTTTCAGCAGTAACTCTGAAATCCAAACTCGGTTCTATTTATGTTTTCCCAGACAATTCTAATTATAAACCATCCGAGAATAAGATTTTTTAATAATGATCGTTCCTTTTTTATTCCTAACTTTCGTAAAAATGATTAGGTATTCGAGATGAATTTTGATACAAAAAGGTACTTTTTCGGAAAGGAAAAATAATAAATTCTAATGCGTAATCTTCAGCAAGTATACTGTCTAAACTGAACACTTCCACATCTTCAGCATAATGATTAAATTCCATACAACTTTTAAATGCGCAATTGCCCATACATCCTTAACATATACATTTCTTGGTATTGGAGTTATGATTAGACCTTCTTTTAACATATAAAAATATCTTTTGCGTATATCACATACGTCCTTGGTGTAAAATAATGGAACGTCACCTTATGACGCATTATTACGCGGAATAACATTACGAAACTCCGAAGAACGCCGGGTCAAGGGTAGTTGGAGACGGGAAGGTCATGGTAGAGGAAGTTGGCAGGAGAGGAGGAAAAGAGAAGACGGATGAAGAGGAAAGAAGAGCAAAAGGCAAGGATTTAGGTAACAGGAATGGAGCCAAGAGAGTCAGCGTGTACCCGTATACGTGGTGTTGCTATGGTCCCTGCAGACAGTCTTAGAAGGTCGTCGATGGCAACATTGTCCAGAGAATTGCGATAAACAAAACGATTTGGCATCGATTTCGTCGTATTCTTATCTCTTTTCGACTAGTATTACCTATTAATGTAAACATTAATAACCAAAAATTATGCACATGGCTAAACCACAGGCATCGAATCCAATAAAAATTTTCTTAATCTTGTAATTCAAAAGATTCTAAGGAAAGCGATGCAATTACATCGCATTTTTTTTATATGATCGTACTGTACTGCGCGGAGACGTTCAAATCCCGATATACCTAAACGCAGGAATTATTTTGCATCTTAGGCACCGATGTCCCACTTGCTTAACGAAAGATGAAAGATTTTTTTTTTAATAAACCTCAAATCGGTAATCCACTTTATCATATCCAACGCTTTTTCAAGGTCCGAAAATAAAATCCGGAACTGGAAGTAGGAATCAAAATGGAAAGCCGGGATTCTTTTATTCTCCATCGAGGAACCTCGTAAGCTTTTAATCTAGCGCGACGTCTTATGCGGTAGCGGCTGAAGCGAAGGAGCGCTCGCAAGAAGTCCAGAATAGGGAGAGACATGTGGGGGAGAGAAGAGGAGGAGGGGGAGAGGGCGTTCAAGGAGTAAAGGATGTTAAGGGGCGAGAGGCGTGGTATGAGATGAGAGTGACCAAGTGTGAAAGATGAGGAGAGAGAGAGAGGAACGCTCCCTTTCAAAGAGATGCGACTTCTCTCCCTTCCTCCTCACCCTTCAGAAAGGGACGCTGCGCCCCAAAAATCTCTTCTTTCGTCTCTTATTCCCTCGGCGACCGTGTGTATATTTTTTTCCTCCTGGACTTTACCTAACCTTGAACGAGTAACGATTTGAGACCGTAAATTTTTCAGCCTCTGTGAAATAAGACCACAAGCGGAATGATTTGCAAACGGTTTAAATTTTTACGCTGCAGCACGAGTACCTACCAAAATATTTTTCGCAAAATTAAAGCGGCATTACTTCAGGTATTAGTGGAACAACTATCTTTAAAAGATTTTAAACAAACGAAATGGAATATATAACAGACATAATAACAGAGAACTGCGTTGATAATTATAGTTCGAAGTAAAAATAGGAATATACAGAATATAGGAACAAGAGGATGGTTTTTTTCTGGCCGCAAAAAAAGAAAAGCGTAATGGCGTGGTTTTTAACCCTTAAACTTCTGTGAACGAACCCACGGGTTAAATGCCTTAGCGTCTTCTGTGCTTATTCACGCGTTATACCGAAACGAAAAACATTTTTTTAATTGACTAACTAAGAAAAATGTATGTACCATTGTATATCAAATGAAGTAAAATATATTGTAAAATGTAATATTATTACATGTGGATTTTCTATAAAAATTCAGCGCATCCCCAATTCCCCCCCCCCCCCCCCATTTCCTAAACTAAGCGGTTAAAGGGTTAAACCAATTCAATTGAAATTTTTTATTGGAAAAAATATTTTCCTTTTTTTTATTTTTCTCCATTTTAATAACATGGAAAAAGGTGCAGGATAATTTTCGTTTATAATTTAAAATCGTCGTACTAATTCGAAATTTGAACCCACCAGTGCTTTGACAGAACTAGAATAACTTCACCAAGTTCAACGCAAATATTGCAAATAACGTAACCTAAGTTAATGTAAATAAAATTAAGTTAATGCATATGAATAAATTATCTATATAAAAGTGTTGAATAAAAATTCTTTTTTATATCCTCGCTCGTTTCTTATAGGTATAACTATCGCTAAATATCGTTTGACGAAAAAAAATCGACGGAAAAGATTCCGAGTTCTCAGACCACCACGTTTAAATGTGTCCCCCCTCCCTTTGTATTTTTTACCCCCGAAATAACTTAAGAACCCTGTCGAACTAGCGTCCGCATTAAGAAACCCTGCATTCCCACGCGAATAAAAATCCTCCGGAAAAAAAAGTTACGATCATCTCATGCCTCCAACCATTCTCTCCGAAAACAGCTGAACCAGACGCCGTCGACCGAGACCCAGCAGGAACTGAACGGCTTCATCGAGAGCAGCCCCATCTACGTCACCTCCATTCCCGAGTGCGGATCCGGCACGACCGCCTCCGCGCCCCCGCAAACGTCATCGTCAGCCGCCTCCGCCACCGCGACGGCAGCGCCGATCGCGGTCCCCACGGCAGCCCAGAGAGCCGCCGCCCCCGCCGCATCCTCCGCGACAGCCTCCGCCGCCACCGCGAAGCCATCGGCGGTGGCCGTCCCCGCGGGACACCAACAGCCTCAACAGCAACGGCAGGGAGAAGGCTTGACAAACGGACACAGCTCGGAAGAACTGCTGGAGGAGATAGAGCTGAAGCAGACGCTTGGAGCGTCGTCGGGGGACGAGGCGGAAGGAAGGAGGGGAGAAGAGGAGGAAGAAGACGAGGAGGAAGAGGAGGAGGAGGAAGAAGAGGAAGAGGAGGAAGAGGGGAGGAGAGTCGGTGGAGGAGTGGTGGTGGGGGTGGGAGGGAGGGGCGCATCGAGCCCCTTCCAGAACGGAAGGACGGAGGTGCTGATAGGACAGGATGCGGGTGGGGTGGAAGGGGTGTCATCGGCGGGGGGAGCGGCTGGGACCGCACGGACGTCTTCTGCAGTAGCGGAGGCGGCGAGGAAGGGTGCCGTCGGCGGAAGCGCTTTGTCCGTCGAGGATAGCCTAAGGTAATTCGAAGGCCCCCGCGGAGGACGGGTTTGCCGACGTGCGCGAGCGTGTTGAGGTGGTGTTATAGTTGATTTGGATGGGAAGAAATTGTGACGGGAAATCGAGTGTGTCTATTCTGGGAGCGGCTAATTTGGCAGATATTTTAAATGATAGAGTGAAAGATGAAAAATATTTGACTACGGGACGTATATTTTGCGTGGGATTCTCTTCTTAATACATAAATAAATTTGGTTCGTTATACGACTTAAAAAATCGGATGTGAGGGAGGGTGCGAAACGCCACAGAGACAAATATAAAAAGATTAAAATCTTCAGTAGTTATTAGAAAAAGACGAGGATTTCCTTGAGATTTCGAAATCAAAAGAAAGAAAATTTAAGGATCAAAATAGGCAAAATTTTCAAGTTCGATAATAAATTATATATTTTTTATTCGGTTAAATCTGGAACAGAACGCTGCTTGAGGAAACGTTTTAAGAATCGTTCACGGGGACAAATAAATGTATTAGTATATATTTTAAATTGAAGCAAAATATTAAAATATAACTTTCGTTTCCTCATCAGGTTAATTTTACCACGTTCTTTCAATAACAAACCCGACCCTCCTCTAACACGGGAGATGCGCCCTGAAAAAGTTCCGTTTAATGTGAATCCGCGTTATGAGAACCTCCCTTTACATAGTGAAATGAGGTCGAGTTTCAAACCCTTCAGGCTTCCTCCTCCAATGCCATAATTCCCAAGGCACTTTTTGCTGCACGTGTACAAATTACAACCTAAGCGTATAAACAGAAAAAACTGTGGCCCTCCAACACGTCTCTTCCTTGCTCTGCAATCTTGGATCCCGATCCGATCAAACCGCGTTAATGAGAATCGATGTTGCAAGAATCCGTGTAATAGGAGGCGTAATGCTATAAGTAATTTCGATTTTATGCCGCATAAACTAGGTTTTAAGCGGACAGAAATAGACTCAAATAAATGCCAAGAGGTTAGGGTCAGAGGGAGGGACGAAGCATGTTGACGAAGGGGGAGGGGGGGGGGGGGGGGGTAAAATCCGCTTGTGCTTATAACGGAGGGGGTTGTGTGGGTAGTGGAGATGCGCAGGAATCGTGTGCGATACTTTACTGGAGGAAAGTGTGAGTTGGAGGGAGAATGAGGAAGAAGTATAGTGGCGATGCATTCCTTCTTCGAGTTCACTCAAATGCCTCGAAGTGCCGCAAGAGAATTCAGCGTCCAAAGTGAATGTGTTATTTATGGGGGTGAGTTGGGTGGACGATTTCTTTCTCGTGAATTACCCAGCCAAAAAGGTAAGTATTCCTCTCCTGTGCGCTATTTTAAAAAAATATTGAGCGCCTTAATTACGGCTAATTATTAAATGAACCTTATGTGTGTGTGTGTTTCGCTTACAATTGGAAGCATAATGGAGATATGTACCTATTGTCGAAGTTGCTACTTATATAATAACATTGATTTTTTTCGCATGTAACTCTCCAGGTATTTTTAGTCTATTTCTTACGTAATAACTTTTCGAGGGTTGGTAATCCATTCGTTCCCATAAGGTCTCCCGAGATTACGAGAGAAAGAGTTGCAAAAATTAAATTAAAAACATAATTCAATTTTTTCGAATTTGTTTGAAAATTATTCAAATGATTTGGAACTGTAAAAACATAGATCAATGGAGATCTCCCGAGACGACTAAGGAAAGAGTTGTAAATATGAAATTAAACCGATAATTCAATTTTGCACATTTGCTTTAAAATTATTCAAATGAATTGGAATTGTAAAATATAGATCAATGGACTTATCATTGAAATTGTCTGGTATATAAGTCACCATGAAAATAATTTATTGAAATTAGCATGCTCTAATCTGTTTCATACGGTACATGACATTAAAACATCGAATGGAATGTTATGCATTTCTTGATTTTTAGTTGAATATATATATACCATGTTCTTAATATTATTCTTAATAGAGTACGTGTATGCATTATTCTCAATACTTATATAAGTATATAATCTAAGAAGCCCTATGCCCTCATAGACTGATTATATCACATGTTAAACCATGCCTTATCCAATGAAAAACTCCGGCGCACCTAACCGCAGTTCGGTAAAATACATTTAGTTCAACCGAAGACTTCTTTAAAGAAAAAAGAGGTAAATATTGATGAAACTTTTCCTAACGTACACGAAATCTTGTCCATTTTTAAAAATATTACGGCATCGGTAAAAACGCATTCCTTAACAATTGCGATCTTCCTAAGTTTACCTTGTGTAAAGGTTTATAATTACTCCTCAAGTTTAATTTTTTCAATCATAAATAAAAAGACTGCTACGAACTTGCCACGATTTAACTGTTGGAGTCACATTTTTCTGGAAATCGGTCCCATACTTGGTTGTCTAGCGTTGCTAAGATCGCGGATTGGATTTATTTTATTACGAGGCTAATAAAAAAAATCCGACCGAGAATCTCGTATGCGCGAGTGGCCATCTTATGGAAAGATGCAATCGTCTACAGCCACTTGGACCGTAGCAGACACGACTCGCGATAAAATTAATCCTCCTTCTGGGATCACGTCCCTCGCATTCCCTCCGCAGATATATGGGAAATACTAACCGCAGTACCCCTCATATGCTGTCGCCTGGATTCGCCGCTATTTTCATCTCCGCCAGCCACTGCCCTATGAGAGGAAATTCCGAATGATAGTCTCATTCGCAGGTCAACCTTAATTTTAAGGGTGGAATTTTTTTCTTTTTTAGTAGCTGGCCCGTCCGGGAATTCGCACTAACGGTTTTACTTGAGTTCGTATATACGCTTCTTGGTTTAAAAAGATGAAATTCGGCGGTATGATTCACCTTAAACACCTCGAGACTCGTGTTTAAAAGTGGTTACCAAAACATTTCGGACGAATTGTTGCAACGGCATTAATTGTTAGAGCATTTACACTGGGAAAGCGCGGAATGAACTTTTAATTGAATCTGCTAGAGAAGTGCGTTTCTGAGAAAATATTTCACGAGATTTTATGACCAACAAATACACATACTATACTAGTATACCGTAAGGCACGACAGTAGAAAGATAAACGGTAGCAATAAACGATTCTAAAAACCCATCGATTTGGTGAATTGCAGTACAAAATTTCAGTTTTATATCGATTACCGTCACATATATTAAAATTATTTAGAGATTTCGTCGACAATAGAATTTTGGAAAGTACAATTTTTTTTCTTATTTTAGATTTCCGAATATCGCGTCAAGTACCTATCGTATTAGTCCATAAGCCCACCCAAACAGACGCCCACCTATCGAGAGGCCTTATCGCCCTTCCCCGTCTCCCTATGGAGTGACTGCAAAAATAACAAATCGGAGAGAAGTGGTATCCTCCCAACCACCCACTCCCCACCAACAGGACAATCGCCTGACTGGCGGTAACCGTAATGTGATTGAAATACGTATCAATGTCAATTTTTACTTTCTCATATATGAGAATATATAAGTGTGTGTGTATATATATATATATATATGTGTGTGTGTATATATATATATACATATGTATATATACGAAGTATTTATATTGAGAAAGTATTGTTATCATGAAAAAATTCGACCTCGTATTTTGATGGAAATATACATTTTAGGTGTACTTGTGTCCGAAAAAGTGGTTTTCGCAATGCCGTCTGCCTGTCTGTCTGACCGTCTGTCTGTCTGTCTGTTATTGGCTCTAGGGCCTAAACGGTAGAGCGAAAATGAAAGAAATCTCTACATTGTTCATATTTTTCAAAAGATAACTAAACGACGCATTCGTATATGAGAAAGTTTGTATAATGTTTGTTGTACCAATTTTTCCTTCACTTTTCATGCATGCGCGCGTATAGGGTGCCTCGTGACGCATTCTTATAAAAACCCACAAAGATATGGAGCCGTTGATTGAGAAATACGAAAAAAGGTTTTTAAAAAACTATCAGCTGTCCTCAGCTTAACAAGTATGTACGTGTATATAAATACGTTTTACTCCGGAATTTTTCGAATTAATTTTATGCTCGGTGGAACATCGGAAATTCGATGAGATTTTATTACGTTAGATAAGGATGCGCAAAAACGTCAGAGCTT
The DNA here is from genome assembly GCA_036926305.1 of Uropetala carovei. Classification (NCBI taxonomy): domain Eukaryota; kingdom Metazoa; phylum Arthropoda; class Insecta; order Odonata; family Petaluridae; genus Uropetala; species Uropetala carovei. Next base: position 7,979,300 of record JAXCHB010000069.1, read on the forward strand.
ATTGTTAGAAAAATAATAGAAAATAGTCATCGGCGACTGAAAACGAGTAATGGCACATTGAAAATTGTATCAGATGTTAATACTCCTGAGAATGATGGGCAAATATAACACCGGAGCTCGAGAAAACAACCGCGAACAATCACCAACGACTGATAACACCCTCATGACGTTGCTACTAGGGAATTTTACGCGAAGACAACCAACATTAATATTAAACGGACGTGATGAAAATCTGTCGTTTCGAGCTGCTGAGCATTAAAAACGAAACGTTGCCAACGTTTTTAGTAATCGTTCAATACCGTTGCTAGGTGACTAAACTATTTTCCCGGTACAACGCAGTATGACCCGAATACAGGAACGTACTTGCTCAACAGCAAAAAATAAATTGATCTCTCTATTGTCCCAGATTTTTCCTGACTGTAAACAACACGCCTTGGGAGTGATTGCGATATAGAACTCGCATCCTATCCCTTCCCATCCCATCCTACTCTAGGCGTTCGAGAATAATAAGGGGTGCGGATTGCGTCGCTTCCTTGTATTCGAGTAATCCTTCGGGAACGCGAGAGAGTGGACGTCATAGAGAGAGAAAAGCCGCGAGGAGAGAGAGAGAGAGAGAGAGAGAGAGAGAGAGATAACGGGAGAACGGCAGAGGGGCCTTATCTCCATCCATCCCGCCCCCCCCCCTCGCCTCCCATCGCCCTCCCCCATAGTTCCCGCCCACTTTCCCACTCCGTATCGCGCTAGCACATACGCGCGCGTGTGTGTGTCGGTACTTGAAGTAACTTCGACCACGGGGAAGGGGGTTATCGAAACTGTGGAAAGGGAGAAGTAGAGAAATACATAAAAGTAATAGGAGTGCTTATTCCTTGCAGAAGGACTAGGAGAGGGAGTTGGAATATATCTCAAAAAAAAAAAAGGTAAGGCATTGGCCGACGCACTTGAATTTATAATCCAAATGCGGTGGACCTTAAATTATAGGTTTTGCACGCCAGTGAAACAGTTTTTTTTTTTTTAAAAACAAACTCGAGTGATTATTTTAATGAGAAGAAAAAGTTCAACCGATTAGAAATCCTAGGAGACGGGTAAAACTAAGCATCACAACGAAATTTCTTCTCGACTCTAATGACAAAACTGTTTATTCTACCGCTTTATGGCTACATCAATAATACCGAGATCGTCTAACAGTAACTCCAAAGCTGATCTATCCTTTGGTTAAACTCGCCCGCCAGATCGTGTTTAGCTCGTCACTGCCTTCCCCAAATATTTCTCAATTCTCGCGTTTCACGCGACGTTCGCTTCGACACGGCTGATTTCGCGGTAAATTTGTGCGGCTGCGTTATGCTTTACCTCCTAAAAATTGTTTTAAGACTCGATGATCACTCAGAAAACGAACCACCTCCCTACTAAAACGCGTTCGCTCCGCTAAGCCCACGAGAGTTATCCCGACACTCAGTCGCATTCTAGCCTTAAGCTAACATTCGTTCTCTTTGATTTACTTTTCGATTATTAATTTTCGACCCGGGAACGATTCCCGGCGCGAATTCATGAATTGATTCACGCCTTCGTTTTCGAATCGTTTCACGACCTCGCGGGGACGGGCGCCTTATTCCTCGAGTTCCGTAACAATTCGCGCTTTAGGCTTTGCGTCAGAGGACAACGCATTCCGTCCTCTTTCTTTCCGTAATCTTCGCTTTTTTTTTGTCCTTCGCTTGCTTCTTCCGTAGGTACCTCCTGAGAAAACGTGCCCGTGCATTATTATGTTCCGAAGGAGTATCTTCCACCGCGTCGAGTCACCGGGCAAAAATATTGCCGTAATCTTATCTCCTTCACCTGCTTACTCCACACGAACGGTTCCGTATGAAGGAAAGAGAGATAGAGATGATTTTTCTTTATTTTTTCATATTTTTCACGCGCCCGCACGGAGCTCATAAATTCGAATAGAAAGGATTTCTTACGCGCGTAGGAGTAGCTGCCGTGGTGGGTGGGGGGGGGGGGGAGGATAGGGGGGAGGGGAGAATGGGGAGAGGAGGAGTGGATAAATGGGGGAGGGGAGGGGAAAAGATCGGTGGGGCGGAAAGAGGGTCTGCAGTAGTGTGTGAGAGGACGTCATCATGGGGAGAAAGGAAAGGGAGAGGGAGAGAGTGGTAAAAAGTCAGGAAACCAACAACCATCTACTCTTATCCTTTCCTGAACACGTTCTCAATGCTCATGAACAGTAGCCAGAAAAGAGAGAGAAAGAGAATCATTGTCGCTCGTGTGCCTTTTATTCTCGATATCGATGTGTTTCACGACTAAATCGGAAAAAAAGCATCTTCCTTCTTTTTACCCTTCCTCGCCATTGGCTCTTTCTACCTGTCTCTACTTCGTCTTTTTTAGAAGTTTTCCGAATTTGTGATATGATATTTTGTTAGTATGTTCTTCTATTTGTTTACTTTCGGGATATTTTGTGAAATTATTATTGTTATTATTAGTTATTCTCCTTTGTAACTGTTGACGTAGGGTTAAATGTAAGAAGGGATTACATAGTCTCAATTTCGCCCGTGATAAAGTCGTTTGTCTGTCTGTCTGTCTGTCTCTCTCTCTCTCACATCAGTCACTTCAAACGCTCGTTCTCTTCCAAGCATCCAATCCAACTTTCTTATTTTGCTGCTTAAACTTCTTTATTTTTCGGCTGTAATATTCACAAGCTCGCTAAAATTTTTCGATTTAGTAGATCAGTGAAAAAATTAATAACCACTGGCGCACACATCAGGGGGTGGGGGGGGGGGGGGGAGTCCGCCCCCCTCCTTGGAAAATTGTGATTTTTCTAAACTGTGGAAACATACATAGTTATTTTAAATTTGGGTTCATGGTCGCCGTCAGAGAGGATTAGGAGACGGTTTGCCCCATTTGTTTTTAACATAAATATAATTAATAATGCAATACGCGACATTGATATAACTTGCATACAACGTTTGTGCTTGCCAAATATTTCGGATCTCCCCCACCCCTTGAGAGAATCCTGTGTGCGCTACTGTGAATAACGAAAGGGATTCGACCATGACCATTTGTCGCCGATGAATTGGAATTTTTTTTATCTCCCCATCTTACCGATCGAAATTATTTTAAAATTTTGAAAAAAAAAAGACCTGCATTGTTAGAAGGAATTGGGTGATTTTATTCTACGGTTGAAATTACCCGGCATCGATCCGTGTCTGAATGTTTACCTCACAAATATCGACACAAAAATACCCAAATCCGGAAACTTTCGACAAAAACTTTAAAAAATTGCTTACGTAAGAGTAGACCTGGGACAAGACATTTTTGAGTCCTAGACAAGATTTGAAAATTACGCCACGTCCTAATGAAAGTATACAGCACACAATTTTATCTATCAAAATTAATTTATTTACAATCCAAAGGTAAAATAAAATATACGAAATGAACTTATAACAAAAAACGTTACCCTTAAAAGTTCACATTGTCGTTTGTCCCATGTGAGCTACGCTCTAGGTGGGTGCCTCATTCGCCTAGTCGCCTTATCCCGACTCTGTGTAGAAGAAACCATTCATTATGTTAGTTTATGGAAATTACATATTTTAATCACATATATTAAGAAATTAAGTAGCAAAAAAATAACACATTTCAAAGGATATTTTTTACAGATCGTCTCGTACGGTAACGCCATTTGTTAGGAACAAACCGAATCGCAAGTTACAATAATCATAATACGAGGCGGTATATAAGATCGAGAAATAATAAAGCGTACGTAGATTTAAAAAAAACAGTGGAGCCTTTTATTCCAGTTTGTTACGTACTTTCTCACAGAGATGAATCGCAGTTTCAGATTCCTTCCTGCTTTCGCCACCTGCTTCGAGAACTCCCTCTCTTTTTCCCCCCGACCCATATGTAAAGAAGGAGAAGCGCTTCTCTTCCCTTCATTACGCCCGCTTATCTAAATCGCCTCCTCCGTCTCGGTGCGGGCGCACACGTACCTCAACTAGAACCTTGTCGTATTCAGTCCCTCGACCCAAACCCCTTCCCTACTCCACTTTCAACCTACAATTCCTCACCCGTTCCTCTTTCTCACGCGTTCATTGAGAAGAAACAGAACTATCGTTTTTACTTTCTCCATACGTAGTAATGGGAAAGTATTGTGATCACGAAAAAAATGGACTTCGTGATTTCAACGGAAATACACGTTTTGAGGTCCCTAGAACACGTTTAGACTATTTTCGGAATGATGTCTGTGTGTGTGCGTGTGTATGTGATTGTGGGTACTCTAACTCAAAATGTACTTGTCATATCGTTACCAAACTTCACATATATCACTTTAGCATGAGCATAAAGAACTGATTAGTTTTTGGACAATAACGGTTAACCAAAAGTCGAGGTTTATTCGAAACCCGATACGGTTTTTGCGATATTTCTCCGTTAAAACATCATTATTGTATATACAATTCTATACAGAGGTTATAGAGAATGTCATTTCCTACAACTTTCATTTGAAACAATTTTCTATAGCAGTTATTGTTTAGGAATTATTTATAAATAATCGGTTTTTCGGTTACCGTCAAATATCTCCTTCAAAACATCGTTACTGGTAATCTTCGTAAGGACCAAAGTTGTAGAGAATAATATTTCTTCCAAGTTTTGTTTCAAACAAATTTTCGTAGAACCATCCATTTCGGAGATATTCAACTTTTTCGTAATTTCCAGTATACAGCGTCACCACCATGTAACGGTGAAAACTTCGACTGTGTAACTTCGCAGGAGTAAGATAGTATAGAGTTTTATTCGTCGAATAAAGCAAAAACGAAAAAAATCGGTCCATATTTACGTATTTTTAATTTGAAGGAAAATACCTTGCAAGTCAAGAAATCGATTCATACGTGTTATCTTATGGAAAAATGTTAATCCCCTATATTGGCAGCACCGATTAATCCCGGTTGACCAAACCTTGACCATTCACTAAGTTAGGATGTAAGGAAGAATCGTACCAAATTTGGTTATTCTAGCTTTTATCGTTTAGGAGGAGTTCCATGAACAAACACACAAACGCACGCTTCAAAATATATTATACATTATGTTACTTTCCATGCGTCTTATTGTTAGCAGCTACGAGAGCCAAATTATTCCGAAAGTCTCAGCTCTTTGCCCAAAACTCGATGTCTGATTGCGACATACCCTACACATTCAACATTTTATGACATCTTATACTCATTAGTACCGCGAATCGGGCTTTGTTTATACTTTTTTCTCCTCGCCTTAAGTTGAACATGCATACATGCATACAAAAAACCCCAAAACGACGCCGAGACTCGCGAATAAATTTAAATTAATTCAGTTCACTTTTAAAGATACCAACTTCATCCACTTCTCTCTCTTTCGCCCTCTTTTTATCTTGCCGACAAAGCAACGCGGTCTCATAAGACGATCGAGAACGTCAGGTGATGGCTGCGAGGAGCGTGTAAAGAGAGAGAGAGATACAGGTCACAGAATGAGAGCGTCTCCTCTCTCACACACACACACGCGCGCAGCCTCTCCATCGCCCGACCACACCTCCGAACCTCCATTCCCCACTCCCTTTGCCTCCTCCCCACCACCACACCGCATCCTCATCTCCTCCTCCACCTTCGACCAATATCTCTCTCCCACATCCCATCGAATCCTGACCCTACGTTTTCCCCTCATTCCGACGCCCCTCCCCCCCTCCTCCCCTTTTCTCCCCTTTTCTCCCCCTATCCTCACCTTCCTCCCCCTCCTCCTCCTCTTACCCCTCCGTTCCGCCCACGTTTCCATCCTGCATCGTATTTTTAATTTATCGCCTCACCCTTCGTTTCACATTCCTGGATCCATTTCGCGCTAGGGCACTCAACAGCGGTCGGGTTATTAAGGGTTAAGGGTTCAACCAACCCATTCGGTACGGGTCGTAAATAGGTGGGAGTAGTATAGAGGTCCTTAAAAGGCGGAGAGAGGGAGGGGAGGGAGGAGAGAGAGGAGGGGAGGGAGGAGAGAGTGGAGGAGAGAGAGAGAGAGAGAAGGAAGGGAGGGTTCGGGAATTAGACGGAGGGAGAGGGTAGAAGGGAAGAGGAGAGACAGGAGAGTGAAGGGGAAAGATGTATTGGATCTTCCTACTAGGTAATGGAGCTCACGAAGGGAACTAGGACGAAATAAACAACGGAGAAACGCGGTCTTAAATGCGATTTCAGACACGAGGAGGAGAATATTGGGTGCGATAAGGGAGGAAAACGACTTGTATCTATTTATCGTCGAAGATTTCGTTTTATAAGTAATAGGTCACTTTATAACGAACGGATGTGAAGAGAGCTATCAACGTAAGACAGGATCTGCCCTCTTGCATACTGGCGGGAAAACTCGCGCTTATCCACCCTCGTGTTATCTACGCGGGACTCGTATTGCTCCTAGCGGCATCTCCACAAATTAGTGCATTCACTCATGCGGTTCAGTCTCCGTCTGTATCACGATTGTTGTTTCATTGTTAAAAACAAATAGGGGATCATTTCGTGCGCCATCCTTTACAAAACAAGGCTTTTTGAATGTAATATAATTTTTTTACTATGTTAAGAAAGGAATGGCTTGGTATTGAAAGAAATGGAAGTCAAGGCGAATGGGAGGGAATCAAAGTATGTATTAATATTAAACGAAATAAGGATCTAATAATAAAGAAGTAATGAATTACTCAAGAGGGCACACGCAAAGGAACGAAAATTTCTAGGAACGAGAAAACGGATTTCAGAACCTCATCGCGTGTCTGCCACTATTCCGTGTTAGATATAGCTGCACGCCGTGACCAATTATTATAACCTCTTTAAATGTACCTAGCTATTAAACGCCCATTCTTTTTAAACCGTAAAAGTCAAATCTGCATCTACATGATGCCCTGCAAATCACCAGATCCGTGGTTGGCAGGAGGTGCAGCCTACCTAATAACTTCTTTCGCTGGTAACACTCTTCCTGTTATGGTCCTGTATGGTCCTTGAGAAAAAACGAGCATTGAAATCTCTCCGTCCTACAGTCGATCTCTCGTATTTTATCCTCGTGATCGTACCTATCCATATAAGCATGTAGATGCCTCTAAATACATCGATAAGTGAATCAGTGCCCATTCCGCTTTCGATTCGTGTTGCACATTCGCCGGAATCTGTTCGCTAACCGTGTTTGGATGACACTTCCCGTCGGATCCTATTCCTTCGCATACCTAAACCGTGGAGCAGCATCAATGGCTTTTATCACGGAAAGGGTCCCAAGGGAAGGGACACGATAATGACATACGAAACGAACGAATTTTTCGAATCGTTACCGTACGTCGGGTTTCAATGGGAAGAGAATACGAGAGTAACAAGAGGGCGGCGCACATCGACGGGGTGTAAAACACACAATCGTGCGTTCCTGCGTTGGGTGGGAGTAGGGGGGAAAGTGAGAATGGAGGGGGAGGGAGGGAGAGAGAGAGGGAGACGGAACGCCCCTAAATTTGCGAGGGAGAGGATATAACGCCGTGCGCAATGAGCATCGCGCATCAGGTCGAAGGTGGTCACGATCGATTATCGATTTTTAAATGGCCTTGTATCAACTTGCCTCTGTAACAACTAACCCGCGTCTGCCTCCTCTTCCTTCCACGTCCCTCTCCTCTTCTCCTCCCTCTCTCCCTCTCTCTCTCTCTCTCTTTGCTCTTACCTCTCCGGTCAATCCCTCCTCCGGACACTCTCACTTCGGCTTGATAAAAACAAAAAAATATATGTGAAAGGTTAAAAGTCTTCCAGACTTGGGGAAAAGAACTTTCTTATAAAAAGTTTCAGGAACCGATCGTGGAGGTGATTATCACGCGCCTCTATAAAAGATGGAGAAAAAAACTGATGATAAAGGGTTCTCGTGCCGATTCTGAAAGGGCGCCTTATGCCGTGCAGAACATTCGAATTAAATCGGCACGAAACGCGTGGCAGTGAATCTTCTATCCTCGTCTAAAAAATAAGTTGTTCATTTTAAATTGATATTTACGCCGCCCTGTGGACTGCCAGTGTCTCCCTCGGATGAACGATGAAATTTAAGGTGTTTCTTTTTTGAACTGTTTCCCTTGGCGGTTAGCGTGTCTAGCTCCCAAGGCTAGGGTTGCAGGTTCGAATCCTGATGAGGGCATGTTCGCGTGTGTTCGTCCTTGTTATCGTCGTTACGCTCATAGCAAAGGTCGTAAAGTGCTGTTTATGAGAGCGTTGAAAAAATAAATAAATGCCTTCGGGGCTGAAATTCGTTCGAGTCAGTCGACTGACAAATAACGACGGAAATGTTTTCCTAATGGAACTAATTAAGGCGTCTCAAGATAAGTTTCTCCGGGAAAAACGTATTTTTCTGTCTCTGCATAATAAGGTTCCGGTTATATGTTGGCGAGTTAGCGTCTCGAGAAAATTGCGATGAAGATCGCACACCGGAAATCGCTCTGCTGATATCCTATTTTTTTTTTGGAAAGAAATATTTTTTTGCGCGTCATTTTAATTCGAACTCTCTGTTTAATTTTTATTCTAAAACTCCTGCATTTTGAGGGAAACGCACCGCGCATTCAAAACGTTTGATGAGGAAGAACGAAAGTATAAGGAATCTCACGCTGAGTTATAACGTATATCAGAGATACAGTTTCGACATCGATGGAGTGCAGAATTTTGTTTTAAACGGTTTACTGATCACACGATGTAAAAGGGAACCTACAGTCAGACATATGCCAAAACAGCTAATTATAGCAATTTGTTAACCCTTTGCTGTTATTTGATGATATTTGTTTCACTCAAAGATTATTGCACACGACTCAGTCAGAAATAACTTTTTACCACCCGTAGGCACACGACTCACGATCCCTGAAAACATGTGGTTAAAATTTAAGGAGGGAAAAAGGCTGTCGGATTCTTAATATTTTCTTCGCATATAAACTTACAATATATTGAGTGGACTTCTGAGGTCTATTACCAATAAGAAGTGAACGCTCTCGCACCTATAGAGACTAGGCCCACAAAAGCACGAGGCCCTGGAAACGGGGTCGGCAACCTGCGGCTCTATAAGGACTTGCGTGCGACTCCCCACAACAACTCGCCTTGATAAAACACTTAATTGCAGAAAAATAAAAAGTTGGACGTATTATACGAAAAAAACGTTTGTTTTACTGAGATAATCGCAATAAGTAAAAAAAATAGCGGCAAGGTTAAATGGAGGACGTTCACCTCCCGTGGATCAGCCAATGACTGCGTTTCTTCTATGTTGCGGGTTACACATAATTAAAATAAATTGATGTGTCCAACATATGACTTTCTCCATATGTAAGTTGTCAACTAAAATCAAATAAATACGGCGATAGGAACAGTCCAACTTACACGCTTCAGTGCTAGCGATTCAATTGTTGTCACTACCACGCGCGCGAGCTGCCCACTAACCGTCAATTTCGAAGAAAATTGAATATCTCTTGAAATATTCCTCATATGAAAATTTAGTTCAAACAACTTATATATGTGTGTGCGTGCGCGCGTGTGTGTGTGTGTGTTAACAAAAATTCAGTTTTAAGCGAAATATTTAAGAAAAACTAAAATTTGACAGGGGTAAACCGCTACTTCCGACTGACCGATTGTTATCAAAAGCTTTTCAAATATTAAGAATATATATAAAATCACAAATGTAGAATTTCATGCTGATCTGATGAATAGTTTTTGAGTTAGAGCTCACACAAAGTTTGTCACACACATACGGACACACACACACTCAGATATCATCGAGAAAATGGTCAAAACCTGTTCTAGGGACCTCAAAACTTGTATTTCCGTTGAAATCTCGAATTCGATTTTTTCATGAAAACAATAGGTACTTTCTCTATACTATGTATATGGAGAAAGTAAAAAGTGGTTCTTCTTGTAAAAAAAAGCTGATCTGGCCCCATATCCGCCTCTCACCAGCGGTGACGTATCTTTATGGTGACATTTAAATAATTCCCTATTTTCTTATTTTTCCATCTTTATTCGGCGCAATTGTTTTCTTCTTTGCTGCAATTACAACATATATAGTACTATCACATCCGGTTTGCTTTGGTTGATCTACCTTATTTAGAAAGCGTTGAAACGTCTTTTTCGACGGATGTTCTGATTGAGTTTTACCGGACTCATTGATTTCGGCATCTTGCATCAATGCTTGGTATGTCGTTTACCTCATTCATCAAATATGTTACCTTTACGACAACCTGTGACTGTGAATTCGTTATCCTTCTTTTTCGCGAATTCCGCTCACCCATACCTATTACATTCTCCTCCGAGGCTGTGCCCTGGCCAAAGATTTTCGATGTGCTCTACCTCAGCGAATTGAGTCAGCCCTTGGTTATGCTGGCTGAGATGATGCTTAGCTTTCATATTTAGATGACCAAAACTCCTCTTGAAATCATTGGGCTTATTATCTCCGAAGTATTGTCCGTGGAAGTTTTTGATCAAATCTAATTTGTATTGAGTGCAATGCAAACTGAAAGGTAAGCTTTCGAGTAGGTATCCTATGAGAAAGACTATTTCAATGTATCCCACTATGATATATTATTTCATCTATACAGTCCGATTACTTGTCGAATCTGTGTTGATTTTTGTTTCCGGAGAATAGGTATGATCATTTCACCTTAACATTTTTGCTAAGCTTGTCGAATTCCTATCTGCCACTACTGCTTTCAGTCACCATGGTCATTTTATGGATATCTGCGCGTCACGTGGAGCAGTTACATCATTTAGCTAACACCTGACGCATAATGTGGACCTAATGGTGGAAAATATCCTGAAGAATGTACAGATAGGAAGGAGGTTCCCAACTTCCTCGTTGTGGCGAGCACTAAGTTGTTTCCTATAATATCAAGCGAGCACCTCTGTATTTCGGAAAAAATGATCATGAATAAAATCAAACATCACAAAAAGTTATTCTTAATGATCTTGAATACATTTAGAAAGAAAGTAACCGAGCAAATTACATTATTGGTTCCAATAAATTGGATATTAAGCACCGCAGAAGAGCATATCCAGGTTGTCAAAGAGCACCATCAGGCTTCCAAAGAGAGCTCGCGAGTACCATTGCGGTTGCTTAGGTGGGTCGCATTTACAGATGAAAATGCCCCGGCGGGCCACATTAGGGTCAACATCGGAAGTTAGAGAATGCGAAGGTTTCTATATGTGAACATTGATAAATAATAGTATTTTATCGTCTAATGTTTTTACGAAAAAATACGAAATTTTCCGTGTTATATTTCATGGTTAGTTTTCGTAGTGATATCGCGGACCGTATAAAGTGCCCCCGCGGGCCCGATGTGGCCCGCGAGCCGTAGTTTCTCCACCTCTGAGTTAGGACATAACAATTTTTGCAAGGGATTTTTACCGAAGTATTCAGAATCGGATTCCAGTTGCAGAAAAACACATTTCCTTCGCTCCAATACGTTCATGACCGAAATACATCATCGCTATTTTCACTAATTAATCTTTAACATGGCGGTATTTAGTTATCCTTGTTAAATTCACCATGACCTCATCCTCTGAAAGCAGGAGCGGAAAAACCAGTAGTCTCTCGTCGATAAGTCACTTTCTTTGTGGTTATGAAACAAAAAAAATCTCTTCGCTGTCACTATTTTTTTTTCAGTTTCTACGGTGGTGAATTTGAAGTTATCGTTGGTAAAAATTATTAAGTGAGAGAGTTTTAGAGAAACGACGTGCGAACACGCGTTATCCACCTTTGATAGCTCATGCATGGATTACGCGAAAGAGAAAGAGGAGAGAGAGAGACAGACAAAAAAACGATCCTTTTCGTTTACGTCGTCATTTTCCAACTCTCTTGGGAACTGCCCGACTCGCTTGAGGGGAGATGTCCTTCGTTCTACGCGGGAATGTGAATCGGTCGAGTTGATTTGAGATCCACTCGCGTCAGTCAGCTGCAGAGACAAAAATCACCGACCGTGCTGCTCCCTGCCGCCGCACTTTCAAATCAGCAGGAATGCAAAACGGCGCGCGTGACAATTTCGAAAAACTTAAAAGAGCCCGAGACGGCGTTACAGTCACTTGAAATTCTTTCCACCTTTTTGTTCCGGAAACTTAAGGAGGCAATAACGGAGGAAACAAAAAACTCAGGAATGTTTCGCGTTAACGCGAGAGATCGGAGATGTACATACAACAGGCCATTCGTTCTTACGTCGAAACTCTTAAAATGTGTCGATTTTTGCTGCGGTTGGCAAAATATATATTTTTAGATGCCCCACAACAATATTTATATATTTAATAAGGAGATACTTCAGTTGATGTGATTGAGTGAGATAGTCCAGATATTTATTTCGGCAGCATACCGTGAAATAATCTCCAAAATGTCTTCAAATTCCATCAATCGAACTTGAATAATTACGTTACAGATTGCAACTAAAATTTGGTGAATTGGTTATATCCTTGTATATATTATTTTCATCGTTTAATATGAGAAATTCGATGATTTTTGTTTGAATGTGAAAGAATAAACAACAAAAATTGACATTTTAATTTTTTTAGGAAATTTACCTTCGTATATTCGTGTTGCGGAAAAGAGAATACTTGTATGAGTGTGAGAAAATGAAAAATTAACCTTGTAAGAACAAATTAAAACAACAGTTTCCCTTTGTGTTGCGTTTTGCGAGAGGTGAACAAATGCACAAGCCGCCACTGAATCATAACAACAATGCAAACGATAAGGAGCTAAGATACATTCTCTTAGTTCGCCCGCCATCTGTCCTTAGCCCTTGACACGAAAGGGCGCGCGCGCGCCTTCTTCCTTTCACACGCCGTCCTCAACTCGCCATCCCAGACGACCTCGAAGGCGGATGCGTGGGCGTCTAGCGTGTCATCATCCCCTTCCGAGAAGTGATCACGCCAGAAAGGTAAAAACCATTCGAAATATGATTACATCCGTTCCTAACGATTATTTTAATCGTCCTTTCATCCGAATACAAAGTGATACTTAAAGCAGAGACTAATCAAGGGTGAGCAAGAAACCCGTCAATTCTCAGGGGACCGAACTCGGGTTCTCAAATTAGCGGGTTTCTGTAGGGAGATGACTGGTTTCTTACCAGAAATCCCTTAATATCAGAGTAGAATATCAGTCTGCCTTGTAGCTAAACTGTACAACATCAACTCAAATAGCGGAAGACTATTTATCTTCCTTTACCTAACGAGTTTAGAGGTACAACTGTAAAAACAAAACGCGTAACATTTTTGTAAACTGGGTTAATCACAATCGCCGCCATGCATTCGTCGACTTGCAAATAAGCTAGAGAAATTTTAGTACCTACTAGTCACGATTCCTACGAATAGCATTTTTACCTTTTCATCCCAACGATTCGTCATGCGGCAGGCACGCGAATGGACTCGGCTCCTGGCGAATATAGGAAAACTCAGGCGTGCTCCGAGGTCACGCTCCGCTCTACACGTCACGACATAAAGATACGCAGTTTTCACAAATATGAGAGAGCTCAAAAAAATGCGAAGGAAACGCCTTCGAAGCTTAATACGGGATCAAAAACGTTCAGGCGAGTTCGCCCACGGCGGAAATAATCTTTTTTTTTATGAATGAAGCGTAAAGCGGGTAGTGTCCACGCCCCCGACCCGATTAAAGACATATGACTGAGCTAAACGAACGAAGTAAACCAATATGTCCTTAAGGTAAACGACGACTTTCTTAGGACTACCTATAAATTGTAACGCGAGTAAACACCGAGTTCGACAACATCGTAGCAACCACCTTCGTCGCCGGCTTCCGTTCCTGGAATCTAAAAAGTAGACAGCGAATCGCCATGGTTACGTCACAAGATCTTTCAGTACTTCTCATAATAGAGCCGGAGGAGAGTGAAGTTAATCTGTCTCTAACAACACTATCCCCGATACACGACGATACCCGTGACACACGCGCCAGCTGACATGCGCCAGCAATAATTAAACCCGAGTAGCGTTGAATCTTGCAGGGAATTTTCTTCCTGGTCGATTAATCTCTTTTTTTCAACGCACACCCCAGTTTAGCCGGAGGACTTTCTAAGCGAAAATGCAGTGTCGCGGCGGCGTCGGTGGCAGCCGCCCCTCATACCACAGCCGCCTCCGTCAGTCACACGCGTACGCTGAGGGCATCACTCTGCATGGAATCTCTGCGTCACTCCTTGGAAAGTTTCCAGCTCGTGTAAAGCGAACCCGCTCTCGGCTTTAGCCTTTTGCCCCGACCGGGAGTGAAAACCTTTCATACCAGTTTTATGAACACGTCCAACCCTTTCCTATACTGTTAAAATAAAACGGTGCTCGAAAGAGAGAATTTGGTCGGTTTTTTTTACAATCTTCCATCTGAATCGGTATCTGTCCGGTATTCGCGCGTACTTTATTCTTTAAGGTTCGTCATAAACTGTCGCCGTCCGCTCCAGAGCACTCCCGGTCAGTTGTTTTTTATTTAATCTTTACTCTGCGGCATGCTTAAAGTAACAAACGGTCCAATTAAAAGGTCTTTCCATTTGTCTTTCGTGATTTGTAACTCGGAAAAGGTCGGATGCTTACACATTGTATTTTGATTACAAATGTATTTTTATGAAACGTATTTAAATGTCGACAGAAAATGTTATACTTTCTTCTCCCAATTTCTGCTACGGAGTCTGATCTATAAATTTTGTTTTATTTCTATATACTGTTATTAAGGAGCTTGATCAAAACTCAATTTTTTGTGTTAATTACTCAAAATAGAGAAAAATCTAACATGATAACGATGCCATCAACTGGATTTACTGATCGCCTACTCGGTCGTTGAAGTCCTCAGCATTTATGGGATAGCGTTTTATATTTCATATCACGTAGCCTAACGTCCTGAGCATCATTATTGGTATTCATGACCGCATTTTGAATTCTCCGCCGATATTTATGGATACGATCTCGCAATAACATTTAAAAGAATCCCAAGTTGAATTAGTAATAAATTGGAAAATCGATAAATTTTACGACGAAATTATCGGACATTTTACACCTGAATACAAAAAACGGACTGAATCGGTTTAAAGTTGAAGTAAGTTCGCATTTGTGCAAACCCGTACAATGTTATTGTAACTAGGATAGAATTTATTTCTTCTTATTTAAATGTACCTCAAAAGCTTATTAATATACCTTAATAGAATCCAATTCATACGAGGAATAAGGTATGAGCATCGTTCCAAAACAAAAAAATAACTTCCACTCCTCCCTCTGACTTAACCAAATGGAAATAAAGAGGAAAGGAACAACCCTCTTTCGAGAGTGTCCTCTCCTGTGGCTTATCTTCCCCTCCTTACACCTCAGTCGGGGGTTCTCCCCATCCCTCCCCCTGTCCTCCCCCCTCCCTTCAAACCCTTCCCTCCCTCAACTCGTTGGCATTCACCACTGCACGCCTTCATTCCTCTCACGCCCCCTCCGCGTTTGTGCATATACATGTGTGTGTATATATATATATATATATATATATATATATATATATATATAATATATTATATTATATGATCTTCACCGGAGATGTAGAGAGAGGGAGAGAGAGTGAAAAGAGGGGAAGAGGATCCTTTTCCCGTCTTCGCGAAGGGGAGACGACAGGAAAAAGGGGAAGAAAGAGAGGATGGTTTGTAGCGAGGAAATTGTAATGGCTATGTGGCGAGAGAGCGCGAGCGTGAGGGAGGCTGGGATGGGAGTGTGGATCGTGGATGCGACGGCAGAAAGGTGAGGGAGGGATAAGGGAGGTAAGGGAGGGAGAGGGAGAGAGAGAGAGAGAGAGAGTAGGGGAGGGTCAAGGTGAAGAGGACGTCTTGGAAGAAAGCGGCCGGAGTAAGGGGAAGTCTCGGGAATGGGAAACGGTGGGATGGGGTGGACAAAGCCGCCCAATGGGCTTCGGCGTTGGGCTCGGTTCGAAAAATTCCTGTGCCGCCGCCCCTCTCCGTCCTCCGGCTCTCCTTCCCTCCCCACTCGTAGCAGTCTCCTCAAAGACGCAGAAGGTGGATGGTTACGAAGAGATTCGGACGGTTTTATATTTAAAAACCGCTTTGCCCGGAATAAGGAGGGATATATATATATATCTATAGAGAGAGAAAGAGGTGCAATCTCGTGCTCCAAGGATTTTATTCCTTGTGGGAGTTGGATATTAGCGGGATTCGCTGGCGAATTAGCGAGAGGGTTTCGAGGGAGGGAGGGAGTGTCGTTTTCCTCAAAGGCAATCCCTTTTGGAATACGGGAAGGCTAAGAAGTGGCGGTGGGAGGAAAAAAAGTGGGCAGCAGGTGCCTGGTCTGTGTCGCCGGTGGCCGCCGCTCCTGAAGGAAACTGGCGGGGATCACGTCCCTGGCCGCCGCTGGAATGGGTTTCCTAGGATTCAACCGGTGAGAGAATTGCGGGTTTATCTCGGAGGATGCGTGAGGAGGAGGAGTAGGAGGGGGAAAAAATATACCTATGCACGTATCCTCTGCATTCTTTTTTTTTTTTTTTGGAGGGAGGTGTCTCTGGGAAAATTCGCGACCGGGTGACAGGAACGGCGAGAAATGAGTGAAAGCTCTTTTTTAGAGGATCCGTGTTGGGTACGGCTCCCACTTGGAGGGAATCGCTTCGTAAAACCGGTAAAAAAGGTGAATGTTCTCGGCTGGAATTGGTGATGACGTGAGCTTCGGAAGGCCGGGTTGTTGTGAAAGGGATAGCGAGTGAAGAGGATGTGGCGAAAATTATTATATGTATTTGGGTTTGTGGAGTCGAAATAATCGCCGGTGCCGAGAGAGATAACGTAAAAAATGTTTGGTGTTTTTTTTAAAAGAGTGGTTGTATTAAATGCGAAATTTTAAATGAATTTCCTCTTTAGCGGGAATGTTCGTGAAAGTGATGAAAGGAAACGTTTAAGTGAGCTGATGGGATATTAAATTAATTAATTAGAATAGACCGAAAATACGGATCTTGCTTTTACGTACGTATACACGATTGGCTTTTGTTGCGGAATTTTGAGCGACTGGCGTAAATTACCGTGACCTCAGCAAAAACCTAATTTACAATTTTAAGACGTTCGTGCTGGTATTTCAGTCGTGTTAAAATCTTTTAAAGAATATACATGTTGCTATCCCAAACAGCAAACATTGTTCGATGTTTTTCCCAGTTGCAAAGTTCAAGAATTTTGGTAGCTTCAAATTAAGATGGCAATGACATTAAAGGGAATGTTTAGCTCTTGTGTCTCGTTACTAGGGGCAGCTAACCCCCATACACGGGCTGCAAAGCAATATATAAAAGGTTACGAATAAATTTATATCGTTACATATTGTACAACCGTGCCTCCTGATAAAACCTCCGATAATTCATGTACTGATTTATTGCTCGGTTCAGAATTCCCGTCTGCTGTTAGAATCCCGTAGATAACCCAACTAAAACTTAGAACAATTGTTCTATTTAGAGTTTTCAGTTTGAGCTCCTACAACCCACGGATGGCATTTTTTTACCCCCGAGTGAAACCTAAACCTCTTCGATTCCATTTTATTTAGTGTATTCCGAGAAAAAAAATATCTTGCGACATAATTTTCTCCATGCAACCCGTATTACGAGGAGATAAATATTATTACGAGGAGATAAGTATTATTATTACCCATAGACATTGACTTAACAGAATGAAAAGAGGAATCTTTGTAATGGCAAAAATATAGTGATTACGTTTGATGACTGACGCAGGCTTTCCCAAAGTAATGAAATTAAAAAAACAAATAAGGATAAGGTTACAGTTGGCGTCACGAAATTGGATTTCTCCGAACAAGCAGAGGAAACCTTACTTCCTGCGTATCTAAAGGTCGCAGAAGACACACGTGAAGACGGAGGCGTATTTCTTAGACTTTATCAGTTCCGTACAAAGAAATAGTTATTATTTTCATTAAGCAGCGCACGTGACCTTCGCCTACATTTACATTTACATCAATACCCTGCAAGCCGCTAGAAGCGTTTGGCAGGGTAATAAGTAATAAAATTTTACATACATTTCGAGATACTGTGATTAGTTTTTAATGCAGTTGATCACTTATTGTTAAATCAATACGAATCCAAGTCAACGGAGGGGTTTTTGTCTTGTTTTATAACACGTTTGTTTCCGTCCAACGTCGAAGCAGGTAATTTAATTTAGAAGTCGAGAATAGTCACAGAGGATGAAGTTACGAATCGGTAATTGTGATTAGGATAATTTCTCGAGGAAAACACGCGATTCCCGTTTACGTAAACACGTAGCGAGTCGCCTCAGCCGCGTGGCAGGGGGTGCCACGCGTACTCTTCCATTTGGAATGTTCTGAGAGCGCGCTTCTTATCGCATCATGGAATTCGTAGCAATAATAGCTACCGATGGTGCCGACCGCTGCCAAGCACATTTGCCTATCTTCTCAAAATGGTGTAAATCACGTTGCTAATTATAAATTCCGGAAATTGTCCTTCGACAGATACCACGTCCATCTTCTGTCACGATAAAATTGCACATTCTCTTATCTTTTAAAAAAACTATTTTTTAAATGTTAAGGAAAGAATTATCGATGTTACCCCGTGAGCGGAAAAGTTTTTGAAAACTATGTTTTTCTAACGGCCATCTCCGTGAACCGCCACCGATGATTTGTTGTTTCGTAGCCTAATCGTGCATGTTTTTTTTTATTGCCCTGGAAGAAACAAATTTAACTGTTTTAGGCCCGACTTTCCGTGATATTTCCATGCTCTGAAATATTAATGGAAGAAACATAACTTTCTACATATATTTCGAGGTGATTCTGAGCGTCAAAACATTTGTCGCGAATACCTTTGACTATTGTTTTTGAAATATGAACGTAGTTCTTCGAAAGCGTACTCTCTTCGGTCAGTGTTTATCTTATTTGCTTTTTGCACCTCACATCTTCGCGACGCTTAGTAATCTTATTCCACGCTTTTATCATTTTCATCGGGATTTTTCTTAGTATTTAAATAGCTGGTCGTTCATTTTATTCCTAGTAAAACTTTTCCGCCTCAAATAATAAACCTATAAAGAAAATAGTCACGAATTTTCTAACCGTATAAAACGAAAGAGTCAACGGAAAATACGGCCGTGAGCTCCTTCTCTTAGCTACTGTTTGGCAATCCGATTGATGTTCTAGATACCTCTCGTCGTCCCACATAGAGAGCTAGCCTTGCGGAGGAAGAGAGAAAGAAACTATTGTGTGGTATCTTTTCAATATTTCACCTCCGAGATTTCGGATCCCTTCCCAAACCGATTCTCTCTCTCTCCCTCTCTCTCTATCTAACTATCATTAAACTTTTAAGATTCCAATCCTAACCGCCAACGGAGCAGCAACACTTTAAGTTCCGCCATAGAATTTCTCCGCTTCTAAAGCACCAGAGGCTAGGTTTCATCCATTTCTCCCCTCCCACACCTTCCCTAACGGCCGAGACGATCCGACCGAAAATCGCCGCCGGTAAAGAAGTGGCCGCGATACACCCGCACGCATGCATATATATACGCACTCACACATACGCACCGTATTGTCCTTTTTACACCTGAGACGCCGACTTGACAACGTCGCATGCCATTCTCTCTCTACGCTGCAAAGCGAAGGAATTCCCGAGATAACACGTCCTTTCGAAACCTTTGCCTTCAAAAACTTCCTCCTGAAAAACCCCTCCCTCCCTCCTACGTCTTTACCTGCCTCTTCCACCTCCACTCTTCTTCTCACGGTCTATCCCCCCCACCCGACCCCACCCCTTCTTTTTCCCACCCCCTCCCAAACGATCTCGCTTCCCCCACCCACCCCCGCTCCGCTCCTCCTTCGCTAGACTGACTCCCACCTCCTCTTGGCCCCTCCCCGCAATCATCTCTCTCTCTCTCTCTGGCCCTACAACTTGACGGCAGGTGGACGCCGCCGTGAGACGCGAACGGAATAGAGTGCGAAGAAGGAATAAGATCCGCAGAGAGGAAGAAACGGAATAAGTGGCGAGATGCGAGGCGAACCAAAAATACTACGATCCGTCTGAATTGACTCGCGTGCGCGATGCCATGCTGCCATGTATTTTTCTCTCGGCTTTTGTGCGTTATTTTTTTTTTTCGTTTGAAAGGGGTTTTGGCTCACGCTTAATACTTGAAAGGATTTTAAATATTAGCACCTAATGTAAACATAGAACAACTGGTTGATCGTTGCAAGAACTGGCATGAAAAATCGCGGAGCGGGGTGCAAAGTGAGCGCGCGAGGTCTCTTGCGGTTCGAGTTTTTTTTTAATGGTAAATTTTAATAAATAACTCCACTTTTGTTCTAGTCACGAGAGTGTTGGATATTTTTTTGAGGTTAAAAAAAATGTAATTCGCATGTACAATTAATAGATAATTTTTTTAAAAGTGCGGGGTCCAGTGCAGTTGCACCGTAGGCATCGCCTTATCACTTCTTACAATTAACATATTTGGCGTCCATAAAGTCCTTGTGCAATTTTTAATAACGTTTGATATACAGATCATAAGAACAAAATGTAAACATCATATGGAAGCATAATTTATATAGTTTTTACAAGATGTAATTCAAGAACAAGAACAAAACACTCTTCAGTTGTTGATGAGTGATTGCATGAATTGAATTTTTTTATCCTGACCTTAAGTTCATTCAAAGAATGCGGTTTTGATGAGTATTTGATTATAAATTATGCTCTCATATAATGTTTACTGTTTGTTTTTATGATCTGTATATCCAACGTTATTAAAATTTAAAATTTCACAAAGTCTTTATGGGCGCACTGTATGCATGTCCCTGCCTATCAGAAAACTACGGTAGTTTTTATTTGATAAATTGGGGAAAAATTCTGTAAGGAAATTTATTTCACTTTAACGAAGTTTTTCCTCGTGGGAATTTCATTCCTGACATCACAGTGTCACATTCCAATGCAATAGTGCACATTTGTTGTTGATATCGAAACTCCAGTTGTGTAAATATTTTCGTTATTAACGTTAAAATTTGCCACAAAGTTATTATTTTCTCGTAAGTTCAGAGGAATTATTACAACTTTTAGACAGTCCCATGTTTTATCAAATATTTTCCGGCAGAAACGTGGCGTAATTAGAGTTCAGAGGACACCTGTGCAAATTTGTGAAGTGGGTCCCCATCACTTTCACGTACGTATTTATCAGACGTATATATATATACGTATATAGACACTATAGATTAAAACCTCAATCTAAGGTTTTTGCAGGGACCGAAAAAAAGAAATGAATGATAGCGGAAAAAGATGAAAAGTTGAAAAACACAAAAAAAAATTACTATGCTAAAACTTATGTACACTTTCAAGTAATATTACTGCGCATAAAAAAATAATTATTTTTACCGTTTAACAGCTCTTTATTTCTTCCAAAAGAACTCTTGTCATCTGTTTCTGACAACTTGACGGTTTTAATCAGACAGCAGCCTTTCCTCGTCGCAAATTATCTCTGACGCAATTGCCGATATTGTGCGCGTAGAAAGGTGCATTTCTTTTTATTTTAATCTAGTACCGGTGAATCGCCGCTGGTGACGGGTAATACTAATCCGAAATGTCCATTTGCTTTTCCCAAGCTTTTTACAGCCACTTGAGAAACGTTATTAATTTTGGTTTCAGGCATTAGATGGAATCGTTAATTTTTTCTTGAATTAAGAAATGATTGTGAATTAATACCGAGTTACACAACACATTCAATGATAGAGAACGAGACGGAATAGTGAACCGTTCGTATCGACTTTGTATTGAGAACTTTACCTTTCATTATAATATACGATTGAGTAAATATAAAGAAAAAATACGTTAATTCCTCGATTCTTTACACCTTCGCCAACTATTCGCTTTGAAACTCATAAAAATACCTTGCCAATAAGACCACTAAAATATTTTAGTGAACTAATTTTGTTTATTTTGTTAGCTAGCTCACAACATCACTCAATAGACTTTTACAATGAGATTATCAACCATAACAGCAAGACAGCATTATCGAAGCTCGTTATTTCCGATGACAACACAAGATTCGTACCCGCAACCCTAGCAAACACGTTAACCGCCCTTTTACTAAGGTCGGCTAACACAGTTTTAAGGTGTTTCTAACATCGACAGCTAAACAAATAATGATTGCTAAATTGATCTTCGTAGGGAATTATTAAGTCAGAGTAACAAGGGGAAGATATTTTATGAATAATTTTAACCTTCTCCTTACATCTGAAGGTACGGCAGGAAAATACGTGAAATCGTGATCAGGAGAAAGCGTTATATTTTTACAAGAATGTTACAGATGACTAAAGAAGAACCTTGTACAATGCATCCCATGCAACTCACCAGCACGGCGAATTGCGTGGTAATACATTCGAAAGTCTATAACTCGAATTTTCCATAACTCTAAATGAATTCATTTTACAGGACAGAATCTTTTCCATGTAATTTTTCTTCTATAACTCGAAATTTCCATAAGTCGACTATTTTTTTGTTTCCCTTGATGTTCGACTGTACTTAGATACGACTTACATCGGAGCAACCGTCGATAATTCGGGTTTAGCTCTTAAAACGTTCCTATAAGAACAAGGTTGGGACTGTTAGATTTCTCACCCAAGTTCACTTTGAATTCTGACCAGAACTCGAAGACGAAATTTTCTTCTGAATTAAGCATAACGGTGAGATCGTTTCCAGTGACCGACAACGAGATATTTCGATTAAATTATGTCAAATGGTCTAAAATATTGGAAAAAGCATAATACTGATTGCATACTGCAACCATCGACTGGCCACCCAAATTATCTCTAGATTTTGATGAGTATATGACTGTATATCAGCGAGTTAGATATGCGATCGTCACCCTTTGACAGAAGACTTCGGCGTTGGAGTATAGGTTCTTGTCTCTTCGCCTTCGAATTCGGATGCGATGGACGAGGGTCTGTTGGCCGGACGCGGTGAGTGAGTCAGCGACGCCGTGGAATGACAAAAGGGTGGGTGAAGGGAGAGAGAGAGAGCGATGGGAAAGCTAAGCGTGTATTGTAACCGCATTACCTTCGCCTCCACCTTCCACAACCACTACGCATGCGCGACGGAGTCGGGAGAAGGTAGACGTTATCAGGATTTCCTGGATGAAAGTACATATGAGGTGTTTCAAGTCTGGGAATCGCCACGACGTGAGATTTTGCGCGATTGTCTTCCTCCTCTTAGAGAGCGAAAGTATTCTGAAGAAATTCCCGCTTTTCTTGCAGATGCTAATGAACTTCAATGGCGTTATTTTGCTGTGTAGCTCTGTACTTTAATCGTAGTTAATTTCACGTAAATCAAATTAAATTTCGCATGCATGCGTGAGTAATTTAATTTAATTGCAGTTTTCCTTATGTTTATCATTTTTTATTTACATCCTTAGCGTTAACTATAGGTTGTTATGCTTTAATCGAATAATTTTGTGGGGAAATTATTTTAAAACAAACTAGAGATACAACCTTTTCTCATAAATTCGATAACAGATTAATCTTCTGAAAAAGATCATGTTTTTCAGGCGTTGAAGTCTCCAGAAAAAAACTATTAAGGCAGAGAGAATATTTAAAAAATAATATACGTTAGCAATACTCTCAAATTGACTCACTTACTTTCCAAGTGTGGCAGTATTAAGGGATCGATATTTACTGTATAATTTTGTTGCGAAAGAACAACAAAAAGTTGAACTATTAATTTTACTGTCCTTCTGGGAAGTACGATTATGATATTTGCTCGAGTTTAAGGCGGAATCGATGCCCATCTAATAATTCTAAGAGAGTAAGTAGCAAAATTTTTTGTCAACATTAATAAAATTAGGAGTCGTTTTAAATGTAAATACATATGTGACCCCTTTCCTCGTCGACGTGTGACATTCGCACTTATAACTGCAACGAAGATTCCTGTTCTATGCGTCACTATTATTACCTTGCTCCCCGAGTATCCACTCCGTATCTGGCAGGCATTGCCCCTCAGTCTTTCTATCTTTCTCTTCGTGCGTCAGTTGAACAGAATTTCTCGCCTCCCATACGTATTCTCGAGAATAAACTGTCGCAACAGTCACTGATCGCTGTTTTTCGCAACAATGCATCACCGCTCACCCTATAAATTTTTACGAATACTTTTATAATATTTTAAATACTTTTTCGGCCAGTTATGTACTGCTTATCAAAGAGAAACTAATATAATGATCTATAATTAATGCACCAAAAGCATCTTGACCAACATTTATAACCGAGTGAATATCCACAAAATGCTTGGCGACAAGCAATCAGCAGAAGGTTATTTACGTGAATAATTTTCGATGTCTCTGCTTTGCTTCTTCTCATTAGTTTGATTTCAATCTTCCTCTTCCACTGTTATTAGTAATTACAATAGATTCGCAAATATCTTCATTTTGATCATCTGCTTTATTCCGTGGATTGACTCTAAGGTCAGATATATTTTCCTGTTTTATAAATTGGAAAAATGACTGAAAATATTCTCCGATAGTTTATTTAGTGAAATGATATATTGATATTTATTTATTACTGATATTTGTTTATGCACTTTTACTCTCTCATACATCAGCATGGGTAACTGATGCTCGTAGGTTTTAAAGGAGAATTTATCGTCAATTATTAGTGGATGTTATTGATTCCCCGTTAAGTAGTGTGTGATATAAATTCACCGTTCACAGTCACAGAGGGAAAAATCCATTTAAAATGTATGATTTATTAGCATTATACAAGAGCAATAAGGATGAATCCAGGGAACTACAATTGCTAAAAAATTTAAAATTACCTAATTTAGTTGCATACTACTTATGTTATCAAGTTGTATCTTAGCGTTCACTAAGCTTGAGACGTTGGCAAATATGGCATAAAACTCAAATCGCACATAAAACTGTTTTATCAGTATCAATGTAATTTCCCACTAGCGGTAAATAACAGGACTTCGATGTATTTTTTTCTGATTGTATCCATACCATCAATAAAATATCTTTGTATGGAACTTATCTGCCACCACCTCAGCCAACACGTTAACTAACTTGCTACATACAATACGGAGGAAGATCGAATATTCGCTCTACCCGACTTTCAACCGTTTATTTTTTTATCAGATTCGCAATGAATGGTAAACAAAGGGACGGAAGTTGCCTAATAAACGTTGTACGAGATTGAAAAGACGGAAAAAATTCGCTCGCTCTCCGTGTTAACGACTGTATACCATCGTATCTACTCTTCGTGGACTGGGCGGTCGGACATCCACCAATAAGCCACGCTCGAAGTCACCGTCTAAGAGGGGAGGGGAGAGGGAAGGGGGGGGTCTCATCGCATTCCATTGAGTGTTCGAAGCGGCGGTTGGGCGCCGGTCCCACCTCCCTACCCCCCCCCCTCCCCCCCACTCCCCTACCACTCCTTTCATCCCCAACTTACCTGCCGCCTAGTGTATGGGAGTGAAAAGAAAAGGCCAACGCCTCTTTCCTCGAAAGAGGGACCCGTCGACGCCCATTCTCCCTCGCTCACTCCCATCTCTGGCATCTCCCGACCGTGAAACAATTATGATTTCCCATCTCTCCCTCCGAAACGCGGAAAGCGATTCCTTCTCGAGAGTATCCCGACGAAATCAAAACTTTTTTTTTTAAGGATTCCATTTCTTCTGAAACAATCCGCAATTGCGGACATATACTTTAACGTTTATTTTTTTTTCTTCCTTCTCTCGCTTACGCTTTTTTATGCGTTGTTTTTTTTATTCGAGTCACTGGGTCAACGCGGTGACATTTAGTTCCACGCTCTATGAGTAGCTATTTGCTAATCCTTTCGACTGTGAGAAATATATAACCTCGCTTGTATATAACCGATTTAATTTCTGCGAAAATAAAAATGGCGATCGTTTGTCAGGAAACGTGGCGTCTTTTTTTATTCCCCAGTTGGGAATACTATTACCCAATAAGAGAACGCGCGATATTAACTCCTAAGGTCTGTAATTACTTTCCGTAACAGTATCGGCCTAAATAAAAATATGAAACTGCGAAGGATGGAAACGGAAAACTTAATTATGTCCTTGTGATAAATTTTCTTTACGAAAGAGAAACTAATATATATATATATATATAAGAAATGTAATTGCGTTAACAAGATCCGAGTTGCAAAAGAAAATGTAAAAAAATGCCAGCGGAACAAAATAATCCAATTCGATGTCGCAAATAAAAAAATGGAGATTTCCACAGCTTTATTTTCGAGTATCGTTTCATGATGGGAAGATTGATCGAATGAATGATTTGAACGGCGCCGTAACTAAGGTGTGGCGAAGAAAACATTAGCCAAAGACAACGCCCCCCTCCCCCCCAAGGAATGCTGCTCGCCTTACACAAAAAAACTTCAAAAATATATCTTCTCGTTTAATTAAATATTAATTTGGTATTCAAATTTTGCGTCCATTCAACATAGAACGAATCCGTTCTTCATTAAAACGCAGATAAAATCGTATTCCAAAAAAAAACTTTATTTTAGAAGGCTCTCACTTAAAACTTTTATATAGGCGCCCAATCTTTCAGCTACAGCGATGAGTTTCAACCTTATTGGAGATTATATTCGAATTTGAAATACTACGCCTGAATATACAAAGAGTAAGTTAAATCTATCACTGTGGAATTTGTAAGAAAAGGGCGTCCCATTTTGGAGCCATAAAATGAGAAACGATACGTAAGAAGCAAATCAGGATGTGCTTAAAGATGAAAAGGAGGCTACAAAGAGAAGACGTGTGATTTTCTATCGTTAATTACCAATACTTCGATGAAATAGTGTAATAGTTATGGAAATCCAACTTTCCGATTGCTATCCTCTTTAAAAAATACGACTGCCTCTAATTAAAATAACGATTATATCGTTTAACTCTGAAAGACACACAAAGAGTCGAGGTTTCTTTTCCTTTAATGAGCTGTGTGAAGCAAAAAAAATCGGGACGAACTTTCTCATATCCTAATGCGTCGTTTAGTTATCTTTTGAAAAATATGAACTATGTAGGACCGTTGTAAACATCAACTTAAACCACTATGCGAAATTTGATGAAAATCGTGAGCCATTTTTTAGAAAATCCAATTGTTGTTAAAGTTGCCCAAGCATAAACTAACTTTATATTCATTCATTGAGAAATATGAACTACGTAGTATTATTGCAGTCGTA
This sequence comes from Uropetala carovei, assembly GCA_036926305.1. NCBI lineage: Eukaryota > Metazoa > Arthropoda > Insecta > Odonata > Petaluridae > Uropetala > Uropetala carovei. The sequence continues at coordinate 8,006,434 of JAXCHB010000069.1, forward strand.
AACTCAAGTAACGGCACGAAATTTTATCTAAATCGTTTGGGCCGTTTTTGAGATAATCAAATTTCCTTAAAGTTGCCTAGAATAAACTAGCCTTATATTCATTTTTGAGAAATATGAACTATTTGGTATTATTGAAGACGTAAACTCAAGTAACTGTGAGAAATCTGATCAAAATCGTTGGAGCCGTTTTTGAGAAAATCTAATTGTTGTTAAACTTGCCTATAATAAACTTCCCTTAATTATTGTGCAATTTCAACCATTTCTTCAAAGTTTCTATTATGTATGATCAAATGGTTAAGTACGAGATGTCATTCATTTTCGCTCTACCATTTAGGCTCTAGAGCCGCGAACAGACAGACGGCACTGTGAAAACCACTTTTTCGGATTCAGATACACCTAAAACATATTTCCATCAAGATCTCGAGATTGAATTTTTTCGCGATTACGGTACTTTCTCAATATACTTCGTATATGAGAAAGTAAAACTACAAAATAGGACGCAATCTGAAACCAATCGCACGACTCGCTCTCGAAAGGGAGAGGCGAAAAACTCGAATTCGGAACAAACGAGCCATTTTTCACCATTCATCGATTCTTTTTTGCAAAACGTTTCATTGATACATTATTACTTTCGCCAATTCTTTTATTTTTCTTTTGCAAAGAGAGAATCTAGAAGAACCAACCAGAGCGAGGAATTACGATAGAAAGTCGAACTGAATTTTTCACGCCGCACTTAAAGAAAGTGTGCGTGACCTTTTTTTGGTCCATTCGTTTACGTGTGTGTGTATATGCATATAAAAAAATAAGAGCGGCTATCTCTTTTATTGGGATCTCGGAAACCCTGAGGGGACAGAAGACCCTCCTCATCTAGCAAGAGGAATAAATACGTACGTGGATTCTTCTGCTGGAGAGAGAAAGTTCTTCCTCTCTCTCTCTCCTCGATGGATGGAACGCGTTAAAAAAGCCCCTCCCATTCACGGATGCTCCAGAACGAAAACGATCTTTTTCTTATTCTCCCTGCGTATAAAATTGCCGCGTTACTTTGCGTACGTGTCAGTCCCTTCTGTGGTATTACGAAATGCGTTTTCTATCCTCGTTTAACGTTCGCGGGCTTACGATCTACAACACGGTGGTGACTCCGCGATCTTTTATTTCGTTCAATGGAACTCATATTAAATTATATATTTTATTATTTTGTGCTTCTAAGTTTCTTCGAAAATACAATTAATCGTGTTAAGATGTATACTTTTATTCTCGTTTATCTTGGAAACGGATGAAAGAGTTTCGGCCCATTGTATGTATGTACGTACATATCGTCATCTGCAAGCAACATCCCAAGTTAATATCATATACGTTTGTTATGCTGATGTAATTGATGTGTGCTTACAAAAAAGTTGTTTCGAACCTAAATAAATAGTATAAATTAAAATATCTCAAATCCTAGAATGAAATTTATACGATTATAAGATTATCGTGCGTCATAACAGGTGCAATTAAAGCAAAAAAAAAACACAAAAGATACTTAATTTTTCAACGTTAACTACAAGTTATTTTAAATAACACACTGGATTACGCGGAAACGATAGGAGATTAATTTATCCTGCTCAACCTCAAATTTTAATCCCAATGTGTTCAGAAATTATAGTTTATTTACCCGCGATATATAACCCGTCCAATCTGTTCGTCCGAGGCAAAACGAGGCGGGTGTTTGGGACACACGCGACGACCTACTGTCATCAATCCGTGTTTGTATTCGAACTCGATTCCAACAACAACACGGGGATATATATATGTGTATGTTCCCTCCGTCCGTCTGCTTGGTCCCGTGCCACAAACGCCGGACACACTGTTTGTCCAGATTCCGAATTTCCTCGTCGAGTGAGAGCGGCAGATGCGGGAGGCAGCACGAGAAACGAAAGGCGCCACATTTCGAAGATAAATAATTCCGAAACAATTACCCTACTCTCCTTATAACTTGAACAAATTTTGACAGTCGAGGAAACTGTGTTACGACTTTTAACGAACCTAGATGTATTTTTGGCTAGAAAGTAACCACCTTAAGCATTCCTTCACATACGATTCTAGAAAGGACAAGCGATTGTAGAATAAATTACCGGAGGACTAGTATATAAGCCCTTCAACATGACGGGAAGGAATATACTATTCAAATTAAAATCTCGTACTTATTAGTTTTATAATCAATTTATTCATATCATTCAAATATCAAAAATTTATTCAAAATTCTAGCGCAAATAACTTCGAATTACCTATTTAATCTCATGTATTCTATTAGTTCGCGTTTCTTCCACGCCTTAGAAACGGAGCTTCAGTCGAGCGTCACGGACAAACGTGGAACTAATTCGACTCCCCGCACACTACAACGTATAATCCGCCCCCAGGGAATCGGCGCTTTACGTACTGTACTTATCTTTGGTAGAATTTGTTTTCGGTCATAAGACAAACCCGATAATTATCTAGTGATCCACAGAGAATGGCTGCTTTATAGCTACTTTTTATCAAAAGTCCGACATATATCGGAAGGCAGGACAGGGAGGATAAGATTCTCGAGATCGATTGTAGGAAGGAGGATCGCTTTTCCTAGGACGAGAAGGGATAATATAAAAAGGTAACTTAGAAAAACTAAGGACTTTTGGTGCACTTCACCCCCTACCATTCACCACTAAGGTGATTTTCATGGTATCATACAGATTTACAATTAGATGTTGCTGAAATGTGCATCTGGTTTACTCTACGTTAAAAGCCTCTTCAACCTTTTTTTGCTAAACACCCCTTTGAGCACTTTTTAAAAAATAATTCGCGTACCCCATAATGTACTTTAAAACGAAGAAGAAATGAACAAAACTTGTAACTCATATGTATAAGCGTAAACAAATAAGAAGTGTGATAAATAATTCTTTTCGTACTTTCCAAAACGCTCTTCCGTGAGAAAGAATAATTATAGTGTTTGAAACTTACGCGTACCACTTGATAACTCTAGAAGTGCCCCCATTTAAAATCCCTGCTCTAAGGGTATTCTTGATCAGTAGCTGCTCGAGGTATTTTTGCGCCCCGGATAAAAATTTAAGCGACCCGATCTGATTCATAAACTTTAACTAACTAAAGAAATGCCGTCGAAGTGCCCCACCGGTTCAGCGATATCCATTTATGTGTGCCACGAAAAAAACTTTGCTAAATAAATAACTTGTATAATGTATAAATACGCTAGCATGTTTCAAGGTTGGAATGCCTCGAAAATCTGTATATCTTTGAAATTAATGGGAATCAGTGAGAGAGATCGTCGAGGAAGTCCACCTCCCCCCAAGATTTTGGCGCCCCGGGCAGCCGCCTTGATCGCCTCTACCTCGGGTCGGCCCTGACCTTGATCGCTAGTTTATAGTTAACTACCATATCGAGACATCGATATATCTGTCCGTATTGGCAACTGATTAAATATATAAATAGCAAGTAAACTGTAATAGATACAAGACAAATATTTGTAGTGTTTTTATGATCCATGATGCAATTTATTATGCTCTCAAAGAATATCTTTGGGGGAGTAGGTGGACGTAATTAATATTTTCAAATCATTATACCTAGATAGAAAGTTTAAAATGTTCGTTGTGTGATCTTTAACGCCATCTATAACAGGAAAAAGGTTTGTGAAAAATCGGTGGGCGGCAGGGGGTGCCTTCAAAGTTATAAAATTTTTTCTGAGCAAAGGGTTAATATAGAAAATTAAATTTTCTTAATTAATTATCGAATAAGTTACTATATGTCATACGATTATATTACTAAACTTAAACGAAGAATTGTAACTATACAGATCTTAATAAACAGCAATAAATAAAACGCGCTTTCTCATACTGTTTCAGCAAATGAAGCTCCAATTTTTTTATCGGTCTCGCTTCAACGAGTACGAGATTTCGGACGTCCGGCGCGGTCTATTTCCCTATCCATCAGGGCGTGGAGCTTTTAATCAATGCATTCGACATTCACGAGGTCGTTAAAAGCGAACCCGTTTTTTTTTATTTTTCAGACCGATCGCTTCGGAAAATCGCGGATTCCCGACGTTTAAAAAAAAAAAACCTACTAGACTGAACAACTGCGATGTTATCGGAAACTGGAGGCGGCCGCATCTGGCGGAGCGATTTCTTAAGCGTTTACCACGGAGCGTGGACATTTCAGCCGCGTTTTCTCTCTTACCGCTCACTCGCGCTTTTCTCCCGTCACCTCCTTTTTCCTCCTGTGCCAATTACGGCAAATCGTCACATTTAAGAGGGGAAGTGTGTGTGTGTGTTTATGATTCCAACACAGATGGCTTTGCGATCTCATGCGAACTTTAGCGCTTCGACAAATTTTCCTGTTATTTTTTTTTATTCGTAGAAAAAAGCTTCAGGCTTATTCGATACGGATCGAACCGGAAGTATATGGACAAAATGGAGGATTTGTGATTTTTTACTTTCTCATATACGAAGTAATATTGAAAAAGTATTGAAACACAATGCCGCGTGTCTGTCTGTCCGTTACTGGCTCTAGAGCCTAAACGGTAGAGCGAAAATGAATTAAATCTCGTACTTAGGCATTTTATCATACTGAGCAGAGTATATAAATAAATGGTTGATATTGCTCAATTATTAAGGGAAGTTTATTCTACGCATTTTTAACAATAATTTGATTTTATCAAAAACGGCTCTAACGATTTTGATCAAAATTCGTACCGTTACTTGAGTATACGTCTGCAATAATACTGCATATTCCATTTTTCTCAATGAATTAATATAAGGCTAGTTCAGGGGTTCCCAAACTCTATGAAGCCAAGGAGCCTTTATATTCAAATGATTTTTCTTGCGGAACCCTAAGTATGAGATGGTAAGCCGTATGTAAAAATATAAAAACTTTGTATGAACGCTGGAGTACCGCGAAATTCTGTGTATCTTTGAAAGGGTGCCCTGGAGGGGCGGATTTATAGGTATGCGCAGTGCGCGCAGAAGTAGGGCACCGTGCTGCTGAGGGCCCCCCGAATTCCAAAATTATCAAAAAAATAGGGCCTCATGAAAGGCTGCGCGCAGGGCCTCACTATCCATAAATCCGCCCCTGTTGCCCTGAACACAAAAAGTTTGGAAACCATTGCTCTCTATCAGGGAGAAAATTTTCCGTTTCGGTTCCTACAAACCTACAACAAAAATTTATTAATCTAGCTATCCATAAATTCAAAAAAATCTATGATATGATAGCTTCCCACTTCTTCGACATTTACCTAAAGCTGATATCATTAGTCCCCTCAAAATCCCATCTTTCTCCTCCTGCAGAATCAAATCCGATTACTTGCTCTTTTGCAATATTATAAATGGTAATCTATGCCCCTCCCTTCTTTTTCTTTAAGAATTCCCTCAAGGTCCACAAGACCAGTGTTTTTCAAAGTGTGGGCTGCGGCCTAACAGTGGGCCGCAAAAACGTTCAATAAGGGCCTCAAGGAAAGATCGACCCAAGATATTTTGACGCCAAGTTTAGGCTAAATTGTTGCCAAGATAATCGAAATCAGCTAATGGGATTTAAAGGTTATTAAATCGTGTCAATTAGATTTTAAATAAATCCTTATAAATTCTTAATTAACAAAATGTTATAAGGTATAATTTTGATGAGTTGATTAAACAAATTTTCTATTATTATAGAGTCGCGGAGAAAAAAGCTTGAAAAGCGCTGCACTACACTATCTGCACTTTTTCATTTGAGTACACTTCGCTTCTCCGTAGTTCCGAGCTCTCTTTTCTTCCGCCTTCCCAATTCCTACAATCTCTTTAGCAGTAAATCTGATCTTGACATTTTTCAAAACTGAACTACTCCCATGAATTATATTATATTATATTATATTCTTTACTTTATTTATTTGTCACGTTTGTATGATGCTTTTCTTGTTATTATATTCGGTATAATTGACCTTGTGCTGTTTCTGAATTCTTGATAACCGTAAATTCTTGGAACCCTGAAGCTCTAGCAGGACTTACTGGAAAAAAAAACCTGAAATTTTCAACTACTAAATTTACCGAGATAAACGCGCTTGATTCATAATAACCTTTTCAGCTCACCTTACTCCATCTTGCTTTACTTAAAAAAAACAATCTCGGATAGTGCTTTCACCAGGAATGGTACGATGTGCTCTGACCTTTATAAAATGTAACAGTTTTGAAACCTTCCGAAACCAATTAAATGCATCGAGATTCTAACGGCCGTCCACTTCCACTTTCCGCATTCCATCTGCTCCTGCAGGTGGCGCGTCCTCGATGGATAAATAAAGATTTAGGGCGCATGCGCCAAGCCACCTGTTATATCCGTGACTCGATTAACCTTAAGGGACACTAAAAAATCTGAGCGAGATGGAGGTTTCTAGGCACCGTTTCCGATTACTTATTCCATATGAGAAAGCTCGGATTCTTTCAATTAACTTACTTCTTGCGTGTCCAGGAGACCGACTTTTTTGGCCAGTGGGTCAAGACCGCTAGCACGTCGTTCACTTTTGCGACGCACGGGCGGATGGGAGCTTAACGTGATCCCAGTTAGCGTATCCTTAAGCGTTCGCTCTAACAGAAAATTTAAACGAAAGAAATGTCATTCCTAACTGCTTTGACACGATTCGACACGCTTGACTTCCTTACGTGGAGGAGTTTGCTCGCGCACAAGTGCCAAACGGATTTGAGAAGATTTAAAACGGTTTAGCGGATAATCGTGATATCAGCAAACGGACAGAACGTGAAGAACGAATATTTCATTTTCTCGATGCCATTAAGAAGTTTCGCTGCTATGGGATGTATCCAGGAAGCGAAAAGTGAGGTTACCCTGGGATACGACATAACCCTAGTTACCGAAATACGTCCGTACGATCACGTCTCCACCTTGTAGCGAACCCCGTAGTCTCTGTCCCTATTACATATCATGAATGGACATCTGCACACTTTACATCCTTTCATTTCACTACAAAGGCGATGTGAGGTTCTTCGTCGCTCTTTTGGTCTATGAAACCAACATAACAGTAACGGTTTATACGGTGTGTGTGTGCGCATATGCGATGTTACTTCGGCCTTATCGGCGACGAACACCTGTTTGTTCTCGCATCGCAGTCGCTGCATCCTTGAGGGCTATATGTCCACGTTACCACGTGCGGTTTGTCCGGAAAGGATCCGCTGTTATCTACTTCTGTGGATCTAACGCAAGATTCTCGATGGTTCCGCAAGGACTCAGGCGCAAAGTCTTCTCAACGGGACAGCAGATGGTGGCACAGTGTCGCTTTTGCTGTCCTGTTCGGATATTAGGTCTTGTACGTCTTTTTATATGGAGCGACTAATTTATGATATGCACTCAAATAAATACTTTAAAATTTTAAACACCGAATGTTTTATAAGACGGGCAGATATGGTTCCAGCAGGGGATGAAAATGTAGAAGGAATGCCACTCAAAGTCTCGGTTGTAATATTTCTCGAGAAAGGTTCGTTTAGTCCACTGAGATTTTAAAGCATCGAAATAATGGTAGCTTGTGTCGAGATGCATTCATTCTAAGATGTCGAAAGTTGCATCTGTGAACAATTTTTAAGATAAGTATTTGAATTAACTTTAACATACATTAACTAGAACAGTTCGGTAAAAATCCATGACAAACAATTATCGTTAATTTAAAATATGAAAAACCAAGAATTTTATAAAACCAGAAGTTTCGAAATGATGACATATGTTGTGATATCACTTTAGGGAAGATGGTTGAGTGTATTTTTATCTGTGAAGATTTAACGATGCCTTATCGTAAATTCCTTAGATTCTTCAATCCGCATACAATTTTGAAGCGATACCGAGTTTTAAAAAATAGCGACTAGGCTCATTGCCAAAGATTTTCTGATATGAAAACTCGATTCGCTTAATTTAAGTTTTGTTAGTTGGTTCTATATAGTATTCAAAGTAAACAGTCGCTTGTTACTTTCGATTAAAATTAAAATATATTTATTCATCGCGAAAGATGAACCAAAAGCATTGAATGGCATCACTTTGCACCTATGAAATAAAACAAATTTGCTGGAATGCAAACATAAACCTAAAATAAGTAAAGTTGGAATTGGGGATGAATAAAATTGAGTTAAAAACACTTTAATCCACTTTTACTTCGATATAGAAGAAGTAGCATTAAACTTTCGTGTTGCTATGATCGTAAAGGGGTCACCAAGGATCAATTCAAGTCAATTCGGATGTTACTATGGTAATACTGAAGAAACCCGCGATGAAGAACTTTTCCAGCCCCTAACTGCATTCCCATAGCGTATAGTATATTCTAGCTTTCCCGACAAAAAAAGTTCCTTCCACTTCTAGAAAATGTGTCATCGAGATAGAGACTTTGTCATTCAGGGAACTTCGCTCTCATATATCTGCCCAACGAATTCGTCAGCATGCAATAATTACGCTTTTGTTCCAAAGCAGCTGGATAAACGGCAAGCCATATCAATAAGTTCGGGTGGGAAAAAATTAATCAACCGACAGAGCGATATTTTTTAGACAAAAACCTTCATAATCACAGGATTCTACGAAACAAAAAAGTATGAACGATGAATAAAATGAAAGTTTCAACGTTAGGAAATTTTTGTGGCTCCGTACGTAGCAAACGGCTGGTCTAGTAAGCACGTTATAAGCTCACACATTTTGCGTCGGCGGAGAACCCCTTTAGGGCAACGGAAAGAATATCCTGTGACGCCAACGACGTCATTTGTGGCTTCTCCGACACACATTCCAATACGTCTCCGACGCCCTCCTCTCGTTTTCGTTACCCGATTAATTCATGCCAACCTTCCTCTTCCACGATGCACCTCGCCGGGCACGCCCGCCATCACTATGGCAACGTTTTTACATTATGAAGGAGTTTTGTCAGTTTTTGTATGATTGTAAAACTTCCTACCGTGAAAAAAAAACGGATGAGTCGGACGTATTTCTGCAAATTAAAGAGTTTGTTAACACGGTCATTTGATGCATATAACCAGAGCCGGAACAAGGGCGAGCGAGGCACCTGCCTATTTAGTAGGGGACAGCACGCTTAGGAGCGCAACGATCGACAATTTGGACTTTTAAGTGTAACGTTTTATATTATAAAATATATTTTTTATATATTTTATTTTACCTCTACATTGTAAATAAACTGCCGTTTTGAGAGATAAAAATTGTTTACAGAATACTTTCATTAAAAGAGTGACGTAATTCTCAAACATTGCCTAGGCCAGGGATGGAAAATACGTGGCACGTGTGCCAGAAATGGCACGCAAGCGATTTTGCTTGGCACGCGTAAGCTTGTATTTTCTGTATAAAATATGAAGTTTCTTAGGGAAGGAGTAAACTAGTGGCACTCGAATAAAAATTCTAATGGTTCACATTACTTTTTTGGCACGCGACGCAAAAATCATTTGCCATCCCTGCCCTAGGGCACAAAAATACCTTGTAAGTTAACGTGACTTTTCTAAAAAAATTGCATAGTGGCGACCTAATTATCTCTGTTATGTTTTATCAATTAAGTAGAGCAACTAATTCCGCTATATTTTTATATCGTATGTTTTTATGTTTAAATAACCATGATTACAAAATCACATAGCGACGAAATCTACCTCGATCCCGAGATCTTGGAAGTAACTTTTCGATTTGGAACAGATTTGTCCAAGCCTACACAAAATAATGAAATTTTTCGTTTCGTCGTATATTTTTGGAGCGAATGAAAAAAACAACGAACGTAGCGCAACAACGATGATTCATAAAAATCTGTCTTCGTCACACGCACTCCCCCGTAATTGCTTCGCTAGGACTTTTTTTTTTTAAATACGGGTGAAGGAGGAGTAAGAAAAATGCTGCCGTTTGAGTTTCAACAGGATGCGTAATGAAACGACGACAACAGTACGCTCCGCGGGAGTGTTCCAAACCCAACTGCGGCGTAAGCATTTCGAATCCCGAACGATCACTACGTCGAACCGAGTTTCGCTTGAAGTTGTACGCGGTCTGATTCAGTGTCTCCCTCACTCTGCCTCACCCGAACTCAATTTGTCGGTGCTCATCTGTGTTGCGCGCCCACATAATGTGAAATGTGTACGCCTTAAATTCCCTACAGACGGATGCGGCGTCGCACTAGCGACAAAGAGGGGAATGGCTATTCCGCTTTCGAATTGCCAAAACCCCAAATAATGTTCACCATGCGGCAAACGACGGAACTAAAGGAAAACGCTCCAGCGTCTGTCTCAAATTAGCGCATAACACGAAATGTATCTTTTTTAGGTATTTAATCGGTTTTCATATATTTGGAATTTTTTTATAGTTGAAACGTGAATCTAAATTTGCTTGAAAAAAAAAGTAAAGAGAATACCTCCTATTTCAATTATGGAAGCGGTAGGGCGAAGATAGTTTACATATAAGCAAAGCTTCAGGAACGGTTTAAAAATAGTTCAATACAACAGCGTAAACTGGAACATTCGTTACAAATTAATTCATAATTTTAAAAAATAACTTTGTATACAGATTATATTTTTTGATTAATTTACTATACTTCAAATTAAATTTTTCTGGGTACCTACGGGAATAGAGGAATACTTTTTAAATTAAGTTGGCCTTTCGTTTCTTTTATTCGTAAAGATAGTTTATTACGCTGAATTTTTACTTTCTCATGCTAAGTATCGAGAAAGTATTGTTTTCGCGAAAAAATTCGACCTCGAGATTTTTACGGAAATACACATTTTAGGTGTCGCTGAATCCGAAAAAGTGGTTTTCGCAATGCCGTCTGTCTGTCTGTTACTGGCGCTGGAGCCTAGACGGTCAAACTAAAATGAATGAAATCTCGTACTTAGGCATTTTATCATACTGAGCAGAGTATACATAGAAGTGGTTGACATTGATCAATAATTAAGAGTAGTTTATTCTATGTATTTTTAACAACAATCCGATTTTCTCGAAAACGGCTCTAACGATTTTGATCAAATTTCGCAGAGTCACTTGAGTTTACGTCTTCAATAATACTGTATAGTTCATATTTCTCAAAAAATGAATATAAGGCTAGTTTATTCTAGGCAACTTTAACAATAATTCGATTTTCTCAGAAACGGCTCCAACGATTTTGATCAAATTTCGTACAGTTACTTGAGTATACGTCTTCAATAATACTACATATTTCATTTTTCTCAACGAATGAATATAAGGCTAGTTTATTCTTCGGCAACTTTAACAAAAATTGGATTTTCTAAAAACAGGCTCATACGATTTTCATTTTCTAAAGATAACTAAACGACGCATTAGTACGTATATGAGAAAGTTTGTACAATGTATGTTTTACCGATTTTTTAATTTTCTTCATAAGAACATCCTAATTGTAATGTTCAACGTGTAAAGAAATTCATAATGTTATTTGTCATAGTAAAAATAATAAAATTTTCAGTGGCGGTAGGGGAAGTACGTACTTGCTTTCAATTTGACGTAGTAATGATTGGTGTCGGTTTGCTTTTGGCCAACTTGTAAGGACGGATTGTTAATATTTCCGCGTTGCATGAATTGCATTCCACTACAAATGTCCGCGTTACTACTTTCCAATATTTTTTGTGTACATGATAATGCTTTGATCTTAGTTACAGTTTCACGACCTATAAATCCTACTAAGGCGACGTATAAATGAAAGAATATTTCGAATTTGTAAACTCTGAGTTGGGGTAGAAACTACCATCTCAGCCAGACCCTTCCATGTACTCGATTCCTAAACCCGATCCGTTTTCTAACCCGCCCTTCTCTGCACCTCCCAATCTCACCCACTCACTTTCCTCACTCTTGTGGTAGAATCAGTTCCGACCGTGGCATCCTTACCCCTTTCCTCAAAATTTCCAAGGGGGGGGGGGGGAGAGGGGGGGGGAGAAGAGAAAGAGGATTTTAGCCATCCCATCCGATCGGAACCAGCGCTTCCCGAGTAACCAGATCGTGATCGATTTGGCAAATCGCGTTAAGGGCGGAGGAGGAGGAGGCGGCGGCGTCGCACTGGAATTATTGGCCTCCCTCTCTCTCCCGCGATTTAAATTGTTCGTTACTCCTTGACCGAGGTGCGGAAAACGATTTCGGGGAGACTTGAGGATTAGTTCCAAGTCGGTGGAACGGAGAGGAAGGCGGACAAGCGATAGAGAGAGAGATGGAGAGAAAGAGAGAGGGCATTCCCACAGAACGTAATTCATTTTTCCTCTCTCATTTTCTTCCTCTATTCTCCCTCTCATTTCTCTCTTCACCTTTTTCCCGTAACCTTGACGACCCCCTCTACCTCACTTCCTCCTCCTCTTCATCTCTTCCCCCCCTCTCTCTCTCTCTCTCTCTCTCTCTCTCTTCTCTCCTCCCTCCCTCACATTGCCATCCGTCTCTACGTGACTTTTCCCTTCCCTCGTTGGACGCAGGCCAGAAAGGGAATCCACTGAGGAAGGAGAATGGTTGGAAGGGTATGTCGAGTTGGGATCCGAAAACTTGTTCAAGAGTTAAGGCACATTTCATGAGAAGTCGCGTCGAGAAGGGAGAGTTTAGAAAAACGGAAAACATAAATTAAGAACCTTCAGATTTCGACATACATTCCAAAAAAGATGCACTTTTAAAGTTTTTTTTTTAAATTCACCCATGCGTTCGGTTTGTCCGTCTGCCTGTCTGTCTGACGTTATAAGTAGACACTTCGTTTTTCCGCCAACCTATTCAATGTTCTGTCTCGTTTGACAGTCTGTCAATTTGTCAGACGCACTAACTCCTCCCAAAAGGAAGCAGCTAGTGCAGAGGTGCCCAAACGTTTTTGTGCCCAGGGTTATTTTCATTCTGTAAATTATCTTTCGGGTTACTAGATGTTTTTAACATATACATTAGGGTATCGTAACTATAAGTTAAACGCAAAAATAACCTTAAAAAGGCATTTCTTGTACACCATTTACGAAAATGGACAATATAAATAATTGATGAATTTATTCAAATATTTTCTTTGTTAAAACGATTGTGGACACGCGATTGGTAATTGGACTTTTAACTCGAAACCGAGAGGCGTAAGCAATCTTTAAGATGTTCATTGGTGAGTGCACTTCTGGTTTTCGATTTAATTAAGCTCATATTTAAAAAATATTGATTCACATAAATAAGCGGGAGGAAAATACGCTTTCAAAATAAATGCACGTTTTTTATATTTGAAAATCTTTCATATGAAACAAGTTCACAAAAATCTGAATCGTTGTATCTTGCTTTCAATTCTATATCATTTTTCAACATAATTATTTCATTTACCGGATCTGCTGCATCCATGTCGAACATGCTAGAAATTTCTTCAATGTCAATTTCGGCGAAAAAATGTTACAATGGGCTAGAGGTCCTCGAAAATCTAGAAAACGTCCTTCGAATTCAGTTTTTAATTTTTCTAGCACCTCGCTGCCTCCGCGGGCGACTCAAATCTTCCTAAAGAGCAACGTAATGGCCACCTCTGAGCTAGAGACTTTGTTATTTCGCCGGTCGATTCAGTGTTCTCTCTCGTTATAATATTATGTCAGACTGACCATACCGGTGCACATAATTTTTTTACATTCTGACTCAACAATTTTTTTAACCGCAATTCTGCTTCAGCGACTCCTTCCTTACTCATTCACCATTTATTCCCTCAAACTTCCACTTGTATCGGCAATAAAAAAAAATTTTAATTAACTTTCCGTACGATAAAGACCCGCGAAATTATATTAAAACTGCTGTTTCCTAGACAACAGAAACAACGCCCCTTCTACGTGTAAAACGAACCCGTTACTGTCCGTTAATATCTCGAGCGCATCGGGAGATACCGGTGACGTATTTTGGCGCGAAACTCGACTAATTCTAGGATGGAGGCGAGCTCGGTGGAAAAAAGAAGAGATGGGAAAAGACTTAAGGTATCCCGTGTGCGATTCACGCGACGCTGTCCCGTAAATCGTTCCGTCCGAAGAGCGCACGCATGTGTGACGACGAATGTTACCCGAGGTGCGATCGGAAGGAGACCGTGAGACCAAACAATGAGCAATGTTCGAAAGGGGAGGGGGAGGGGTATAGGGCAGGTAGAGGAGGGGGAGAGGAGGTAAGGAAGGGGGGGGGGAGAAAAATAACAGAGAGGAGTAGGAGCAAGGAGGAGGTGGGAGGTGGGAGAAGGTGTCGGAACGGAAAAAATAAATAAAAGGAGGAAGAGAATTCACCCGACATGTCCCCACCTTAATTAGATGTCGCACATATTCGGTATAGGTGGGAAAAATGAGAAAAAAGGAATTTAGGAGAGGAGGAGGCGGTGAAGGTGGATAAAGAGGGAGGTGTGTGTGTGTGAGAGAGAGGGAGAGGGAAAACTCCAAGCGACATTAGCTCCGTTCGTCATTTCCTAGAGAGTTGACACACACACACACGCAGGTGTACACCCTTTTCTGCCGACAGGTCTGACGGTTGGGTTGGTGATAGAGTTCTTTTTATTTTTTTTTTTTGAGTGCGGTAGTCGCGAGTGTTATTTTTTATGGATGAGAGAACACGAGAGAGAGAGAGACAAAGTGGCGAGGGAAGGTGCGAGGAAAGGGGGGAAGAGAGAGAGAGAGGAAGAAAGGGACTCCCTCAACGAAAACTTACTAGTGCTCTCTCTCCTCTTCCAACCACCCTCCCACTCCCCTTTTGGCTCGGAATTCGTCCTCCCTCTCCCCCCCCCACACTCCCCTCCCCCATCTCGTCCTCATCCAAACCCCTCTCGATTCACGCCAGCACTCACTAAAGCCACGCATGTAATCACGAGTTGCTTCCAAGATTCCAACGCGGCTGTCTCCTCTTTCCCTCCCTCCCTCCCTCCCTCTCTCTCCCTCTCTCTCTCTCTCTCGGACACCTACTCTTCCCCCTCCCACTCTCTCCCGCCCCCACCGACTGGCTGCATTCCGTTCGCCCCCCCCCTCCTCCTCCTCCCTCCCCCTTTTTCCTCCAAAGGAACTGACTGTCCCTCTCCCTCTCTCTCTCTCGCGATATTCACGACAACACGTCCGACGTTCTATGAGAGGGGGAGAAGGGAGGTTTTCTCTCTCTCTCTTTCTCTCCGAGTAGACTCTCGCCGGTTCGAACGCGACACGCGACCGCTAGACGGGAGAATAGAGTGAGAGAGAGAGACGCGAGCCAGTTAAAGTCCGTGCCTCGTTCCGTACGCTCGTTACACATATACAGTCTTCGGTCAGTTCCTATTTCGGTGCGTTCCGTCGTGCGTGCTGGGTGCTGCTAGTCTTAAACCGTCCAGAAAGGACTTCTACCGTGGCTATGGGAGCGAAGTTCTTCGTTACCGTGCCATCGTCCTCTGAGGATGGAATACCACGGGAGGGTTCCGTTAATTGGTTCGCCGTCGGAAGGTTTCCATCGCCCGATATTCGCCCTCAGGAGTTATAGGGGAGAAGAGGGGTTTAGTCGCCGTCATTACGTGTCTTTTGTCGTGCTAAAAGGTGTTGCGCACGCCAGTTTTATACATTGGGTTTAAGGCATGGTCCAAAAATATCTCACCCACCTTGGGGTGTTATGCCAGCGTGGGACGTGTTCACCTGTGGTGATCGGTGTTGTATTTTCTGCACGGCGTTGCCGGAAAATGAACCGACTTGTGTTTTGAATGGTGACTGTTGAAAGTGAACAGTTTTTGTGTACTAATGTAATTTAATTCGCTCCTTGAAGGAGCTAAAATAGTGCAATGGACGAATATCGGATCGCCTCTCCTCGCACGGTGAATTAAAAAATTGTTGAAAGAGGAGGCGACCGATATGATTTTGGTGGCAGTTGAAGGCAACATGTTCAAATCTTGTTGGAATCCCAGTTCCAGGCGTCGCGGCGGAGGCGTCGGCGGCGCGATATCCGGCGGCGGTGGCGTGGTCGCGTCGGCGGCGTCGGAGGGCGTGGGGCGTCGCGGCGCCCACCACCCCGATGCTCCCGAGACAGCCGCGCCGCCGCTTACCATGATGGGCGAGCACCACCACTTCGAGGAGGATCCGGCGGAGACCCACCGTGAGATGGCGGTGGACGTGCCAGATTCCTTCGTGGGGCGGACCAAGACGCCCCCGAGATACCCGCCTCCGAGGCCGTCCGTGACCGCCCCGGGGCGGACCCAGCACCACTTCCGGCAGGCTCAACCGCCTCCCCCTGCGACGGCGCCCGTTAACGGTTCGAGGGCGAACGGGGCAAAGCCGCCGCCCCCGGTGAGAGAGGCGCCGAAGCCGCCGGTAGCGGCCCCAAGGGCGCCGGAGAGGGAGGAGGAGAGGACTCCCACCAAGGAACAGCTGGACAGCATCCGCAAGTTCCAGGTTAGGACGGATTATAATCCCTCCCACGACACTTAGCGGTGCAACCCAAAACCATAAATAAACACCTGTATTTCACATTCCAATTTTTTTAAATTGGTGGGTGTCGGGGCGCCTAAAGACGAAATTATCCTTAATTTTCCTAACAATACCTTAGTTCTCCTCGTCGCGACAGACGTATGGAAAAATCAACCAACGTATCGTTCTTCCAGCAATGTAGGTGACAATTTCGATTAGTCCTAAAGTCTTTTCAGCTAGTTTTTACGATGTATGCTTCTTTGGAAGCTTAAATCTAGCCTTCATCCAGCCTTATTTTACCGGCACTCAATATTCTCTAACATTGATCACCCAAGGCTCTGTTTCTTTTCAAAACCTCAGTTTTTTACAAATCTAGCAGTTTCAAAGAATAGTTAAGAAAAAAATATCTCATGCTGAAATACGGAATTTAAATTCACGTGAACGTTTACCATAACATTTTAAAAATTAAACGAAAATATCAAAATACAGATAAACGTCATAAAACAATTAAGCAAACACTTGAATATTGAAAGCTATGCGAACAAGCCACTAAAACTAAATCCCAGTTCAAATTCATTGCTCAGCAAATTGGATTATTTTTTCAACGGAAATTGCGAATGCGCTTTTTTTTTAAGTAAACTGTACCGGACAGAAATGTACAATTCAGGACGTTTCCCGGCGCACTTTACAATGCGAAACAGGAAGTCGAAATCCGGGACGCCTGGTCACTTTATCCATGGCAGGATCCACGCAAGCATTCCCCACAAGTGTCTACATCCTTAAATTTGTCTCGACACAAACATTTGCAAATTTGACAATGTCCACGCCAAGATATTTTGTGGCATTAATTTTCAAGCTCCGATATTTTTTGTTAATAACTGCAAGGTGAAAGGCTGTCGACTTGTGATGTTATTAGGATACTAAAGCAAAGACGTCGGGAGGCAAGCTCGACAATCTAATCTATACGAGATATGCCCGATTTCCTATTATAGTGGAAACTTCAAAGAGATTGTAATTGATATATATATATATATATATATATATATATATATAATGAAATTGTTACCGAATATTTTTCTTATGCTTGAGATTAGGTTGGCGCCTAGATCGAAAAAAATTACATGAAATGGGATTCTATGACACTCTTTTAAGAAAAGACAACAAGCAAGGACGATTTAAAACGACCTCGCTACATTTAGACCGCATCAATGGATTATCTTCGTGTGCAAAAAAATTGACTAGTTTTTGAGTCTGAGATGTCAAAGCACCGCTTTTCGATGCTCTCCATGCCGCGTAATATTTCACTCATAATGAAATAAAATCAGGTCTTCCGACGCTTTTACATGTGAGCTAACACACACACGAAAACCAAATTAAAACCAAAATTAGGGGTAGTTACAACAGAGTGGCCCTCTCATCAAAATAGAATCCCAACGGTTAAAATCCCCAAGTGGAAATCACGCTTTAGCCGTGGGCGATCGCATTGTTCCGAGAATTCCGGATCCATTAAGGCGCGCCGAAAAACGTTTCTTTTCTTTGTCGATTCGACGCGCGAAACATAGAGGATAGGAGAAGTGCTGAGAGACACCTGGAGGAAATTAGCTCGATTCGCGAAGCGTGGATAAAGATGAATGTAAATTCCTAGCTGAACGTGGATTGGGAATCGTTCAAGGGGAAAAAGGCTGAAACGGGTCGGACGTCATGATAAGCTAATCGTGTTAATTCTGCGATAGGTTAATCGCGTAGGGCTTTAATAAGTCTCAGCGATAGTTATAGAATTTTT
This sequence comes from Uropetala carovei, assembly GCA_036926305.1. Lineage (NCBI taxonomy): Eukaryota > Metazoa > Arthropoda > Insecta > Odonata > Petaluridae > Uropetala > Uropetala carovei. The sequence goes on from JAXCHB010000069.1 coordinate 8,024,548, forward strand.
AAAAAAATAAGCATGCCATACCAAAACAATAAGCCGACACGGTGGAAAGGTTGCAAACGGGACTGTTGACCTTTGTATGTCGAACAATTATCTTTAGATCGTATCGTGCAGATTAGATGCTCGATCCTCAATTAAAACAAATTTTACTATAATAACCGCAACTACGAAATCTAGCTGAAGGTAATTTGATTTATTAATATGAAACAACACAAATTCAGGTCCACCGCGGTTTTAGTTTTCCGATTATTTTACTGACTCCGCGTAAAGCTTAGCCTCACGCGTATAAAGGCTGAAATATGCACGTTTAAATAGGGCTATACATGGATTAAGTTGGATGAAATTATAATACAAAGATTTTTTATGGATAAAAATGTCGAAAATATCCTGCCACACACTTCGTTTCGGTAAATTCATCCGACAAATCCTTACACGATCAGGCTGTAGTCACACATTTTTTTATCAAAAAATTATTAAGTTCTGTGCTAAAGTCTGAAAATTAAATTAAATAAACAAAAGTGACATGGCCTTCGTTAGAATTAATTCGAACGAGAATTATCGTGCTCGTCTTATGTCTAAAATCAAATTTCTCTCTCCAACAGCCATAGAATATTTGGAAAGACAGATAATACTAGAATCCAGTATTAAGAGTGAATTACTATGTATGAAGGGTGTTTTGTTGCCGGAGCGTGTACCTGGACGATAGGAATGCGTGCATATAGAATGGCTCGCAAAGTTAACCTATCTCGAAAATATATAAACCGACTGAAATTTGAATATAAATACGAACGTTATTGTCTGCACTGTTAAATCCGAAATATATTCGGACCGTATTATTAAGTGTTAATTTCAAATCCTAACTAAATAATAACACATCTGCATCCCCACGAAAACCTATTCGTGCACCCGAAGAATTCTTGCCGATCCTCATAAATTCTACGCGAATACATTCCTTGAAATATTTCATCGTTCCGAGATTACGAAAGACAGAATGGCTCAGCACTACTTCTTATCTCCGTGTCAGATACGAAATGTTACATTTTTTTATGTTTTGCTGATTATCGTTGGAATTCTACACGGCCTTCGAAATGGAAATCTTTCGATGGCGGTGGACCGGATAGGGGAATTAGGATACCGAATTCACGACCCATGCGTCAAAAATAAATAAAATAAAATTCACTTAGCGGTTGACCAAAATACGTAGAAATCTCCCGTCGATGGTACACGCTGAATGGTTGAGGATTTCGTGTCAACACGCGAAGACGTACTTCATAAATGTACGAGTCGAAGCGTGCAAACTCATCGAGTCTTATCTACCTATACATAATTTGTCTCTCTCTGTGTATGTATATATATATATATACAGGGCCGTGCCGATGGGTGAGGCGGCGAGGCAACAGACTCAGGCGCCTCTAGAAAGGGGGCGCCAAAATTTGACAAAAATGAAAACCTATCAAAATAAATTCATAAGGCCAGCGAGGCCAGGGGGCGCCATATTATATCTCGCCTCAGGCGGCAAAATGTCTGGGCACGGCCCTGTATGTATATATATATATATATATATATATATATATATATGCATATGCATATGCGTATACGTATGTATATGCATATACATACATACACACACACACGTTTATCAATTAAAACTTCATTTCACGTACGGTTGGCCACCTGTAGTGGTGGCAGCATTCTTTCGCGATAAAATATATAGACATATACAGACACATACATACATTTGTTATATATATATATATATATATAAAGTGCTACTATGTAGGTAGGTTACTGCGTAAATTTTTAAAGTTTTTTTTGTACTTCGGAACGTCGCCTAGACGAGAAATATGTCCTTAAAAATCGTTTCGCCCGCAATGCTGAGAAAAAATGCGGTCGAGAGAAGATAAGATTCGATTTCTCAATTTAGAATCGAGTCTCTCGGAATCGAAAGTTTTTTTAATATATAATTTTCATATGTTAGCGGACGAAAAATATTTCGAACGCTGGCCGTCAGCATTATATAACGTATTTACCCGATCATTATACGACCTCTAATATAACACGACCCCCTCCCCCCCTTCTACAGAAGCTAATTTGAACGAAAAATGTTTTATTAGGAATACTGAAGCAAATAATTTTTTTTTATTATAAGTAATTTTTTTTATCTCTAAAAGAATGTCTTCACAATGCACAGTGCAAAGATAAATGTAATTTAAAATAAATGTGTGATATACTAAAAATATATAAAATATTAATAAAAAATAATAGTGTAATATTTATAATCACTGACATTGTTATTGATTATTTCTTTGTTCAGAATATATGGCAACTCCTAACTTTTGATTTTATATATATATATATATATATATATATATATATATATATATATATATATATAATGTGTATGTATGCATGCATACATACATACATACACATAACGTGTACATGTAGAGTATGGAACCTTCCCATTAAAAGCGAAACGATTCAACACTCGAACTATACGCCGAAATCGAGGGCGTTGACGAAACCGCCCCTTTCTCACGCTATTATAACCCAAGTGAAAAAACTGTCGCATCGCTGAATTCCAAGAGACGATCGTCATCCTTCCTCCAATCGCCATCCTTCCGTTCCTTTCTACCCTTCTTCCGCGTTCGAATGGCACTTCATAACCTCAATTTTTATCATTTCCCACTCGTTTGTTTTCCACATATCCTTTCACATTTTTTCCGGACTGTTGCGTGCGTCTTGCGAGGTTGCGTTTTATCGTCCGTCATCAAGAATTTTCGGGAGCTCTGTCATACGTATGTCCACGAAAAATAATGAGACATCACGATTTCGGAATGCGATGATAATTTTCGGAAAACCTTACGTAGCCATTTTCATTTCGAGAAATTAAAAGAATAAACTCGAAAAATCTCGCAATCCACTACCTACCCTTTGGAACACAAATCAAGGACAATATATAATTTCTATTTTCTTATCATGGTGAGTTTCTTTTGTGTCACTTTAAGTCTGTCGTTCGGCCGAAACCTCGAACGATCCAGCAGTTAAAAGGAAAATATTACAAGACGGAATATTAGATTTTATGCGTGAGTGCATTAGACTAATCATAAATGTGACCGTGGAGAAGGAGAAATTTTCTGAACTTGACCGGGAATCGAACCCGGGTCTGCTACTATTAGGCTGGCTTGATAGCTTATTTGGTTAAAGCACATACCCGGTAAGTGGGAGACCCGTATTCGATTCCCAATCAAGTTCAGAATTGTTCTCCTTCTCCATGGTCACAAAAATATTACAGATCACTGTAAAACATTTTCGAAACTCAACCGACAATTTACAACGGCGAGTAGAGACGCGTCAATAGCTGCGTGGGATGCAATCTGAGAAATCTGTTAGTTGGTAATTTGAATATATTCCTTTGTAACGTACAATTAAAACCACTCTTTTAATTCTGTTATATCTTATTTCTCTAAGAAATACAGGTTCACACTCATCAATAAATGAATAAATCAAATTTTTTTTCATTTTAAACTATCACGTCTCAAATGATAATATAAATTAGGAAAATGTGAACGATATAAAATGAAGCCACCATGACTAAAAGGATTAACGAAAAATACTCATCGCTGTCCATCAAGTTTTCGGTACATATCAACCCCTGCCGCACTGTTATCCGCCGAACTAAAGGGTATTACATTAACGTGTATGTAAGACCACCCGCATTCCTGAAGCTTCCTTAAGAGTCGTCGACCTTCTTAACACGTCACACTTTAAACTCGCCCACCTACTTACTCCAATTCTCTCAAAGACTCTTTTCTCTTCAAAACTCTTCCTTAACTAATAAGACAACAATTCGATGGAGACTTTCCTGTTTCTTGGCCTCGCCTCTTAATACTTACCTTTAATTTTTTCCTCCTTTTCCTGACCCTCTTCGTTCCCTCTCTCACTCTCTCTCTCTCCTCCTCTCTACGCTTCCCTCTCTTTCTCTCTCTCTTACCGTCCCACGCCGTGGCAATTTCCTAATTAAGTCCTCTTATAAGTTCGAGCCGTTGACGTTGTCTAGAATCACACGCGACCGTGATGAGGCGCGTGGTATGCTCGTGACGGGGACCATTCTAATGGTCATATACATATATATATATGTATGTATGTATGTATGTATATATATATATATATATTTGTGTCGCTATAAACAAAAGTTCTCGGACTGAAGAATGAATAAGTTTGCAGAAGAAATATTCCGCGTTCTTCGCATTTTTGTCGGCGCTTCGTGACCTCGCCGGCATATATGACTTTGCCGATGCTGTTATCACATCGAGGACGAAATATTTATGGTTGTTGTCGTTCTGGCAACGAAAGACTCGCGAATGTGTTTTTTTTCGCGTGACTGATTTTTACGAATACATACGATTTTTACGAGTCAACAGAGGAAATGAAAAATTCGGTCGTCGCGAAGGTCATGCCTGAAAGTTTCGTATCTCGTAATGGGTTTGACCTCGGCCGTTTCATAAGATAAGGATGTCATTTTAAAAATGCATAACATTTTATGTCTTTAAAAAAATCGTCCATGGCGATCGCCTCCACCTTGTCTTTTTACTCTGGCAAACTCATATTTCCTTTAAAAAATGCGTTAATTATTTCGATTTTCGTTAGCTCTGAAGCCGCAACCTTATGTGAAGAACTTGAAGAAATAAAAAATATGAAAACGTCACTATCCGCAAAAATTCTGGTTGTTGAGAACGTGCGTTCGCAAAATGTTCTTAGTTCCAGTGGCGTAGCGTACTAATAGCGAACCGGTGCAACGAACCCGGGCTCCCAGTCAAGGAGGCCACTACTATAAAAGATGCATTTCATCAAAAGTTATTTGTATTTTGCAATGATAATTTTTTTAAACTCGTCATGTTCTGTTAACTAATTTTAACCATTCCAAAACATATGAGACTTCCCCAAGGTCATCGTAATTTTTCCGTTTGTCGAGAGGGCGCTAACATCTTATCGTTTTCAATTATCGCAATATTTCTGGCGAGACTAGTCAAAACAATTGAAAATCATCTGCAACCGCCGTATCACATTGAAAGTTGCATAATTTTGCTTTTATCGATGGATAGTAATTTGATTTCTCATTGAAAGGTTATATTTTAATATACGTACCAAATAACAGCATGGAATTTTGCACCGGTGTTTCCAAAAAGTTTGAAAATTTTCAGTTTCTGATACAGTGCAAAAAAAAATCCAGTCAAGTCAGGAATGGAAGCTTTGCAGCTACACCTCTAACTCCTCGAGTCTTCAAGACGCGCTAGCTGCACTTAACTCTTTACTTACTGGCCTTTTTCAAATGTTTACACTTATACTGCGAATCGATGCCAAAATTTAGATAAATCTTTCGAAAACTGACATCAGTAATAGTATATAACTGCTGTAAATGCAAAGGATACTACTCAATGAGATCACATTCAATTTTATCGCTACAATAAGCGACTGACGACAACAAACGACAGCTTCTTTAAACTATATTTAGATTTGAAATTCCGCCTTCGATTACAGTAACCGGCTGATAAAACGGTACTTTCCTGTTAACGGGAATACCTCCAGGCCCCTTCGCAGGACCTGGTTCTTACGTATTATCCCCATGCCATACTTACGTACAACATTAACAGAAACTGATTGGCCTATCTCGACATTTACAAACCCAATCTCCGGACAACGTGGAGGGTTTCTTTGGTTCCGGGCGAGGCGAAGGGCACGGTAGCGCCCGGAGACGACTACCCATTACAACAAAGCGAGCCGAAGGCTCGTCAATATATCCTTTCAATGTTATATCCTCTTGACTGTTGTGCCGCAAATTGAGAGGATATATCGACGAGCCTTCGGTTCGCTTTGTTGTTATGGGTAGTCGTCTCCGGGCGCTACCGCGCCTTTCGCCTCGCCCGGAACCAAAGAAACCCTCCACGTTGTCCGGAGATTGGGTTTGTAAATGTCGAGACCGGCCAATCAGTTTCTGTTAATGTTGTTTTTAAAATAAAATATCGTAAATCCAACAATACGTCAATATATCCTTTCAATGTTATATCCTCTCAAACAATCATAACAATACATGTTCATTTTTTAAGGTATTCCTGTTAACAGGAAATTACCGATAAAACAAACAGATTTTTTAAAATAGGCAGCACCCGCTGTATAAACATTCCCGTTTAGAGGAATTTGCTCCTTAAAACCCTTACTAGAATTAGGTGTTGTTTAAAACGATAATATTTTCTATGAATTGTGTTTGGTCGGCATCAAGTAAAGCTATAAAGCAGGGGTGGAGAACCTCCGGCCCGCGGGCCGCATACGCCACCCGAGAGAGTATTATGTGGTCCATAGATGAAAAATAGATCGTAAAATTTAACACATGAACTCAAATTTTTTAATTCTAACAATGATACTAAAGCATTTAATTCTGCAATGTTAATCCTAAATACCTAATTTAGAATTTATTTCCACTTATTACCTCTCATTAACTTCGATTTAAACTCTAATCGGGCTCGCCAAAGCATTGGCAACTTCCAATGCGGCCCGCCATGAGGAAAAGGTTCACCGTCCTTACCATAAAGATTCGCATGATGAAATATATTGTTATATTAAATGAAAATTAACTTCGTTAGAAAACATGTTTAAATGTGCCTTGAAGGTCTCATCAAACAGACGAATATTTGCGACGTTTCAGTTCATTCTTCAAAATAACAGTTTTTCCCCTCAGCCATTTAAGAGTAACGAAAAGTGGCACCAGTATTCACGCTGGTATTTTATTTGTGATACTTACGTGTCGAAAGAGATTCTTTCACGTATACACTAGAAGTAACGCTACAGATGTGATAGCTGTAACTTGGCAACGGACCAATTTCACTTTTTGAACCTCCCGAACTTTCACCCTCGCATCTATTATGATCGCCACAGAAAGGAAACAATACCTTAAGGCCGTGGAAAAAACATGTCCGAACGGAGTGCTGAACATGACGGCATTGTCGTCTAAATACGCATATAGCAAGGTCTTGAGGTCTTTGAAACCAGCAACAACACGTGCAGTGTGAGTGAAGGCAGGGATGTTTCCATGACAACGTGTAATTTATTACCTAACGAACTTTTTTTCCGACATTACAAAAAATCTGATGTGTCCAGCGCATGACTTTCTCCATACACATTAATGAATATGATTGCTTTCGGTATCAGTGTCCTAAGAATAATTACTGCACGCGCGAATCATTTTTAAAATGAATAATTTTCACAGTAAAATTTACAATCACTTTTCACATCGAATAAACAATAAGTAAACAAAATTTCTAGTTAATACGGATAACAAAATATCGGCGTGAAAGTAAAATAACCCGTCTGCGTTGGCATCGCCATCAACAATTAGAAAATTTTATCGTAGCAACGGTAACTAAGATATCACTCAGCGACGTACTTAACATGAATAACAAATATCTCGGAAACTCTATGTGAAAATATTTCAATCAAAACTTATAGAAAATAACATTGTCTACAACTTCAAAAATTGCAAATATTTAAATAAATGAAGATCCAAAGGAGATATTTGAAAAAAACGGAAATATGACTAGAATAAACCTCCACTTCCGGTAGACTAGTTCTAGCTAAAACCTTTTCAAATCATGAATTACTATTAAAAATCTTAAATATAAAGTGTTGCGTTGATCTGATTATTAGTTTTTTAGTTAAGAGCGCCAACAAAATTCCGATCACACGCAAACAAATGCAGGCATAATCGAGAAAATAGTAAGAACGTACTCATGGGACCTGAAAACGTGTATTTCCGTTGAAATATCGAATGCAATATTTTCTCCTACAATACGTATGGAGAAAGTAAACATCACTGTCCCACCTACGAGTGCGTATGCCTGTTTAACATCGCCACTGTCGAAAGATCACTTGAAAACAAGATCCATGTTCTCAACAATACAACTTTTATTATAGCTTGACCTGTATGTATTCACGTATGGCGTGCTTCAAATATCAATAACTAATACATTTTGGGCACTTCCATACGAGCTAAGAGTGTGAAATTTTGTCTGTTTGTAGGTTATTGCATACCTCCAACGTAAAAATTTGCAAATCTCAGAAAAAAGTTCCGGGTTCGACTCCAGGGGATCATTTCCGTTTCTCATAAGATAACACGTAAAAGGCGTTTTTTTTTTAGTGCAAGCTTCTATTCTTTTGCAATTTTAAAACGAATCGAATTTCGTTTTCTCATCGTCGAGTACCGCCTTCAGTTCGAAATCGCTCAAACTATACGTATAATTAAAATATTTTTGGGAAAAATCGGATTTTTAGCGGGACGGTGTTTTTAAAATATAAAAAGTTGTATAAACTATAAAGGTTTTTTATTTAATTTATTTTTTCAAAAGTGAAAAAAAACATATAGACTTAAGATGCGGAAAATATTCTCTCGCGCGGAACTGCTAAACGAAATAATTTCATAAGAAAGGTCATTTCTGCGCTTAAAGTTAGAGTGAGTGCAGTAATGCGCAATAACGCATTAGCGTGAGTATGCAAAGATGCATCAGAGGCGCCTTTATAAGCGGAATTTACGACGACACGATTGGGGAAACGAGGAGGAGGAAAGTATGGAATCAGAAAGGAAAAGAAAAACCCCAAATATGCGGAATCCAACTTGAAGATTCACAGCAAAAGAAAAAACTTATGTTAGCATATTTTGTTGAAAATGTTTCGAATTTAAAAGATACGGAGAGAATAGTTTCAGCGCTATAAATAAAAACTCTCCTACTTCTATGAAAAAAAGCGTTTCCGGTGATACGTTTCCATCCGTCATAAATGATATTTCACAATATTTCATTTTGAACTACGTATCATATGGTTTTTAAATGTAATACTTTCTCATTATATGAGAAAGTAAAAAAAATAACGCATGAATAAAACAAGTTTGTCAGAAAACAGTTTCATGAAAAAATTGAATTTCGTAAACGGGGTGCCTGGTACACATTTCTCAAACATCTGATTTAAAACTTCCATGAGGAATAATGGGCTATGGATGCGATACGTAAAAAGACGGGAGTTCGAAATGCAGCGTCCACTAAAGATCTATGAGAATTAATTAGGACATCAATGAATCTGAATCGATCAAAATGGACTGGATAAAGGGGAAAAAGCAACGTGGAAAATTAGGTTTAGGGAATTTTTATTGGATATGAAATGCAACACACCAGCGCGCACCGTTTCATTAACGGTGAGGGTGAAGAATAAACTTCCTTCAGAAAATATACTTATTGTTAGAGTAGCGTTTATCAATTTTTTATTCCATGACCATCTCGATATGTATGAGCTAACTTACTTATACGTATTCGCGACTCGTCTCTAGAGCTGAAAAGAATATTATTAAGAAATTTGTTAATATACAGGTGAGGGGGATTTTAGATCATGTCTTGTTCCATATACTTGGGAGCACAGGAGAGATTAAAATATTTAATCAACAAATAAAGAGTGAATTTTACCACGTTAAATTTACTTCTATTCTGCAGAGGGAACTATTACATACGTCATTTTCTCTGCTAAAATAATACATATTTTCATATTCCTGCGTCATTTAATTCAATAAACTATAACAAACTTTTGGCATCCTCAATTTAGAGAGGGACTTCAGTTCCTTTATTTTGAAAAAAAAATTAATGTAGATAGCGATCTCATGGGAAGTTGTTCTTGACTCCCAGGGGAATCGAGACGCATTATTTGAGAAACATTTGAGTGATATATTCCAATGTTTATAATTTTTAAAGTCTTCTAATTTATCATAGACTAAAGTGTTGTGTATTTTAATTGGCTAGTAAAAACCATTCGTTTGTTATAACGTCTTTACTGGGTCATTCTTTAAAAAAATACGTGCATCATACGTTAAATTGGGAATAGTCAGGGAACAGAGTAGTGTAATTTATGATCGTATTTATTCTTAAATAAAGGCGATCCTAGTCAAAATGGGCAAGATTTAATTCGTGCTCAGGTTTATAAAACTGGATGGGATATTGATGAAAGGATAAAAATAAATCAGGTTCCTTTTATCCATATGCATTTCGCGAACTTGGTAATAAATTGCGTACTGTTTATCCAATGTCTCCATGTAAGGTTAACGGCTAGAAAAATGTCCCAAAAGTTTTTTTTGTGGCTTTTTTGGCCGTATTTTTTTTTAGAAGAACAGTTACCCTCATATAAAAATTCTGAGACGAAAAATAAAAATATTAAAAACTAATGCATTTCTGAAGAATGATTAAAATATTTCCTTCGGGAAATTCCGATTGCTTATTTTCTCACTAAATTTTCCGTCTAAAAAAATTTTTTTTTAATCGCTCAATTTTTTCCGTCGCTACCTTTTTTTTTACTCTAAAAGAACATTCCTTTGATAAATGGCGATATTTAACTTGTGAATCTCGTAATATTTTCCCTAATAAGCCAATAAAACATTTCGAGTAAAAATATCTACAAATACCGCCAGCCATATAATTTATTTTTTTTAAAAACACCAAAACCGAATCAACACGAAAGACGTTGCGAAATAAATTTTTCCTGCCAGAAATACGAATCCGAAGAGGAATTCGATTCCCGAGACGACGACAGCTTCGACGGGTCACGTAAATAAAAATAATAACATAAATAAATAAAAAAATCTCCCACGCCCAGGCCAAGAAAAAAAAGAAGAAATTCGCCTTTCCTTTCGAGGAGGCGAACAACAAAACACCATCGGAGTATGACGGAAATTCCGCCAGAGAATAACCTCGTTGGCTACGATGCAAGAGGCGAAATAGCGCACCCGTCCGTAATAATAAAATAAAAAAAGACTTGATGGGAAGCGCTTTCTTTTTCCGGTCCCTCCCTCCCTCCTCCTCCGCCGCCTACATGACCCCTTCCCTCCCACTACACACCCCCTTTTCTTCTCCTTCCCCACTCCTCCTCCTTCCCCATCTTTCCCTCGCCGCATTCATTAGCTCATTCATTCGGCGTCCGAAGCTGGCTTCGAAGACGAGGCGCTTCGTCGTCGTTCAGTGGTCTCTAAGGAGACGGATACTAGTCTTCTATTCTGCGTTCACCTACGTGGCCAGAGTTCACCAGGTACGGCGACAGAACCCTACCCACAAAGTTGGAGAATCCGGCGTCTGTGTGTGTGTTTTTTTTTGTTTTTCTCGTTAAAGTGCCAGTATTTTTTTTTTTTTTGAGTTCCGACGGTTTATCGATGACGTGTTTAGGGTGCTTAGTGGCGCATCTTTGATTCCGCTCGATGCGTTTTACATGGAGACTCACATCTACTGTTTTGAGTGATCGAGTTTTATTTTTAATCAGGTGAAATTTAGAGTGAGTGATGGAGTACACACATTATTACAAGTCTTCGTTTTTTGTTTGTTTGTTTGCGCGCGCGAAGCGAATGATGTTCGCTCCGTTATTTTTTTTTTTGTGTTTAGTGTAAACAAACTCGAACGAGTGGTGTCTTCCCCAGATCGTTGGAGGTAAGAAAAATCTTTGCATCTCTGGATTTGATGTCAGGATTCGCGAAAGGATATCATTAAGGAACGAGAAAATTGGTTTGCTATATATTTTTACTTTGATTTCTTTTTCTACACGTATTCTGAACAAAGTGTAAGTTCCTCCAACTCCTTTAATTTCTGTCTTTTCTTAATCTACGGTCGTCGTTTTGTCCGTCAATGCAATCGAAGTTACATCATTCTATCCTTAATTAAGGAATAAAAACTTTCTGCTTCTTTGTACTTTTATGTAATGAATAAAAAATAAATACGTATATATACACACATACATGCCTACATATCTATAATATATTATATATATATATAATATATATATATATAATATTATATATATATATATAATATATATATAATATATATATATATATACACACACACACATACTTTTTTCTACCAGTTGAATTTTGTTGATCGATCTATACAGATCCGACCTTACGTATTTACTCCGCGTCGATTCGCCAAACTCTTGCGTATTTCAATCGATCAAACCTTCTTCAGTTAACTAATTATTCCCCTTTTAGCGATTATTTTCATCTCCCTTTTGAAACATGAATGTCGAGCATTACTATCATTTAGGCTATCAGCTTTGGCGTGACGCAGAGATCATGCGCGCGTAGAGATTCCTCGCAGCGAATGCGAGCGATTCTTTCTTTCTTCCTACCTCCCCTTCCCTCCTCTCCCTCTCTCTCTCTTGCGTCCTTGTCCCGTGCCGCGGGTCGGCAGCGCACAAATGAAGGGACACTACACTATAGTGCAATCTAAACGGTTTCCTCCTTTTCTTCCTCCTCCGCCCACGCTCTCTCTCTATCTCGTCTCCCTCCATCCTTCTCCATCCGACCGCTAAATACGATCCTATTCCCCGCTCTCTTTCATTTCTCTCTCTCTCCCTCTCTCTCTCTCCCTCTCCCTCTCTCTCTCTCTTACTCCCTTTAACTTCCCGCATACACGCCCCTCGCATCGAGAGAACCGAAAGCAGTATATAGCGCGCACACATCCCATTTTTTTTCCTTACGGTCCAACTGCGCTTCACCTCTCCCGACTGGATGGCAGAGCTCGTTTAATACGAGGATAATTGCGGGCGAGTGACCGCTTTTTGCGAAGCAATTGAAGTCAGGAATTCCGCGCGGTGTGACCTCTTCGGAGGAGTAAGGTTTATTTATTTATTTATTTATTTTTTTTAACGTAGAAAGACTTAAGTGTGTCGTGGGTGCTGACACGTGAACTAGAGATTTTATATCGTGTAGACATTATTGCGGTTAATTGCGCACTTCTCGTTAAATCCACACACTGTGTGTTATGATTTTATTATATAGATTCGTCATATAAGATTTATTATAATAGATAACAGATCCATTTACGCTTTTCGCAAAGAGAAAAATAATTTCGTCACAGAGTTTCCCTACTAATTTATTTTGTGCGAATGTGTGTGCCGTTTAATCCGGAAGTGGTTGTACGACAGTTTGGCGACAGGTCTAACGTAAAACGTGGAGCTGCTTAAAGTATCAAAGAGTTGGATGCGTGCCGACCTCCAGAAGGGGAAAAAGAAAGGTCGTCGTAAAGTAACGAAATAAGACATCTTAAGAAAACCATACGCGCGCTTCAAGTACCAAAGTAACCTCCCTCGAGCGGGAACTTGACGACTGTCGATTCTAATAAGATCGCTCGTGCCGCTTACTATATATTTTTTTTCTACAAATGAATCAAGGATTTATCCCTTTAAGTTATGGATTCGAGCGCGGTTGTTCTCGAATTGGGTGCCGCGAGAAACGGTGTTAAATAAAAGAGCCTACGATTTTGATATGTCGTTAGGTGGTTATGGAAATAACATATCCCCTGATAAATTCGTGTTTGCGTGCCGCCAAGAAATGAATGCGTCCAAAACAGTGCGTAAAAAGATATAACCTTGTTACAAGGCGAGAGTGCCGCCAAAATCCTGTTTATCTTTGGAATGTTGCCATGTTTGCCAAAATCACTGCATTCGAGAGTGCGTATGAATACCATTTTTTTAACGAGACGGGAAGAGACCATGGATGGCGCTGTTTTTGTCTTAATTTGATTTTTTTCTGCTTGGTTCAATCGCTTTAAAGTAAGAAGTCGTCTTCGAGAAATGATTCGAATTATTTGCTCTCCTTCAAACCCCTTACGACCTTACTGTGTTTTATAATTTTCTTTTTTTGAATTTATCTGAGGCTTCAGTGCTGCATATTTTAATTGGATGATAAAAACCATTCGTTTGTTATAATGCCATTGTTGAAAAAAATACCAGCATCATAGGTTAAATTGGAAATAGCCACGGGGGCAGATGTAGTATGTAATTTATGATCGTTCTTATTCATAAATCAATAGAAGGCGATTTCAGTCAGATTAGGCAAGATTTGATTTATGTTCCGGATGTGTCCTCTCTAAGAAATTGTTCAGATTATTTATCCCTTACGATCTTATTGTGTTCTACCGTTCTAAATTCATCAATTGACCGATGCGTAATCGAAGAATTATCGGCCAACTTCAGTGTGTGTGTGTGTGTCGTTAAGAAAATCCTCTCGATTGCTCTCCTTTAAACCGGTTTTTTTCACTGGAGATGAAAAGGTTTCCAACTCGTTTTCTATACAGCAGGTGTTTACATACAAATAGCGAAGAAATTAACGGAGAAGAATTTTCTCCTTCTCGTCTCCCTTACGTCAAGTTTTTTTTTCCAAGTCGCTGAGAACAAAAAAATCCCGCGTCGGTTCGCATTTCGTCACACAAAGCCAATGCTATACTTTCTCTATTTTAACGAAGAGTTTCTGCCAAAAAGCTGCTTTGAAATGTTTTTGCGATGCACTAAAAAGAGCGGCGATGATACAAATTTACACGTTCTTGTTTAAAGACGATGAAATTTATGCACAATCTCAAATGCACCGAACATTTTTATAGCGCTATCTGTGTTGCATTGTCTCGACTGTCATTTTTATTTGATATGTCATTAATTATTATTTATTTTTATAAAATGTCGGTTTTCGGGGGAAAAATCTTTTGACGATGCTTTATTGCGGCCTTCCACGAATTTACTTCTTTTACGGAGATACTCCGCCCGTGTTTTCGTCTCAAAAAATCGAATTAAAATTCTTTAATTTGTGACAAACTTTTTTCTTTTATTTTAATCTAAGGTTTAAAAACTTCCCAAGTTTTTTTAACTCTCTCCGAGAGCTGTAATTATTTTTAATTTTATTTTATATTAAACTAAATGTCGACTCGTGATTTTTCCTTATTCCATTTCGATTCCCTTTTCTCACGAAATTCTTTACCCGTAATGTATCTTTTAAAAATATATGTAGATGCCTAAACGAATTTAGGCCACCTTTCTTTTAAATCATCTATTCTAATTATGCTTATTTCCTCTCCTTTGGAACAGCAAAAATAATAACTTTCTCCGAACCTTTCTTTCTCCTACTTCGCGACATATTTTAAAATTACCTTTCTAATTCTAGCCTGCGCCGATTTACCGTATACTCCTTGTAATGAGGTTTCAAAAAAATTTACGAATTTGCTACATTAACAATCAAGCTGGTGAAGGAGAGAAAAATTATGAAAATTAATTAATTTTACGAAACTTTATTACTATTAAGAATAGTAACGTTATTTTTTTTTTTGATACTGCAACATATTTTTTACCTATCCATCAGTAGCGCGCACAGGATTCCCACAAGAGGGGGGTCTGAAATATTTGACGAGCACAAAAGAGGGCAAACCGTCTCCTATTCCTCTCTGACGGCGCCCATGAACCCAGATTTAAAATAACGATGTATGTCTCCACAGTTTAGAAAAATCACTATTTTCCAAGGGAGGAGGGGGTCTGGACCCGGTGGCGCCACTGCTCTCCTTAGCTACTTTATAAATTTACCCTACAATAGGAGAAGGGCTTAAACCATCCAATCGATCCGGCGTGAAAATTGGAGCGGCAAAACAAAAGAGGGGCGATAATGTTACTTAACGGTACTCGAAATAAACAATGGCTTTTCGGTCTGTTTGCGGAGTGCCTTCAAGCAGGTCGCATGTGCGTTTAAACGATAACCGCTCTGACCTTCGCGTCCACTTCAATTCCAGACGAAAGCTAGGATTGATTCTTATTCCTATGGTTATTCGCCAACCGATCGACTGGCATCGTTAAGGATACAGTTTCCTCAAGAACCTACTTCTCCTTACCTTAGCTGACGAAAATCCCTCCGCTCTTTCGCCACCAAAAAAAAAATGTACCGTCACGTAACAGAATGGTCACATCGATTCACAGCGAGGGGGCAAGTCACAGAATGGGAGAACGAGCATTGATGTACCCGCGTATACGCATCGCGATTTTTTTTGTAAATTCCAGCTGTCTCGGACACTTGCCACGCGTTTATTTTTACTAAATCTACTTCAAGTTCGTCCATAATACTTATTCGCCAATGGTTCACCTACAACTTTAAGATCAATCAGAGCATTGAAAACAGTAATTGCCAACATCACTACAAACTGGAACGATTAAAAACGGTTGCCTTGGAATAAGACTGCAGATAATCTACGATTGTACTACAATTGGCAGTAATAGGGTAAATATACAGACAACTTATCGTATTTGATGTAAACAACCAGCCGTAACTTCTTCCCAAACTCATAACCTTCCACTATAAATACTGCCTACATAGCAATCTCCATTTGTGCCTCTGTTTACATCGGACTTTGTACCAAAACCATGAATGGGAGCTCCAGTGTGTGGCATTGCGTCATAATTAAACAACACGGAAGCGAACTGTAGCTGCTTTCAATAAAATCTCAGTCGGAGCAGTGGTACCCAAACTACGGCCCGCGGCTCACAATCAGAGGTCTAATATAGCATAAAATTAAAATAGAGAATTATAAATACATGTATATAATCAGCAATATATTTTGTCTTCGTCTCTCTGTTCTCATAACATATAAAGACATTTTTAAAAACAAATCAGGCAATTTTACCAATACTAAGACTTTTTAGATTTCCTAAAAATTATTCTCCTTTATTCTATTTTCGGCTGGGTGTAGCCCGCGAAGAGGGCGGAATTGAGCCGCGTGGTCCGCAACTACTTCAAAAATGGGTGATGTGGCCCTCGAGACGAAAAGTTCGGGCATCCCTGGGCCAGACTGATGTACCGCTTTGTTTTTCAGTGCACAATGCAATTACGCGTCACTCACTCTCTTTCCCGCCAGAGATTTTCCAAACACGACGCATTTCATAGGTTCCATTGTTCTGCCCCGTAGCGATAGCATCTTTTTTGACGAAACACTTGAACAAGTTCCACGTGTAGCTACATAAAACTCTTATCGCAACATCGGCTGAAACAAAGGGTTCGTAAAACGCTTTAACCGTGCCGGACCTTCTAAAAAAAATATATTTGTATATATATATAGAATGGAATTCTTCCGTATGAAAATTACGTTGAACCTCGAAAATTAAGTAAGACAAAAATAAATGGTTTTTTTTTTGGAAATTCGTGGCAAAGGCCTCCAAAGGCAACGTATGGGATTATTTTCTTGGAGAAAATCTTAACTTCGAATGGTCTAAAATTAGCTAACCGGAATCCGAATGGACTTTCCTTCATCTATTACGTTCGCCTCGGATAGGGTGTCGTAACTTTAAAAAAAAAAGTTTTCCTAGTTAACTTCCTTATTCCAGTGTTTCCCAACCTTTTTTAGAGTTGCGGCACCCTTAAGTGACTTTTCAAAATTTGGCGGCACCCTTCCTTATTCACCAACACTAATAATCGTAATAATAACCCCCTTCTCCATATCTCCTTTCATTTCGAAGTGCCTTTTCGACGAAATGAAGTTCGTCTTAACTCTGGTTTGGATTTTTGAAAGCCGACGATGCAAAATGAGGTTAAAAATGGGAAAACGGAATAATTTTTGCGGCACCCCTCAAAACATTTCATGGAACCCCGGTTGAAAACAACTGCCTTATTCTAAAATTATACATTACTGTCGATTAATGATTAAATTTTAGGTTACTTTCCGAAATTTCTTGGTCTTTTTTTTTTAAGACAAAAGTTCTGAAGGGGCAAACAAAACAAAAAACCGATCAGGATTTTTGCGCGCCGTAGCAATTCGCCACCGAGAATCGAAACCATGTCAAAAAGCTTCTAATTTTATCCTAGCATCACGCCGAGCTTGGGACACGTAACGACCACTTCCCGGAGAAATCCGCACTGTCAGCATTCCTAACAGCAGCCAGGAAATGTGACGCAAAATGTCTCGTTGACATTTCTGGCGTGTTTTGATACGGCTATTATTAAATATATATATATATATATATATATACGAAGAGGTGTTTTGTAATCGACGATTACACGCTAGAGTTTTTTTATGCCGTGCCAACGCTTCCCCCTTTTTTTTGTCAATCCCGACCACACATAACAACTCGAAACCTTTTTTTAACGCAATTGTGCCATTGTTCGAAGGATTTTTATTGAGAACCGGAATTCGTAATTTCATAACAAGAAAGGAAAGATGCACACTTCGTGCGTACGTACATTAAGGACAGCGGCTGTCTTTACGAATTATGAATTAATGTTAAAAAATATTAATAATGATATAAATAATAACAAATGATAATAATAACTCTGAAACTTTTCTTGTAAGCCTTCTTTTGATGACTAATATTTTTTCCGCGAGAAAGGACGTAAAAGTTCGTTTTATTTGTTCATAGAAAAATGGCACCCTTGCTTGGGTTACGGGAACCATTTATATAATTTTATTATTTCCACTTTCCCAAAAAGTCCTCGGTACCAAATTTCATGAAAATTCGTTCGATAGTTTCTGAGACGAAACACGCGGACCGACAGACAGACATACACACGGACCGAACCTGACCACAAGTTCATTTTTTTAAATTTTTTTGGAAAGAACCATAAAAAATTGGGAAGGTTTTAATCGCCGCTTTGACCTCAAAAGAAAGCAAAAGCAAACGCTCTAATTCTTATGGATGTAATTAATTCATTTCCTAATTTATTCGCAAAAATGTGGAGAGAGGGATTTTAGCACACGTTTTCTTTGTATGGGATGTCTCAATACATTTTTAATTACCGTATTAATATGAGCTCCCCGACATGATAGATTCGTCAGTCATGTCGCAGCATCTGAAGAACATTAAACTATTTCCAAAGAACGGAAACTATCTCTTCACTAAGCCAGGGGTTTTTTTTTCAAAGTGCCGGCAAAACGCTTAAGTATGGCCTCAATGAAGGATCGATCCGAGATCTTTTGATACAAAATTCGGGCTAAATTGTTACCAAGTCGATCAGAATCAACTAATGGGATTCAAAAGTTATTAAATTATTACTTGCAATATTTTATGAGGTATATGTAATTTCGGTGGGCCGAATAACGAATTTTTTAACATTATTTATAGGAAGAAAAAAGTTTGAAATTACTCGCACTAAGCCCTCATAAGCCCGAAAGAAACGCGACTCTCGTGTCGTCGCCGAATTCAACCGCCGCAAACATTTCCTGTTATAAGGCTGATGTGATCAAATGCGAACGAATTCACTCGTTATATTTATATCCCCTTCGCTTTCTCTCCTCGCAGACTCCCCATTTGTTTTACGTAACGGTTGGTCCCCTCGCGTAACGTAAAATTTGGGTCAAAAATTTCCATACTTTCCTGAAGGACGCGAAAAGAGGGCGCGGCGCGATTGGAGAATCTTACGAATCGGCGAGGAATTCGTTCCTTTCGCAACAACCGCTTTTTTTTTAACCGGGCTTCCCTACGGAAAGATTTAAGCGTTTTTGGGAATTCCAAACCTGTTATCCGGAGACGCGATCGCGACGTTCGAATATGTGAGAAAGAGCTCCTGGTCAAACTTAATTCGGTACAAGAGCGACGAATAAGAGTTTCTCTTTATCGACATCTCTCCCACTAAGAGCATTTTCCTGTCGCTGTGTACAAACTCACGCTTTGTTTCCAAGGAGACATATTTGCTAAAAACCGGGTCCCAACCTAGGCAACCGGGCCCCAGAAAACCGCCCACTTTTTCCTCTCTGATATAATGGATTGATAAATTGACAGCGATGAAAATTGAATTATTTAAAGACTCGCAGGAAATTACACTCTTGCATATTTGCCAAAAATGTTCCTTCTTTCCTATGACGTAGAGCGGTGTTTTTTTTTTAAAGTAAGGGTAGCGACCCGGAACTGAGTCGCTATAATAGACTCGTGAGGAAATATGAGAACTCAATATATTAAATCGGCTGAAGTGTAACGAAAATGGGAGGGAACTATAATGCTCTTCTTACATAAATGCCGATCTTTTAGTATGAGTTATTTTTTTTTTAATAGAGTCAATGAAAAAACTGCTCAGAACATATTTTTCTGTGTCGCCTTTCCTTCGACTAGTTCGCGAGTCACCACAACGGATAGCGACATAAAAAGTTTGAAAAACCATTGACATAGAAGATAGGGCGGCAAATCACTTCGGATTTATCCGGGAAATCTAACATAAGTAGAAAAGAAAGCATCGCGTTATATTGGCAGCTTATTTTTTCAAATGCGTATTAGCCTCGTGAGCGAATCACTAGGGCGCTATAGTCCTCTGATTCATCCACTTCCGTCCATCTCCCTCCCTACCTGTCGGCCCTTTGATTCTGGTGACTTCCGGTCTGTCATCCGGAAGTGAAGGCCCCTCCCCCTCCTCCCCCCGCCCCCCTTTGGGGGGGAGCCACCATTATCTCATTCACTCTGCCGCGCACTCCCTTTCACCTTCCTTCCCTCATTCCACCCACCATTCCATTCCCTCCCTGCCCTCCCTCCCCTATGACCCTTCACCCGTCTATGTGCAACACGCGCCCACACAAACACACATACGCACCGGTTACGACATGCGCCAATGCCCTCTCTTGCGCCATCTACGTACTAGCTTCGAACGACAACGCTCCCTAAGGACGTGAAAAGAAAGGAAAAAAAATATATATGCCGCCTTGCCAATTAAACAAACTCGCCGATGTCCCGTTATTCTTTCGACGTATTCATTCCCAGGTTTTTTTCCTCTACGTGGTTCGGAGATCGCACATACCCGTTAAATCTCGCTCGAAACTCCGCCTTATTTTTTTCACCAAAACGCGGTCTGTTTTTACGTGCCAAGAAAAGTCCACTCAGATTTATGACTTCTCTTTTCTCACGTTCCACTGAGGAAAGATGTTACGTTTTGAAAAAGGTTCGCTGAAGAGATAGTAAAATAAAATTTAATACCAAGACGTTCGTTCATGGTTCTCAATCCTAAGATTGGTTTGACATGACTAGGGAATAAACACATACGATGTGGTGATTTCCCGTTGCCTTCCACGTCAGACACACACACACATGAGCGAGGAAAATATGAATTATGAGTACGAACACAAACATCCATGCCCTTGGCGGGATTCGAACCCTCGACCTCAGTGATGGTAGGCCAACGCTGTAGCCCTTCCGCCACCGGGGCCGGCAACACCAAGACAGAGTATGAGAAAATCGAGATTGATTGCGTTACCGACAGTATCGAGGGGAAACTACCGCAGGCAAAGCAAATTAATATAAATAAATAAACCCATTAATTAATCTACGATCATTAGTTATTGCATGTAATATTTATTGATAATTGATCAATTATTAATGGTAAACTTGAAATGAGGTATTATGATAACAGATGGTTTTCCTTTGGAGAGACGTGTTTTAGAAGTCGATTTTGCCAGAAAATCGATTTGAAAGTTTGAAAACTGTGAGTAAATGCGACTTTTAAGGATTAAACAGCTAATGTCATCCTAAAAGTTTCCTTTATTTTTTTAAAAATTATTACTCGTTCTCAGGGACGCAAAATTTTCAATAGGTTAAACGGAATGTTTACGCTTCTTCCGAAGGTATTGTCAACTAATACCGAACGAAGCACTTCCGAAGTATCGCTGCATTCGCTCCGAAGAAATTAATGTTTTTCATTTACCTTTTTCCTCGAGACGTAGAATTTGGCTTTCGTGATCGCTCGAATCGCTTGAGCACAAATGTGGGCATATAAAATGTCCAAGATTGCGTTCGGTATTTACGAAGGACACGCGAAATTAATTACATGTTGATTTGTCTCGCATTTCTGAAATAACATTCCTTTACCTCTTCATTTGGTATACAAAGCAAAAAAGAAATACAGTCATGCATATGCAAGTTTGCATTAAATTCTAAAATTCCAGAGAGAGAGAGAGCACGGAATTCTTAATATCTTGTTACGTGCAAATACAGAGAATTTTTTCTCGAAACCTTTGTTAACAAACAAAATAAATATTTGTTTTTATTTGACGAGATAACCGAGAAATAAATTCTTCTTGAAGAATAGCAAAATCTCACCTACTTCGCAAATTACATATACGTTTTACTGTGCAATTCACATGGCATGGGATGAAATGCATCAGATTTTTCCCGCTGAATTGTTTGGCTTTCTATTAAACAGATCGACTGATTCAGCGGTTCTCAACATTTTGCATCCTACCATCCGTTTCCCAAAAAATAAACCTCACATTTTCCAAGAAATGGATATTTACGTAAAACAAAAGTTGGTGTTTTGTTAATCATTAATGGAAATTTTAAAGAACTTTGCTGTGAAAAAGTTTTATGATAATTATTTCCGTTTCACCGATGTATCGCGTTCCACCGGTTGAGGAACACTGGATTAATTTACCTCAGGGATGGATCTGCTCTGTGCGCTGCTCGCACAAATTTATTTGTGCCGAAACGCTCTAAGAGCAATCGTATTCTACTCTCTCATAGCACGCGACTCATTTACAGAGATTAACTTACGAGTGGACGTCGAATTTCCTTAAGATATCATACGAATGATATTTAGAAAATATCGCATAAATAACAAAACAATCAGTGTGAAAAAAACAAAATAACCAGACACTAACGAGTCCACCGTGGCAATCATTAAGTCCAAAATAACCGCTCCTGAAGCTGCCATCAGGCGACGAGCGCATCCTGACCTATCCCTCTTCTGAAGCACAAACGACCATACCCTCGGCAGGATTCGAACCCGCTACCCTTGCATCGGGAGCTAGACACACTAACCATCCTATCTACCAAGGCCTGTTATTTATTTTGGACCTAATTAAATAAAGTTTTTTATATTCCAATGGTCTATCAAATATTTAGTGGGATAATATAGATCTACTTAGGGTTAAGCAATAATACACTAAGAACGCAATTATCAGGTGAAAAATGGACCATTGTAAAGTTTGACATTCCGAAAGAATTTGGAACGAAGAATTTTATTCGGTAAGACGTTAAATATTTTCTATGAACACGAGAGAAATTAAAATTGGGCGACGAGAGAAAACAACAGCCATCACCTTGGTGCAATTGGGCGTCGTCCTCAGATGATCTCTCTTCTTTGCAGACTAGGCCAACGAAGGTGTTTAGATAAAAATTTATCAAGTTCTTCCATAGTGCCATTTTAACAGAGCCATGAATAAAAGAAGAATAAGCGAAGGCCGGCTAAGAACTTTGCTGAGCCAAAAATATACAAAGAAAAATACAACAAATAATAATATCAGCGAAGCATCCAATATATTCGCTCAAACACTTTAAGAGGTAAGCGTGCTACTCAACAGCTTAGCATTCCTATTTCACTCTCCACTGCAGCGTCGAAGCGGCCGATCACAGAAATCAACTTTCAAGGAGAGATTACACTAACAGACTGTGCGGAAAATAATTAACAGTGAAATCGATGCAACTGAAAATAGACAATTATCAGTGGCGTAGCGGACACCTCCGCAGCCCCCGCGTGGCGGGCTGAACGGCCTAACGGGAAAAGAGAGATGTTAAGAGGGAGAGAAAGAAAAAATGCAGAGTTTTGGGACACCTTTGTTTTTCCTCCTATGAACAAAACCAATTGATAATGCTGCTCGATGGAGGAAGAGCCGTTTGGGCTGTTAGTAATTACGGCGACGAATAAACACGCCCACGGCCCACTCCTGCGGTATGTTAACAAAATGCTATACGTTACACTCGGTTTTTAGTGAACGTATATGCCACGTAATATAAGTGTATAAACAACATTCCAAAAGATATTAACGATGAAAGATCTTGACCAATGTTCTGAGAGCGGACTTGGAGTGAGTGAGGGAATGGAGACTCTACTAGCGTCCCTGCATTCAGTCTTGGCGAAAACTGTGCTTGTTAAGGACTTTGCTGCCCTTTTATTCTAGTAGTTGCATTTAGGTGAATTTGACCGTTACCTAGGCGTCAGCAAAATAGAAAAAGTTAGTGACCGCATTGATTTGTGATTTTCTCTTTCTTGCTCGTAAGTTAAGCAGTGTAATTGTGTGCTGTGAATAATTAAAGCGTGTTTTAGTGAAATTTTTTCCGTTTTATATTAAAATATAAAATTTGGCGACCTTTATATTTTAAGGTGTCTAACAAGTCAACTCAGCTAAGTAGTGCTCAAAAACGTAAATTTAAACGAGAATGTGAACGCTCCCTTCAAAAGAATGCGAAATTACTGACAAGATTTTTCAAACAAAAATCCAGCCAGCGGCCAACTCTAACTTGTCTTCGGGAGTAAAAAATCGCAGTAGCACTTAAGACGTATGCAAGACTTGCTAATGCACAGTGTAGTGATGCAACTAGTTTAATAATAAGCAGTTCTAGTAGTATTCCTTGTAAAGACGTTGATGTAATGGTAGAGAGTGAAGATTTTTCAGTGAAGATTTTGATAAATCGGTTTTCCAGTATATCCTTCGAATAGAGGAGATTTTTCCGAAAATATTGATTATCCCAAAATTAAAACAATTATTTTGAGCTATGGATCCTGCAAACTGAACGGGCCTTTTCCGGAAGACGGAAAAACAATAGATCTTTCAGTATAGATTATTATTTTGAAACAACTCCTACGGGACAAAAAATACCTAGATGAAATTTCTTTATTTAACTGCTATAAATTGCGTCCAAATGGAATTTTTTTCACGTGAGAATGAAAGAATAAAAAGATTTTCATGTACCTATGTATTTTTAATATATGTAATTGCCTTTAAAAGTGTAATTATGTTTATTTTCCAAGTTTTACTCACGAAAATTTAAATAATATATTAAAGGATGTCAAACGCGCCTACTGTATGATTAAAGTGAATTGTTCCTACTTGTTGTCCATGGCGGGGAAGGAGGGGGGAGGGGGGGGGGGGGGCAGAACGATTCCGCTACGCCACTGATAATTATAAATAGAAAAGCTAGCGAGCTGGAGCCTAATGGAAACTGCGAGCCACCGAACGAGAGAAACCAGACATTTCGCGAGTGAGTGCCCCGTTTGCATCATGAGTCCGAAATTATAGTTCCATGAACATATTCTAGGAGCTTCTTGGCGACGATGATTGCATGCTGACCGCTTCCTTTAAGGACTACCTGTGGTGAACCCATCATTGAAAAATGATAAAACGATATTAGCGCATCGTCTGCTAAGGGCGACACACACACAATGCATAAATACGTACTAGTATGCGTAATAGTGTACATATACATACTTATTAATACAGAGCGGTGTAACTAGGAACGTAAGTCCCCCGCGGCAAAATATTATCGATGGCCACCTCTACCCCTCTCCCTCACGCAACAAATGCTCAATTAAAAAAAAACTCATTTTAAAGCCTACCAAGTTACACTTATTAATTAACAATCAGAGTTATGGTGAAATGTTTATGCTATTTAAGCCATTCTGTCCAAAAAATTACGACTAACTGGAAACTCATTCATAAAACTGGGACGTAAAACAGAGATCGCTTTTTAAAAAATCTTAATTTCTTCAATATATTCGGGGAAAACTCGAGAGCCCCAAGCATTTGGCCACCCTATTGTCACGCCACAGCCAACATACACATATTCCGTAGCCAAAAATCCCCTACTCTCATCCGAACCGATTTCTGTATGAACTAGCTCCCTGGATGGCCCCAAAAAACTTCGCGTTTGTTTGGGTACCTTCGGTAATGTCGGGCGGGGGCAGCGGTACGATGAGAGGAGTGAAATGAACTTGAGGGGAGAGTTCGACGGCAGTATATAAGCAGGTGATTGGTTAGTTTCCCGCCAGGGGCCGAAGGGGGGGATCTACCAACCCACCCACCCCCCCTCAACCCCCTCTCTCTCTCTTCGGGATGGGACGTAAAAGGGGGAAAGGGCTTCCCATTACTCTCACAGTGATCACTGTGGCGTTTTCCCCGGAAACGGATACGTTAGTTGCTGACCGTCTCTGACGCTCTTCATCCGAAGCTGAGAGGACCTCTCGTGTGAGAAGGACTGAGCCGGAAGCAACTATGATCGCGGGTTCGAGGCTGTGGTTCGTCGGATACGTTTTGGAGCCCCAATTACTGTTGGCGACATCTAATGGGATACCAACCGCGCGTTGCGTCATAACACCTGCCATCCCGACTCCAGTACTGTGTAGTCAGGCGAGGAATCAACTTATTATGTTTTTAAAATATTAATTTTATTTTAAATCCCTGCCTTCTTCCCGACGGATCCCTTCTTGCTGTGATGAGGAGAGAGGGGTCGTTTACAATTAACGACCAGATCGCCACGTTAGATTCGTGACAAATGGGATGTTTTCGCTCATTATTGATTGTTATGATCGCGAGATTAATAGTAAAATAATTCAAGTGCGCATTTTCGATCGCTTGTGCATTGTATGCGTATTCTCAAAGGCAGGAAGAAGGGACAAATGAAATACGAATCAAAGTTGGCGAAAAATAAAATGGTGACTAAAGTGTGAGTAAAGAGCTGCGTGGTGATATGCACTCCCTTCAATCTAACAATCCAAAGGATTTTTCTTATATTTAGGTGAATTTCTATACGGTATTCTATAAATGCAGTTTATCGCACCATGTTGTATTCGTAGGAAGGTACTTCTGAAGTTTTAGTAGTACTTTTTTTTAAAATAAAACCCACCGCAAACATTGAACCATTATCGAATTATCTTCGCCTTTCATTGAAAGAAGGCGTAATCGAGCATCGAAATTAGGAGGCTTAATTTCACAATTTCCTGCTAAATTACATTACATTAAATTTTGTGATTCGTCGACTAATACCTTAAAACTGATTATTCAAGGGGTGATTTTAATGGAGGCCCACCTTTTTACGCACGCATCGTTGATTTCGACAATGGTTCTAAAATGCGCGGATTAGTGCGTAGTGTATAACTTTTTTTCTTCGGCTGATAGCATGTGGTATTGAATCAATCTCACTCATTTTCCGGTGAAAACTCACTCCTACACTTACCTCGGACACTTTGACGTTCCCTCCTCTCAATTTTCTATGCATAACAGTGTCTACGACCTTCGCTTCTATTTTGCGTCACCAGTTAGCCACTGATGCCAACATACGCGTCCTGCGGGGACTTGTCCAAATGACGTCTATTTTCTAATAATAAAATACTCGGGACGATATTTCGGTTTTTGTTATGACTAGAATACGCACAACGGACTGAAAAAATTAGCGTTAAATTTAATGCGATGAATATTTCAGTTTTTTTTTAAAATGAAATTTTGAATGACCCTTTTAATTTCATTACCCTTTCGTTTCCATGGAATGTATTTTTTTAAATTACCACGTAAAATCAGTATTATTTTACGCGTTTTCTACCCGAGAGAATTATAAGTGCTTTTACGTGAAGCAAGTCCGTGAAGATGTGTGGACCTTTCTTTTTTGTTAAACTCACTTTTAAGTTTATTTTTAATTGCACCAATTTGTTGTTCTCAAGGTCGTTCCATTTTTTTCCTCCTATTCACTTCTCCATGAATCCAAGCATGAGTTTAAATGGATCGTAAATAGCAGCGGAACACATTAATTTCGCGTTAAAAAAAATATTTCCCTCCAAACCAATTATATACGCTACATACGGTAAACACCTAACAATACGAGTTGTCCATAAGACGTGCAACAGGGTAATTTAGTTCTGACCGTATAAAACTAAGCTCCGTCGCTATTAATAAATGTGTGCTCATTTATACGGCCGGAGAATTCGGAGTTTTAAAAACACTCGGTTTTTCTTTCTTTTAAATATTTACGCACGGCACTCTTCCACTTTTGGCCAGGTGCGTCACAACTATTCTTAAATCTCTTCGAAGGCGCTGCCCTCTTGTTTATCGGACTAAATAAACTGAAAAGAGAAAACGGCGGAGGAAGCTTAATTCTTTGCGCCGAAAATGAGTACTAATCCTCGACACAAACTTAAGAAGCTGTTAGGTAACCTAGGTAATATAACAAAAGAATACATAAATATTTTTTTTATTTTAGAATTACGCATGGCCTATTTCAGCACTTTATTCACCTCATAAGTCAGGATTTAGCGCTTCCTACCGTGGTAAATGATGGAAGGGGACGTCTTTGTAGCAAAGGTTCTCGACCTTCGGCCCGCTAGGTTGCTGTAAGTCAGAGGTTCTCAACCTTGGAGGGTTTATGTGGACTCCATGGGAGGGGGGGGGGGGACTATTTTTGAATAAAATGAGTTTTTCCTCAAATTTCCATCTTTCATACTTTTTTATGCAGTCCATTTTAAATCATATAAAATAAATGAAAAATATTAAAACTATTATATGTAATGATATAAGTTTGTACTGACATATTCAAATACTCCGTCAACTTATCACCTCCATATCAAATGTAGTGCAAACGAATGAATTTGTGTGGAAATAATATATGAAAAACTATACGGATTTTTTTACTCAGTGACAACTTATTGCCGACTGACCGCAAAATGAGGCATGTCAGCTGTGATCAGGGTCAATCAGAGGGGGTGCCAGGAGGGCCGTTTTGCCCTTGCCTCGAACTCAAGGGTGGCCAAATTCAAACACTTGTTAATGTTTTGGTAAGTGTGACATACCACTAAATGGAACAAGCGATGTCTGGTCAGACCCTCCTCGTTCGGATCAGAATTAATTTTCCTTTCACGATAAACATAAATTTTTAAATAGGGTTTATTTTTAATTTTTATTGCGACCAAGGGCCTCAAAATCTTGAAGTGGCCCGAGCACCTCTGAAACTATGAGCTGTGGCCGTGAGTTGTGCGTTGAAACCAAAATGATACATGAGAATTCAAGGAATAAACTCACGCAGTCGAACTCGGCTCATGCGCTTAGTCGAGCATATACTTAGAAACCTTTGGCATATAACATTGATTACAATTACTAATACTTTTTTATAGGAGCCCTTAAAAATACAAAAGAAAATTTCTCTGGTGACGTGGTATTTTAGAAGATTAGAAGGGGGCGCGAGACGAAAAAAGTTAAGAACAACTTCTGTAGGTGGACTTCAGGGCCTTTCAGAGAGGGAACCTGGGGGGTATTTTGGCCTGGGCCTCAATCACAATGGAGCCCAAATTTGCGTTTGAATGGACTCGCCATGCTCAATACCAGTTGTAAAATTGCACGAAAATTACATTTTCCCTCAAAATAGATACATTTGCATGGATAAAGGCTAGGATAGCATTTTATAAATAAAAAATATACAGATTACATTTCACCGTTTTTAGCTAACGATTGACTTGGAAGTGTTTTGTTTTCATATGTTTCTATAATGGTCAGAGGTCTCAAAATCTGGAAGTGCCCGAGCCTCTCTGTACCTATTAAGATCATTGGTAGCTTTAAAAAAATTATAAGTTACAAGTTAGTGATGAAGATGGGAGTGCCCCGGAGGTCCCAGAGAGATAATAGCCGGAAACGACAATGAACCCTAACTGAAGAAATATAATTGATGGTTTTCCGTAGTTATATCCTGTTCTGGCGAGGGTCCTTGAAAGCGAAAAGGTTGAAAATTCCGTATTTTTTTGTAGATATTACTGGAATACAAACATCCAAATGCCTTACCGACATGCTTTCAAGGAAAAAGATGTTCCCAACTTTCATTTGAAATCTTAAGTTACAACAGGGGTGCCTTTTATTTCTCAACTCGAACGAACGATTTCCGTCTTACTCAGAACCGCCGAAGAGATCCGACGGCTAACGTTTTATCCTCGTACGCCGTCCTTCGCAGGATTAATCCTTTCCTCCCTCTTGGTAACCGAGGACCCCCGCGACCTGATGGTTGTCTACTTTCCGCTGACTTTCCACTCTCCCCCGCCAGGAGGCTCTTCGGAAGCGGAAGGAAGAGGAAGAGCGGGCGGCCGCCGAGAGGGAATTCCTACGCTCGTCGCTCCGAGACTCCCGTAAACTACAGGCCCTCGAGAGCCGCCCTCCTGCCCCGCCCTCTTCCGCCCTCTCGTCGCACACGTCTTCCCTGCGCGGCGCCGGAGCAACCGCCTCCGGACACGTTAACGACGGCTACTCGTCGGAGGAACCGGAACTACGAGGAGAGGAGAGGGACTCAGAGGGACAGTTCCCTCTCCACAGGGTCATCGGTGAGCGATTATCTTAAATGTTTCTACATCGATACACACCTCTCCAGATTTTTTTAAAAAATGGCTTAGTTTTGATAAAGTCAACATCGATCGCAGCACCAATTTGTGTCAGGGAGAGTAACTAACTGTAGCAACTAATTGTTGTTCACTTTGGTTGGGTTGGGGTGTAAGAAGGGTTTCAAAAAAATTGTTAGGTTAGAAGAAGGGTTTCAAAAAAATGTTTGGAAGAAGGGTTTCAAAAAAATCAATTTTCCGAACGAGCGTTTAAATTTTCCCTGTAACAATTAATTGCGGTTCGCGTTTTTTTAGTCCATATTTGCAAGTTTTAAAACCCATTAAAAATTGGCGCTGCGATCGATGTTGACTTCTATGAAATCTATTCCAAACATTTTTATGGATAACTTGATTGAATTCATGAGTTAACATGCGTTCTCCAGTGGCAGTACCAGGGGGAGATCAATGGGAGACATGGCCATCCCCTCCCCCCTTTTTTGGATGTTCCCACTGCCCTCCGTAGGAAAAACTCATTCCTCGGTTTTTACATTCCAACCTCCCCTGGCGTTGTTGGAAGTTATTTTTTCCAATTTTGAGTAAAGAAATTTACGGTGGGTTTGCATTGGTCATTTCTACAGCGTTATTTCTATAGATTTCCTTCACTTCATAAACCTTAATGAGAATATTTAACTTTCTATTTAAAGAATAATCCTACGAATGACGGATGGCCAAGGGAATAAACGTGCCAAAAGGTAAACGCAAGACCGAAATTTTTTGCCTCGTTACTATAACGACCTTTGCGGGTTTTATCACCGTATTGAACAAGATAACAAGATCCCGTAATTTTTCTAATTAAGACTTAACATATGTTATGAATAATACCTATTAAAAATTTCCGAGCCATCCGCTAACGTTTTTTTCCGTCAACGATTTCAATCGTCATCGCGAGCTCATTGGCGTAAAGACAATAGAAGATTTCGATGTTGAAAGATTAGAAAAACTAATTTTTCACTTTCAGATCGAAGCGAGATTACGAGAATCGAGTTTTGAAGAAGCATTCGAACATCCCGCCTACTCTTTAATTCCCAAACCTATTTCCACTATAAATTGATGGAATGAATGATCCGAAGATCCTTATGCGACAGACACAGGCTGGAATAAATGGGAAATGTGAAAACAGGTGAAAAAGATCTGCTATGACCGGAAGTCGAACCCGGATCTTCCACTTGCCTGTCGGATATTCTACCACTGAACTACCGTAGAAGACTTATTCTCTTGTTTCAGAACTGGAATATTTTCTTAAGTTAGGACCAAGCTAGTATCAACCACACATTTCCCACTATCTTCTCTTTCTGTTTTTAAACATGCAGAATAGTTATAAGCCAACTTGCCAGGATTTTATACATATATTTTACTTTTTACCTTAGATCGCTGATCGCTCATTACTTAAGCATCTAAAAGATTCACCTTGATGACTAGGCGTGTGTAATATATATATATATATATACATATATATATATATATACATATATATACATATATACATACACACACACACACACACACACACGGTCATGTCCTCATTGCAAAAATTATATATAATTAGAAAACACATCCTATCTCAGATTCGGGAAGAATGTTGAACATATTGGAGAACGATTTTTTCAGGTATAGCTTCACTCGATTCAGTACATTATTCAGTTCAAAGCAAGCAAATCATTCGTATGAAATACTTTTTATATTATATTTATAGTTCTTAGTGATAAGGTAGTATTATATAAAAAAATATCTTCAAAAATGATTTCACTTACAATCACCGGGAGCCGGTTTATCGCCGCCGCCACTTATTTGTCCGATAATTCCATAGTCTCGGGAAAACACCGATGATTTACCAGTAAAAGTGAAACAGAACATTCCACAATTATTTCCAATAATTAACAATCCTCAGGTCCACTCTCACTATCAAACTAAACAACTATTTATGTAATTAACGTTACATTTACAACTTTTATTTGACGCCATCTTTGAAAACTAAGTGAGAGGCGCGAAAGATGCGTTATTAATTCCAAATTTTCTATTGAAGCGTAAAGATGGCACTAGCGGTGCATCGCGGGTTAAAAAATGCTCAGAGCATTTGATTGCCATCTACCACCTGAACATAGAATTATAAGTAGAAGAAACAAATATGCTAAGGTGTGAAGGTCGCAGTTCCGCGCTGCAAGGGCAAGCGATTGAAAGAGGCGTAAGTTAGGTGTATTTCAGTTCCAATTTTTCTCATTTAATGCGCTGTAAATATTGATATAATAAAATTCTCTCGAAAATACAGTATAATACATTAACAATTACACATTGATCGATTGTTCTTAAGACATTTCCGGGCATTTTTACAATACGATAAACCAAATTACCTTCTGTATTTCATCGAGCAAGCGACTAAAAATCTAAAGATCAACGATATCATTAATAATGTCTACTCGGTAAATATAATTTAACGTCGAAACGGTTAATACCGTAATGAAGAATAAAATATGTATCACGGAAAATATATAATTATGCGCGTTTTGTATCTTTTGTGATAATTCAATATAAATTTCTCATCTTTCATAAATTTAAAATTGGCATAAAGCAATGAAATCTTAAGCGTACGACTTCCGAAAACGAGAAAATGTTCATTCTTGCGCATGTCTTTTTTTTTTAATGTACACTTTGTTGCTTTCAGAAAATGCGGTATTTATTTTTCAGCCTCGGACGTGACATATTTTGAAATTTTTTACGGCGGAGTTTGTCTGTGTGTGTTTTTCCTCCATTAACTAATATTTGTATGCAGAAGAGGTGGAGGCTACGTCACGGTGCAGGAATGGTGGGATGACGAAGTCTTCGTTTTTTTTACTCCTCGCTAGACTTGAATATTTAATGAATTAAGCAGTGTCATCTTCGCCTCTCCATTTGTATCTTTATAAGAAACCTCCTTGGAAAGTCGTAGTTTTCCGTGGTCTTTCACATTTGGTAGTTTAAAATAATCGTACAATTTAAAATGTACGTCCAAACAGTTAACGTTATGAAAGCTACGATGCCATTTCGTTTCAAATCAACCGCTTTGGTGTGTCGCAAGCCTAACTTAGAGACGCCTTCGTATTCTATCTGCAAAGACTTTCGAGAAATTGTTGAAAACAGAATTTTGTAGGAAAATTTCCGAAAAATAAAAAAAAAATTGCTGATCGGATTCGACACTCAGCGGGAGGCTGAGGAATTGCTGGGTGTTCATGAAAACCGGATTAAGGTCGTGGAAGAGAGAATAAAATTCAGCAAAAAGCAAGCTACATACGATATTTTTGTGATCTCAAGATAAAAACTTGCGCGAGGGACACGGAACGAAGCTGGTAAACGAAGAGGATGAGGCGAAAGTGAGAGGAGAAGGGAAAATAGGTGTGTGTAAGAGAGAGAGAGAGGATGGAGGAATGACGCGTCTCTCTTAAAATTTTGGCAAACGCTTCCACCCTGAGCACGATTCTTCCTTTCCTCCACACCACGCAGAGACATCTTATCCATTCACGAAGTACCCCGTAGGCGGGCGAGCTACGTGTCCCCTCCTCCCCTCTTCCCCTTCCACACCCTTCTTCCTCCCTTCCACACTCTTCTCCCTCCCTCCCCATCCAGCATTCCTTCCGGTTGATGAGGACCCCGTCTTCTCGTGCATGCAGACGACTAGCTGCAGGGGGAGGACTTCGCCTCACAGTGCCGCGGAGTGGCTCGTGCTGCCGCTATACCAACTCGGGTGACTCGCGACGGGAGAGCGGTCCACATCCTTTCCGCCCACTCTCCCCTCCTCAACCAGCGTTCCACCGCGGGCCAATTTAAAAAAAATAAATAAACCCGCTTCCTGTTTCTGGAGGATCGACCTTTTTTTAACGTGTATGTGGGGAGACCGAAATATTTCGGCCTACGATTTCGCCCGCGGAAAATCACCACGGAGACACCAGAAGGATCCCGCCGTTCCCACGGCGACACCTAAACGGTTTTTTACCCGCCGCCTTTTCGGTCTTAACGGCGTCCGTCCGTGGTTGGATTTTTCGTTGCGATGCACCCGGGACACCGGAGGAAGAAACACCGTGTCCAAGTGCGAGGGTTTATTCGGTGAGTTTTCGTTTCGGAGGACGCGGTCTAAATCTTCTGAACGCTGGCGAAAATTGTCCATTGCGGACGAGAAGATGAGAGTGGGCGGCGTTCCCGAACCACGCGCTTTGTGGAAACATTCGCAAGGAGGATGGCCTAGATTCCTCAGTTGAGGTCGTGAGTCGTTCGGTGCCGGTTGCGAAGAAACAAAGAGGAGTAACACCGAAAAGGACAATGGGAATGCTGTGTTCGGTGCGTGCGTGAAAGCGACGCCACGAACTTCGGTTGGACTCCGAATGTGTGCTTGCGCCGGAAGAAAAATTCCTTCTGTTGGCGCACGCGTGCATTACCGAAAGGTTGTTGTTTACGTCGGCGACGGAGATTCGAGTCTTTGCGTACCGAAAAAACTCCGGCGAGTGCGTGGAGGCAATTGAGGTCAGGTGGGATGAGGATAATCCTCGGACTCGACTGGGACGACGAGGAAGTCGCGACCTCTTGGAAAGCGGACCCGTAGCGAAAGTGGACACCACTCGATCGCAGCCGTCTGCCGAAGGAAGGTAACAGTTCTAAACGAGAGCCCAGCCGTTTAATTTTTTTTTTAATTTTAAACCGCTTAACGGTCGAGGCTTCGATGTATTTATAACGAAAAAATGGCTTAGGTCAGGAGTTACCAACCTGGTGCTCTTTGACAGTCTGTGCTCTTCTGTGATACTTTAAAACCCCGTTTCTTTTAACCAATAACTTAATTTGCTCGGTTGTTATCTTTCTAAACGTATCTAAAAACAAAAAAGAATAACTCATACTTTGGTTTGATTTTATTCACGATCATTACTATTTCTTCATAAGTATAGTGGTGCTCGCTTTATATTCTCGCATACAACTTGGTGTATGCCACATCGAAAAGGTTGGGAACCCCTGGCTTAGGTCATAGACCCATTAACCGACAAATTGCGTTTTAAAAACTACTTTTCCTAGATTCTTCTCTCGTAAATTAAAAAAAAATGAGTCGGTGACAGTTAATTAAACGACAGATTTTTTTTGCTTGGAAAAAACTAATCCCTTGTCTCTCGTTCCATAAAGGCCTCAACGAGTTGGCCGGCGCCCTCCAGCGGTTGGCGGCTGCCCTGCGGAAGAGCAGCGCCAGCGGCGGGGCAAGTTCCGCCATCCGTGGCCTAGAAGGCCAGGTGGCAGCAGTACAGACGCTGCTCCTCAGCCAGGAGTTCGGGAGGGCGCTCTCCGTGCACAACCGGGTGCAGGAGGTGTGGAACGGCAGGGTGGGAACAAGCACCAGCGGCGCCGCGAGGGCGCAACCGAGACCTCCTCCGGGGAATCCGGTATGCGGGGACGCCCAGGCCCTCGCCAGAGAGGTAAGAGACGCACTCCGAGAAGGTGTTCGCTTTGACCGTTTGCCACGAGCTCTGCAAAACTGGTATCGGTCAATGGAAAATGCCTCGGCGAGGAATATCTTCTCGACTTGTAAATTTCCCCTGAACGCTTGGTTCGTTTTTCCAATGTGGTACGTGCATGGGGATGGACGATAAAGTAAACCCCTTGGGCATAAAAAAGGTAAAATAAAAAAAATGCTCGTTTCAGCTACAAATGAGCCTTTATTGGTGGCAATTCAGCGGTTGTTAAATCTGAAACGGTTGATTCCGAGAGTCATTGATAGTCAGGCAGGGCCGGATTGAAGTCTTTGTAGGCCCTGGGAACTCATAATCGTAGGCCTAAAAGATCTATAGCTAAATATTTGCATGTGTATATATACTTCAACATTTGTAGATGTATTATTATTATTATAAAATGGTTTTATAAAGTAATCCAATTAAAACAAATTATTAATTTTGATTTAGCAGTTTTCTTTTCTCAATTTTGACTCGTCTATGATTTTTTTGGTTCCTAAAACTTTCTCGTAGGCCATGGGCACTGTGCTCATTGTGCCTAGTGGATAATCCAGGTCTGCAGTCAGGAGTTACCTTACTCATCAATTGGATACAAATCATAGGAAGATAAGGATACTTTATTCATATTTTATCAATTTTTGTCATACCAATGGGCATTTTGAATTTAAAGTTCTTCTTCTATCCTTAACCATAAATCCTATTGATAGCAAAAAAACTCACTGTTACGACAGTCATTGTATCAATAAATATTTGCTATTCATTGGTGTAGAACAACTGATATGAAACTTTTCTTGGTTTAATACTATGTTCCCATACGAAGACAAATTTTAGAATGTTAAACATTGTCCAAGGATTAACAATGCAAATCCTCCAATTTTTAAATCGAGATATTATTGATGAATAAATTATCAAATTATGAATCTGTCACAGATCCTTATGCAGAGTAATGTGGTACCACATGTTGCATTGAAGTGGTTCTATTATTTTCTGGAATTTGCCAATAACTCCTGGTATTAAATAAGGTGACCATATTCACACAAGGGAAAAACAGCACATTTACCAGTTTATTAGAAAAAACAGGACAAAGCAGGATATCTTTTATCCAAATTTGTGTTTTATGATGAACATTTTCAAACTTCAAAAAGACACAAATTGAGTACAATTCTGTAGATATAAAAAAATTAAAGTGTAATTAATAAGGTGACTACATTTTTTTCGCCCAAACACTTGTCCTGCTTTATTTTAAAATAAAACTTTGGTACAATATTTCAGTGTGAGAGTGGGAATTCAAATAAAAATAATAGAATCTGCTTCTCTCCCTGGAGAAACAAGTGAAATAATATCATATCATGTAATGGAAATTTTGAATTATAAAACCCTTACTGGAAAAATTATTGCATTAAGAGCAGATAACACAAACAAGAATTTTGGAGGATTAAAAAGGAAAGGAGAGAAGAATGTTTACAGAAAATTCGAGGCAATAAGGCAAGATTTGAATAATGCTAATTTCGTTACAATTTTTATTGATGCCTTCAACCATGAGAATGTCCTGTTTTATTTTCAACAAAAGAATTTTTTTGCTATATTCATGTTTTGACATCCTGTTTGTGCAATTTATAAACATGCGTACTACACTGCATCTTGGTTACAATGCAGATTTGGATATACTGTGGGTCATCCTTACTTCCTGTTTATTGGAAAGAAAGGGTTGCCAAACATGGCCTTGACTTGAAAATGAACCAGTAATGGCAAACAATAGAGAAAGCTGAGTTTTCTGAAGGCTTCTTTCTGATTTGAATTTCCCATACTATTCATTCTAAGAACCCTGAGTCCAGGGACATACACTATGCCACAAAGAGGAGCAAAGCACATCTTGGATCATTTGCATATGATAAGATCAACCAATGAAAGCAGTGCCTTAGCAAAATGCAAGCATGTATTAGTGAGTCCAGTTAGTATTGAGCATTGAATGCTAGTGTAAGATTCGTCACTTTTCATTTTCAGTGATTATAATTGTGTATTGGTGAATTATCAGATTTTTGATCAATTTTTACAGACAGAACTGTCCAATATAACTAATTCAGATTTAATTTATGGGTAATGGTGAATGTAAATAAGAGAGAGTCGTATACCATTAAGGAAAAACTAACAATTATTTAAAAACTAAAAAGTGGCATTTCAAAAGCGGAAATAAAAAGGGAGTTAGGTATTCCGGAGGGTACGATACGAGGATGGATCGCAGAAGAAGAAAAAATGTGATCTTGTACAAAATAATTTCTTGTAAAAAAAAACAAAAAGTTAGTGACTTTTTAAAGAATTGATTAAATAAATTTATTGAACTGATTTTATATTGGTGCTTTGTATTATGTAGTTTGTAGCAATTAAAGAAATTCTAGAAAACACTGTTTGTACATGTGTATTAAGCAAAACAATCGTATCCTCGGCTATACCGTGGTTGTCTTATAATGCAGGTCAGAGCCCCTCCCACTAAAATCCCCATGTCATAACCAGGATGCAGTGTATACAGTGGCGAGCTGTAGCCGGTTTGCACCGGTTCGTGCAAACCGGTTGTTAAATTTTGAAATAGTTTTAGAACCGGTTGTT
Organism: Uropetala carovei; assembly: GCA_036926305.1. NCBI lineage: Eukaryota > Metazoa > Arthropoda > Insecta > Odonata > Petaluridae > Uropetala > Uropetala carovei. The sequence continues at coordinate 8,062,567 of JAXCHB010000069.1, forward strand.
AGAAGTTGTTACGGAAACTAATGTTGTTATAAAATGTTCTCATCTTAATCTTAACTCTTCACAAATGATAGAAAGAAAGATAGATCGATTATAGAAATATCTCGATTACTAATCATTCGATTATGCCCATTTGACCAATGCTTGTTGTTTGTTATAGCATTAATCACTGTGATGTGAGCAGTGATTAGTGATTAATGCAGTGATGCAGTGCAGTGATGTGAGTCACATCACATAACAGTGTTTTTAGTTCTACGTAATTATACAATTCAACACGACCAGTCGTAGTCGGTCTGTTTGATTCTAGTAAACTGAGGTTGATTTTTTGGTATGCAATGCTAACTGGACTGTTGTTTGAAGATTAAAGTGTTCTATTCATTATTATTTACCCTTCAAAATGAAGTGCCAGAAAAACATTCTTGATTGGTTTTCCAATAAAAGTGCAAAAACATTAGTCAGTAGTAGTAGTGAAAATAATGATTTAAATACTGGAAATGCTGAAGACAATAATTTTAGTGATGACGATATCTTAAATGTTGAACCATCTGAAAATGTGCCAACAATGGAAGAGGATTTGCATGATTGTGAAAATAAAACACCCAATTGTTGGACTTCTGAGCAGGCACAATATTTTTGCAAAATATGTAATGGTTTGATAGTTAAACGCAAAAAACTTGGCTGTTCTCATTGTGCAAATATGTCACATTTGGGGGTCCTCGAAGGAAAATCTTGACACATTTATTCGGAATGGCACAAGTGCAATACATATTAAAGCAACTGGAATTGAGAAAAAAGTTCAACAAGCTTCATTAAGAAAAAAAATGAAGGAACATTTCGAATCAACCTCTCACTTGAGAGTGGTAAATATTTTAAATGAATCCAAAAAAAGGACCTATCTCTACAGCGGTTGATAAACTTAGTGAAAAATATATTGCAATAACCAGCAAAATTTTTAACATAGTTTATAGCTTAGTAGAAAGAAACCGACCAATGTCGGATATGGAGGATGAAGTAGAACTACAAATTAAGAATGGAACCGATTTAGGTAACAGCCTACATTCTCGATTTTCGGCTATCAGAATCATAGAGCATATATCTGAAGAAATAAGAAAACAAATCTTTCATAAAATCATCGAAAACAATTCAAAAATTTGTATTATTATTGATGAAGCTTCTACAATTTCAAGTAAAACTGTGCTTGTAATTTTTATAAAATGTGAGTTAGAAGATTCTTTACCAACAATTTTTCTTGATTTAGTGGAATTAGAATTAACAAAAGCAGAAAATATTTATAATACTTTGAGAAATACATTGGACCATATAGGGTTTGACACAGAATATTTAAGCACAAATTTAATCGGTTTTTGTTCTGATGGCGTGAGCACTATGCTTGGACAAAAATCTGGAGTTGCTACAAGCCTGATTCAAGATTTTCCAAACATCATAATTTGGCATTGTTTAAATCATTGGTTACAACTGGTTTTAGATGATGCTATAAATGATATCAATGAAATAAGCTATTTCAAGGTTTTTTGAACGAGATTTACATAATTTTTCATCGTTCAAATAAAAATCAGTTTGAAAAACAGATTTCTGATGAACTAAGTATCAAAATCATCAAAATAGGCCATATTTTGGGTCCAAGATGGGCTTCTTGTAGCCTTAGATTGGCCAAAGCAGTTTGGCGAGCTTATCCAGCTCTTTATATTTATTTTGCCAAAAATAACAAATTTTCTGGCATGGAAAAAAGATTGAAAAACAAATCATTTTTAAAAGACTTCGCATTGATGATTGACATTTTGGATGAAATTGCATTATTATCAAATGCATTGCAAGTGAGACAATTGAGTTTAACAAAAGCAGATATGCTAATCAAACGAACAATTAATTTCTTCATACAATTAAAGGATAGTTTTGGTTTACATGAAAACAAAATTAAAGAAATGATAAAAACAGATGCTTTTAAATCCATAGAGTTTGATGATAATGCAAGGTTTAAGTCACAGCCATGAGACAAAATAATAGAATGTATTATTGAAAAAATGAAAGCAAGATTATTAAATGAAAATCACATTAAATATAAAAAAGATAATTTAGATCATTCTAGTAATACACCTAAAATTGTTGAATTATTCAATGTTATGGATCCCACTTCATGAAATATTGAAGAAATCAGGGTACCTTGGAGAAGAAAAAGTGCATGAATTAAATAAATTCCTAAAATTTGAAGTCGATTTAAATGATTTTCATGACTATGTAGAGAATAATATTACATCAAAAAATCGTCCTGATCTGGAAACAATAAGGAAAGCAAAGCAAATTATGAACACAATAGCAATTAGTTCTGCATAAGCAGAAAGGGCTTTTTCGTTGATGAATATTATTTGTAGTGATAAAAGGGCAAATTTAACAATTAAACATATCTCAAGCTTTATGATTGTCAATTTGTTGGGAAAACCACTAAGTTCCCCGAACCCAATACCATATGCTAAATCATGGATGAGAAGTCATCTATCCGCATTAGATACCTGAGTTCATGTATCAAACACAAAAACATATGGAGAAGATCAAGAAGCCATTTGGAAATTACTACCTAATTAGTGAGAAATAATGTACTTAAATATTCTTTAAAATATTGCTTTTTTTTTGTATAATTCAACACAAAAAATATTAAACTTTTTTATTTACAATAATTTAAGTAGTTCATATATAATATTTAAAAATATAAGAATAATCGCACTTTTTCTTAAATATTATTATCATTTGCTTACTCATACATCTCTTTATTTTTTCTTTTCTAATGTATTTTATATTCCTACGTTCTATTGTAATAAATACGTAAAAATGTTTTTTCTTTTTTTTTATTAAGTACGATTCCCAATGACACAACGCATTGCCACTATTTTATGGAGGAAGGCGTGAAAGAATGCATTCTGTGTGGCACATCCCTAAAATCAGAACTATTTTTTTAAAACGTTACCTTTTTTATAAGTAACCGGTTGTTAAGATTTTGGCAGCTCATCACTGAGCATAGTCTAGTGCACATACAAGTTTCTACTCGAGTAAGCTAAAGCAAATTATTGTTGATCCAATTTCATGCATAATACTTTATGGTGTGCAATAATGAAACAAAAAGAAAGCTATATGAAATAAAAAAGGCTTATCTCCAATTCGATTAAAATTTTTAATTCAATGTATTTCACTCATTTAATAAGATTCTTTCAATTTATATTTTTTATTGAATTCCATTAACAATATGATTAAAATTCCTTTTTTGTTTTCTTAATGATAACAATAACTTTAATTTCAAATGGAAAACAGCTTTCATTGGTCCTTGCATGAAATTCTTGTTGTCTTTCAAAAATAAAAAAGTTTATACATAAGAGAACCGGTTGTTAAATTTTTGCTAGCTCTCATATGATATGAGAGAACCGGTTGTTAAAATTTTGGCAGCTCACAACTGACAATGAGTGTATATGATAATATTTAAGAAAAAGGATGTAGCAGGACAAAACAGGACAAGGAAAAAAAGCAGGATGTCTGGTCGCCTTATATTAAAGTAACTTTTACAAAATAAAGGACTTAATGGTTAAATATAAAAGTTTTTGATGTTCATTTGTACAATGAATCTATGCAATAAATAACAAGGTTAGCCTAAATTTAATAATGTTGGATATGAGCTTGGCAGCTTTTCTGTAAATATCTTAATAAATTCTGTTTATCGAGGATTTAACTGATGTATATCATAGATTTTTTCAATTAATTAATGATTATACTATTTAGCATCTATTCAAGTTGCAGCTGTTTTTCTTCTAGTGAACTACTTAAATCATGTAATTAAAGATAAACACTTTAGAAATAAAGAAAACATAGATATAATCAATCACTATGCATTATTAATGAGAAAAATTAAATCACCTGCAGATTTCTCTTGGAATTACTTCCGTTAATTTTCTGAAAGTATATTGCTATAACCATTGTGTATTCTCTAGATGTTAATTATAATGTTTTTGTCTGACCTCCAGTGCTTGGAATCGTTACAACCATGCTCCCTTCCGGATGCAGCTGAGCTGGTTGAACTCCTGACACGGTACGAGACAGAGGGCCTGCTCCAAGCCCATGACGGGCTCGCCTTATCGCGGTGCCTCGACAACACACTCCCCCCACCCATGCTTGCTGCTGCTCCCCCCTTATCCACTTCCTCTGTCGCCTCGGTGGCATCTGCCTCTAGGTCACATCACCATGCTCCCCACGGGAGCGAGACAGCTTCCTCCACATCTCACTATGTCGACGACAACATCAAGATCATCAAGATTGAGAAGACAAATGAGCCACTTGTAAGTATTTGCCAACAGACAGAAACAGATGAAAACAAATCATGTTCAAATTGTATAACAAATAATGAATAAGTTTTGTCTTTTAGCCTTTTGATAGTTGAAGGGTCACTACCAAATTTAGAAAAAATGGCTTGCTATCACAGAAATTACCATTATACCGCTGTACTTTCTTAAACAATTTTATATTATCAGGATACAGCTGTTGTTGATAAAAATGAGGTAATTCTTTATAGAATTAAGTTGAATGATACCAAATAAGTCTTTCTGGATTATTTTGTATTATTATACAAAATAATTCTTTCAGATTTACTTTCAAAATAATGAGTAACAAGAAAACTACCCTGAATTCATTTTCCTCAACAATGAATTAGAGAAGTCCACATATATTTTCCATAAATATATTGAGCCTTAAATCATGAAACAAGCAACAGCGTGAATTACCATTTATAGTGTAATCTAATATTTAATAAAAATCATATCAACCATTTCAAATTACATGAAAATAACAACTGTAATTGCACATAGTTCAATCATGATGAACTACATCATTTGAAATCATTACCCAAGCTTGCCTTTATTACTCTGGCCTGCTCTGAACCATAAAGAGGGCATTATTGTCATAAGGAATTCAATTACATATATCTTTCAATTTCTAGGGTGCTACTGTTCGCAATGAGGGTGAGGCCGTAGTAATAGGAAGGATTGTGAGAGGTGGTGCAGCTGACAAGTCTGGTTTACTTCGTGAAGGAGATGAGGTCTTAGAAGTGAACGGCGTGGAGATGAGAGGGAAGTCTGTCAACGATGTGTGTGACTTACTCTCAGCAATGACGGGCACATTAACCTTCCTCTTAGTCCCAGCGCCTCAACCGCACCCTGCTTTACAGCACTCTGCAGTCGACGGACGACCTCTTCCCAGGCCTCCAACAAGGGATACTTTGGTAAGAAACCGTTTCACATTTTTCCAAAAAACTTACTTAATAACCGAGGCATTTTTGCACAAATGAAAGGCTTGTGTTGAATATGCCAGTGGTACATCCAGAAATTTGAAATGGGTGGGGAGGGGGGTGCACTGTATTACATATTTTTAATGATAAAAATGTATAAAGAAAGACAAATCATTTGGGCAATTGAATATACCACCTTACATCAGTGAACCACATAAGATAGATCTAATGGTGTGCACCAATAATGTCTTAAGGGTACTCCTAACCTTGCCTTCTTGCTCTCAGAGATTAATGCAGATTCAACAATATCTAACACATTGTAAAAATCCAATAACCTTTTAGTCAGTGGATGGCATAGAAACACAAGTGTTTTAACTTATATTTTTACTTCATTGGTTTGACACACTGAAATTCATATTCTTCGAAATGGCTTCAGGTGTACATACGTACCCTTGCACCCCCTTTTTATACAACACTGGAATATGCTCCAACATTTTGTATAATAAGCAGAAAGTAATCAGATATTTTTTTTTAAACAGATGCATGTCAAGGCCCATTTTGACTACGATCCTGAAGAGGACGCATATATACCTTGCCGAGAATTGGGAATAAGTTTTCAGAAGGGTGATGTGCTGCACGTTATCAGTCAGGAGGATCCCAATTGGTGGCAGGCTTACAGAGAGGGAGAAGAAGACCAGACACTGGCCGGTCTTATTCCAAGTAGAAGCTTCCAGCACCAGTGAGTGCATTAAAAATATCAATGAACTTGCTTAAAATCAGGGCTGCTTTATCATAAGGACATATCAAGGGTCCTGACCCTTAGGGTGGCTGTTGGGGCATCACAATCTCCTCCCACAGTGAGCTTTGTTGAAAAGGCACCAATAATTTCTGCAGTCTACTCTTAAATTAAATCTAGCAAGCAATTTGTCAATGGTTTTTAATATGCCAATATAGAAAGTATGTGTAAAATAAAATACAAAGTAACTTTGTAAGCATTAAGCATGTTCAAGGCAGTTTTAGGCATGGATGACTGCCTAGGGTGACTCTGTGTGAATGGCAGATGATCCAGTCACAAAATTGTCTCCCTTTTTCAATATATTTGATGGCTTGAAAGGAATCAACAAGGGGAATGTGATATTATTATATTTATTCTCTGTTTTACAGTACTCAGCTTTTTAAAAGGCATTGATAAGTGAACGATGGTAATATTTTATTTTTCTTTTGCAAATTATGCCAAAATCTGCTTTTGAAAACCAAAGGTTTAAAATTAAACAACAAAGAAGAGGTGTTTTATTTATTCTTTAAATAATGACAGTAAAATAAGCCTTTAAAACTCAATTATTTTGTTTCAGCTATCACATATACAGATTATATTCTGTAAAAGAATGAATAGCGTAATCTTTTTGTTCATTTACTTTGAAACATCAGGGAATCATTAGTATGAATTTGCTCCACACCTTAAAAGGAGGGAGGATATTTAAAGAAACATAAAAAGAGGGGGGCTATCTTCAAAAGTTTGCCCAGAAATAAGTGTTTAAAGCAGGCCTACTAAAAATAAATTGATATCATATTTCTAGATACATTGTTTCAGTTCATAAACATTAATTATGGGTTTTTTCCTTGCTTACCAACATCAGAACTCATAATAGTAAATATTTTTTAGTTCTAAGAATAGAACAGTTGCTTGAAATTCTTTTACATTTGATTATCATTGCAATTAAATGAAATCTTCTTTTGTGATGTTAATTTACCATAAAATGTGTATCTAAAAAAACTAGTTCAATTTTATTTATGAGATAATTTTTAAATTTAGAGATTTTCCCTAGTACTTCCTTTTTGATCTACCAGTGTTTTGTTATTCATGTACCATTCTTTTAATTTTTCAAGGCGAGAAGCGATGAAGCAGAGCATTGTTGGTGATAAAAGAACGAAAGAAAAGACAAAAGGAAAAGGTGGTACTCTTTTGCTGTGTGCAAAGAAGAATACCAAAAAGAAGAAGAAGAAGAAGGTATCTTACAATGCGACGTACAATGATGGTGGGTACCAACCGTACACTGCAACTCCTAATGACGGTGGGTACCAAAGTCAAAATTTATTTAATTGGTGGCAGAATTGCTCAGACACTAGTAATCATCAGCTGCAGAATATCTCTGGGAAAGGTTGTCTTTCTAGATGTCACCTTCTTTGCCTGCTAATTTATTATTATTTTAAAAAATTCTTTAGGCTTAAAGTTTGTAAGCAAAGTGAATATGTGCTGGAATTAATACGCATGACTTTGGAATGCCTGCTGTCAGTAGGTAGAATTTATGATTTTTTTAAATTTTATGCTAGCATAAGGCCTTATTTATATGCTTATAAGTCTTTGTTCCCAGTTTAATTTTTCACAGTGATGATGGTATTTTCAGTGGTAATGTTTAATTGAATAGTTATTGTAGATAAAAGATATCAAGAGGTGTTTTTTTATGTAATATTGTATTTTGGAGCTCTCATCATATTTATTCTCCATCACATTCATTTCTATAAAATTCATACATTGAGCTTTTTGTATATTCTGGTATATCTTTTCCACTAACTGTTGAATATTAAAAAATTTACATAAGTAAAGAGTGATAATTTTAAGTAAGAACCCTTAATTATAGTAATATAATTACTTTGGAAAAACTTATCAATTTAAAAATGCAAATATTTGCCTAAAAATAGTTTTATATCAAATTCTCTGTTTTATATATAAAGCTTCTGAATTCATTATGCATCTGATAGGATTGTTAAGTCAATTAGTTTGAGTACAAGAAATTAATCCAGTCCTGGTCCATGAAATGATGCAGCATTCGTTTTCCATAACATTCAATTCATTTTTGACATTTTAAATTCCAAATACAATTTTTATTCTGATTAAATGAACAATCCATGCAATAATTATTTTTACTTGTATTATGATGTTATGTCTGGACACTTCCATATTTCCATAATGAATTGCAAGGAATTTCCTTCAATCCTATTTAGATTATGAAGCAGAGGAGATTTTAACATATGAAGAAGTGGCTTTATATTACCCTCGTGCCAATCATAAAAGACCAATTGTACTTATTGGGCCTCCCAACATTGGACGACATGAGCTACGTCAAAGGCTTATGGAAGATTCCGACCGCTTTGCAGCTGCGATTCCACGTAAGAAATAGTCAATAATTAATTACTACTCTTATTAAAAGAGGAAATACTTGTCATGAGTATTTAATTGGTAGATAAAGAAATGGTTTGCTCAACTTGTGGATTTCAAATAAAAGATGGAAATTATAACTGAATGATTTTAAGTTTTTGATCTACTAGGTAAATTACCACTAAGTAGTTTAGAAATACGATAAAATATCATTGCTACTTGTCTTGATTTTGATAAGAAGTTCTAGGATCCAGCATATGCATGGAAATAGAAAGCTATTCATGGAAAACTGATTTATATTTTCCGTAACTTACAGACACGAGCAGACCAAGGAAAGAAGGAGAGGTAGATAGCCAAGATTATCATTTCATCTCCCGTGCTCAGTTTGAGGCAGACATTGTAGCACATAGGTTTGTTGAGCACGGAGAGTATGAAAGAGCATATTATGGAACTAGTGTGGATGCAATTCGGAGTGTTGTGGCCTCTGCCAAAATCTGTGTCTTAAACCTTCACCCTCAGTCATTAAGAATCCTAAGAGCCTCCGATCTCAAGCCTTATGTGGTTTTTGTTGCACCTCCATCTCTTGAAAAGTTGCGCCAAAAGAAGATACGCAATGGGGAGTCTTTTAAGGTGAGAACTGCAAAGAAAATAACAAGAAATTTTCTAATTAATCTTCAAAATGTATTTCAGAAATAAGGCAGTTTAATATGTACATTTTCACAGTTTATATGTAAATTGCTGTTCAGGATGACATTGAATCTCTACTTTTTGTTGAAGCATTGAAGGCTTTTATATTTATTAAGTTTTTGCAAGTAAAATAATATGGAATCAAAAAATCTTAATATAAAAAACTAAGGCTTGATCAAATTTCCCATAAATCTGACCATTTTAGATAACGTTGTTTTACTGACTCCGAAGCTTTTTCTTTGTTTCATGTTTATTCATGGTATTAGTTACATGCATTTAAGTATATAACACTGCATTTCTTTTTTTTAGGAGGAGGAGTTGAAGGACATCATTGAAAAGGCACGAGAGATGGAAGAGAAGTATGGTCATTACTTTGACATGATCATTGTCAACAATGATACCGAAAGGGCCTACCAGCAACTTCTAAACGAGATTAATGTTCTGGAAAGAGAGCCACAGTGGGTTCCAGCCTCGTGGGTCAAATCTGCATAGCTCACCCCAACAGCCTTATACTTACACAATTTGTAGATAAAAAGGTGAGTAAAGTTACTTAATCGTACAAAATCAAATTTTATTTTAATGAAACCTATGCTAAAAATTAAAGCAATTATATTTCTATTTATTTTATAATAAAGGCATGTGGTGTGTATTTCAAATTTATTAATACTCGTTATTATTTATTGCTTTCAAGAGAAATAACATTCAAAACTATCTTTCTTTTGAATGTGAAAGGTTTACTTAAAACCAGTAAAATATTAACACAAAAATTTAATGCCACTCTTCAAACGTAGAAATAAATTTTCTAGGAATGAAATTTTTTGGCCCTTTCTGCTTTCATAAGCACTGAAATACTACACATCGTTTTTACAATTATTCAAATGATAGCCAAACTGATTGAAATTTTTTCCAATATTTACCTCTTCAGGTGCAGCACAAATGATGCGCATTTTTGCATCTGTGTGATTACAAGAATTAAAGAAATGTGTGTGAATGGTTGGGTGAATGAAAACAAAAGAGTGATTCTGTTTGTTGGACATGATTCATCGCAAATTGTTAAGTTGAAAAGGAGAAACGTCCAAGTGAAGTTCATATGTAGGAGACAAATCCAGTTGCAGAAATGTCAGAATGGATCACATCTTCTTTGCCTCGAGTAACTAAAACACCCCAGTGCAATTCTCCCCAATCAAAAAGTGCGTTCCCAGACAGAGTGGGAATGTGTGAACTGAACAATATATAGGAAAGAAAGGTTAACTATTAAGAAAATGGAAGGACAGCGTGTGATTAGTAGATGTGAATATTGACCAGTACATGAATGACTGAATTTTGTGTTAAACTAATTTGTTGTATATCGACAACATTGTAGCAGGTTTGGGGCAGCCAGAAGACCCTATGGTGTGACTTTTGGCACAGCCTGCTGATACTCCCGACTTGCAGCTCTACTAACTGAGGTGTTCAACAAAAAACTAATAATTTTTGACCTAACAGGAAATTTCCATAGTTTGTGTGTTATTCATACTGTTCCTTTAAGAGGTCTTGGGGTGATGCACCCACCTTCCTCAAGCATTTTTGCTATCTATTTCTTTTTTAATTTCCTTGCTTTACAAATGGATTTTTGTAGTTTATCTAAGATCTGTGTGTTTTTAAATTTGACTTGTTAGAAGTTCGTACATTTTATACGTGGAGGGTTTCAGCTTGAGAATACGAATCAGAATTTCTGCACTTATACCTCTAAACACTTGAAAGAGAAAAAATCAATTATTTCCTTTATACAAGCAGAACATTATTACAATGTAACTACTGGTAGGATGGTTATTGTTCTGGCTTTGCTGTCAGGTAGAAGTGTGGAAAAAATTAATTCCAAAATAAAATGTAATACTATTCCCTATCTTGTCAATTTTTAAGTAGCTGGACAGTGGATGTTTTTCAGACTTAAGACTTCACTCACCGCCATCTTAACCAAATTAACATTGAGGGCGGAAATTATTCCATAGGTGATTCTTGCAGTTATTTTAGTCCTTCCACATACAGAGCCAACTTTATGTGTGTGTATATTTGATCAATTCCTTTGTTTAGTAATCCTCATAATTTTGTGACACTATAGTGGTTTAACAGTGTCTTTTGACACCGGTATTCCATGGGAATTTAAACCTGTGGGTAGAGAGATGGCAAAGGTCAAAGTTCATTCCCCTTCCAATGCAGCACACTGTACCGTACCAGCCCATAAGCGGGCGTAATCCAACCCATCCCCAAAGAAATGTTGTACAGATCAGGAGACCAAGCTAATATATGCGTTGTCTGAAGATTGTCCTTCAAAAGGTGTCTAGAGATTTGTGTACAGTTATTTTTTATTAATAGCATTCAAGATGTATTGTTAATAATAACTATAAGGGTAAAATTAAAAAAAACCTGCTCAAAATTAGTATCAAGATGCTTGTAAAAGAGGATGTATTTTGACTTGAAATGTGTATATAGTGATGACTGTTTATATGAAAAAAATAAGATTGTACCAAGATTGAGGTCTCTCCTCATTGTACTAAAACTTGTATATTCAAAGCTGTTGTGTCTTCTTAGTAAATGGTACATATGTAAATTCTAAAAAAGCTTTCATGTGTTACAATTTAGCCTTCACTGTTTGATCTTTTTACTTCACAGCACAACTTTCAACTAACTAGTACTCAAATCATAACTAACATATGGTGACAATTTACTACATATTTGCCATAAACACAGAAATTCAGGCAGCTGTATTTCCATGCAACGAAACTGGTGAAAATAAGAGTTAGCGTGGCAAGAGAATTAAGTTTTTAATTAATAACAATCAAGAATTTAAATTCCGCATCTAAATTTTCTAAAAATTCTATGCTATCACAGGACAAACGAGTAGAAAAATAAGAGGAATGGATGATAAATGCCATCCTGCAACACAAATAAGCATTTCCAAGTGGTACCTATAGCACATGAAGTTATTGGGAAAGGGTGGTCAACCTTTTCTAAATGGTGGGCCCCATTGGAGGTTGTGAATCCTTTGGTGTTCCTCATTTGAAAGTTTCTAAGGCTTTGGTTGGCTGATCGGTGCTTCAGTCAATTACTAGAGATTCTGAGATATTATATCAAGTGAAAATCAAGTCTAAATGAGGTTTTAACATCTCCATATTAAATGTTTTGATATTATAATTTGAATTAAAAAGTATGGATTTGTATCTTAAATTTTATAGATTATAGTTTCACGGGATGCATAAAATGCTGTTGAGAGTCGTAGGCTGCTCAGCCTTGTTACAAGGCATTCAATAGGGATTTTATGAGGAAAAACTACAAAAATATTAAAGCAATAAATACTGAACCATCATATGGAGAAAATTAAGCTACTGATGACAAATTAATAAATGGCATTGAATTTTTAATTAGTAGTTTGTAAACAGATGTACTTTCCAAAGGAATCTAATTCTTTTTAAGGTTCTTTGAAAAACTCATTCCTTTTCAAAGTATGTTTATTGTAACCCTGGACAGCAGATTGGATGAAAAATGGAAAATCTTCTATAAAAATACCAAACAAAATAGAGGAATCTCCTGGTTGTGAAAGTAAAAATTTTGTGTCCCAATCAAAACTATAATGAAATGGTCACGCTTCATCATATTAGAACTGAAAAAATCTGATTTGAAAAATGAAACAATAATGTAACCGTATCTTTTGAGAAACTTTAAAAAAAGGGGGGGGATGAAAGAGAGAATAGGCATAGTAAATTGATTTTCAAACATTCAAAAAAGTAAAATATTCACTAAGCTTAACCATGGAAAAAGAAAGTAATGAGAGTATGCAATTGTATCACAAATATTAGGAAATAAAAAATATTGCATGGAATGTGGTACATCAAAAAGCACCTGATATAACAAACCAGGACGAAATAATTTGGAAAATCATCCAAGGAGAAATGTGAATGATTTTGGAGTGTTTGAAAAAGCCATATGACTATGTAATACTATTATTAAAAAACTTAATGGAATAGAGGATAAAATTGACTTTGGAATTGACTCTATCATGTCCAAGGAAGAAACCATTATAAAAGTGACCAACATTAGATTTTGCAACTCTGGCATAAGACACAAGCAAAGTTGAGTCACCAGCTTGAACAGCAAACATTTACTGAAGATAGAGCAATCACCATTTCATTTATTAATCATCAGGTTATGTTCGAACCAGATGAAACATATGGGAAATTAAAAGTGAAAAGTTAGACCTAAAAAAAACAAGCTGTGTTGCTTTTAAGGTTTAGATGTAAAGTTATGAAAATGAGATGTTCAGTGAAGTCTTGCAGCATTTCAGATTTTTGTGGGATCAGTAAAGACAATAAGGAGGCTGAAATTTAAAATAATGTGATAATTGCTAAGCATCAATAGCAGGAAATGAATAGCAATACTCTGAAAGAATCATATCAAGGAGCATGAGGAAACATAAATTGCAAGCTTGGCTAGCTCAATGGTGTTATATACATGTGGAACCCCCCTAAAAGATGGGGCACCAAAACAATCCTTTATACTGCTCCACCATTATTTTTTAATAACTACCAAACACAACCAGTGGGGAAACTTTGGGGCCCCTAAGCAATACATTTTTTATCCCCCTCCCCTCAATTTAAAAAAGTTATTAACACTTTAGGTGCAATAAGTAGCACTGGTGCACTCACAATTTTTTCCAGGAGAGCTGTGAGAAATGTGCACTACTCAGTCATAGTACATTTCAATACTTTCAATTGTTATTTAAAAGTTGTTTTAACACCAATTGTTTTTTTTATTACCATTTGGCACCTGAATTTAATTTGGTTAATTATATATTTTATTGAAATAAGTGATAGAAAAATAGTATTTTTTGCACTATCTGGGGGCCCCTAAGTGTTGCTTTGCCTGCTTATACCAAGTTCCGCAGCTGCATATATCATACTTTTATTTTTGCAAATGATGAAAAGTGTGACTGAAATGAACAGCTGGTAGTAGGAGAGCACTAAAAGTCAGGTACCTACTTCTAGCTGTGATATGTTCATCAGTCTGATAAGGCATACTAATATAAACTCATTTAGCATATGTACTTTTTAATCAGTCTTTTCAGTAAACATACGTGAAATTAAAAATCCCATTCAATACCATGATCTGTTGTAGTAGTTGAAGTTGGTTTACGTTCTTGAACCCCTTAACCCCGGTATTTAAATGCTCAAAAGTTTGCTTAAGGAGCGACATTTAGATTCACATCGAGAAACAAAAAATGCAGTTTTAATTATTCGGTCTTTGTTTAAAAATTGCTTGTCCAATCCATATTAGACTATCTCAAATATTCAACTGTGGCATTTTATGAGTTTGCACTTGTTAAACTGCCCCTTAAGACTGATTTCATCAGGTGAGTATGTTCTTCACCCACTGGCTTGAGAAAGGGCAATAATGTGGGCCCAAAATTTAAATTACGTGCAGACTCTCAAAAGTACTACACCTGCCACGATTGTTAACATTTTATAAAAAATGAATTATACTAGGTGATTAAAACAGTAAAAACAGAACGAAGATCCTAATGTTTGCAGCAGTGTTTCCCAACCTGGGTGCCGCGGCAACCTGGGGTGCCATGAAGAGTTCTGAGGTGTGCCGCAAAAAAATATTCTGTTTTCTCATTTTTAGCCTCATTTTGCATCGTCAGCTTTCAAAAATCCAAACCAGAGTTAAGACGAACTTCATTTCATCGCAAAGGCACTGTGAAATGAAAGAAAATATGGAGAAGGGGGTTATTATTATGATTATTACTGATAGTGGATAAGGAGGGATGCCGCCAAATTCTGAAAAGTCACTTAAGGGTGCCGCAACTCTAAAAAGGTTGGGAAACACTGGTTTAGAGAGTAATTCCATGGTTAGAAGAAAAAGATGTGTGTTTAAGGTGCCATGGAAATAGTCAGAGATGCAGAAAAGGAATAGAACCACAAATGAAGTAAATTTAAAAAGCCAATCAATTTAAAATTGTAAAGCAATGTTAAGTTTTTCAACTTTTTTGGAGATTTATTATTAATAACCTGCTTAAGTGCCTATACAATGCAAAATAATTCTGATAGAAATATCACAGATCAAGGAAAAGGTAAAAACATTTAATTTGATATAAATAATGAAGGGCCTATAATGATTTGTATGACTCCATTTATATGTTTTAATTGAATATTTACCAGCTCATTGGATAATCTGCGATAGTGACAAAAGCAAAATGTTCGAAAGTATCACACTTTTTACTGTATGCTGAAAAACAAAGAAATCACTACATCATTACAAAATTATAGCAAACCATTTTATCACAGACTCTTTACAACTACTAAGAAATCTTAAATCAGCAGCTTACAAATGAAAGGCACTTTACCTATCAGGCATGTATAGATATTTCCAAATTAACATTTTATAGATAAAAGCATTTCCTGTTTCACATTACTCATTTGTTTCTCTTAATGTGAATCCACAGGAATTACAAGGAAATTGCACAGGTGGTGAAAAAAAATCAAGAGTGTTAATCTTACGATTCTTTTTTATACATAAAAAGATTTAATAACATTTAATACTATAAAAGTAAATGATATGTATGTTCATCTTAGAATTGATTAAAAACTTCAGCAAAATCAATAAAATACTTAAATTTAATTTCTCAACATAGTTGATAATGGAAAAAATACTGAAAAATACACACAAACGGGTATCAAAATGACAGTACTTCCTTACATGTTAACAAATGTGATAATATTATCATCATACAAGATAAACTGCCCTTAATTTCATTATTAGGCTTCATAAATTAACAGACTTGTACATTCACTGACAGATTACAGAAAATATGGACTCAAGAAACCCTTGACGACATTTTATTACATAGATTACTATTACTTTATCCCTGAAAAACTATTACTGCACCAAAATTGGGATTAACAATAAATATTACCTCATTTATCCCCAACTTAAAAGTCTGTTGTTAAAAATATATGTACTACTAAATAATGATTTTACACATAATTGATATGGAAAATATGTAGTAATTTTGTGGGGTAGTGTTGGTGTGAAACTAAACAAATGAAT
Organism: Uropetala carovei; assembly: GCA_036926305.1. Taxonomy (NCBI): domain Eukaryota; kingdom Metazoa; phylum Arthropoda; class Insecta; order Odonata; family Petaluridae; genus Uropetala; species Uropetala carovei. The sequence goes on from JAXCHB010000069.1 coordinate 8,078,772, forward strand.
ACAAAAAATAGTAAAAGGGTGAAATTATATTTTTATCAATTAAAAGGGCTGCTTTAAAAATAAAGTCAACTTTATAGAGTGCGAAGTTAAATTGAACATGAGAAGAAAGAATAATTTAAAAAAAATCAAATTCTCTGTTACTCTATATAGTTTGCTTTCTAACTCTTAAATACAATTCATCGGTAGTCCGAAGAATATCAACAACAAAATTTGTAGTTGCAATTTGTTTGTGAGGACCAATTTCTTAAAAGAAGAAGCACAGACATTTCAAATTACAATATTCAAGTTGATTTCATCTTACAATAAGGATCCAAAATATGTTATCGATTCTAAAAAAGCCTTCACAGACATTTTAAATTTCACTTCTATTGCTCTAAAAATTCCTCAAAATGACAACATTTAATATAATCCCTGATTCTTGCATATGAACATTTGAATATAAATACCTAACATGCCAATCCTGATCAGAATGGAGACTTAAAATGCTTTCACTGTAATCAATTAAGACACCATAAATCTATTATGAACCCTTGGGTTAAATTAACAAAGCTCTCCAGCTCAAAATTTTGAGCCCTTTAGGAAATAACCTATTGTCAAAAAATGGCAATTTTCACTTGAGAAATATTCATATAATTCCTCTATCACTTTCAATAAATACTTATAACTTTAAATTTTTAAATTACTTAATCTAGTCAATATTCCTTCAAATATTCAGCAAAAACTCTGAACTTTATCTTACTCATTTGTAATATCAAATACATCAAAAAACAAATACTAAAAGAAAAGAATTTATTTACAAAAATTTACTTTTATTTTTGGGCAGTATAATTTAGATTTTAGAATTTGTAAATGAAAACTGATTATGTAATATTTAGAACAATTTTGATTGAAATAGCTAGCATATATATAAATAATTTCTTACACAAATGCTAATTTAACAGAGCAGATATGTTAAACTTTCAAAAATATAAGAAAGAATATTTACATTCATTATTAGTGTGTTAAATACTTCGTGAACAACACATCTGATGAATGCATTTAAATGCAGTAAGATGTAATAGCTACCTATCTACATGAAGCACATCCACTCTTGTGATGTACGACTATATAAAAAAAGCTTAATATGTAAAATTTATTTCACTAAGTCTTCATTTTACTTAAGTGCAACCTAAATTTTCCTCAGCTCTGACTTTTCGTAATATTGGAGCTGACCCTCATTATAATTATAATAATATATTGAAGACTAAGTGAAATATGCTTGACCAGATTTTCTCCTTACACGTGAAATTTATTAAGCACATATTATGTAATAATAGCATAATGCATTTCTACTATTAATAACGATAACATCTGTTAATGATGCATTATATCTGGTATACACATTATTTATTTATTTATATTAAAGATAATTATGAGGAAGAATGGTTATAATAATGTATACTTTGGGAAAATTCACAAGCTCATGATCAACAAAACTACATTTGTTAATTTTGGAGAGTAGATCACTAGCACAAGTATTGTTACCAGTAATGGTGTACTTTAAATAGACTAGTTCTAAAGCTCAAAAATAGCTTTAAAAGACATTTTTCCAGGAAAATTCATGCTTTGAATAATAAGCCAAATTTGCAAAGAAAAACTGTTAGTTTCTATTTTCCAGAAGTTTAAATAGCTGAAAAAATGTCATATGAAATGAAAATTATATTTTAACATTGAAATTCTTATAGCGAGCTAATAGCGTTGGCTAAAAAGGAATATAGTACTGGTTTTGCAGACTCCCAACAATTGTACTAACACAAAGCAATATTCAGGTGAAGTACATTGTGCTATTTGAGCATGCTGCAAAAATATATTAACCTGGATATTATTTTCACAACCGGAGCTTTTATCCAACATTTTAATCAATATCACTCTATTTGGATCCAAATATTTAAACTACAAATCTTTTAGTTTCTGGCATAAACAGTAGATTTTTCAAAACAATATTTTATTCAGGGATATCCCTATTGTTAAAAATAGGTGTCACTCAGCAATCTTTTTTCAATTTATTAAACACTTCCCTAATTTACAAAAAAAAGAATGTGTATAAAATGGTCTACTGCATTTGCATATACGTTTTTTTCATTATTCACTCACATGATAAACAATACATACTTTCTCGCTTGAATTTAAATATGGATTAAAATTAAGAAACAATCCAATCTGATCAAACATATCAAACATATATTCACAAGTTTTCAAAATAAATGTAATTAACACTGTGATACCAAAAATAGGAACACAATATAATTCAACAATTTAAACATGATTTACATTTAAAGCAACAAATCATTTATAGCAAGACAACCATTTAAAGAATTTGTATTGAAAACATTTGAAGTCACTCATCATATCAAAAGCTTCTATTGCAACACCACATTTAGCACCTTTTTAACAATATTTAATTAAATCTTTAAAAATTCAATCCAAACACATGAAAAAAGACATCATAAAAGAATTTAGGAAGTCAAAATTACTAATAACTATCAAAATTTTGATAGATGAAAAAGGTAATTTTTAACAACAACCGATACTTATTATTGATGTACATAAATTTGTAACTCATTTCGTAGTTATAAAAAAGGATTAAGTGAGGCTTTGCAGCAATATTATTCAAACATCTATACAAAATTTTATGCCTATGAACTTTTATCATCAACAACAACAGACAAACAAAAAATATATATATTTTTTTAAAATGTTGGAATTTGTTTAACTTTTGGAATTCTGAATCAGTAGAAATTATACCAGAATACTCCTAGTAAGACTGTAGGGATGTGGAATTATCAATAGGAGAGTGTTGATTCAAAGAGGAGTCATTTGGAACAAAACGCCTAAGTGCTGTGGTTAAGATAAGAAGGGAGCCTTGAAGACCAGCAGGCAGGTGTCTCTGAAGCCACGTACCGCGATACTGCTCAATATGGGCTAGGAGCCTGGAAACATTTATACATCACATCAGTCATATTTTACAATGATAATGAGGAAATTTTGCACTAGACAAAATGATTGGAAATTCACATTACTTTCAAAAATTAATATTTCTCACAGAATTAATTTAACCACAAACCTAAATGGTGCAGAAAGATACCCCAAAATTAAATCACATGTTTTGGCTTTATATCAAACCTGGTTCTATATTAATTCAACAGAGAATTATTGAGCTTGCCTTATGGCTAAAATGTTTTTTTAACCTTACTGTGGCTACTGGAGATACCTGAGACAAGTATATATTTTTAAGGGCTTGTTCTTGAATTTTGGTTCTATCATAAAATATACCATATCTGCCCAAATAGAAGCCGACCCCAGATTTAAGCCGACCCCTCAAAAAATTTCCACAATTTTTTGGCAAAAACGTAAATTTCGTAGATTTTATGCTGAAGTGTGCCCAGCATTCATGCACGGCTTAGAATACATTATTCAAGATCGAAGAAATGAGTGGGAAATGGTTTAGATGTTGACATTTTGCAATATTACTCCAATTAATAATTCTGCGTTGTTGAATAATGTTCCACATTCAGTGACAATAATTTCATTCATCTTCATTTTCACAAAAGGTCAAATACAGTAATAGCGATCATGCCAAAATAATTTTTCATCTAAGTCTATATCCAATGAAATTAGCACTTACACTGCCTTAAGAAATTGCATTTTTATAATTATACTCATTCCATGTAAAGTTTTACTGTTCATTATCAGCTGAGTTTTGCAGTTCAAGCCGATGCTCGTACCTTCAGAGCAGATGTTTCTTTACTTACTAAAATTCAAACAGTTGAGCATCCAAAGCAGTCAATGCATTTTGCATAATTGTCTGCATAGTCAATCTATGCAAATAATGTGACCACTCAAATAATGTGAAAAACCCAGCCTTAAACCGTAACAAAGCACAGGTAAGTGCTAAATTCAACATTCTAGCCTTTATTATTTTTCATTAATATTCATCATAGGTTAAATATTTACTTTACGAAAAATATAGTACTATCATTTGAATGCGATGGCAATGAGAGACGTGCTGCCATCTATGGGTGACTACGAGATTTAACCGTAACCCAAATTTTCCTCAAACTCACATTTAAGTCGAGGGGTGATTTTTTCATGATAGATTTTGACAAAAAATATCACCTTGTATTTGGGCAGATACGGTATATAAAAAGCAGTGTCACTTTGTCCCTTTGTCATGTAATGATTTTTGAAGCTTAATATCTCGCAAACGACTGAACTGAATTTGATGAAATTTTCAGGATAGCATTATGATATAATAATAAAACGTTTTAATGTATCAAACTCAAGATCAAAGGCCCGGGTTTGACTCCAGGGGATAATCTTCATTTCCAATAAGTAAACACGTAAAATCAGCTTTATGACTTGCAGGCTTTCATTCTTTTTTAGATTAAAATTAGAAACAATCTTCGGATATGAATCATTTTTAAGAAAACATTATAAAGATTCTTATTCTGTTCATCTTTTTCAGCCTATGGTTCGAAATTTCTCAATGCAAATGTTTAATTCGCACAGTTTGAGGAAATCTTGCCATTTTAACGGGATGTTGCCTTGCCTATAGATTCCATTGTTAGACCTCTATATCATATTGTTAATTCAGTCCTTATGGGTATAAACGTGCTTTGAATGCTTTTAATACGAGAAGGAGGGGGAGAGAGGGAAGTAGAGGCGGAGAGAGAGGGGAGGGGGAGAGAGAGTGTGAGAGGGAGGGAGGGGGAGAGGGAGGGAAAGAGAGGCAGCTATTTTAAGTTTAACTAAAGATAGCTCGTCAACAACAGAATATTCACTAGAAATGTTGTATATGACAAAATATTTCATATGTAAAAGTGTGATATTAATTATTTTAAATGAAAATAATAATAATCTATCTATCTATCTACAATTCTTCCGTTGATATGTCAACGGGCATTACACTAGTATTAATCATAAAACTGGGACAAGTACTTACTTATTTGCAATATCTGTGCGGAATGTTGGGGGAAGATTGTTCACGCCAAGGTTAATGACAGACAAGCCCATATTGCTATTTGGGTTTATGCCAACTCCAACAAGCGTACGTCCAATCCTGCAGGATTTCATAAGAATTACCACACATAATTTATTCAAAAACATTAAATATACTAAAATTTTAATACATGATATTAACCCATCAGAACATACACTACCTTTTATGACACCATGGCACGCACATTGGGAAAAAGACCAATTACTAAACACTTCTTTTTGAAATTTATTAATGCAAAAACCGTATTTGTGAAAACGTGTTATTAAAAAAAACTCGTAATTACATATTTTATAAAGAATGAAGATGACTGAAAATTACTATGGTTAAAAAACAGGAGTATAAATAGAAATATTGAAATACAAAACTTTTCATATACTTATTCAGATTCTTCTTCAAAATTCGTTTGTTGATAGCATGAGGAACAACTGAATGTTGTATGCTCTCTACTGATTGGATTTTCACAACGATTACATCTTGTCTTGGTTTTGCGGTTTTTTCTTTTAGAGCAATAAGCACCAAAATGCACTGTATTTCGGTTTCGTCCATGTTGATTTTAAAGGACAATAGCATAAAATAAATTTAAAGGGTAATAAACTTTTAAACCACAACAAAATCGAACAAATAAATCACTCAAAAATTACTAGAAATCCACCAAAATTCAATTACGTGGTGACACGCACGATGGGGAATCGAACGAAAAGATAACAAAAAGACCACTTACACACAAACACGTGCGAATGCATCATTGGCGAGATGTCAACTAATTTTATGGACGTAAACAGGAAGGTAGACGTAGTCTCTAGCTTACCCTATTGCTGGATGGCGAAATATTTGAAAAAATTAAAAAAGGGCAGGGATTCCCCGTAGGTATGTGTTCTCCCGGTTAATAAGGATACAAATGTTAACGTATATCAATTGAAATTCATACATGGATATCATTTTTGTCCAATCTTAAGTTACATTTGTGATTTCTCCTATACTGTGCCTTCCTAACATGATGAAATGGCTATTTTTAAAAGATAAAGCATCACCTTATGCATAAAAAGCCTAGTACAATAATGCATTCACGAAAAGAATTAAAGTTACCTTGAAAATAAAATTTCAAAGGTAATGTTGTAAATTGTAGGCCTATTCAGATTTTCTAACAACTATAAATGGTTATTACAAAAATAAATAAAGAGGGCATTAAAAAACATCAAATGACAATATCACCAGTGCCAGCAAAAAGCATTTTGGTGCCCAGGCCAAGAATACATTCACTTCACACAATTTTCTTGGATACACTTTTACGATTTATTCATTACTGTGTTAAACAAATATAAAAATTAAAACATTTAAGATATATAAATCATTTGATGGCATTTACTAGCAAAAAACAATAGATAATTTTATCATTTAGGACACACCCCAAAGACAATGTCACACTGAGCAGCCAAGCATTTCCTAGCACCTCAGGATGGCCCTAAATGTCAAACTTGACTTACTTTGCCTCTAAGAAATACCTATAAAATTGTGAAAATTAGTAATATTTAAACAGTTCAAAGCAATGCAATTTGGTTTTTAATTTACTTTCCTTTAAGCTAATAACCCAATGTGGGCATACAATCAATTATTAAAGCTTGAAAGAAAAGGATATTGACAACTGCTGTAAAGTTATTTGAAATTATATCTGACATCTAGAAATAAATATGCTTTGTTAATATGCCTCTGGAAATTGAGATGATATATTTTTGTAAAACCCACAATTAAGAGAACATAGGTAGTTTAAAAAATATGCCTAATGAAGTACCGTACATTCCGGCATATAAGCCAGCCTTTGAAGCTTAAAAAATTTCCTAAAACTTAGAGTCGACTTATACACCGAACATAAAATGTGAATCATAAATTACAGATAAATAACATCTATATTTAAAAGGACCATTGACCTTTCGGTGGAAGTGATCGCTATTTCAGCTGTTCCAGTGTTTACATTTTATGACATTTTAGAAGATTTATAATAATCAATTTTAATACTGAATTTACTCGCGTAATCCACGTCCTTGAGTACCACGTGCACCCCTATTTTTGGGCCAATTTAAGGAGAAAAAATAAATTCGTGCTCTAATAAGTAGACATCTACGGCGGCAGAAAACTAGAAAAAATCATAAAAGTGTGGGGATTCCCCGTAGGTGTGCTCTCTCCCGGATTGAAGGAGCATCAGCAGCTCACGATATGGGTCCCCAGTATTCGCAGTTTCGGTATTCGTCATTTCACTTATTCGTCACTCATGAATTATGGAACTAATTGCCATGCCGGAGTGAGAAGTCGACACGCACGCTACTTGTTCAACAGTGACTGCCACATTAAATTCATTATATTTTATTTTCTGGCCTATTTTGTTTATTTCTTGCTATTGATAATGAATATACTATGTTGATAATTATCAGAGCTGGCTTGATTGAGGTGCGAACGGTGCAACTGCACCCAGCCCCACACTTAAAGAGGCCCTGCACTCTCTAATAAATATTTGTCGTGCTTATAAAGTACACACATTTTTTTAAAAATACCAATGTGTCACAGTGAGAGCGATTGCTTTAGTTATTATAATTAAATTTTAAAAATTTTTGGCGTGTAAGAGGCAAGCACACACTTTGCACCGGACTCCGCAATTTTTCTAGCCGTCTTTGGTAATTAAAATTTACTTTTTTATTCATTTTAACTGTGTTATTATGCACCAGTATCATGTGTTTTGTTTTGGAATTATGCCGTGAACATCGTATCCGAGATTCTTGTGAGTTTTATCCTGCAATATCTGTGCGCATGTGTATTTTTTGTGTGCACACATGTGAGTTATTTATGTGTCTGTTTTCCATTTGTATTTATGTATTTTTAAGTTATTTTCATTCATATTAAGATTAGGCAATATTCAGTGTATGTAATGTCCTGTATATTCACCCTTTCATGACCAGAACACCCATAAACAGACTTGTTTTCTTTGTTTGGATGTCATAGGATACAGTGGCAATGACTTAAACCTAATTTCCCTTATTACATGAAATCTTATGAGAGAAAATTCCCCTTTTTTGTCACGAGTGATTTTAGTGGCGAATCGGAACGTAACCTCTCCTTATATAATGTATTTTTATGGAGAAAAATTCCCCAGTATTTGCTGTTACGGTATTCGCAACCATTTTCTGGTACGTAACCCCCACGAGTAATGGGGACCCACTGTGTTCCGGCAAAAGTATACCGAGAAACTGATAGTAAATTTTTAATGACAGAACTGTTTATTTCGAGTAACAATAATAAACATAAAACTCAATACAAGGTACAGCTTTAATATTATAAAAATATTACATCATCTCAATCTTGAAGATGCACAAACAGCAGTTAAACCGCACATTTAAATCCTAAACGTTTGCTTGGTTGTGTAGCTATGCGTATACTTTGTAGAATTCTTGGTCTTTTGCAAGTATAAATGTAGATGCAAGCATGTTGCAGTAAATTTACTATCGAAACTCGCAATTTTTAAAACTTCACCAGAAATCTTCATGTATGATGCGCAGTCCCTTTTTTACTGACATTTTGGAAAAATAGGTGGGCGGGTTACACATATGTGATATTTTTTAAGTTTCACCACTGTTAGAGATCGATCGTGATCACTAGGTATAGTTCATTTTGATAGTATCGTTAGCAGCTGACATCAATTGAATTATATGAAACTTAATTTAGTGGGACAAGCTCTCTGAGAATAACAGTTTCTTATTGGTTGAAATTTTTAAAAAATCTGTCACATGGAATGCTCAAGAAGAATTGCATAGAATCTAAACAGTATGTATATATTTTTATTATTATGTTTATTTCTGCTTTTTTTTAAAACTTGGACTGTACAAGACTTTGATTTTGCCTGAAAACGATTTCATGAGAAGTATTTTAAAGTGAAAAAGTGGGCGTCGACTTATATGGCAAACATCAAAATTCATCTGAAATACTTACACACATAGACACTATAATTAGAATATGACCATTACCTGCAAGCTGTAAGCATGAGGTCAGCAGCTAACTGAAGTTCTTGAATCACCATTTCAGCAAATGCACAGCTAAGTTTTGCTCGGAACAAATTATTCTGACACTTTTTTATGTGCTTGGTTACCCGCTGGAAACAAATATAAGAAAAGTTAATAGTTTCACTTCCTTATAGGATACTAGGTAAAAAAATAATGAAAAATTCAATATACACTTCATTAACAAAAAGCTGATTGATATAAAATGCTCATTCACAGTAAGTATGCTTTAGCCCCTTCAAAAACATAAGAAATTTTGATTGATAATATAGATAGCTTCTATATCCAGAATAATTAACTACAGCTACAATTAATGTCAGAGAGAAAGAGACTAAATTAACCCATTCAATGCGGCATGATTGGAATTCCAGTCATGGTGGTTCAATCGAATAGCGGCATGACTGGAATTGGTTTTAAATTAGTATTCAATTGATGAGCATTTGCGTTTAACTCTCGTATTACTGCTACAAGTTTCCATTCTGTTGGAGAGAAAAGTTGTGTGCGCTAAGATAAAAACAAGTTGGTTTTTGAAAATACATTTGTTATACTTTCAACTTGTTAACAATATATAAAAATTTATCCTTTTAAGTTTGTACTAAAAGTTTTTTAATAAATTTTATTAACTGCCAGAACTCCAACAAAAAAAAATTCATAGCATTTTCACTGATTATAACAGCATTTCTATCACATATAAAATCTGCTTCTTGCAATGCTATGAACTTTTGTAAAGCATCATAATGCAGGAATAATTTTTACATTAAAAGCATCTCACTGCAGCATAACAAAGTAGCAAATAAATCCAACAGATGTCACAGGACACTCAAAATATTACAGTTTTTTTTCAGGAAAGTGACTCATTCTGGGCACAAGGCATTCTGAGCCTGAAAGATTTTAAATATAAATTCTATAAAAATAATCACATTTTTTATTCATTATAGTCATTATTTCCTTTATATTCTGTGTTTTAATTTTTCTCACTTCTTTAGAGAAGCAATAAATAAACGAAAACGTGTTTAAACTATCAGCATAAAATTATGTGAAGAAATTATTGTAGAGGACTGAGATGATATAGTTTTAATTATCAATTAGTTATTTATCAATCAATCATGCTGGAAAGAGTCATAATCATTGTATGGCATAAAATTATTTCTCTGAAGAGATTTCTTCAAATATGACACAAAAAAAGGCCACCAGCACCATAAATGCACCAATTTCTGAACATACCCCAAAAAGATCCACAGAAAGGTTCTCTAGATCAACACCATCTGGGTCAGTTAGAAGTCTGTAGAGAGTTGAAGAGCCTCCACCATTGTTGCCTCCTACACCCTCTTCCCTAGGAGGCAAGTCCGAGACATCTCCACCTGATTGGCCTCTACCTGCTCTCACCACAAATGTCTCAGCATGACCCAACTCCACAACTGTTCGACCCACAACGTGACTTGAATCTCGGAACACATGAGCATCCAAAAGGTCGGACAAGGAATTGTGCAAGTAATCCTTAGGATAGAAAAAAATGGCATGACAAACGTTTGAGCCCACTGCCTAAACCACTTTGCTGTGCTATTTTGAATGCCCATTACTCTTCTACCATACGTATTTCTCCAAGAGTCAGCTTCAAAAGTATATTAAATAAGGCATATTAAAATAATAATTTAAGAAATATTAATTTTTTTATATGTAAGAAATTAAGAGAACTGTTCATATAAATACTAAATTTGTGTGCATGTAATGTAGCACTTGCAACAACTCAAAATAGATGACCGAGAAGAGAATAATTTTACACCTTAAACATTATAGATTGCTGTAAGATGAGAGATAACGTAATGATTTCCACAGCTCAGAGGTTAAAGATATGCAGTATTCTTACCCAATGGGTGGCAGGGTTCCACGACAATCCTGCAGTCATGACAAAACCAGGCCACGCAAATGGGTGTGGAGTAAGATGAAAAGATCCAGACCAATGCGCCACAACAACACCAAGTGAACTCAGTTCTTTGGCAGCTTGAACAGCACGATAAACATTACATATTGATGCTTCTGGACAACCGGCAAAACTGTAAATATCAATTATGTAGAAAACATTACACTTTAACCATTAGAGAATATAAATTAAATCAAATTCATCAAGAAAAGAAACAAACATCAAATTATAGCCTTGGTCATTTATAACAGAAGTATAATATAACAGTATAGGACTTGGCTTCTACAGGTTGCAAAATTCCAGAGATATTGCCCATACAGAGAGACTAACTGAATACATAAGTGATTTTTTTAGGAAGAAAAAAAGCACTAAAAAAGGAAATAAAAGCATAGAAAAGCCGAGATATTTACATCTCTTGAGTTAATAAATGCAGATAATTATGCAATGCACCTACCTGTTCCAACTGGCTGTTCCAGGACACAGCAAAGGCATGTTACCCTCCCTTTGGAATTTGGAGCTCCAGTCTAGAAAATCGTAGTCTGCCTTGACCCCCCAAAAACAAAAATAAAACTGCAAGTCAGTTGACAGCATAGTAGGAGAAAATTTCATAAAAGATGCAGCATATATTGATCACTTGTTACCAACTAATCAAAGTAACAGCAAGTTCGCAATAATCTAAATTTTAATTTTTTAGAATAATATATTTTCATTCAATCTTATACGTACCTATTTCCCTCTATTAATAAACTATATGTGTGTCTTACCTTAGTTTATTGTATAATACGGTCTGAAATCCTTAGATTTTGGTCATTCCAATAACTTGTAAAAGCTGAACATTTGACTGTATTAAAAAACTTAACTGCGAGCTAAGAAAATTCCCGTATGATTTGTTTTGCTATCATTGTTGTGTTTGTAATGTAAACAGATACTGTCATCCTGTTTCAAAGCAAGACTCAACTGGACACAATTTTTTGAGCCAAATGTAAAACAAATTTTTTTGCCAAAAATAACACCCAGGTGCACACTCCAGGGTACCTTTATTGTGCATGCAAAGTATCAGGCTTCTACGTTTCATGGTCTTGGAGCTGACACACACATAATGGCTCTTTTATTATTATTGAAGATTAAATGACTAAATCAAAATACAGACAAAGTGAATTACTGTGCAGACAATGAAAAATGATATCTAGTTCCACCAGTCTAAAAACACAAAGAAATATTGTATTCATTACATATTTATAAATTTTGCATATGTATGTAAAAGAAATTAAAAATACTGTAGAACTCTTTCAAAATGCACCTTAATATAATAAGAAACAAGAGCTGGAAATAAGAAGGAAATGCATCCATCTGTCACATCAAGAGACAATATTTGAATATTTTAAATATATGTACTGATTAAAAGTAAAAATAAAATGTAGAATATGAATAAGCTTTCATAGATTTTCACCTCATGCCTTTGCTTCATCATACTTCACACATGATTTTTATTGAACATGTCAGAAATATGGTTTTCAAATAAAGTAGTCCGTTGCACAAGGTGGGGGTTGCATTAATGGAAAATGCTGTACTGTTCAAATTCAATATCTCATGGAAAAATTGCATGTTTGTATATGCTGCAAGTTTTCTCATGTCACATACAGACATAAGAGTACAAGTGTATGACCAATTCAGGATCATGTATAATTAAATTTAGCATGTGTTGAGTAAATATGTGCCACATTTATTTCATCAGGTATAATCAAATCCACATAGGGGAAACCTACATTGGACTAGGGTTCACTGTATTATCATCACATTTAGGAAAAATAAAAAATGAAAAAGAATCAATACAAAAATTGTAAATCACTTTCTTTTTGGAAAAACTTTCCTTTTCGACATAAGCGAAACCCGTCAGAAAATAAATGAGCTTTTCGTTCATCCATACATGCACATAATACACAGATATATTGATAATGAAAAATATATGTTTTATATTATATAAATTAAAAAATAAACAAATAATTGTAGGAGAGTAATCACAGGTCAATGAAAATCTCCCTCATGACCCCTCGGCCTCTCCAATTTTTTTCCCAACAATCAGAGGAGTCATCAGTTACAGTCTCATTTCTAAGACTCCTACTGTGATGGTGTTAAATGATTTAACAATGAGCAGAAAATGATAAATTCAGCTGAGAATTATCGAGCTCACCTTATGATTGGAAAAAATTCAAAAACAAGCACTTAAAAATCAAAAGACTTCAAAAGTGCATACCTAATGCATTTTCATAACCTTGCTGTGGCTAGTGCAGATATCTGAGAAAGTACTTATTAAACATCAGTGACTTTTTATTTTCTTACAAATTTGTAAGAAAATAAAAAGTCACTGATGTTTTAAACCTTAATTATAAAAAATATGTCTATTTATTAGTTTTTCTAAGCATTGAAGGCCTGATTTGTCATTTCTTCTCCAATTTCAGATGATCCAACATAAAATACAAGGAAAATTTCCTTTCCTCTCTTTAGATATATAGGTACTCAAATGTGCCACATGCTTTAATTAATAAAAATTCAGTTAGCTTGGGTGGAATACCCAACTTCTAACCCTCGTAGCATACCTGAAAGCCATACTCCACAACAACAACATTAGGGGGTAAAACAGGAGGTCGAGGTTGGTAGTGAAGGGCGTTGCCACAGAGCATCAGGGTGACTGAGTGAGGCAGCGTGAGTAAATGCCACAATTCCTGTAAGCCTCCAAACCCGCCATCACCATCTTCCTCATCCTCTTCCTGCGATGCATCTTCTCTACCTTGGCGACCAGAACTAAACCCTGTTCTTGTAGGCTCAACCAAAAGACTGCTAAGTCTTGGTCCTACATGGACATACCTTTAAAAAAAATGTATATTTTTAGTTAGTAATAGAAAAATCTTTGGCAAGACTCATTTCCAAAAGATTTTGTATCCTTCATCAAGAGAAATTGTAAAAATAAGTTGGTTCATAAGATACAGACACAAAAGTGTAGACCAATTGCGGGAAAATGTTTCAGACCGTGAAAAAAAAAAGGGTGCAAATAGCCATCACAGTTTCTTTGTGTGAGCAATGGAGATCCTCTGCCCTCCTTCCAATTAAGAACATAACAAGCTATCTCTCAAGCTGTAGAAGATACTTCTTCTTCTGCTCCAGTTGATATGTCTTGGATCTTTGTATCTTTCTCTCAATCACAAGTGCTTTTAGAGCAGCAATATCAATAATGTTTAGAAACTGAAAAAATTACCATCTGTTGGTCTTTTTTCTCGCAGAGTATTCGTTGACATTTTGTCAAGTGTATCAATGCCACCTTTTTGGCATTTAAGTGAAGGATAATGTGAGGTTTATAGGCTATGTTCTTATCTTCAGTTTTCATACTGTGATGCTAGGTAGATAGAACAACTATTGCTCTTTTTTTTCTTTGGAACATAGGATACCAATGTAACATCATCATGAAAGGCAAAAACAGATGATTCCACTTCCTGAGATTTCAGAGAAAGTAGTTCATTAGGGATCTCTGGTTTCCATATCATTCTACAGAATGTAACACCTAGGAGCTCTAGATCTAGCTCCAACTGGTGAAAAAATTGCCACATCTTACACCATGGCCCTTTTTGAGGTTTTCCTCAGGGTTTTGCCCTTATTTTCCTAAATACGCCTGCAGATTCACTGTATAAGGCAGACCTGTCAAACCGATGGCATGCGGCCCTTTCTGTGCATAACTACAGCCCAAATACTCATTTCTGCCTCAACTAAAGCACTAATAATTTTATATATATATATATATTCGAGGTGCTACCCAAAAGTTCCGGGACTGTAGCCATAAACTACCGTATTACCTGAGGTTCTAATCGCCACCATCACCCTCAAAGTGGTCCACTTGGGAGTTGATACAATGATCCCAGTGCCTCTGCCAGTCATGGAAGCACCTCTGGAACTGTGATTTTGAAATGCTGTTCAGCACTTCCTGTGATTCCGCCTGGATGTCCTCAACGGTGTCAAATCTCCATCCCTTCATATGAATTTTCATCTTGGGGAACAGGAAGAAGTCGCAGCAGGCTAAGTCGGGGGAGTAAGGGGGATGGGAGACCACTGCCATGTTGTTCTTGGCCAAGAACTGCTGCACAGACAGAGCGAATTTGGCTGCAATCCGCCTCATGTTTAGTTCATCAGACAGAATTCGTTGACATGTCCCGTAGGACAGGCCAACAATGCTGCTGACATCTTGGATGGTATGCCGATGATCCTCGCAAATGACCTGTCGCACTTATTCCATGTTTTCATCCGTTGTGCTGATTGAAGGCTGACCAGAAAATTCGGAATCTTCAACAGACATTTGTCCACATTTGAAAAGCGAGAACCACTCGAAAGTCCGGGTTCTACTCATAGCCTCATCACCGAATGCTTGCTTAAGCATTTCATGTGTCTTAGACGCGGTTTTGTCAAACTTGAAGCAAAACCTGATGCATCTTTAATCATGCACTCTCTCCTCAGGTAATGTCCAATCCAGTTCACCTTCCTCTTTTTGATAGTATGTATAATCGTTCGCTTCTCTCCTATTCTTCGTAGTACTTCCTCGTTTTTCACCCTATATGTCCATTTTATCTTCAGCATTCTTCTCCATGTACACATTTCCAAGCTTTCCAAGTATTTTATATAATTTTTCCTTAGCATCCATGTTTCTGCCCCATACAAAGCTATACTACATACATAGCATTTTATCAACTTCTTGCAGACACCCTCCTTTATATTCCCTGTCAGTAGGGGTTTCTTTCTTCTGAAAGTGACTTTTGCTTTCGTTATTCTAGTCTTGATATCATTGGTACATTTTGCTTCTCTTGTTATGATGATTACAAGGTATTTATATTCTGAAACTTGTTCTAATGGTTTTCCTCCAATACTCATGTTCAAGCTTTCTTTTTTACTTGATATTCGCATGACCTTGGATTTTTCTGTATTTATTTCCATACTGTATCTTCTAGCTGTTATCACTAGTCTATTTATCATATCTTCTAGCTGTTATTACTAGTCTATTTATCATTTTCTATACTCTATATACACTACTATTATATTTACGAGTTGGTATTATTATTTGTTATGTTAGTTCATATAAACCAGACATGTCAAACTGGTAGCCCATGGGCCACATACAGCCCTAACTGTAACCCAAATTCTAATTTCTGTTTCAACTCAAATGATAATAATTTTATATTAATGCTTTATTTTTATGAAAAGGACAATATTTTGGCATTCTTACTAACAAGGGGAGAACCAAGCATCGACGTCACGAACCATGACCAAACTTCGCTGGTGGGTAGAAGGATAAAAATGTATTAACCCACATGCACACGCACACACTATGAAGAAAAAAACGAACTGGATATGGAAAAGATCGTTGTTCATACCACATATACTAAAAAATCTGATGTGGCCAACACATGACTTTCTCCATATTTGGGGTATAGATATTTAAATTATTATGAATAGCATTATAAGGCAAAATTATTATTTCGTATCGTAAAAGAATACAGTCGTCCTTATTGCCGTAAATTAGGTATATTTTGAATAGCTGCATTTGCAGAATTCACCGTTACATGGTGGTGGCACTGTATACTGGAAATTACAAAAAAGCTAAATATCTCTGAAATGGATGATGGTTCTACGAAAATTTGTTTCATGCTAAAGTGTTATATATGAAGTTTGGTAACAATATGGCAAGTACTTTTTGAGTTAGAGCACCCACAATCACACACACACACACGCGCGCGCGCACGCACACACATGCACACACACACATGCACACACATACACAGACATCATTCCGAAAATAGTCTAAACATGTTCTAGGGACCTCAAAAGCATCACAAACATAAAAAAACATTGTCCACCTAATTAATATAAATACACTGTACACACGCATAAAAGTAGGCCATGTGCTAGGTTCATTTATTGTACAACAATAATTGAATTATCGGTAATGAGTAATTCTACTTTTCATTAATCACTTTCCAATGAACTGTCCCCACCAGCACATAATTTTGGGTGATACTTGCCATAAAAACAAGGAAAAAACAGAATGGCCACACACCTAGCGCATTTTATGAAACTTTTCCCATCACATTTGCAATCACGACTGCATAGTTCTCTGAAGAAACACAACTCATTGACGTTCATGAACACACTTATTCTTTCCACAAGTTTTGAGGCATACCACACATACTGCAGCACAGGTGTGAAGTATGGCATAGAGAGCTGGTGATGCAGCAGTGAGTGGATTATGATCGCGTCCTCACGCGAACTGATTTCTCACCTCTCTTGAAGAAGAGATGTAGAATTTTGGATGCAGGCAATAAACTGTTTCACTTGCCTATAGAAACAGAAGTCGCATGACTGGCACAACAGTGTACATTTGGGTGGTATAACCTTTAGTTTGCAGGTTGGCACATCATTTTCATCAATGAATTTTTTGTCGTACATGGCTCCATTTGTTTGACCGTCCCAAGAATCTATTATCAGCAAGAAGTATCTATTCCCAACGTAAGGTTTTAGTACTTTCTGAAGAAACGATTCGTACAGGATCAAAGTCAATTTTTCTGATTTGGAACAGATGACAAATACATTTCCGTACTCGCCTTGTAATTCCTCGACTTTTTCACCCACTCTCGGTCCAAATTTGCCAGCTGGTTCTTGCATACACAAAAACACTACAGGCAGTAACTTGCCTGATGCAGTCAGCACATATTGTGCTGTATAGGAGTGAGTTATTTTATTCATATCTTTGACAGCAATATGCACCCATTTTTCCCCTTTATGGGATAATGTACACGAATTGCGTAATTTGTTTTTCTTAAAATAATAATTCAAGGCATATTTTCAGAAAAGAATAAAACTTATACCAAATAGTACTTCATCAACAAAGATAAAAAAAATGCAAGCATAGGGATTCGAACAACTAAACAACAAGCTTCAGCTTTATAATCTAGCACGGGGGTCTCCAAACTTTTTATTGAAAGGGCCACATTAGGCTTTATGTACGACAGCGCAGGCCACTTAAGACTTCTTCAAATGACTGATCGGGCCGTGTGAAAACTTCAAAGAGAAAGTTTCGAAGTGGAGGGGGGGAGGGGTGTGGGGGGGGGGGGGGGGGGGGTTGGGTATGGCTGGCAGGCCGGATTAAATCACTGGCCGTAGTTTGGGGACCCCTGGTCTAGCACCTTAGACACTCGACCATCCTGACAACCTAACAATACACTCTCTGCTAAGAGGTTTTAAGGGGTGCAGTAATCTTCAATAAACTTTGACCCCTGATTTCTTGTGAACTAATCTCTATGGAGCCGAAAGCTGAGATAGGTATGTTTATTTTTATCCTTCTATCCACCAGTGAAGTTTGGTCACAGTTCGTGACATAGATGCCTGGTCCTCCCCTTGTAAGATCCAAATAACTCATTTTCTAAATTGTTTCTTTTAATGGGAAAAAAGACATCCAATCTTCTAGATAAAATCAATTTCTATCCACTTCTGGCCCTCATTAAACAATTGCAATTCTGTGGCCCTTCTATATCACTCATCACTTTAATGCATGCCACATGCCTCTTCAAGTTTGACATGCCTGATGTAAAACTTTATTGTTACATTGCAACAACTTCAGTGAAGTTACTAACATACCGAAAAATAGCGAAGATTATCCTGATGTGGGGTATATTTGGACCCCATGAGATACATTTTTTTTCTAAAATGAAAAATTAAGTTATTAGATGAATATCAATTGCATGACACGTAGAAAGATGAGACTGACACAAAATAAATGATATAGCTCAAAAAACCTAACAACGCAATATTATAACAAAAGGATTGTATCTGGGGTCCAAAAATATCCTACCTTGGGATATGAAGGTTGAGAAATATCATTTCTACTACTAGTGTGAAAAGAGTAAAGACTTCTGTTATTTAATGAAATTTAATATTATCATTAACAATTTTGCTAACAAAAACAATTGTATAGGTAATTCAATGAAAACTAATACAGTTTCAAGAGTTTTTCAGTTTATGAGTCTCTGTAGTTATTTTACGACCCACAGCAGAGCCGGGACTAGGTATTTTGGTGCCTAGGCCAAACAATGTGAATTGCGCCCCTAACCTAAACCCTATATTTTATGACGTAAAAAATAATAATTCTAATTACTGTCTGCCCCTCACCACCTATCTCACTTTATCATGTCATTTCAAAAAATATTATTGTTGTAAATATATGTTTATATAATGTGGGAGTACATTGGCTGTACAGACTGTTAAAGTGCGTATGGAAAGAAAAACGTCCCGGAGGACTGGGGGAAGGGAATAATAATACCAATTTTTAAGAAGGGGGACAAAAAGGTATGTAATAATTATAGAGGAATCACACTTATTTTGCAAGTAGCAAAGATAATAGAAAGGATATTGGAAAGGAGAATGAGAGGTAAGGTAGAGACGCAGTTACAGGAGGAACAGTATGGTTTTCGAAGTGGTAGGTCAACAGTAGATCTCATATTTGCTATGAGACAAAGAATGGAGAAACAATGAGAGTATGGAAAAGATATGGAGATGACATTCCTAGATTTAGAGAAGGCATATGATAGGGTTCCCAGAGAAAAAGTCTGGGAAACCATGACAAGAAAGGAAATTGGAAAAGCAGCAATACAGATGGTGAAAGCAATATATGAAAACTGTTACAGCTGTGTACAGACCCAAGTAGGGAAAACAGGATGGTTTAGGAATGAAACAGGACTAAGACAGGGAAGCATGTTGTCACCCCTGTTATTCATAATGGCTATGGATGAAATTATGAAGGAGACAAAAGAAGCATATGAGGGCATGGAAATGAAGATGATGTTATTTGTGGATGATATCGTAGTATGGGGAAATAACAGCAATGAAGTGCAAGAACAACTGGATGTGTTAAATGAAAAAATTATGAAATGTGGTATGAAAGTTAGTGTGGAAAAGAGTAAGTCAATGGTAATGACAAGAGGGGAAAGAGAAGGGAAAGGTATTATAACAATGGGGGGTCAGAATCTTGAAATAGTGGAGAACTTCAAGTATCTGGGAAGTGAAATAATGCAAAATGCAAGACCAGACAGGGATATTAACAACAGAATACAACAGCGGAGTGTATTTTACCAGTGTGTAAGGAAATTAATATGGAGGAAAGAAATCCCAAGAAAGTGTAAAGAGTAGTAGTAGTAGTAATTAGGTTTTTACGTGCGTCAACAGCTAAGGTTATTTCGCACCGTCAAATTCTCTTAGAGAAAATCAACATACAGCACAACATCCATGCCTGAAGCGGGATTCGAACCTGCGACCTTTGGGTTAGAAGGCAGGCGCACTGCCTACCAGTCTAACCTGGCCGGCAAGTGTAAAGAGATAATGTACAAAATGTACTACGCACCCATACTAACATATGCTGCCGAGACCTGGACGATGACAAAGAGGGAGGAGAGTAAAATACAGGCTAATGAAATGAAATTCTTAAGAAGTATGTTAGGAAAGACAAGGAGGGATAGATTGAAAAATGAAGATGTTAGAAAGGAATCTGGAGTAGAAAAGTTGAATGAAAAAATTGAGAAGAATAAATTAAGATGGTTTGGACATGTGAAGAGGATGGAAGAGGGAAGGATACCGAAACGGACAATGGAAACTAAAATGGAGGGGAAAAGGGCCAGAGCAAGATGGATGGATTCAATCAGGGACAGTGTAAGAAGAAGATACCTGGACTGGAACAAAATGATGGAGGAGGAGTGGTGGAGAGAGAGAGAGAGAGGAAGGTGGAGAAGTACCATCCACACCCCATCCCGGTTCGAACTGAATAAGGGGAAATGATGATGATGATATAAAATATCTCTCTATATTATAAAATCATAATGTCATCATGATGTGTAACGCTCTAATTTTGTGAATAACTCGATTAGAAATAAACTTACAATTAGAAGCCTGAAATTTCTCAGGATATCAGTGTTGATGAATCTTTACGTTATGACTAAAAGAATTTCGACTCCGGAGGATGAATGTCGTTTCCCATAATATTACACGTAAAAATCACCTTTTTGGTTTGAAGACTTTCATTCTTTTACGCTTTAAAATATCTTAAAATTAAGTTATCGACACGAAATTTGACCTAAAACACACCAAAATGAAAGGATTCTTATTCTTACCGTCGATTACTCTATCTCATTCGAATTCGCTCATATTTTGAATTTATACTCGAGTTTTGGTAAATTTTTTAACATTTCAATGATAAGATTCCATGGTTACCGGTATTGTTGTCCTCAGTAATTTCCGTGCCTATGCACTTAAATAAAGGCTTAAAGATCGAAAACAAGATTAAAACTTGCTCGAAATGACCGAAGATATGAATTTAATGCAAATAAATCGAACGAAGTATTCATGATATTTATATTTTTTATCTATATTACTAAAATCCTATTTCTGGTCGTCTCTCTCTCTCTTTAACACTCTATACCTCAGCCAATTATAATCTCCGGGAATTTCAGCCCTCTAAGTTTATTTCTTATTGATTTATTCAACTAATTTTCTTAATTTGTTATTAAAACCAAACATACATCCCTTATAAAATATATTCATTGAACTCATATTCAAAACATATTCCCGAGATGCGTTCCTGAAAATGTGGTCGAATCTCAACAGTCAAATGTTGAATCAGCACAAATTTGAACAATTTAGAGCAGAAATAACAATGTCTTGACTGAAACTAAACCTCTTGTGGTTGGGCGGGCCGAAAATTACTTTGCGTAAACTAATTCCTAATTCGACCGACCTATCAGCTGGGTCGAATAAGTGGGTTTCGACAGGTCGAATTCTCGAGTTGGTCGAATCTCGAATGGTCGAATCTCGGGAGTCGCCTGTATATACATATAATCACAATTTTGGCACCCCTAGAATGATGCGCCCAGGGCAAGAACCCCACTCGCCCGGCCCTGACCCACAGTTTACCCAACCCAGCTGTAGACATTGAAAATTTCCTTATGGAAGATTATCATTTGTCAAATGTTTTCACAATCATAATATTTTCTCTATATACTTCATAAATAAGAAAGTAAAAACTATCTCTAAAATTTAAAAAATTCCATAAATATAGAATAAGTGATTAAGAAAGCATATTATTATAACTTTTGAGATAGATTTAAAGGCTTAAATAAATTGTCAATTGTCCCACAGATGCAAACCATAAATAAACTTAACTAGCACTGATATACATAGATGAGAAACCCTTAACATGCTATGTCTAACATAAATGTCAAGAGAGAAGTGATTAAAACATAATTGACTACTGACATCAGGATAGCATTAAATACATCTAACCCAGCATATTTACCTGAGCGTCGGAAAAGTCGACAGAATTTCCTGAAATGAGGGCCACATATCAGAGAGGTCTTCATAACACAGGTGAGCATCGACTTCCAATACTGGTATGAGCTCAACAAAATGATCTTGGCAGTAACGGTCAATTGTCACCATTTCACTATTTGAAAATTTTTAAAAGTTGCTGGATTAAAATCAAGCAGGAAAATTTCAACAGCTCTGGAAATAAAGACCTAATATGAACTCACCTTCTGGAATAGCAAAGTTGCCATTCTGAGCTTGGCAGTAACCTTGTATATAGATGCAAATGACTCACTTTCATGGATGACCATAAGTCAATCATGTGGAACAAATAATCCTGGAGCAAAGAAAAATAGATAATTAAGTATAAATACTAAGATAACAAGAAAAAACTTCTAAACTACAAATTTTGCCTAATCAAACAACTCCAGCACAATGTTGATGGTAAAAATATAATTTTTATTTGCAATGATATATTTACTTCTTACTTATAATAAAAACAAAAGCCAAGATGAATGAGTAATGTTTCATGATGTTCACAAAATGAACTCTCATATTAATTATAACACCCTTCTCTAATGAAGGTAATTGTGAATACTTTGCATATTACTTAACAATGAATTTTAATGCTACCATTAACTTTAACTGAAAATAAAATAGAATGGGTTTTATCTGAAAGATATACAAAATAAGTCCGTAATAGTATAATATTGCAACTGAAGGTAAAATCCTGTCAGTTAGGTACAAAGAATACAGTAAGGGATGCACATAATTATATCAAAACTCAAATGGTTAATTATTATTTTTAATTCATGACCCATTAGTACATTAAGTATATGTACAGAGGTTAATTAATACTCCCTGAAAACTTCACCATCCACTTTTAGATACAAAATTTACTTTAACATACAACCAGTTCTGTCCAAAAACCGCATAGAATTGATATCCTCAGTAGGTATATTCAGTGTCAAAGAACAAGGGTGCGACTTATGTGCAAGTAAATACAGTATACTACTACTACAATCTGGACGATATTACTTTGGGATTGACGGTTGAGGCAGCTCGGGTGTGATGTTGCCAGCATGTGCATAACAGATGCCCCCAGACCCGTGCGAAAACCACGTTTCAAATATCTTTGTAACTGATAGAGAGAGAAAGAGAAGAGAAAGCATCCCAAAACGTGACCAACGAGAACCAATAGGAATGAAGGAGGCAGAGCATCACTGGGCTCAATTTCATTCTCTCTCAAGCCTCCGTCGTGTCCACTTCGAGTCTCTCTGTCCTGTGTTGCCTTTAGCTTCGCGAGTCCACCGAAAGGTGCATTCCAGTGTAATAGATATGGCAATGCCGTTTGAGTTCTCTCCCCAGAAGACGTCCCCCCACCTCCTAGCAGCGGAGACACACGAGCGGTCCCGAGTAAGTATTTTGTTTGCAGGGTACATAGCGGCAATGCAATGTGGTTGCTCTTAGCAACATTTCCCTCCCCTCCACCTGTGATTGGCTGTGAGAGAGGGGAGTCTTTCCCGCCAAGCCCATACCCCTCCTCTTCCCGAAGTTTCAATAGCAAAGAAATTTCATCCAGACTGTACTATTGAGGATGTAATAATAGCTAACCTATGAAAATTAAACTTGCTTGGTTCCTACTAACCATTGTTGGGATTCGGCCCCGAGGAGAAATATCAAGGAGCACGCCTCTATGGTGAAGCGTTGGCCAATCTTGAATAAGCATTGACTGGAGGCCAGGGACAGTTCCTCGGGAAACGTCCCCTCCCTCTGCTACTTGCTCTAACTCTCCTCCCCTCTCAATGTTTTGGTCAGGGACTTCACTATGATGAGAAAGCCTCAAAAGCTGCACAAATGTACATATAGCATAGTGAAGTCCTGCTAGGCTTGCAGCAGACATTCGTACCTAGTTAAAATGAAAAGAATATATAATACTACGCTATCATTGTCTATAATTTACCAAGAAAAGCATCTAAAGAAAAAAATGAAAATTTTTACGTATAAATTTTATGTACACGTTAAGAAAATAGGCATATTCCGTGCGATGGAGTATTTGAAACTAAACAGTCAACTATGATCGAACGCACATCATAAAACAGCGAAGCACCATGACCTCTCCATCTACTAAAAATTTCTTCCATACCCTATATGTTGGTGCATAAATATGCGTATTTACAGTATTTACATAATTTTAGTATAATTACTAAATACTGCAAAACGTTTGAGAATTGCCTCAATTTCAGCATCACTACAAACACAAAAACATGAATGGCATGAGAAAGAACAATGACCTTAAGGCATCCACTAAGGCAGTGCTCTCCAACCTTTTTTGCTCCGCGGCAAACCTTCATGCATGCTTAGAAACATCGTGGCACACCAAACCACCCATAATTAATTTCACTGCGTAAATACACTTTTAAAGAAAGACTAGCATAAAACAAATAAAAGTCACAATTATATCAGATTGCTATGATTGGTAAAGTAATAGTCAAATAATTGTAAAATTATATTGTAAATTAAGTACGCACAATTCAACGTGTAAAATTTTATGCTCTTCGACAGAAAATTTGGGCTTGCCTTTTTGGTACAAAGATGCTTTATATTTTGCTCACTAATAGAAAGAGCTTGAAGAACCTCTTCATCTAGATTCTTTAAACATGTCCTTTTAATATTTTTAATATGGGTTGAAAAACAACTAAATTTGCGTAAATACGTTGTTGAATTTGGGATGTTATATAGATGATATTCAGATAATGAAGGATATACACCTTTAGCTTTTAGCCAAAATACATCTAAAGGTAGAATAATAATTTTAAGTTGTATGATCGTTACTAAGGTCTACAATTCCTCTCGCAGTTTCAGAACAAATTCTTTGGATGATAAAATGTATGCGAATTTGTTTGTTCCAAATGCTTTTGTGAAAATTAAAGATTCTCAGAGTGTGCGGCACGCTAGTGCCTTCCTCACGGCACACTAATGTGCCAAGGCACACTGGTTGGAGAGCAATAAGGGACTAAGGGAAAATTACCTAAGTGATAATTTATGAACAGATGAAAGGAGAAGGTACTGTAGCATACATACATGGGTGCTTCATCCAATATGGTTTAAAGTAGTTCAAAGCAAAAAAAAAGTTAAAATAAAATTTATCATAAATACCCTTAATCGTAGGATAATCACCTTCTGAGAACTAATGTGGATTTGGTATGCATCAGGAGAGGTGAACAATGCATCATTGACAGTGCACTCAACTTGACATGGTGTCCACCGGCCACAAGAAGGCTGAACATCTCCAATTTTGACATCATGGCCAAGAGCCAATAGAGAAGGACGACTTACATCCCACACATCAAGTATCCTGGAAAATATAACCAATACTTTGCATCCCACAATGTGAATACATTGCTGATTAACTACAGATAACTGTATAATTATACAGCAATGATTCCAAACTTTTTTTTGCTGTGACCCTAAATTGACCACCAACAGGTCCTCTTGATCTTTAAGCTTTTGACAAAATTTAAATATGTATGTAAATGTATATAAATATTAATACACAATAAGAAAGCAAAATTGCATCAACAACACCTATACCACCACAGGAAACAGTATCCTCCTCACTGTGAAATATGAAGTATTTTTCAAAATATTTTTTCTTCTGATGACCATTTGAAACCCTACAGAGGACTCCCGAAACCCTAATTTAGGTAACAACCTGAGGTTGGGAACAATTGTTATGTACAATTAAAATATCTCTATGGAGTTAATGGTATTTATTGGTAATTTTCAGTTTGTCAAGTTTTTTTTAGGCTTATAACTAATTTTTTAGATGCATCTTATATAAAACTTTTTTCTCATAGATTTATTCTCAAAAAGCAAGGGTTATATGCAGGAGCAGCTTATCTTATAATACAAAAATGTTGTTCTGTAAGGAACGCAGGATGGCCGACAGCGAAATTTAATTAGACCACTTGAAAATAAGTTTTGTCAGTTAGCTAATACTGAACGCATTCTATCACAATATATTTTTGGTAGTTGTTAATATTCAAGTGGCACATTTATTTGTTAATTTAAATATCATACCTACCTATGAAGAAAATAACAAATATTTAAAAAAATAATCATGCTATCAGAAATACGTGATGATAAACGACAAGTTGTCGTTATAGTTATTAGATCGGAAATAAAATTGCAAATGACATACAGATCATATTTATACTTCTTAATATTAAATTTGGTTGATATCGGTTAAATGGTTCTCGAAATAACTCTATTTAGTATTATAAAATTCATGTAGCTCTTCATGTAAAGTGGTCGTTGATGTGATTACATGATACCATATCTCAGTTTCGATGATCACTGCACTTCACACATTAAATTAATTTTATAGTAACGTAATTTCACTTATCTTTCTTTCGGCAAAAACGATGGGAATTATATAATAATAAACACTTTTGTTTACGAAACGGTTTCAATGATAAACAATGTTTTTTTTTTGACAATAAGGATCTCCAATAGTATTATTCATTGAACTACAGCAAATTAACTTATTAATAAAGTATATATTTGGATAAAAAAGATCAAAGTAAACAAAAAGTATCTACTATCTCTCATTAATGAATACTGTACAAAGTACATTTATACAATGTATAATAATGTGAAAGTTATTATATTGAAACATTTGAAAATAGTTCCTTAGGAATAATTTACAAATATTGATGTTGACCCATAACAGTTCTAAGGCTTATTACTTTCTGGAGCATTCGGGTATGTGGAATTTATATTAATTTTTTACATTTTAGTGCACATAAAAGTTGGTGTAATTAATTTTTATTTTATTTTAACGTAATACTTAATTCACGAATACCCATCATATTTGACGGGCAATTACACTAGTATATAATAATGGTATATTATTTAAACATGTTTATAGAAAAAGCTACTGCAGAGATGTCACTGACTGAAAAATAGTAACATATTAAGAACTTACAGTTATGCTATTGAAAAGGAGATTTAAGATAAGGCATATTTCAAATAAAACAACAAAGTATACCGATGCATTGAGATGTTTCCCTGAAGAATGGATATATGAAGCTCTTTTCCTGGATAAAAGTCCATGCTACCATCTAACTCAACTATCCGCTGAGGTTGAGGCCAAAGAAGATGGCAGCAGCCATGAGTCACTAAAGGCCTCACAGGTGTGCTCATGTGGGTGCGGACCAGGTTCTCTATAACCTAAAGATAAAAATACAGAAAAATAAAACATCAAATTAAAACCTAAAGATTATGAATATAAGAGAAAGTCTATCATAAGTAAGCGATTAATCTAACTCTATAATAAAAAGATAATACAAAAGAGGGTGTTGATGAAGTTTGTAATCAGACAGGTATATGCTGGACATAATTCTAGAAAAACAGAAGACAAACTCTTGCCTTAACCAGGAGTCGAACCCAGGTCCTTACACTTGCCAGAAAGATATTATAACCACTGAACTACCAAGACAAACTAGTTCTCCCTCTTCAGAATAAGATATTTCTCGTGCTGATGTCAGGCTACCCAAACAAACTTCCAAGATGAATGCACATTTACATCTCAAAGATGAGATGGCCAGATAAACACAAATGAAAGTGTATAATTCACATCTCACCTTTGAGATGCAAATGAGTTTTCTTCAAGCATTCCTCACTGATGATATTCATTTGAAAGAAGTTGATACTAGCTTGGCTAGCTTGACCTCAAGCATGAGAAATACCTTATTCTGGAGCAGGAGAATTACTCTGCTACAGTAATTCAGCTGTTACAATATCTGCCTGGCAAGTGGAAGAACCACATTCGATTCCCTGTTGAGGCAGAATTTTTCTCCCACTTTTTTGAGATGATGAATGATGTAGAAGGCAGAAAAAAAGCTCCAGAGTCAGTTTCAATAAGATTTCAGGCCGATACTTGAGAGCTCTCATTTCCTGACCCTGATGATGGTTACATTGTAACCTAAATACATATCAGCCCAAAACCTTATTGAAACTTACTGGCTTCAGATCTTTTTCTATCTTCTACATTAAAATCTACCAGTGAAAGCTAATATTTTCTTTTCACGATGAATGATAATTTAACAAAAATTTTTATCAACCTTTGCTGAAACCAGATGAAATAACATGTTTTCCATCTTTGAACACCCAGAAACCAAAAATCTTATCAGAATTGCACCTCAAAATTTTTATGAAATGTTTAAACTGAATGGGTTTAATTTTAGTCTTCCTCTTAAAATGAGTATGATCCTACCACAAAAGCCTATTTTAAAAAAATTCTCAAAAACTTGAACTGACTTTGGAAACAAAAAACAGAGCTAATTGAATACAACCAGATAATGTTATAAAATATTAACTTTTTAAAGCAAAAATAAACTCATGCTTGCTAAGCAAAACATTGTGGATAAAAATTAAAATTCTGGCTACATATCACATTAATATTAGTCTTTGTCATTCTATCACATTGGTTTATATTCTACCAATCACATTTAAGCTTCATGCACACTGTCCATATGATATTATATTTACTATAAACATAGAATATAAATTAGTAAATACTGAGTGTTAGTTGATAAAGCAATGAATGTGTAAATAAATAACGTATATTTTAAAACAAAACTGCTTTAAATTTCAATAAAAGTATCTTCAATTTAACTAACAAAAAGAGGAATCCAAATTAATACACTGTAGAAGAAGTATTACAAGCAAATGTGTTTCATTTTTAGTTTAAATAATATTAATGTTTCAAAAATAGTATATCTGAGTTTAGTTTCATCAGAATATAACTAAAAAGAAGGCTTTTCCAATTTTTTTATAACTAAAAAATTAGATAAAAGTGATAATAAACTATCTTTATATCACAATTTGTTTTTCTTTTGTATATTTCCACTTTATAAGCTGTTTTCGTTACTTAAATACGTACAATGAAAAATAATTTCGTCTTTTTTAATTTTGATTTTAACAGTCAATGTAAAAAAGCTGAGCATTAGCAGCCCTGGGGCATAACCCCTAGTGTATTATTATAGGCATGATATCTTTAGCCTTTGCCCAATTATTCAAACGCATAAACACTGACCATCACCTGGTCAATCCTTGGGCTTAATTCAAGGGAATTTTGTGAGGTGTATGTAGGGACTGGTGCAGAAGCTGAGGGTGAATAATTGTGGCTAGTTGAACGTGAAAGTCTCCTCTCAGAATTGTGTACAAGAGCTCCAACAATATCTTGCTGTAAATCCCGCCTAATGTTTCCATAAGAATCCACAGATGTGCTTCTCTTGTGAGATGCTGAGTGGTTGGGTCCTTGCCCATTCACCAGGTGAGCAGTAAATCGTTCCATGAGTGCCATAAGTTCAGGTTTTCCAGCTGCTAAATCCAAAGGAGTCTTTCCCGCAAATTTACTGAAATCGAGAAAATCAAAAAATAAGAAAAACATTCATAAGGAGAGCCACATTTCAAAGAATTTGAAAATGACCCATGTGGAAAAATATTTCGTTTATGCATTGAAATAAGGTGAGCATGACCTAAGTTATGGTTTGAATAAAAACAACTCCCTTGCCAAAATACCATATATTGCAGTGTTTAAGTCGACCTGGCATATTAGACAATCTCGACTTTTTGGCTTGAATATAATGATTAGGCATATATTCACTGTATAAGTCGACCCTCATTGTTTCACTTAAAAACACTTCTCATGAAATTTTTTTCTGTCAAAATTAAGGACCTGTACAATCCAAGTTTTAACAAAACACAGAAATAAACATAATAATAAAAATATATAAATATTGTTTAGAGCTGGAGCTATTTCGAACATTTCAAAACTGTAAACTAATCTTATGATGACAGTACTGTTTCGGTAAATGAACATGTTTTCCTTACCAATTCCTTTACTCCATCATTGACTTTCTCCTTCATAGTTATACATGGTAATAATATGTTTCTACCTCCTCCCTCCTTTGAGTCATTCCCACTGTCCTTAACTATCCAACCATCGTTACTCCTCTCCTCCCTAACACCTTTCATTCCCTCAACACACTTTCTCTATTTATATAAACAACGTGATTCTTCCCAGTCTTTTACCCAAAGACGACCTTTAATGTGTCAAAATCATGGATGTAATAAAGAAATTTTAAGTGGATATATACAACTTTCATTTCATTTTGCAGTAAGTAACAACAACCTTCATTCAGGGCGTTTTTATACCAGTCTGAACCAAGAAACACTCTTGAAGTTAAATAGATGTGATTCATAGTGATTTATTATGTTTAAGAAGCTATTTACGAATGTTTTATCATGTAACATTATTATATTACACTGCAGTTTCAATAATAACAATAAAAATATTACACGTACCCTTTCAATGCCTGAATTAACGGGTTAGATCCAGTGTGAAGAAGTTCCTCCACAATTTCAGGATCACCACGAGCTACAGCATCATGAAGTGGAGTAGCACCGGAAGCATTCATAGCATTTGAGTCAGCTCCTCTATCTACAGATGAATAATATTTTTGTTCACACAGAGTTAACTTATAACAAAACAATGTTTTTTTTTTAATTTAAACAATTCTCACCAATGAGGCATGACACAATATCCCTATTCCCATAACAAGCAGCCCAATGAAGAGGGGTATTTTTACTGTCCTCACTGTCCACCGAGTTTATGCAAATACCAGCAGCATTCAACTGACAGACACGTCCAACTCTACAAGACCAACAAGAAATAAGTCAAGGCCAAAACAAACTACCTGAATTTCTGAAAGGTAAAATAAAATGCTACTCACTCCGAGCTAGCAGTTGCCCTAAGTAGTTCATCCACGTATATCCTTCGCATATTTTCTGACGAGATGATATCAATCGCATTTTCTCCATTTTCATTTTGAACCCCTGGATCAGCACCACAAGAAAGAAGGGTTCGGACAACATCTCCCTGGTTCAGCTAAAATAAATTAAGAAAGAAAAGCTCAGGTTTCTTACGTCTATAAAAATTTACCATCCAGGCTAATATTGAAAATTTTTTAATCTGCATACAAGCAAAAATGTTGTTTGAATAAAACTACAACTAAAAATCATGAAGAAAAATTGTTGTGTAATTTCAACATATGTTTGTATTATACTTTTAAGTATAAAATATGAAAGAGAATAAATTCATAATTACTCTCATCTATACATCGACTTTACACCATCCACACTACTCTCTTTTTTTTTAAGTCTCTCTCCTTCAACTTTCTTTCATAGCCATTTCCCACTTCAAGCCTATCATTAAAATGCCTTATTTTTTTATTTAATAATGTTGATCATACACCTTTTAATGGCTACATTTAACATAGCATAGATCTCTTCATAACTCAGCCATACAGACTGAATTAACTGCCCAAATTCTGCACACTGTGTAATTATTAACTAAAATAATTTCAAACTTATTAATACCAATGTTTTCCCCACTACATAAAACTATAAATTCATGTTACTTTTAGAAACTTTTGAAGGATTAATCATGCCAAAATAACCAACTATGTATCTCATCACAGGAATCACTTCAAAGAGGGCAAAAATAAGCACAGAAGTTGCAGCAGGATTTAAGTGTTATAATCAAGAAAAAGCACACTTGGTAAAGATTTGAGGTTATCTTGGTAAGGAAATTTATCAATGATTAAGATTCACAATATTTACATAGTCATTTGGCAGACTGCATTTAAGATAATCTGAATGAAAAAACTTACTTCCTTATTATAATCAGCTTTTAAAAAGTACAAAGCTTAGTTTAATCATAAAAAGATAAGTTACAAATATTATAATGCAACAAGTTATTATTTTCTCTTTCATTTCAATTAGTAACAATAAATCATCACCTACTTTCCTCATCATACATTAAATAATCCTCTAAACCTGAACTTTCTATTTCTATAACTATCTTCCCTCATTGTTTTTGTTATGCTACCCTCTTATAAATATAATATAATACAAACATATTTAATGTCTGGTTCTTAATTTAAAAACTTCCAGCTCTCTGTGTGAATTTAAGTTGCTGGATTATTTGGTGATGCGCTTTGAAAGTTGTTCCATTATATATAGATACTTATTAAATTTTCAACATTACATATTTGTCAATAAAAATAACATCTTTATTCAAACAAAGGCTGTGACAGTTTAATGGAAAGATTCATTAAAAGTGTTTGCATTTTTCACACAATGATGTTATCCATATAATCTACAGAATCATTTTCCAATCCGACAATGTAATAATAACACACAAATTAAGCTTTGACAGAAATTAACGTAGAAAATATGTATTTTGGCTATCACTTGACAAATG
The DNA here is from genome assembly GCA_036926305.1 of Uropetala carovei. NCBI lineage: Eukaryota > Metazoa > Arthropoda > Insecta > Odonata > Petaluridae > Uropetala > Uropetala carovei. The sequence continues at coordinate 8,111,492 of JAXCHB010000069.1, forward strand.
AAAGGTAAAAAGCATAACTCCACAAAGCAAAAGAAACGTATTTTAAAATATGGGCGGTATAATAAAACTGAAAAACTACACTAGTTTCGCATAAAATTTCAGTGAATGATACATAATTCAATTGCTTAAACATACAGAAACGTTTCTCAGATAATTAAAACGATTTACCATTTCATACAATATACTAACGAGTTACTTAACAAAAACGCCGAGTTTCTTTGACAACATTTGCATTGGAACGCCTTTCTCGTCCGACATGATTAACTCAACCTTAAAACTATTTAAAACGAGAAATTAAACTTGAAGATGCTTGTATTTATGATGTTTTGAACATCTCAAAACATTACCAATGAACGATGAATTCCTAAACTAATTCTCGATAACAAACAAATACGAACGGTTTCAGTAAACTTGACGAAATTTCACTGAAACGAAGTTACGTTTCAAACATATCTGTACATTTACCTTGGTGGCCAGATACAAAAACGTTCCATCTTCTAACAACGGTCTATTCAACACACTTTCTTTAGTTAAACCGGATTCATTTTCCACTTCACCTAAAGAGAACATATATTTTAGTTAATGAAAATATTCATTCCGAACGAATAAAAATGAAAACATCTAGTAGACTAACACTTGTCGCAGGCTTCTAGCAGAGTTCTGATAATATCAGTCCTTCCGAGTTCAATTGCAGTTTTAATGTCATCACAAATTTCCTTCAACATTTTTTAATAATTTCATTATAATATTTGACTATTTTGTGACATTTTCTATGATAAAAAATTTACACAGGTAAATTATACGAATTTATAAAACACCTTGCTTATAAATTATGACAAAATCGCACCAACTTTAGCCGGTGGACTTATTACCGATATATCGAAGTGGACGATAGGCAACGTAGGTAATTTAAAGTTTTATTTTCTAAGCCGTGTAAGGAAAAAGAAACACTGAAAGAACTTGATAATAAATATTTATATTGAATTCAATGGTTGATGACTTTCATAATAACTCAGATACCTTATTGAGCTCAAGAATGTCATTCGAGCTTTTAACAATGTATAGATGCCAACGCAAATGGCAAACTCAGCACAAAAAAGTACGTACGTACGTACGTGAATTACAAAATCTCCAGAGTATATGAAAACAAAAAAGTATTAATACTATGCTCTAATATGTTAGATTTAAAAAGATATTGCTGGGTAGACATAACTTGTTCCTTCTGTTTTACTGGGGGATTGCTACATACTGAAGAGTTACAGACGTCTACAATATAATAAAAGTTAGCATATCTTTGTGACCCTAAATCCTCTATTACGACATTGACCTAACTTCAATATTTTTAATGCCTTTCAAACATGACGTAATGAACAAAGGAACTTCGAAAACATGACGTAGAGTCGATCGTTCGGAGGGGTTAGAAGGACTGAGAAAACGGTATAAGATACATCGAGGGAGTTTTGTAGTACATCGTATAAGTATTTCTTTAATATGACAACTCTTCCAAGAATCAATCTTGATGAACCACGATGGGATCAAGGTACATATACAGGAAGAGCGAAACATTTTTTTACCATAACAAATCCATTGAATTTGCTCATTACTCCAAGTGAATTAGAAAGAGCCAAGACAATAGTTCACGCATACAAGTAAGTTTGATTACCGATATTTTGTTTATATCCAACTGCTACACAGATAATAAAAATTCTAATTCGTTTTCTTACAGAGCTGGGGAAAGCCTTCCACAATTAACAGAGGATGACATATGGAAAGCCAAACATCTCTACGACTCGGCATTTCATCCAGATACTGGAGAAAAAATGAATATATTAGGAAGAATGTCTGCTCAAGTCCCCATGAACATGACAATAACTGGCTGTATGATGACCTTTTATAAGTATGTATGAAGAATCAGGAAATTCGTACTTGTCATTATAGTATGAATTTATTGGTGGCATAGCGTTATGCACTGATTTTCGTTACCAGTGCATCGATTTTTATTGTATTCGGAACTAGATTTTAAATTATGAGCGTTTATCGATTTTTCAGGACTACTCCGGCTGTTGTATTTTGGCAGTGGATAAATCAGTCTTTTAATGCATTAGTCAACTATACCAATAGAAGTGGAGATTCGCCGATTGCCGTATCGTATGTTATTGAAATTTTCTTATAAATTCTTTTTGAAAATAATTCCAAATTAATTTAATTCAGTATTCAATTATAATTTCAACTCTAATAGTATACATGCTTTTGCTTAAATGTGACTTTTTCATAAATAATGATAATGTTGTACAAATGATTTCATAATTTACCCTTTCCAACAATATTATCCAGTGGCGCAGCTAAGGAAGGAGTGGGGGTTTCCGAGCATTTGTCCCGTCTTCTCCCCTCAATATCACAAATAATTTGAGCTGTGACATATTTTGAATTAATTTTAAATTTAACTTGCTAATAAATATGTTTATTAAATGTCTCACGATTTAAAAAAAATTATAACCACCTTTATGAATTATTATTGCAAATTATCAAAGAAAAATTACAGTAATCTCGTTATAAACATGCCTTTTCTTATTTGCCACCCCCAGAGTAAATTCTTTGCTGTGCCACTGGTACTGTCAACATGATTCGATAATGCTTGTGGCATGTATTTTTTCAAATTAAATTTCACATTTATGTCTTGCAGTTAGTGTGGTCAGTTTTGGTAAATTACCATTTTGAGTTGTGCAAAGTAGATTTTCTTCTAAAGAAATTAATTTTGACAAGCAATATTTCAATATTTTTTGCAGGACTTTAGGAACTTCGTATGTTCTTGCTACTGGTGGAGCCCTTGTCACAGCTCTTGGTCTAAACAGCCTCGTTAAGGTGAAATGCATTATTTTTTTATTCATAAGTAAATATCTTGCCTTAATTTTTTGCATTGAATTTGGTCAGAAGACTTTTTTTGCCACGGAAATGCCACCTACACCCTTTGGATTTATCTCAAACTTTTATGCAAATGAAAAGATTAACAAGATAGCAGCTTTTATTGGTGCCATACTGAGTGATAAGGTTATCAACTGACGATGTATGATAAACTCTTAAGATTTAGAATCTTTTGGAAGATTTTAGATTAATTAAAGCCATATTTCCAAAATACCAGTAGAAATGTAATAATTATAGTGTGGAGGATAGGGCACAAATACATTTTTGCTGTAGTTTTCATAAGCAGTTGAGTGTTAGTAAGGAATTTCATAATGAAGTAATATCATTACTTTAAGGAAATAATTCGTGAACATTTTAAATAAAAGCCATCATCTTACATTTTTTGGTCACATTTTGCTTATTTAAGTTGTTTGCAATTGAAATAATATTTTAATTAGCTGAAATTTTTTAAAAGTACTAATTAAAAATAATTTATTTGGTTTAGAAAAATGATTAAATTCAGTCTTTAAAATGTTCAACTTAAAAAACAAATTTTCTTTGCCTCAGTTCTAATTGAAATAAACTTTCAAATCTTAAGTAGATGTTTTTAGTTATTTTTCTTTTGTAATTAGTATATGAATCATGCTTTGATTTGGCATTTCCTGGAAATATTGTAGGGCGAGAGGCTCAGTTTTCTTAAGCTTCTTTTATCTACAGAGATACACTTGCCCTCCAAGCAAAATTATTTGTTTGCATATTGAACCCTCGGTGTAATATTTGTCAAGGACAGATTTTCTATGCCATGTATGAACAACCTGCTTTGATAATGAGATAATGAGCTCTTATCAGCACTCTTAAATCCTGGATTTTTTTTATGAGACTTGGCAGAAATACCTGTTGCTTCATAAAGTCAATGATGTCTGCTTTTAAAATTCTTTAAAAAATTTGAAATTTTAATTTTAAAGCTCTTGCTGGGTAAAATATATAAGAAAGCCTTTAGATTTCTGTGAATGTTATAATAATTAAGCATTATGAATGGCCAGGTCTGTTTGTGTTATTATTTTTACCAACCACAATATGGCAAAATGATAACAATCGCAAATAACTTTTAATTCTTTTTTGATCTAACTTTAAGGAATTACTTTTCAGCACCACTTTTAAATTATCTGCCCACCGTCTACATTGAAGTTTCTTCTCTCTATTTCAATGACAAGGGAAGAGTTGTAACATAAGCATGCAAACCTTTTTTTGGTAACATTTTAAAATATCTTAAAGTTGATATAATGTACAGGCGAGATTCGACAGTTCGAGATACGACAAATTCAAGATTCGACACAGCCGATCGAATTGGGAGTTAGTTTATGCGAAGTAATTTTTGCTCCAGTCAACCATGTGAGGTTTAGTTTCAGTGTGGACATAGTTATTTCTGCTCTAATTGTTTGAATTTGTGCTGATTTCACTCTTTTTTCTGTTAATCTTTTATTTAAATTTATTTATTTTATTGATTTATTTATAAATTTATCACTTGACATGATATCTAAAAGGAAATGTAATAGTGATAATGCAAGTGAATCAAATAAAAGAGTGTCGTTCAACTATTAGCACGTATGTGAAACAGGAGAAAATTCTAGAACGTGATAAATTCACGTAATTTGATGGCTGGTTTGACAGATTTAAGAGAAGGGCAGGTTTGCATAACCTTAAATTAACTGGTGAGGCTTCAAGTTATTTTGTGCTTTTTAATAACTTTTATATTAATTTCGCTGCGATATATAGTTGTATGTATAGATAGATGTACGAGGTGTTAGGTGTTATCAAAAAGATCCTGGACTGGCCATGTGGAGCGCTAACCGGACGTAGTACAGACTTGGGCCGCTAGTTAGCGCTAAAGACCTTCATTGTGAAGCAGTGTGCTGAGTGTCACATTGATACATGCAAGCGTTTTTTTTCATGAGCGTTTTTGTGTGTTAGTGTTAGTGGTGTTCTGCGGCTTTTGCGAGAAGAGAAATTGCAGACTTGAAGGAGCAGTGCGTGTGCATCAAGTTTTGCTTCAAACTCTGCAAAACCGCATTGGAGACTCACGAAATGCTTAAACAATGAAGCTCTTTAGCACTCCCTAGCAGCCCAAGTCCGTACTACATCCGGTTAGCGCTCCACGTAGCCAGTCCGGGAATTTTTTGATAGCACCTCATATGCAGGGTTGTGCTGTAGATGGCCCGGTCTGACTCATGCGAGTTGTTTGTAACATACAGTAACAAACGACTCGCACGAACCGAGATGTGGGAACGTATCCCCCGATTATAACATGCAAGTCTATGGAAAAACAGTGTTCGACATTCGACAATTCAAGATTTGACCACGTTTTCAGGAACGCATCCCTGTCGAATCTCTGGAGTCGCCTGTATATGGATAAAATTATGAAGATTAATTTTCTCTTTGTGTATTTAAGACATTTAACTGATTTAACACCATATAAACAAAATTGTTGAATTCTATCGTTGAGTTTATCCTCATTTTATTTATTTTTATTTTATTTTAGAACAGTAAACAGCCCGTAGGCCTTAATACAAAAATTGGTTACACACTATTAAAAAGTAAATTATTGCACATAGTTAAAGTATATATATAAGTTGGTAATAAAAATAACAGATGATAGCTAGATAAGTAGTAGCTCAAGAACAGTGGGTATAGTACAATCAAATGAGGTTATTCATCGTGATGTATGGAATCTTAAACTGATCTATAATGTATTTTGAAGGGTGTGTTTGTTTGTTTGTTCGTGGAACTACTCCTAAATGATAAAAGCTAGAAAAAATAACCAAATTTGGTATGATTCTTCCTTACATCCTAACTTAGTGAATGGTCAAGGTTTGGTCAACCGGGATTAATCAGTGCTGCCAAAATAGGGGATTAACATTTTTCCATAAGATAACACGTATGAATCCATTTCTTGACTTGCTAGGTATTCTTCCTTCTAGTATCAAAATACATAAATATGGACCGATTTTTTCGTTTTTGCTTTATTTGACGAATAAAACTCTATACTATCTTATTCCTGCAAAGTTAACATGTTACACTGTCGAAGTTTTCAGAAATACGCAATTTGTTTAGAAATTTTGTGGATTTTTCGTACTCTTTCCGGACGTTGCCAAGGCGGCCGTCATTGTTACCTCCGATTCATTTAGCTTCAGTGAAGCTTACAAATAGACAAAAGTTTAGCGTTATTCGCTTTGCACTTTTTTAAATCAACGATACGATCGATGTTTATGGATAACAACGTAAATAGATACTGATTATTATTCAGGAAGCGTTTATAACGATTGATGAAAGTAACTGAACCTTCTTTCGCCTATTGAATACTGGAATCTTAGATTTTTTGTAAGTAAAATCATTATATTCTACATTATAATGTTTATTAACGTAAATAAGCTCACCTATCTGGTGTACATTTACCAGTCATTGTTCAATCATGGACAACTGTACGTTGCTTTTTCACGGGTTTCTTACTTACAAGACATAAATGTAAACATTTCATAGGCATAATTACACAAAAAATGAAGCTGGATTTGGTGAAAGTGATATGATAGGAAATACAATTATCATATTTTTATTATTATTATTAATTAATACAATGCAATTAGGCTTTCAGCCAGGTGACAAGGTACATGAGTTCAAGTTAAATCAGTTTGCTGCATAATAAAAAAGAAAAAATACACAAGAAGTAAAAATACACAAAGAAGTTACAACTGTCAATATTAATTTTAAAAAGTTTAAATATTTGAATGCAATATGTTCAGAAACGGATTGTTATGAGCAAATATGATGAATTGTTAAGAAAAGCTAATTGTAAGTTAAAAGTATCTACTATATATTTTAAAGAGTGTATGTTGAGCTGTAGTAGCTTCACTAAATCCGTTGAAATTCAACGGGAAATTCTGCTAGTAATGAAATATTGCACAATATGTAGGTGTTGTTAAAAAATTATTAATAAGTAAATATGAATATAAAATATAAAGAAGAATATAAAATATCATTCAGTGTATACAAGTTCAAGCTAAATAATTGATTTAATGCTTCGTTTAAAGGAGTCAAGGGAGGTGTTAAAAAATCAATATGTGGGGATACAACGTTTCCCAGTCTCAACATCCTTGGAATGGGGGCATAAAACTGATAATTTTGAGATACATAATGAATAAAAAATAAATGAAATGATCTAATGTTAGCTGGTGGTGCGTGAATATTGATATATTGTAAGAGATCTGGGCAATCAATGAAGTTATTTAAGATTTTGTACAAAAATGCAAGGGCAGATTGATTATGTCTGTCATAAATACTGCGCAAAGAGAGTTTGTTAAAGTAAATATCATATGGAACACTGTAATAGGAATAACCATATCTAACTGCAATAAATCTGATAAATCTTTTCTGAATTTTTTCAATCTTTTCGATGTATGTACTATAATATGGAAACCAAATAACAGAGCAATAATCCGAAACAGGCAAAACTAAGGTAAAGTATAATGTTCTAATTACATTTATGTCACTGAAATATTTTGAAAATCTAAATGTAAAGCCTAACATTCGAAGGGCTTTAGATATGCACTTTTCAATGTGTACATCAAATGTAAGATCTGATTTGAAAATAACACCCAGATCTTTGATGATATCAACCCTTTGGAGACTGAAAGTGGTAATACTGTAATTAAAGTTAATTATGTTTTAATCATATGCATAAAGCCACGTTCAAATATTTGAAATAGGCATTCAGGCTGTTCGTCACTGCTCATTTTTATGCTCACAGTCCCATCCACACTGCTCAAGAGTGTTCATTGTTCCAGGGGTGACCTGCCAATCTGTAAACAATGGGCTCACTATATGCAGGGCATGCTTGCAATGTCTTAACTATGGACTTGCTATCTTTCAACAAATAGAGATGGATTAGTAATCAACCAGCATAGGAATAAAATGTTTTATTATTTCAATTCATAGTTACGAGTATTTATTGTGGAAACATTTTGGTTTTTGTCGCAAAAATTATATGACTATCTGTGCGACAACTGGGCGAGTGACCTATAGGCCAGAAATGAGTTCATTACATCTGTGGTACGCAACGTTTTTCAGTTGACGTACTCATAAATATGTTTGCCAACTTGCTTACTAATTTATATTAATCTAACGCCTAAATGCTCTGGTTTTTATTTCAAGGAATTTTGCAAGTGTATGAATATTATGTATGGAAACATGTTAATGTTTTCCCCATATCCCCGGGGGTGCACGTACCCCAGTTAGTACATTCTTATTTTTACTTTCTCCATATGTAGTATAGGAGAAAATACTGTATTCGTGAAAAAAATCAAATTTAAGATCTCAATGGAAATACATGTTTTGAGGTCCCTTGAGTATGTTTTGACCATTTTTGCAATGTCTGTGGGTGGGTGTGGGTGTGACAGAATTTTTGGGTTTTCTAACTCAATAACTAATAATCAGATAATCATAAAACTTTATATTTAAGATTTTTACTAGTAAATGAAGATCTGAAAAGGTTTTGGCTTAAACTACTCAACTGGAAATAGAGTTTTATTCTTCACGTTTTTCTTTTTTCCAAATATCTCCTGTAAAACTCAGTTTACATAAATAGTTGTTATTATAAAATGTAATTTTCTACAAGATTTGTTTGAAACATTTTTTCATAACATCGACAGTTAATGAGTTATTTGATTTTTCTTTTTAAATTTATGTTAATGCATCACCAAGTTATACCATTATTTCTGTTGCTATGATAAAATTTTGTAATTGTTGATAGAGTTGCCTACGCTGCCAAGGGTAATATTAATTGTGCTTCGACATTTTGTTTTCCATAGCAACAGCTAACAACTTTCCTTTATTTTAATAATTACTATTGAAAATGCTTTACAATTATTCACAAGTCTAATTGCCGATAATTATTCAGGAGGATGCTGATGTCAAGAGCAATCATATTCATTGCTCTGTATGAAGAAAGACGTGCTGGACAGATTTTTTAATACAATACAAAGAATTGAACTAATTATATAAATAATATCATGACAAATTGCAGAATCGATTATGCTTTTTCCGGGCAAACACAATCAGAGCAGAGAAAATGAGGAAGCTAACACTGGGTAGTTAATTTAGTGTGCCACGATATTTGAATGATAATAATTAGATACAATGTAGGGTTTGCTACAAGATTGACCAATTATTGATGGCTTTGACTATTTTAAATATGAAAATTTTTCTTCAAGGTTTTCAATATTGAATGAAATAATTAGAAGAGTGGTGATTAGCGCCATGTTATTGTCAAACAAAAGTGGAAATAGTGGTCCGGGTTTTGTAGAATCACGAAAAGAGGAAAATTTTAAATAAGTGAATATTGAACTAGCATTTTAAATAAAAACTTTTTATAGCCGAAACAATCAAAATTTTATAATGGTTATATTGCCTAGCTAAATAAGTATGCATAAAATATATTTGTATATACCGTATATACTCGTGTATATGCCGACTCCATGTATAGTACGACCCCTGATTTTTTGGTGAACAAACCTGATTTTTTCATATATCTCGTTTATAGTACGACCCCAGCTTTCCACCATGGTCGATATATTTCGTTTCGATAGCTCGATGGTTACGAGCGAGATATATCGAACAACCTTGATTTTCCACACCACCATAGAATAGACCGTAAATGTCGTAAATAGTATTTCTTGCGAGTACACTAAAATTCGGATAAGTTAAGTATCTTACTCCTAAAACATTTAATAAAAAGTGATATGAATCATGATTGCACAAGGTGAAATAAAATCGTTTCAATTCTAGTACGTCTGGATTACGTTCCGCGTACGTAATCCAACTACTTAATAGGTAGGGATAACGGATAAAAATAAATTACTTTGTAATATTCCACAGTCTTTATTGTTTCTTCAATCACACACCGACCGGTTTCCACTACAAAATCATTCTAATGGTGTTACTAACCGACGTAACACCTTTAGAATGACTTTGTAGTGGAAACCGATCGGTGTGTGATTGAAGAAACAATAAAGACTGTGGAATATTACAAAGTAATTTCTTTTTTCCAAGATGTTGAATTTGCATAAAGTTACGCCGTCTACAATACTTTTAGTCCAACTCGTTCCAATCCATCCCTTGTAAAAAGACGCAAACAAAGATGTACATACATAAAATTCAAGAAAGGAAGTGCCCGTAAATCGTCACTTATATCAAGTATTTGTGAATTTGAAGCTGTATATATGAAAAAGATTCTACTCTTCACGAAGCAACATAACAGGGTTAGGACCTCACTGTTAAGGTTAGCCTACCATTAGAATGCATGCGGGTGGCATAACTTCACCGAAAATGCCGGTGAAGATACATGAATTTTAAATCCTCAATTGCATTACTCGTGTATAGTACGATCCCCAATTTTTGCAATAAAAATTTGGTCGTAAAAACTCGTACTATACACGAGTATATACGGTAGGCTCAATTTAAACAAGAAAAAAGGAAAGGAAACGCTATTCTATTCGCTATATTGCAAAGTGGTTCCTACACGGTGCAGTAGTTGTGAAAAAAGCAGAGATTATACTCTATACTAAAGTAAAACTTTGAGGGAGGGTTCTTACAGGACTGTAATGTTACGATGCCAGGAGAAAACATGAGATGTTTTTTTTTTCAATCAATCAACCTGTATAATTTTCATAAGGCATGGGTATACACTATTTGTTCAAAAAAGCAGATGGTATATGGCGTATACCACCATATACCCTCCACTACAGCACTGCCTACACACCTTTATTGTCAACTTGAATTTGTGGAGTAACATTTATTCAACAGCCTGAGGGTGATACTTTTTGAAGTAGAGGAACGCATACATTAAACATGGCACTTGAATACAGAGTGCGAGTAATCTTCTTCCTCTTGCTTAGGGTTCAAATCTTCGTGGGTGAAATATCACTCACTGGCCCGTGTTGGGTCTTCCTTTATTGTCTCTTATCTGTCCTTTGCATGGTTTTTTTCAACTCTGGTATTTTCACCCCTTTCCCTTTGCAGCCCCGAGATCCTTATCATGGGGTTCAGACGGCTGGGTAAATCATGGCGAGGATAGTTGGACGTTCACTCCTGCAGCTCTTGTTTCCCGAGTGACAATAATTTTTCGGTTCGTCTGTTGTGCCCCTTGTTCGACTGCCTTTTTCATATTGCAGTCCTCTGGTCTATACTTTAGACGAAATATGTTCCCTATCATATTAGAAGTTGAAAATCCTTGCCATTATGTATACAATATGTGCATCTGATGAATTTTAGCTATGGGTTCAGTAAGCGGGTTAAAATTTAACAATGGGCTCATGCAAGCCAAACTGAGCCCACTGCAGCTCACCCCTGCATTGTTCGTCATGCTCATTTGCTAGTGCTTGTCATAGTCTGGATGCGGTTTAAGAAAAGCTTGCTTTCAGTGATTAACCTTTGAAATAATGTTTCTTTTTCACATGTAAGTTCACATACAAAGCATTATATTAATGGCATAAATTATCAATAGCTGCGTTATAATCAACTACACTTGAGTTAATTATCACATATGACTTTACCTCTGTTAACAGTTGAATTTCGAAATCATATATGAAGAATGAGTGTGTCCAGGTTCTTATTCATGAAACCATTGAATTTTTGGATAGGCAAAATTTAACAAATAGAATTTTTAAGATATTAATAATTCTCATGTACTAATTATTTCTTTTTAAAATGTTATGTTTGGAAGAGTATATTTTGATGTCAATTTTGTGATTTCATTTGCAGAAAGCTCCGCCTTTGATTGGGAGATGGGTACCATTTGCTGCTGTTGCTGCTGCCAACTGCGTAAACATTCCTATGATGAGAATGAAGTGAGTAGTATTTGTTGTAATATTTATCAGAATTCACTTTTGTATTTATTTGTGTGATCTATCTATAATATTTTTGAAACAGTTATTCCCAGTCTTTTCCTTACCCACATTTTCATTTCTAAACAAAAAAAACATTACAGTTAATTGTAATGGTAACTGGTGAACGATTTTTAATTTATGCTGTTAATTATTTTAAACATTCAGATGTCTTTTTGAAAATATAATTTTTGTGTTCCTATTTCCATCGAATTAGCTTCTTTGTTTCATTATCAAGGTATAATATTTTTGGACTGTTGAATTATATATACCAATTCATGCTCATATTATGTAATAAAGTTAATTTTTAACTCCCCTGTTAATAATCATTGAGATAGGTATGTGAATGAGCTGAAATTTAAGCTGCAATTTTAAGCTTGTCAATATATGTACTTCATGAATTACTTGTATTTGAGTCTAAACAGTGCTTTGCTATTTGTCATGTTCATTGTTGCCTGTTAATTAGCATGATCTTTTGACTACAGTTTTCAGGTATAATTCATCAAGAAGAGAGATAATTTTATGTATCTACTAAGCTGTGGGTGTTCAACTAATTGTAATGCGAGTTCTTTTACGATACTTGAAGGATGATTATTTTGAATCAGTAATTTTGTTGGGTATGGTGTTACTATTATTGACAAGCATGAATTGAGAATTCATCAAAAATAATTAGGAGAATTAATTTTAATTACCCTATGTACTCGAGTGTAGGTCGAGTTTTCAAGACCAAATTTTTAGTGAAAAACTCAGGGGTTGACTTATACACAAGTAATATTTGTGTTAGGTTAAAACGCATGATGTTATTTGCCTTACGGTTGTTAAACTTTGATGGAAATGAAACTATTTTTGTTTTTAAAGTATTGGTAACTATCGAATATTTAAATATCAATGTATACGAAAGAATCAAGTTACATATAATTCGGTGATCCTAAGTTGATCTCTGATGCTTAGTAAGTAATTAAGCAATTTTCATTAATGCAATGTTCGGTAACATGACAGCAGCAGGACAAAGAATGACAGCAAGACAGAGACGCAATATGTAAACTCCATAATATGTAAACAAAGAAACACCTCGCCTGGGAGAGGCATGATGCTGCTTCATTGCTACTTGACACCACTTTGTTAATTTGATATTCGAAGGATGATAAAGGTACAACAAATAGCCTTTTTTTTGGATTCTTTATGTGGAACTAAATGGATAAATATGCACTGAATAACAAAATTTTGTTTTACTACACTTGAAAAACTGGGGTCGACTTATAAACGAGATATTTGAAAAAACAAAAGTTTTTATCAAAGTTGTATGTACGGTAAATATTTTGATGCCAATCTTATGAGCGCATTCACTAGACTTTCTTTGGCACTTAAGTTGGTTTTTTTATAATCTTAAGTCACCTTTTCTGCACTAATGAAAGTAATATTTGCGATTACTTGAGAACATTTTTTTTAGTCAACATGAATTTCATTAATGTAAGTAATTTTAAGTCTTACAAGTATTTTTTAAAAAAATCTGCCTTTATTATTAATATCTCTTTGCCGTAACAGATAAAGATGAGTTTCGAATCTAGATTTCCTCAGCATTGTTCTGTGGCACTAGACGTGGCTTCCGGTAGTGACTGATTAGGTTGGCACATGGTAACCCAACGTCACAGCATTGGGGTCAAAATGTCAGGTTACTATGTGACAACCTATGCAGCAGCTACCAGAAGCCACATCCAGTACAACAGATACAGATTTTTACCATGCAAATCAATAACTTTAGGATATGGTAGACTTACTTTTAGCTGCATTAGTGCAGTGCTGGTTATTGATGTTTTAAAAAAGGATCAAGTTATAAATTGTTCCATTATTTGTGAAATTTCAAAAAACTAAAATGTTTTTAGTAAATTTATGTGAAAATTTTTCTTTTAAATGAAATGGAAGGATAGGTAATGTTGACGGCTAAAGTAAGTCAGAGAAGATTATAATTTTCTTATTTATCTTTATTGCCTTTGATGCTAACAGAAATATTTGCCATCCATTTTTGTAATACTTGAAATTCTGACGATATCAAAAACTTCAAATGGAAGAAAAGAAGCTTTATAAGGTAATCTTTCCAAAAATTGTACAAACTGATGCAGATTTGTTTGCATCTCTTTTTAACATTTCTCATCTATTATAATGCAAATATAATTCTTATAATATTGTTTTCCATTGTCCACATATAACTTTTACTTTTTTTTGTAGTTGGCAATCCGTATTTGGATAAGTATATAATTAAATTATTCTGTTATTTTCAGAGAGTTGCAACAGGGGATACCTGTTTGTGATGAGAATGGCAATAAGATTGGTGATTCTAAAGTAGCTGCCAGAAAAGGCATTGCTAGTGTGACTCTTAGTAGAATTTTAATGGCGTCTCCAGGAATGGGTATGGAAGACTTGAGAAAATTCTATCTCATTTGATATTATCATTTTCTATGACAAATAATTCGGTAAAAATTTATTTATTATTGGAAAGCTATAGGTGTGCATTTTTAAAGGTGAATACTCACATCATCTTGAGTATTGTCGCTAATGTATGCATGAGATCAGCTGGTGAGCAGTGTTATTTCGCATTTTCACAGCGGTGAGGTTGCATTCACTTTAAAATCATTCTCATCATTATGTTTAACTGGACAAATATACAGGGTGTTTTAAAAAATATTAACACTTTTCCTGTAATAGAAAACCACATATAAGTGTTAACATTATTTGAAACATCCCGTAGTTTCAACCATTTTAGAAAATCATTACTTCACAAGAATTCTAGCCAGTTATTTTTTACGTTCTCATATATTTTATGCAAACAAACTTAGAGGCTTGATTTTTATTTTAATTGTCCAAAAATAATGAAATACACTCCCATATACTTTCTAAATTACCATAATTAAAATGGAAAGGTTGCCAGAATTGCCAAGAAAAGGGGTTGAGGTGTATATAGCTGTTCTAAATCATTAACCCTGTTATTGCTGTGTGATGTTTGTATTTTGTTGTACTGTCCTGTTTAAATCATGTGGGAGAAACTGATTTATCATTGACGATGAATGTTGTCTAAATTTTTATGAAGTAGGTACTTAGTGTATTTGATAACTATTTTCAGTTTAGAACACTTCTATGTCCTTGTTAACTGTCAGCTCTAACTTTACTTCTCACTTAGATTGCTATGATAATCTATGTAGCTTGTGGAAGCAAATCAGGGAATTCCATTTTCAGTAGAATTAAAGCAATATTGCTTTGTAATACTGATATATGGCAAGTGATGAAGCATGTTATTTGCTTTTTGAAGGAAATTAAAAAGCAAACAGTGCATCCCTCCCCAAGCATTATTGTCTTGTCCAGTCTAAATTTGTTGAAATGTGAACAAGCCATCATTTATTACTTTGCACACCAATCACGTATGACTGAATATATAGTCTCAATTTGTAGCATCATAAATTTAACTATCACTGACATTTTAAAAATTTGGTAGCTTATTGTAAATCAAAGTTAGAAAGTGTTTAGCAAACACAACCAATTCATTATCAAGTTTTTTCCTCTTACGCTAACCTCATGACATGTTTTCCTCCTTGGGAACTCATATGCTAGAGACTGTTGTTTAAAAAAAATCATCTATCTCTATCAACTAATGATTTTCTTTGGCAGTCTTCAAATGTCTTGTGTGTGCAGTGAATTAACACATACTCTCACATATTTAAATTAAAAATAATTATAAATGTATCTCACGCTAAAAGAATAGAATAACCATAAAAAAACAAGGATAGCTAGAGTACATTTGACCATGGCAATGATAAGTTAATAGACCATTTCACACCGTTGTTAAATGTTTTGTAGAACTTTAGAACTTGGGAAGTAATTTGATTCAGTGACATATGATTAACCTCTCAAGCATTATTTTAAAATGGCCATCTCTGTAATATAAATGACATAGAATCCAACTTTGGTATTTTAATTTATTTCTCAGAAAATGTATGAAAAAAATCCAAAAAAATAAGCTATTAAGCTGTTGGCTCACAATATAAAACTCAGTTGCTCCTGATATCCTTATCTCTCAAAGATACCTTCCTCATCTTCTAATTTGCTTTCAGATAATAGTAAATATCTTTCAGAAGTATTACTCACAAGAGAAAGAATACTTTTATCATCACTGCCTTGGTTTTCAGTTATATATATTTAGCACTTCTAAAACATCAAGCGTCCTCGTTGTTGGCACCTTGGTCTTCAACTGAGAGAGGAAAAATGTTCTTTAAGTGGAATAAGAGGAGAAATATTTGTATAGGAAAGTTCCCTGATCCAAGGAGCTTAGAGACATCTGTGATTTATAGAAGATACTTTATGCATAAAGGATAAATGAACTGTAAAAGTCCATGCTGCACAGAATTTCATAATGTCATTGAATACTGTACAGAGGTTAAGTGATAGAACGCAAGATCTGTATAGGTTTTGATCATAATATAAAGAAAATTGTGTTTTTTTTATGATTCAAATACTTCCTTTGTCAAAATTTTTCAATTTTTCCAAAAAGAGATATAGCTAAATCACCCCAAATATACTAGCCTTTAACATATTGCAATATTAGATAAAGACATTAGGTATGAACTGCTACCATTGAAATCTGTTTCAAATGTAGAATTAATAATGATTGCATGATAAAACATGGTTAAAAATTTTTAATATAACCGTTGTTACAGGAAAGCCCCTTTTACTTTTTTAGAAATACTTTCTTATGGTTAGGCATTTTAAATTTTCTGTACATCTACTGAAGGTCCATGTCCTTACCTACAAACAATCGATTGGATATATGATGCTTAGCAGATATTTTCTCTTGCTCAAAAATTTCACTGCATAAGCAATTAAAAAAGTAGATAGTAGTGTTCTTTAAAAACTTGTAGTAGGCTTGACTGACAAATAGATGAGCATGGGAGGTATTAAAAAATATAGCCTTTTAAAAATTTGAATGCACATCTTGATGAAGTTCATCTTTGTATTGCATGCATAAACCATTACTAAAAATGTAATTATGTATTATTTTAATTAAGGATTGTACTGCTGTTATGTAAGGAAATGCAGATATTCTTCTTGGAAAGCTTGGAATGTTGTTGATGCCCCGCATACTAATCTTGTATATAACTCGATGATACTATCTCTTTGACAGGAATCATGCATTGGGACTGTTAAGGTTTATGTCTTTTGTTTGGTCTTTTAGGTACCCTGACATTCTGACATTTTGTTACATTTGTTTTTCTCACTTGAAGTAGTGGTTCTCAATAGTTTATTTTAATCAAAATAATCTTTATCACCATTAGACTTCAGTAGAACATATGGTTTCTATTTTTACCTTTCTAAAATTTCTTAAAGATTTATAATCAGCAAAATATTTAATACCTGTGTTTCAGTCAGTAGTGCATCTAGTGACTGAATTTTACATCTAAAATGGCTAACATGGATGCTTTTCTTCAGTTGAAGAATTTCACTTCAATCTTTAACCGATTGGTATAGTGAATGATTTCCTGTACATAATTATTCTCTTCTTTCTTTGTTAGTGAAATTCTGATAAACTCCTAAAATTACATTTTGAGAACTGCTGCTTTTTTTCTTGAAAATAGGGTTGTTTGCTGTGGCTGGTATGCTGGATTCTGTTAGCTCCATTCATTTTTTTATCATTCATTAACTCAAAACTGCTATCCTCTCATTCTTTCTGTTTTCTCTGTCCTTGCTTCCTGTTGAAAAATTGTTGGTGTAAACAGAGAACTTCAAGATGGGATCCTTGTCACTGACGAACAGGGGGAAAGATTGGGGCATTCCAAAGTTGCTTCACGTTCAGCTATTACTCAGGTTATTTTGTCAAGGATTGCAATGGCTTCACCTTCAATGGGTAAGGAGTATGTGTGGCTTCCTAAGACCAGCCTCTCATATGCTCCTTGAATTGTGCTTTGGCATTAAAACAAATGCTTCATGCAGAGATTTTCTTTGTAGTGTTTATGATAGTCTTGTAAATTTATTTTGTATACTTTCTATTGGCAGTGTATCTGTGCATGAGTATTGCTCATAAAATTTTTCTTAAAAATTCATGGGATTTGTCTTAATGTGTTTGCGTGTATCAGTTAAATTTTTTCTAAAAGAAATGTTTTTCTAATAAAAAATTTTATGAAGAAAACTTCTGTTGCTATTAATGTGTTGGAGCAAAATAAAAAAATTCATAACTACTTATATTAGACAAGTACTAGTTATGAATTTTGATTTTATTATATTTGGTTTTGTTTTTTGAATACTTAATCTTATTTTATTTATCTTTGTCTTTTATTTATATTTTTTTAAAATTTTTGATTGATTTATATGTTACATATTTATAATTGCATTATAATGGATGGGTGAAACTTTTGCTTTTTCTTTTATTACATTTTATAACTTTTTATATTTGCTACCCACTTTTATAGTATATTATCTGGCTTTTTATGCGGTCTCTTCTGTTCCATCTCTTATGAAAGCATAAATGTAAGTATTCATATATGCTTTGCTTGTTCTAAGGCAAATGGTTCAATCCTAAACACCCAATAACTTTGTAAATTTCTTTACTAACATAGAAGTATACACATTAAAATTGAAGTTTATTACAACATCATGTAGGTAGAGTTTATCATTTAAGAGTTTCATGTGTTAAGTAATTTTTAGCTAAATCATTCTATGAATTAATAAATTATTAAAGTTAATTAGACACAACTGCAAAAGGGATTGGTAAAGAACAATTTATCAGAGTATGTAGATAAGAGTCATCTTGTTCTTTGGTACTCGGCAACACGAATATATTAAAGGAAATATTCATCATAAAATAGTTTATACTTATTTTTACTTACAAATAAATCACGATGGTAACAAACCAACATGTTAAGTTGAATATAGCCCAGTTTTAGGCACTTTTATTTATATTAATTCAATATTAATGGTACATAATGCAGTGTACGTTAATTCAAAAGTATTGAATGAACTCCATTATAATTACTTTTTGTTTTCTAACGTTCTGATTCTTTGACTGTTCCAGGTCTTTTATTTCAATAGGTAAAAAACAGTTCAGCGAGAAAAGTCTAAATATCTAAATCGTATCAGAATTATGGTAGACTAAAATAATCTCTTTAAATTATGTTGATGCATGGAATTTTGTCAACGTGGAATCCTTGTTGTTCAAGGTTTTAGAAAAAAAAAACAAAAAATTGGGATAATTTAATAAATTAATGTTCACGTATAATATTTGATCAGGAAATTCTTACAGTGAATTTTTGATGTGATAGGTTCTTGCTCTTATGTTTAAATTTTATATAATAATGCTGGCTATGCCTCTCAGGATAGCAAATTCAAATTACTTTTTCTATAAACTTTTAAACAAACCACTAAATAGAAATGTTTTAGTTTTGAAAATTTTTTGTAAGTTTTACAAGATATAATTTTCTTATAATACCAGTACACCCAACTAGAATCAGACTAAGATATAAATGTTTGTAGGTTTGATGCGGATCTAATAGTTGTGATATTTGGGTGTAAAATTTACTTGGGTGATTCTCATATGAATAGAGTTATGACTGCATGTTGCAATATTTAATGAGAATTGCTTTGGTTTTAAAGAAAGTACTTAGTCTTTGTTAGCATATTTAATGACTTGTTTCTGAAATGATACACAAATTGAATTTAATTTGTGAGTTTTTGTATATAGAAGAATATTTTAAATGTGTAAGCATTAATTTTATAATACTTGATTATTTATAATAAAAACTCTTATCTATACTAAAAATATTTCTTTGACTCATATTTATAAAATAAAAAATTGATGTCTCTAAGAGTCTCACTTTTAAAAATAATTAATTTGTTAATAATAAAAAATTGGCAGCCTGTATGGGTTAGAAGATACGACATGCAAATTAAGATTTTATTCCATTTTCAGCAGTCAGAAAGTTTGTTTTATTGATTTACAACGTAATCAGGAAATAGGTTTTTATTAAAAAACAATGATTCATTGGCTAAATTTGAATTTTAAATTTATCACACACTTTAAATAAAATCCTGTATTCATGCAATAAAAAATTATTACCTATACATTACAGCTGTCATGCTAGCATTATTCATCAAAAGTATCCACAGTAATAAAATCATACTTCATAAAATTTTGAATCAGTAAATAAGTTTAGAAGTCGGTTTATTGTACCTCTTATGTATTTTAATTATACCAAAAGTTGCATTTGATGGATTTTCTTCAGTATTTCCACCAATTCTGATGAACATATTGGAAAAGCGTGGCACTCTAGTACGCTACCCATGGGCTAGTGCCCCTCTGCAAGTTTTCCTGTGTGGATTCTGCTTAACCTTTGCAACACCAATGTGCTGTGCACTGTTTCCTCAAAAGTCTTCCCTCAGGGTTTCCAGCTTAGAGGATCATCTCCAGGTGGGCAGAAAAAATATGTTAATGTTGACATCTATCATTTAACTTAAGTGTTTTCACCATTTTTTCTGTTATTTATCTTACAATTAGTAACATTTTTATTGGAAATTTTTTGAGAAAAATTATTTTGCAATAGAAAATTAGAAAAACTGCCATTTATGTACTCTTTTCATGATTCTATACTCAAGAGTAACCAAAGTAATGGGTATCTGTAAAATTATTTTAAGAAATTTTTGTTAGTACAGTTGAACCTCCATAATCCGGCACTTTGTAAGTCAGCATAGTCTCCCCAAGTTCCATATGATTCCTGTGAACTGCATTTTGATATAACTGTCAATCATCAAGTTCATTGTATTGTGTTATAATACCATATTTACTCATAACCTGTGCCCTCGTACCGCATGCACCCCTATTTTTGTGCCAGTTCGGAGGGAAAAAAATGAATTTATGCTAGAATAAGTTGACATGTAGGATTTAAAGAAAGGTCGGTCTCTTCACTTATTCCCCCTCCCTGAAACAAGGTCTGCCCAAGTTAAGCATCTTCTCCCTTCTACCTGAGTGAAAAAATTTTGGCCAATTAGGAAGTTGCTGTAAAGTTTATTACAGAATTCACAGAGTTGGTGATTAATGAAGAGTGAAGCCCATAGCAGATATACAGGGTACCTCAAAAAAATGTATAGATACTTTATTAACCCTTTTGCTGCATAATTTATTTCATGTTCGTTCCTCATAAAGTGGCAATTATCCAGGAAAAAATCATAGTTTTTTCATAACGTAAATTTTAATATTTCTGATTTGACATAGTTGGAATGCATTAAAAATGTTAAAATATGGAATTTACAGTAATATATGTGTTAAAAATATCATATTATTGCAAAAACATAATGTAAATACATTTACAACCAACTATTTTTAGTGAAAACAAAGGTTAAAACAGCTATTCTACATTTTAAATATAATAAACATTAGATATATATGAGTTACATTAAATATTAAAGTTTTAAAAAAAATATATAAATAGTAATAATAAAATTGCGAAAAACAGCTTTTCAAAGATTTTGTATACAATTTTATTAAATAAAATTCCATCCTAAAATAAATATTATTTAATTGTTAATACTAATACAACATGTATTGTGTATAACTATTTCACCCTTAAACATTTTGGTTGGCTATTGCAATATTTTTGTAGCATGTGGTACACCTCAAAACACGGTATAACACATAATGCAGGCTTATCAGGACACTGCAGGCTGAAGTACGTTGTTTGCTTTCTTCTGAAAACTCCTTTCCCTTTTTGGAAACAATGAGAGGGCATCATGCTACAAACAGTGCAGTTTGGTTTATGTTTTTTGTCTTAAAACTGTTTCGGAAATTTGTGTTCCGTAAGTCAACGCTGTAACGGGGATGAAGTCTGACGGCCGTGCTTCAAGTTGATTTGTATTTCAAAGGGTTATAAAAGACCATCTGTGACATGCTCCCTGAATTTTCTTTTTGATAATTTTCCCTTGGGATTTTGTATATTGTAAACAATGCCACTGTTTATCAAAGCCACCTCAATGATAAAATGCCATATAGTCATATATCATTTACTTGATTATCGATTGAATGGGTGTATGTAAAGAACAGAGCTGATCGAATCTGTCTACTCTTCCCATGAATTTATTATACGGTACTCATATATTTGGCTTTACTACATTCTTCTTTCCATTCTTAGAATTCACCGACACTTCAGTTGTCCCAACATTGCCTACGGTAGACAACATATTTACTCTCCCAGTATCTTGCCAGGTGCAGGCTATCATAGAATTATCTGATTTTAACCAAGAAATTGGTTTTTCGTCATGTTTTTGCATCATTCGTTTCATAAAAAAATGGGAAGAAGGACATTCAGCCACCGAGAAAATTTTCAGAAAACTGACCAAATATGTCATTTCGTTGCCTTTCAAATCATCATAAAAGCTTCCTTAGCCTCTGAAAACTGGTAACATCTCAAGTATGGTTTATTTCCTTTGCTTGCTCATACCCAAAGAAAAGGAAAGGTCGCCCCCAAATTCGCCTTCACACACACTCCACACAGAGGGTGCTGTTTAAAGTGGGTGAGACATATCTTGTCGGTATTTACACAGATAAGAGCAGTCAGAGGTATAAGGAGAGTGCAATAAGGCAGAGAGGGACTACCGAGTGCAGCAGAATCGATAGAAAGTTTTTTCAAGGGCGTGGGGTAAACTCGAATGTGGCAGCATAGGACTATATAAGCTCGTTTGGATATATTTGAATGTGGTATTGTAAGATTAAACTATATATTTAATCACAGAGCATAAGGTTGATACAAATTGTTGCAGTTAGTTTATGACAGAAAATTAAAGATGCCATCAGTGTATTTTCACATAATCACAAGTATTATTCAGAAAAAAATGGGCTGTCACTCAACGTTTGACCAGCCTAAGTGGATTTTGAAGTACTATTGGAAAACAGAGATTTTGAAAGAGTAGCTACGTGGGATAGAAGAATTTGACACTGAAACATACACATATTCAACCATTATCAGGTTACATGATAAGTCTGAGGCTCAGAGTACAGTGAACCATGTGCATAAGGGACATTATGGAAGACTGCATGCATCAACTGTTAGAGACAGTGCTACAAATGTGCTGCAGATTTTCACACAATCACCCAAAAAGTCTCTAAGACTATAAACGAAGGGCATATATTGCATACTGCAACAATTTGTGATCAACCTTATGATTTGTGAATAAGTATATAATTTAATAAAATGTGTAAACATTTCTTTGTTCACCCTATATATAATGCTCTTTATCTTCATATGTAAAGAAAAATCTTAGCTGCAGAAGATAAAAAGATGCTTACTGGCCTGAAAGAACTAAAGAAGATGGTGGCAGTGTTAGGAAGTTTGAATGCAACAAATAGGAACAGATGTAAACTATTAGTGATTGTTAAAAGTTAGCACACGAGAGCTTTTATGGATGTAAAAACCTTTCCTGTCATCTGTCATGCAAACAAATGAGGTTGGATTAACCGTGATATTAAAATGGATTGTTTTGAAAATCTTATTGTTACTAAAGCTCCAAGGCACTATGCCACAGTAGGATTGTGCTTATCTTAGGTAATTGTTCAGCTCACCCCAGTGCCGAACTTTTGGTGAAAGGCAATGTGTGCGTTATTTTTTCCACCCAACTGCACATACCTTATTCAGTCACAATATCAAGTGATGGTACCACTCAGAATTTGGTATGCTTCCTGCATGCACTTAATTGACAGAAGTCTATTGAAAATTTTAGAAGAAAATGTGATCTAAAGGATGGTATTTGGGCATTATTTTGAGCCTGGGAGAGAATAACACCATCAAATGCTAAAAATTCTTGGCGTAGATTATGGCCTTGCTGTTCAAAGATGATGATGATTCTGATGCAGATTTTGCTAGGCTTCATTTATCCCATGAACTGAAGCGGATAAGTGAGTTGATTATGCAGAATATGTCAACAACCCTTCAGCGAAAAAAAATGCACTGAAAATCTAGAAGAATGGGTAGACAAGGATGCACCAGTCATGTATCATCTTACTGATGAAGAGATTGTAAATATGGTAAAAAACACCAGCGATGATAAAGAGGAAAGTGATGAGGAGGATGATGAATTGGTTGAAAAGTAAACATCTATTGATAGTTCTGTTAATCTAACTACTGAGTTAATAGCTGAACTCAAGCAACATAGCTTTACCACATGGGAGGAAATCATGGATGTGTACATGTTACAAGAAAAACTCATCAGAGAAAAATGCAAAAAAAGCAAGTAAGTTTGCCAATATCTCCAAGAAAATAACCTAAGAGAGAGAGAGAGAGAGGCATCTATTAACAGGAAGAACTGAAAATCCAATAGCCCCTTACTTCATCTGCTATAAGTAAATCTTCTATGTAATTTTCCTTTGGAGGTTTTTGCAGCGTTTGATGATGTGGGTTGATGCTTTCGGGAGGCACTGCGTGGACGGCATTACTGCTCTCGACGTTTCGCCTTCACTCCTGAAGAAGCCTTCAGCATTGAAGGCAAAACGTCGAGAGCAGTAATGCCATCCATGCAGTGCCTCCCGAAAGCATCAACCCACTTCTATGTAATTCCTGCACCATTATTTGAAAACTGATTATGTATCTGGAAAAAAATACAAATTGCATAATCCCCAAGCTTAAAATTTTCTTGAATAACACATGAACTTTGTGTCAAGTTTTACAGGGGATTTTTTCAATTGCTTGTGGTATCAGTGCATAAAGTAACTGAAATTACACTTAAATTGTCAAAATCATAATTTGAAAATCAGTACACACAGCAATAGCTGATTTTCTCAGTCACTTTTGATAATATCTGTTTAATGTTTGCTTCTAAAACCTAGAAAGAATACAATATGTACACATCTTTCGAAGGAGAATTAAGGCAACATTTAAGGTGCAGCAGCATAAAGTAAAATGTGTTGTGTGCCTTAAAAGTTTTTAATCATATTATTAATGTAATTACGTATATGTTTAATTCTGTGTTGTTCTCATGTTTGTTGACATCTACAATGCTACAATACTTAATATTATGAAGAGACAGGCTCATCTTAATTTAAGGGCTATGTAACTCCTGTAATCCAGCAAATTCCTTAATCCAGCTTTGGTCAGGTCTCAAGGTAGCTGGATTAGGGAGGTTCAACTGCACTATATAAGTGGAAGTAAATAAGCAGAAGTGGGCACAAATGTTTGTATATGTCCAAGTCCAATATTCTTAGAATATTTCATTGATCAGATTTAAATTTTATTATTTGGTTGGTTATTGTTAGATGTTTTTACTCTTGCTTTTAATTTGCATCTGTCCAACTATCAATTTTTATGAATTTTTAGATGAAATTCAATAGAGAGAAGGATGAAACTTGGTGCACTTGTCTCTCTTCGATGGAAAATTCTGTAGTTTCGCAGTAAATATTCTTCCTGAACATTATGTAGCCCAGAGCATCATTTATAACTTCAAATTTTATTTAATTCTTATGGGAAACAGTCCTATTAAGTATTTCCATAATAAGTTTCCTATGCGTTTTTCCAAAAAATTTCAGTAATGCTATAGAAGTGATTATAAATTACATAGGTGTTGTTCCTATAAATGTTTTCTGCAAACTATTTAACCCATAAAATTATGAAACTAATCCTGCATTTAATTTGCCCATGAAAAACCTTCATTGGCATCCCTAGTAAATTTCAAATCTAGTTTATTATCTTCATAAATGTGCATTCCAAAACATTTTTGTTTTAAATTCACTGTCAGAACTTTTCTGTTCCTATCAAATTGCATTAAAAGAAGTTTTTGATAAGAGGTGATAGCTGCTTTATATAGAATTGGTGAAGTTTTTGGAGGGTTTTTGGTTAGTAATAGCTTGCTGCTGAATGTGTTCAATACAAATTAAAACTACACAATTCAGTTTCTAAGCATGTTGATTGGTCAACTTTTGTGCCATATCTGAATAATAGAATATAATTAGCTTCTTTAATATGAGATAATTGGGTTAGTTTTTAATCCACAATAAAAGGTTATATTCAAGCAAAAAGTTGATGAAATTTTGTAGTATGGTTTTATTCTTTTGCTAGCTTATTTGAAACTTGTTCTATCTTCTTTTATAGGAGAAAATAAAGAAATTACCTGAGCCTATTGATACTGTATACTTCAACAAAGGCCTTTAAAGCTGAAACCGAAATAGACAACAATGAATTTGGAAGTGTATTTAAATGAACTGCAAGGAGTTCAAAGCTGCCATAAGTTGGCATGCTTTTGGTTGATGTTTGAAAAGCGTAATAATATTTTTGTATGCTTTGTAGTCCTTTTAGAGCTAATTTGGTAGGTATGTTTTAAGTTGCTTCTATGTTTTAAGGAGTTGTTTTCCAAATGGAATCTTGAAGGCATTCTTTTACCCATTTATTTTTGTTTATTTTTCTATATCAGTTTTTATTGAACATATGTGCTATATTTTTGCATATCAGGTTTTCAATGTTTAATATTATTTTTGTGTTGATTTTTTGTTACCTGAGACTGGTTCATAATTCCTAATTATATATTTATAGAATCTTGTGTGCTGTTTATTTGGAAAAAATTAAGATATGTTGTTGATGACTCTGAACTATGGGGAATTCACCATGTCTTGATTCATCTTGCTGTTAAAATGAGAAATTGTTGAGAATCATGGAGGTAAAATTGTTACATTTCCTCTTATGATCAGTTAAATTTTAGTTATTCCTAAGTTGCCATTTGCATCAGCACATTTAATAATCTGTATGGATTCTCAAATATTAGTTGTTTGTCATATTTATTCCACTGTTAATTCATAAAAGAAGGGCTGTCATAAAGACTTTATGTAGCATAGCATAAATGTGCGTATGCTTTGTGGACAATAAGGAAGAATTTTCCAAGGGCACATTTTCACTGCCAAATTGTGAAGAAGCGATATTCTGATATAAAAAGATAACTCAATAATTCTTGTGGTGATGATCTTAAATGTCATTGTGTATAAATGTAACTTTTTATGGAAAGTAGTATTCTTGCCAGTTGTTATTCACACTTCTGTTGTACATGAAGTTTAGCTAGTCTTATTATACAAATAGGTATATCAGTTAAAATATTACTATACATCACTTGTTGCAGTTTCTCACTAGGGCAAGTGTAGTATGAAACTTTAGAAGCTGTTATTATCCGTCTAGTCTTTCATTTTATGGGAATAATTTAAAATGCATTCCATGAGACAATAAACAATAGTTATTTTACTTGATGGCAATTTTTAAAATCCATCAAGTAGAAATAAAATTCTGTTACTACATGTGCATCACTATAAATGAATGTATGCAGCCAATCCAGTTCTGTATTTTTTCTATAGTATGTCGTCAATAAAAGATGGTTGTTATGATAAGGTACATGTGTATGTAAAATGAACTTATGAAAGCAGTAGTAAAATGTTGTTATTATACGTTGATGTTCAGTTTATTCAACCCTTGCAACATTTTCTATGATATTTTAAAAATTTATGTCAACCTCACTGTTGTATGTTGCTTTGCATTGCAGTATATGCAGAAGAGCTCATTTTAAGTTAAATTTTAATATTATCACTTGAGCAAATCTTTTAATCTATATCTGTAATTAAGACAGTTTACATTTTACTATGATTGTTAACATGGAAAAGGGAGAATTTCATTTATTGTAGGAATTATCAGTTAGTTAAATGTGTGAAAATATCCTATCTTGGTTGCCCAAGAAATTTGTCTTGGATTAAAAATTAATTTCTTATAGGTTTTAGTGTTGTTAGATAAACTTTTATGGGTATTATTTCTGTGATTAATTTATATTTGATGTATGCTTCCAAATATTTCAAAAATCCAAAATAGAGATGTCTTGTGAGGTTAAAAGATAATTTTTTAGAATCATTTGAATTTTTAAGTAATGATCATGAAAGATCCTACTGATCTCCACAATTGGTTCTCACTTTTTATTATAATTGAAAATATACCATGATTAGCTTTGAAAATATGCTTATTTAGCAAATGTTAAAATATAATAAGAAGTAGAAATTCAAACATGAATCTTGGTGAAAAATATTTTTTTTCAAATACTATGCATAAGTTAGGTGCATTAGTCAAATAGGTGTGTTGGGGTCATATCAATGGGCAAGCTTGTGACATACAATGAAAAAGTTTATAATATGCAAGATTTTATTTTCTAAATTTTTTAATTACAGAAAAGTTGATTGAAGAAAAAACACTAAGTAGCATCTAAAAGTGCTGCATTTTGCGAGAAGGAAAGTGACCGGGTAAGAATTTTATGAAAATTTGATTCAGTTCCTCGGTATATTAAGACATCCTCTCCTTGTACACACGCCTACTCCTGTCTCTGTGCAGCGGCAATCATTGCAGTCAACTTTCCACGTCTCTCCAGGTTGGCATTGGCCAGCTGTAAATAACAAAAGTGATTCAGCAACATCATAATAATTGTGCATAAATGTTCTACATTTAAAATTATCCAACAAACACAACTCATATTGTCTATAATGAAAAAGTATAATATTTAATTAATGAGCTGTTTTTTAAATCTTCTCGATTTGGGCAGTTATATTAATAGATACGTAATTGGCCAACATATGAACATTTAATAAAGATTTAAAAGTCATGCAATAAAATTACAACCTCCAACTTTATACTGTCTGTCTTACAGGAGCATCGATAAATTTTGCTTCAAAATTGTCCCATAATGATTTGTTGGAGATATGATATGGATGAGATAATATTGGTAACACTGAAATAATAATCCTAATCTGGAATATTTTTAGTCCCCCATTCTTTGGTCCATTCCAATTTGAATATTACCGCTTATATAATTTTAACAACTCCATCAATCACATTTGATGACCCCATTGCCCATTCATGGGTCTGGTCTTCTCATGCTTTTACATCAATTTTTTTTACAGAGTTCCTCTATTTGGTGCAATATATTCGATCCCTTGGATAACAGCAAGAAAGGCTCTTACAGCAGAAAGTATATTCAAGAGTGCAGGTTAGTCATTCATCAGCAATTGTAAATTTCATTGGGGGAAGTGGTGGGTATTTCTTCTCTGTGAATACCCAATTACTCCATCCTGAGAAGTTATTTAATCTGCCCCTGACTAATACTCTTTTTCTCTTCCTAGCCTTGCATCTTTTATAGCATTATGTCTTCTGTGATTTTTTTCTAAAGGCAGCATTCTCTTAAGTTTCATCTGACTGCATTACTCGAAATAACCTCTTATCATCTACATCCTCCTTTTTTCCTCTCTGTGCAATAAATTTTCTCTTATCTATGCCACACATCTCAAAATCTTATAACAGCAGTTTACAAACAACAAAGCCAAGCCCTTCCTCACCTAAGAAAACAATTTTTGCATGCACTGTCCCTATACCAGGTTCAATCACAGTTCATAAACGTTATCTTCAACTGCCATTAATATAACCACCTCAAGAAAAACATGGATGCAAACGGTATGTCCCACTCACACGAGAAATAATTTGATAGGTATCACAATTAGGATGGTTAAGCATTCAGTAAATTGGAGACGTACCTAGGCAATATGGTGCCTATGGCAAAATTTTAGGAAACGCCTTGGTTATGTAGGATATAATTTTTTCTGTGTTTTAATAAAGAATAATAGCGTTTTTATTACATAAATTAATGTTGGAGTATTAAAATAATATTTATGGAAAAATGAACTTTTGGCACTTTTTTCGTGAACGTTTGATGCCTTTTGCAAGCGGTGCCTATGGCAAATGCCACCTTCGCCATACCCTAGTTACAGCACTGCGGTAAATGTTATATCATTTGCTTCCCCTAGGGAGGCATGCCCTAGAATTTGGAAACCTTTGGCTTATAATGCGCTATCATCTTCTTTCTTCATAGTCCACCTCTCGCCTCCATAATGCCACACTCCACATCACCATTTTCGCTAATCTTTTCTTAACACCTTTTTTCAAACTCGCTGTTATCAACTCTCGTTGTCTCATTAATGCACGAGCTCACAATTACGTCTGGCGTCGGAGCGAAGGTTAAGCTGAAATAATCTCTCAGATCCATGTACTTTTTGTCTACTTTTATCTCGATTTTACAGTTTAACGGTTTCCTAGATTATCGGCTAAAATTTTCAAAATGTTTAATTTACAATCCATATCTTCGCTTGCTACGCGTCAGTAATCGAATGACGCAAAAAAATTACCACATAATAAATAATTGCGTTGCTAGGCTTGTACACTTATGGATTCTTATTTCCTTACCTGATTGAGCTGAAATCTCCGCGGGGACCAAGGCGAGGAAGAGTGCGATGCACGCAATGGCGACAAACACGCGGGTCTTCATCTCTTTTCTTTTTCAGCGTCGGTCAGCGATGAATAATTATCCTGATGCGTGCAAGCCTCGGCTCTTTTATACATCCCGAGAACCTCGAGGAGGTTGACCAATCGGGATTGAGAATCTCCTCCTCGTCCGTTCCAGGAGCATCTCTTGTTAGCGAACTGCCCTTCCTGGAAACGCGAGGTCAATAAGTCCTTGGAAAATGGAGGGTTTCCGAGCGTCACGGTCGTATTTCCAATCGACAGTGCCTTCCATATTCTTCTATTTTTCCTCCTATTTCGTCAGGTGATGATTCGGTAAAATGATACGTGCGCTGTTTGGCGCATCGGGTAATAACGTAACCCAAACAATTAGTATACATTAGCAATGGGAAATAGAATTTTTATTTTTCCTCAGGGGAATCAACGTCGAGAAAACGTCGAACATCACAAGCTCGCGCTAATTAGCGTGTTTTTATATTTAGTGAAAGCGTTCCATCAACAGTTGAATTGGCTTCCGTCTAGGCGGAGGCCACATGGGGAATCGGTCGCGTAAAAAGTCAGTGTACACTTGTGAAATGATTAGGAAAATGATTTTGCACATTTTGTTATCGATATGTATGCTGTCATAGGAATGATTTATAATTTTTCCTTCGTATTCTTAGGAATAGTCCGTCGCTTGTTCTTTAAATATGAAATGTTGTACGAGGAGAATAAATAATTCGATGATTTTTGTTTGCAGTTTTTGTGGCACAGGTAAATTTCACAAGATTCGTCGTCCGAATGAGGAAGTTCGTCCAAGAAAAAATAGCCAAGAACAGAGTAAATATTAACCTTTTAGATGGAAGTAGTTTTTTTACTTTCCGTCTTTTCCCTTGTTTCTTCAGCGCCATATCATGTGGTAATATCTGAAAATAGAAATGACGCTTCTATTTAAGAAGTCATTATTTACTTACGCCCTTTTATCTACCGGTTTACATTAGACCTACATTTTTAGATTTCTAAACTAACTCAAAGTAATCTATCTAAATATTTTTTAAACTCCCTTTAATATCCAAAATTACGGGACTGTGAAGGCGCAAATTTCTCACGGTAAGAAAACAAAAAAATTAACGTATAGGTTATTTATCGATTAGAGATTAATGTTGACGGCCGTTATAGGTTCACTTTACATTCAGAACTAGGGTTGCCAACCTCCGGCTTTCGGGCCGGAGATCTCCGTGTCATCGCCATGGTCTCCGGGCGAGTAGCACAAATCTCCGGTTCAATTTCGATTGCAGCGGAAAGCCTTTTTTATGACTTTTTTGCGTTTTTATAATTGATTCGAATTAAGATAGTTTGTGCTTTAATTTCCATTGTATTTTGTTTTATACAAAAATAAATTGATAATGCTCTTACAATTTCGTTAATTATCGATATTTAAAAAATAAACAACGATTTTTAATCATATGTCCTAAAAATCATGAGTGCCTTTAAGAATATTGAATATATTTATCATTACATTTAATTCCGCTTGGTTTCTTCTAAAGCAGTGGTGCCCAAACCTTTTCTACATGGCCGCATTGGAAGTTGCAAATTCTTCTGCGAGCCGGATTAGAGTTTAAATCGGAAGTTACCTATATATTCGGATGTGCTACACAAACGAAAATCGTGTCAAAATAATGTTTCTATGGTTAACATTTAAATATTGAAAGTTTTATTATCAAAATTTTCATAAAAATGTACGAACATGTCTGATAAATTATTCGGATTGCCTTTTCGTCATGGCTTCGCGGGCTGCACAAAAATCCTTTCCGGTCCGTTGGTTGGGCACCACTGTTCTAAAGTATCCAGGTTTCAAGCAAACTCCGGTTTATGAATATCTTCAAGTAGGCAACCCGTAACAACATCTCCAGTTCATGAAGATCTAAAAGTTGGCAACCCTATTCAGAACATCTAATTAATCCGACGTCCTCAATGCGTTTAAGAATGCATCTTCAAAAAGCAACGAAAACTATAAAAAAATACTTTACTTACTAAATCATCAAAGAGATATTATTCATTTTTAGGCGCGTTTCGCTTCCAGAGTGAGCGCCTATTATCGTCCGTCTGTCCGTCCGTCCGCATGTTCGTTCTCGGCTTCTACCCAACGGTTTTTCATGAAATTTGATATTAAGGACTTTCAATCAAATATATTAAGAAAATCGCAAAAATTAATCACGTACGCAAATCAGGGGTACCACTTTACTGGTGACAAAAAATTAAATTTTCGTCATATCTCGTAAAGTATTGCTCATATCAAAATATTTTTCAAATAAAAGTTGTAGAACTGGTAAAGAAGGGTATTTTCTTTCCTATACATTTTTATCGTAGGAGTAGCCGTTATTGATAAAATCAAATGAGAATGTCTTAATTCGAGTTGAACCAAGAAAATTTTTTGCATGGTTACTTCATTGTTGCTAACATAAACAATCTCACAAACAGACGTTTAATTTCCTTACGTGTGCATCAGTGTGCATGCACTATTTTTAAATAGGAATAAAATGGATTATTTATGAAGAAAAGAACTTGAAAACGCAATTTCCCTTACGTACAGGTATATAATTTCTTTCTAATACTCCATTGCACGAAACGCCCATTTGTGATACGTTGTACACTTTCCTAACTTGTTATATTATACTGTACTTAGTAAATTTTAATAATAAAATATTTCTGCAGTAGCGTGAGGATCTTCCTTCATTAGTTTAGGGATGTCTTCGTTTTGTTTCGCAAGTTTAGGTCATCATCTAACTTGATGTGCTTATGAAAGGAGAGGTGATACGGCCTCGCTAGAAATGTACATTATCATCACAATGAAAAAGCTGACTCGTTGATCGCCTGGTGTTGATATCTAACGGGTGTTTTCAAACCTCTCCGATATGAACATACGTTGGAGAGGTTTTTGTTGGTTCTGGCCTTTGTGCTTCAATATTCTGAGCGAACCTTGAAACATCAAAGCTTTTAAAACCATTTCACCGTATAATCAGCTATCTCCCTGCTCCGTTCGTGACCTTGAAAAAAAACGAAAGGTTATGGGATGAAAAATTATGTAAAAAAAGCAAATCTGTTAAATATAGTGCTTTATATGGGAAAAATATCTTCCAGTACACGACGAGTAACAAATTTTACAAATAAAAAACATTCACTTGCTCAGTTTAATGCAAAAATAAATAGTTAATAAAATTCCTTAGAAATTAAAAACAGGAAATGAACATTGTTTTAGTGCGTTTTAAAAAATGCGCTTATACGTACATACTTTCACTTCGGCGTCCATCTGTCCGTGCACTTGCTTGAATTAAAATTGTGACGAAACCGTAAACGACAGAGAGCTGAAACTTGGAATGCACATTTCTGTACTGTCTTTATTTGTCTTTCTTTAAAACTCAGTTTCGAAAAATATACAGGGTCGGATAGGGGCTCATTAAAATTTTAAAAATATTTTCGAAGGTATAAAAGTTGGAAAATAAGTTAGGAAAGATAACGTGTAAACAATATTTTAATGAGGAGTTGAGGTAGAAATCAAGGAAATGTTTCGTTTGCATGGCATCTCAAGGTTTATCATTTTCTAAAATCATCCTCTCGGGAGGATAAATGTGAAATATGTCAAAGTTGATGATTAATAATTTTCAAAGATCGGTTTCTACGAGAAAGTAGACTGAAAACTATCATAACGTGTTACGCCTGGAAGTATTAGAGGAACGTACATGCTTCGTGTCTTTCATTACATAATTATGAATAATTTATATTTTTATTCTTCATCTTCGGTTCGTCTTTGTGGCTCTTTTGTTGGTTTTCGCTGTTATTTCTTCGCGTATCATCTCTCGACGTTTGCTGTATTCATTTTGTTCATTCTTCGTTTGTAATACCTTATACTTTTGTTTATTATTCTTTGTTTCTTTCTTTGCTCATTGTTATTTATTCTTAAATTTCGGTTAACTTAATTATCTTATAAATTTATTATTTTTGTTAATTAAAAATTAAACAAATTCCATATCAAATACATTTATTTAATTCATTTTCAAAACATATTTCTGTTATACTTATCTAAATCCAATACATGGTAGGCAGGGCCGTCCCTAGGGGGGTGCGGGGCCCGGGGCGATCAGCATTAACAATCTAAAATTATCAAGGTATAATTCGCGCACTAAAAAATAATTGTAAAAATATTTCATATTTTTAGATATATATATTCCCCAATTATAGATATTATTATTATATGTATATTCCCGTATTATAGGTATTATATTAGATATGTATATTCCCGTATTAGAGACGTAGAACGCACTCGAGATATCAAAAAAACAAAATTCAGAAACGATATTTTGGTATTTACGTCATATAAGAATATCGAAATATTTTACTTGTCTACGATGTCGACACTAAAAGTTTTCGAATGCGACTGACTGATAGCATCAGCAATTACGCCACATTTTGTATGTGGCAATGTATGAAATTTATCCTACGCGACAATGTATTAAATCAACAATATACATTGTAATTTGAACCGGTGCATGACGGCTAACATGGAGCGAGGGCGATAAATGTACATACGAGCGCTTAGCGATTTGCTCAATTTTCAAGTGAAAATTCGGGGCGAGCGGAACAAATTGTACGAATGCGAAACATTTTCCGGGACTCCTCACCATGCGGGACAAACTATCGAAATCCGGGACTGTCCCGCCTAATCCGAGAAGCTGGCTTAAGATAACACCGTTCTTCAGGAAAGTACTCCTTATGTTTACATAGGTTGCTTATTTTGTGCAATAAACTGTAATAATTAGGTGTATTCAGAAGTTATACGTTTCATTCCTGTGTTTCATACAAGATACAGTAATATACGCTTGGTTGTGAATATCGTTCATATAATTATTTTATTTGATTCTGCATATTTCATTTAATCTCTTATTTAATACACGTATTTTTTGTTTGTGACGTGTGCGAACCGCCAAAGCGGGGCCCGGGGCGGAAGCCCCGCTTGCCCCGGTCAAAGGGCGCTACTGATGGTACGAACGAAGGGGGGGTGCGAGCGGGAGCGAACAGGGGGCTTGCCCCGTAGTTTATAAATATATTTATCGTATTTTATGTTCATTTTAAAATATAAATCTTACGATTGTTTAATAATATTTCGTAATATCCTAACCGTCGGGATTCCAGTTTCACAAATAGACGGTGTAGAGCCAGAGTCGCCAAGCACTGAAGATGCGAATATCGAAGGGGCTCCACGATATTAATATATATCGTAAAAACGAACGATTTATGAAGTTCCAGTTTAATATTATAACTTTTACGGAATGTTCCTTTATTGTAAATCAGTTTGCAAGTGATTTTTAGTTAATGTTTTTGCAAAATTTACGCTCTGCACTTTCATAATTGAGAACTTATGTGGTCCCCATTATTCGGGGACCCGGATGCCTCGCATCCACCGCATTCACCCTTTGGTCGGCCCTCTGTGCCGCGGTGTTTCCCAATCGATGCGTTTCGAATTCCTGGTGTGTTACAAAAGGAATTGAGATAGGTCGCGAAAATTTGAAAAAAATTTAAGATCGGATAACAATGTAGCGAAAACTTAATGATGTAAAAATCAAACGTTATAAATAGCTAATGAACTTTGTAATAGATCGCTTTATATTTTTTTAAGTAAACCGCAACTTTTAGTCAATAATATAGAGTTTTATCCGGCCTATATATTCACCTATTCATATATAGGTGGGCCGCGGAAACTATTTTATTGTTTATGTGGGCCGCAGGTGGTTTTCTGTAGTTTAGGTCGGTCGTATTATCAAATATGTAGGTTGAGAAACGCTGGTGTAGAAGAGTATTCGCATAACTGGCCTAGCCTAGAATCACTAAAACTTTGGACTTTTTGATGCAAAACAATTTTAAGCCGTTATTTTCCTAATACTAATTAACGTAAACCTCTAAAAAAAAGGGATTTTCATAAATTCGCAACAAAAGATAATGTTAAAAGGAAACCATTTATCTATTAGTTGAATTTTTCATCTTATACTTTCTGGCATTTTCTACTACTTATGCTGTATAGATGTTCACATTATTGTTACAAATCTTGCGAGCAACACTTGGTTCGCAAGCCATAACATGATAATATTCGAATTACAGAAATGAAGAAAATTGGTGTTGCTTTACTAATTTCTGTATTTTTAAAAGCAGACAAGGACAAAAAGAAATTCTTGTCAAAACATCAAGCTGATCATTATAAATAAGCAAAGATAATTCATAATCAGAGCGACGAAGTTTTCCGCGTAGGGTCGAATAATTTTTGGCATATAAAATTTTATTTTCGTAAACATTAGCTACGGGTAGAGTCAGACATTTTTCTTACAGTTACTAATGTTGACACTCCACATACTTGGCGCTGATGCTGGAAGTTCATTTTGATGAAGAAAGGGTAGGAGAAAAAGGGTATGGTTATTTGCGTGGATGCTGTGCTTATACCAAAAAATAAGGAAATTTTCTGACCGCAGTGAGACAATTTTTTCTCATTTAATTATGCGGAATGTTTTAAAACATTCGGAAATAGGTGCTATTCGCATGATTTTGTGCAATTTTGGCCTTTATGGTAAGCTTTAATATTTGGTAAATCAGTGATCGAATGAATTAAATTTTCTTTTTTGTCAGCCGAATAAAAACAGCCAAACCAAACTGATGTTTGAATTCTCAAATAGATCTTCATTCGCAACTATACCTGGAATTTTATTTTTATCGTTCAGGTATCAAGAGATTATAAGGCATTCTGTTTGGTGAACTTTTATCCCGTGAACGTTCGACAAAGTATGATTGACGAACATTTAAAAACCTACCGGACGAGGCTTGCAATGGCTGGTGTGGATTAATTGTGTGGAATAGGTGACCGATATTTTTATTTGCTATAAAAGTTATATTTAAATAAAAATGTCGGAGGTATATGTCCCTAATTTTTATTTCCAGAGCAGAAGAAATTCACAGGTTAAAGCTTGAAGGATCATAAATTTTTCGAATAAAAAATTATTTGAAATGTCTTCAGTTTCTGCCAAAGACATTTCTGATTGTGTCAGTGTTTGGCTGTCATATCTTCAGGTTGTTATTTAATATATTAAATTTAAAAAGGTTTAAAAATTTTTATTAAAATACTTACTTTAGTTATATATAAAGGTGTTTAAGCGTTTGGTAGATTAGTGCAAAACACGAATATTAAAACCACGCATGAAATAGTAGTTGCAATAATACTTATGCATGTCTATAATATTATTTTTGTTCATTACGCCTGTTGCTTAAGAAAATGTTAATTTAATATGAAATGTAAATTGGAGTTGTACCCAATTATGCAGATGCTAAATGGATTGTGCAGCGCGGGATCAAGATTATCTCAAGGTTTACAAGTGTTACTTGGAAGTTCACAAGGACACAATCATGCAACTCCAATGGCAGCACACTGCAGGACTATGTGGGATGATCTTGCCAGAGTAACAGCAGCAACCACAGCTGCAGTCAAAAGTGGCATTGTTGCTGCTCTCCAGGAATCTGCTTTGCGAATAAATAACTCGGATACATCAAAGCCTCATGAAATTGGAGATGTATGTTTAATATCTATAACTTTTCCATTAAATTTATTAGTTTATTCCATTGAATATAATATCTTCATACTGCATACTAACAAGTTTACCATTTTTAAAAGCAACCAATATCTAAAATCTGTGAATATTACTTGGTAGAACAGTTTTAAATTATCTCTCCTTGGTTATTACGTTTCCTGCATGTGAAAAATTTCATTTTCTTTCTCTAAGATTGCTTTGTTTTGATGATAGGTTCTATGGCTACATTTAAGAAGTTTTAAAACTGTGTTAGGCCTTAAGTGTTTTATGCCTGTTAGGATTATTTTGATATAATTTTTTCAGAATTTCTAGGAATTAAGGTATTTATGAGCTATATTTTTCTGGCAAAAATGTGGAATGTATAAAATGGTAAAAGTTTTACGTTTACCTAATAAAGTTTTTGATTGAGAAAATTTGGACAGTCTTAATAAATGAGAAATAATACTATGCTTTTGTTATTATTATAATCAGGTGTGGAGCTCTTTATAGCACACTTTCCTTATAACTATATTTTATAACATTTTTGTGAACGAAGGTGACTTTGAAAATCATTTGTTGTCATTCAGGTAGCGTGTGCTAGTCTCACAACATTCATCAACATGCAGTACCAGTTTTGTTTGGCTTGCTGTGAGTGTCTAAGGGGAGTGAAAACATCAAGAGGAATCGTAGAGCAAAGAGATGATTGCTTGCAGTCGAGTTGCAGACCACCTTTAACGCCCGTCCAAGCGTGTCAGCAGCGGAGGTGGTCGGAAGAAGTTGCGCCAAAAGGCAGGAGTGCCTCAGTACCTGAAGCGGACACTGGCCCACGAAGATGGTCCATGCCTTGGGAAAGTGGCGGTTCGCAAACGAGCCGCCATGCTCCTTCTGGCCCGGCTGCATTTTCTCCTGCGCTACCTCTTCTTTCGTCAGCTGGCAATGCAGGACCGAGGGAAACACCCCACCGAAGTGGCTCTACCACTCCAGGTTCACTTTTGAAATACTTACTTTACTGTAAAAACTACATCGATTTGGGGGATTTTTTTTAAAAGTGGACCATTAAAAGAAGTTGGCTCATTAAAATTCAGCATCGAATCGTGGCTATTTATTCTTTCAAAATGTGAATTACAATTAATTTCTTTTTTAAATGTTGAAATTTTCCTATGGTTATATTACAACGTTGAATTTGCCGTAAAATTATTTTTATTTGTTATTTGAATATTTGACATGTTATGAGAATTCACAACAAAATTTTAATTTCAGTGAAACCCTTCCTCTTAAATTTTCTGTTGCAATATTTTTATTCGTCAGTTATGAATTAGTGTGGGACAAAACTTATTTTCCTGGACATATAATTATCAGTTTTCTTGCATAGAAGAGGGCAGAGTATTAGTAACTGTTAGTTGGTGTTTTTATTATATTATTAGTGTAACACTAATGAAAAAAATGACATGCATGAATAAAGTATTAAATTAAAGTTAAAATACATCCCATTCTACCTGCCTCCCACACACACAAACAGACATGATATGGTAAAAACCACTTTTTTGGTCTAAGGGATATCTAAAATATGTATTCCTATCAGAATTGTGAAGTCAGTTTTTTTCAAGGCTACAATACTTTCTCTGTATACTACATATATGAGAAAGTAAAATAGTGAAAATTTTACTTCTGTTCAGTTTTTGATTTTAAATATTAATTTTTATGTACACATTATTATAACCTTTCTTCAAAAGAGAGATGGTTGTGACAATGTGATAATGTAGTGAAATAATTTGGCAAATTTCATTGATAATAACTGATTTTAACTATCCAAGCCAAATAAATTTATACTTTTTCATCTTTGGCATATATTAGTGCTGTAAAATTAGGAAGTCGGCTTATTTAAGATATATGATCAATAAATTTCAGTGACATAATTTTTTCGTCTGCCAGTTTTGTTTGAGTGCTTTGAGACTGAAATTTTTTCCTACATTCATCATTACATTAAGCTTTTTCGTTGGCAAACATAGTATCTTTTAAAATGTTCTGGCATCATAGACTAGCAAGTGGCATTTTTTATTTTCTTAAATTTGAAACACTGGTTCTATATTTTTAATACTGTGTTTTTTTCCTGGAATTAGATTCCATTTGGCAGGGATCTTCTCTAGCAAGCATGGAGGACCTCCAAGGTGTGATTCATCTGCTATCCTGCCAACCAAGTACATCTGTGCCCAACTGCTATGTTACTCACCTCCATCAGCCAAGCAGACATATACCAGGTACTACTGTCACTTAATTGGATTAGGGACAAAGTATTAGGCATGCAATCACAGTATTTTATTTTTGTGTGCGTTTATATGTATGCATGTTTTACTACCAACTAGTCACTATCAGCTGGCCAAGTGGGTGTAACGTACAATCTTTACCTTGAAGAGGCTCACATGCTCTCCTGTAAATTCTCCAGTTTTATATCCCTCTATTAAGAAATTAATGCTTCCCAGGAATTTTTTCTGCTTGAAGTGATTCTATTTGCTATGTATGATCTATACGTATGTTCCAAATGTTTAAGTTTTTCCTCACTGATGCTTGTATCCTGTCATGATGGTTTATTTTTTATTTAATGTTTTAGCATAAGCTACAATAATTACACCTGAACTTCTTTTGTCTTCCATTCTAATTTTTTGTATCATGTTTGTAATTCTCTGGTCATTCAGGATGTTTCCTAATATTAAGACAAGTTACATTATTCAGCCATTTCCAGTTCTTTGATCCAATCAGCTAGATCTGGATGTCATACTATAGCCACATGCACTAATTTTGATCCGACTGGATATTTGTATGCCATTTATTTTGTATTAGGCTTGCTTTTTCATACATAACCCATTTTATTCTGTGTCACTCTAGAATTATGGCAAAAATTGGCTCAGGCCAGATCTAGTATTAACTGAAGTTCAGAGCAGCAGGTTCCAGATTAGCAAGATTTTACAGACAAATTATTAAGAATTTGTTAGCCTGTTTCCTCAATGAAATTTAACCACTTTTTCAGAAATGGCTAGTTAGTTCTCAAACCACTATCATATTAGTAACTCTCATCTCCTAAATCTGCGACTGTTCACCAAAGTAGTTAAAAGTCACTGAACTACAAAACTTGCCTCAATTAAAGTCACCAAATGTCTAGTGGCAATAAATATAATTAAAAGCATTGCTTTGCTAAAGTGAAATAGGCACTATATTACCTTAACATTTTAGTCTAGTAGGCAACTATATGTAACCTGCACCCTCAAGTACAACTTGCATCCCTATTTTTCTGCCTCTTTGGAGAGAAAAAAATAAATTCATGCTGGAATGTTGACATCTAGGATTAAAAAAAAAGGTCGGCCTGAAACAATGTCCACCCAAGTTAAGCACCTTCCCTCTCCTACCTGCGTGAGGCAATTTTTTGGGTGATCTGTTTATGCTGATGCTAGAAGAATTCTTCTCCTCAGTAGTTGCCACTCTTATGTTAAAGGAATGTCAGCAGCTCACAATGAATTCGGCGAACATACATACCAGATACCATACATATTCCATCAAAAGTATTGGTAGAAATTGATAGTAAACTTTTAATGACAAAACTGTTTATTTTGAGTAACAATAATAAACTTAAAAATCATTTAAAAGGTACAGTTTTAATATTATAAAAATATAATTTCATTTCCATTGTCAAAATATCTATCGTGATCTTTAAGATGCACCAGCGGCAGCATAAACCGAGCATTTAAACCGTAAACATTTGCTTGGTCGTATAGATGTGCGTATACTCGTAGAATTCTTCATCGTCTATGAGTATAAACGTAGGCACAAGCGTGTTGCATTAAATTTACTATCGAGACTCTCAATTTATATAACCTGTCCAGAAATCTTCATATATGATTCGCAGTCCCTTTTTTGCAGACCTTTTGAGGAAAAAGGTGCGCAGGGCACATGAGTATATACAGCAATAGAAATAAGTACTGTTTGTCATTGCTTCTCAACCTTTACCGTATTTAATTGATTGTAAGCCGACCTTTTTTTACCTTTTTACCTCCTTAAAAATTGCCACTCGGCTTAGAATCGGGTCTTAAAAAATTGAAATGTTTTGATAAATTCACTCCCATGCCATCTCTAGTATGCACGTGTGCATATAAATCTAGGATTCTCCATGCCTTTGCAAGTGTAAATTTTTATCATTTACTTTGGAGAGTTTTTCAGTTTTTTTTAATAATCCTATAATGGGACGAATGCATTATTCTGTAGACTTTAAGAGAAAAGTGATAGCATATGCAGAATAAACATCAAATCTTGCTGCATGATGGCGTTGTGGGAGCGGTGAGTCAAATGTGAGATGTTGGAGAAGACAAAGAGAGAAACCAGGATATTTTTGTTGCGATATTTAAAAATGTGGGATATAACCAGGAAAAAATTACATTTTAGTCAAAATTGTATTGAATGCTTGAATATAACGTAATTTGAATTGTAATTTTAGTTGATACCTTTTTTATTTAATTATGAATTGAAAAAACCGGGGCATTCATACTTTTTGGCATTTTTTGCGACAAATCCCAGAAAACCAGGATGTCTGTGCAACCAACATGGAATTTTCCTCTCGTGCCCTTGTGAAAAGTGGGGGTTAGCTTGCAATCGATTAAATACGGTATGCATCCACCACCCCTTATTAATGCAGCCAACCTTATTGCAACCCTCTTATCCACCAATAAATGTAATATTAATTTCAAAATACAGTGTACTCTCAATTATCCGTTTTGCGAGTTATCCCTGCATGATTTTTTTCGTATTTCTCACAAATTTTTATTTATGAAAGTTGCACTTTGTTTTAGTAATGCATGCGGAGTCGTTTAATAGTTTTCGCTCGTTTACTTATGCAAAGAAGACATATTGCATAAAAAAGATCATACATAAAGTTTTTTTAAGGTAAAGCAACCATAAAATGATATCATGCTCTTTTACTGCGGATTATATTACATCGCATCTTTTACGGATCATAGCGGACACACATTGTTTCATTGTGATTACATTTTCCCCATGCATACAAAAAGTTCCCTTCCCCTCTAGTTCATCAGTTCCCTGTGTTGTAGTTCACACGGAAAGTCGTACACACACACTGTCATACTTACTTGGAAGTATGTACTGCAGAAGAGATGGCAGAAAAATGCAAGAAAATTGTGTTGAGAGCGAAGAGGAAAGAAAAACCAATTGCACGAGTCACAGCCTGACACTTCAGTACGTTTACAATTTACTTGATTACATGGGGCAGTAGAATTATCAATACAGTGATATTATAGCTGCAAGGAAAATCCAAGCGATCGTGAAGAGAAACCTTAATGAGTCAACAAAACAAGCTTAGATTATGGACTGT
Source organism: Uropetala carovei (assembly GCA_036926305.1). Lineage (NCBI taxonomy): Eukaryota > Metazoa > Arthropoda > Insecta > Odonata > Petaluridae > Uropetala > Uropetala carovei. Next base: position 8,154,603 of record JAXCHB010000069.1, read on the forward strand.
TTACTAAAAGAAAAGTAAACTGTGTTAAGTGTGAAAACGGGTTGAATAGCATGTAATACGACAGAATATGAAAAATAAAGCAAAATTTTGGATTATCTGTGTTTTCCGATTTTTCATGCTGCTTCTCCCCATCATTAGCCCAGATAATCGAGAGTACACTGTATCTACTATAATATATTTTGAAGTGTGTTTTTGTGTATTTGTGTGTTTGTTCATGGAACTCCTCCTAAACGATAAAAGCTAGAATAACCAAATTTGGTACGATTCTTCCTTACATCCTAACTTAGTGAATGGTCAAGGTTTGGTCAACCGGGATTAATCAGTGCTGCCAATATAGGGGATTAACATTTTTCCATAATTTAACACGTATGAATCGATTTCTTGACTTGCAAGGTATTCTTCCTTCAAGCATCAAAATACTTAAATATGGACCGATTTTTTTTGTTTTTGCTTTATTCAACAAATAAAACTATACTATCTTATTCCTGTGAAGTTTACATGTTACACGGTCGAAGCTTTCAGAAATACGGTATTTGTTTAGAAATTTTGTGGATTTTTCGTACTCTTTCCGGACGTTGCCAAGGCGGCTGTCATTGTTACCTCCGATTCAATTAGCTTCAATGAAGCTTACAAATAGACGAAGGTTTAGCGTTATTCGCTTTGCACTTTTTTTTTAAGCAACAAAACGATCGATGTTTATGGATAACAACGTAAATAGATACTGATTATTATTCAGGAAGCGTTTATTGATGAAAGTAATTGAACCTTCTTTCGTCTATTGAGTACTGAAATCTTACATTTTTTGTAAGTAAAATCATTATATTCTACATTATAATGTTTATTAACATAAATAAGCTCATGTATCTGGTGTACATTTACCGGAGTCAGTGTTCAATCGTGGACCACTGTACGTTGCTTTTTCACAGGTTTCTTGCTTACAAAACATAAAAGTAAATATTTCAGCGAGGCATAATTACACAAGAAATGAAGCTGGATTTGGCGAAAGTAATATGATAGGTAATAAAATTGTCGTTATATTTGAAGCAGTAGGCTCGGAAACGGATTGTTACAAGCAAATATGATTAATTGTTAAAAAAAGCTAATTGTAATTTAAAAAGTATCTACTATATAGGTATTTTAAATAGTTTTTATGTTGTGCTGTAGTAGCTTCACTAAATCCGTTGAAATTCAACGGGAAATTCTGCTAGTTATAAATATTTACTATATTTGCTAATAGATTGTTTCTTCTACATATATCTACAAAAAATAAATCTCAAATATTTCACTCAAATTTTAATGCATCAAAAACATTCAATCAACAAATAAGAAAAATATGAAAACTGAGAAGTAAATAAGAATTTGTATGCACCATTAAATATCAGTGAAATAGTTGAGCCTGTTTGTCATTAAACAGTACATTAAATCATTGTTTGTTCTGTTTTTGTAATCCCCTGCAAACCCTTTTTCAACCCCCAGCTTAGGAACTGCTGCCGTAAGTTACAAATGTCTTCCCATTAAGTTTATTTCCCTTGGACAGCTTTGAACTTTATCAGTTTTATAGGAAAAAGTGATCTTGAATTTGGAACTACTGGCAAAAAGTATTCCTTGACATTGAGATTGGAAAATTAAGTTTTTACTATATATTTGTCACGCATTTATTTATTGTCAGCTCTAGACAAAAATTACCATTAACTTTTAGGTGATCAGACATTGATATAAGGTTTATATATTTCCCAGCATGATATTAAAGTAGAGTGCCTATGTAACTTTTGTAGTGAACCTAATTGGCTAGGTAATGATGCATGAAATACTAAGAAAGTTTAATGCAAATTCTGTTTTTTCCCTTGTAACAAAAGTCTTTAGCTTATGTTATCGTCAATTTCTGAACATTTTCTATATTAGATTTAATATTATGACTAGTTGCATGGAATAGGAACTGTTTTTTTATTTTAAGATTATGTAAGAAGGAATTTTGAAGCCATTGTTGTTTGTAAATGTGTTTAATGTGAATGCTCTTAATAAATGAATTGATTGGTGCACTTTCCAAGGCTTTCAGTAGTGTTTTGTGCTTTGCATGTTAGATAATTACTGGGTGTGAAAGATGAAAATGAAAATTTTTTCCATAGGCCTGTAATACTTTTAAGAAGTCAATTCTTCAGATAATTACCTTGCTTTTCTCACTAAATGCATAAACATATGGTTGCAAAGTTAAAATAAAAATCTAATTATAATTATATCTTCTTAAGGTATGAGTCTCTTTAATGCTTTTTTTAGCATTTTTAATTTACTAAACTTAACTAATTTCAACTATTCTTATAGTCACTAGAAAATTATCAAATTTGTCCTATGGCAGAAAATAAATTTCAGAATAACCACTTAAGTATAAAAAATTGAAAAATTATGTATTTGTCTTCTACATCTCCAATAGCCATAACAAGGTTATAAGAATCCAGATGCACTTTTCAGCTGCAAAGCAGCCATTTTCAGTGTTGAATTTTGGAAAGTAAGCCCAAAAAAAGAGCATGTATGGTCAGGGGCAATGTGTCTGATACAGCATGTGGCCAAACAAAGGGGGCAGCCGATTTATCGGCAGACATACAGTATTTTTAGCAGTAATGCAGATTGCATTATAATATGGTCTATATTCTTTTATATTTATTGGCTATGGAAGTGTATCAAACCATAAGGCGTTTTTTTAATTTTTGTAAAGAACACCTAAGAAGGTCAGTAAATGAATCTTGCACACAGGTGGCCAATGAGAGACTTGCACATGGGTGGCCATGAGGCACAGCATGCCCCTGTGCATGGTAGTACTTTTGTTCTTACTATAGGTGCGTGATAGAGGGGGGATTAGCATTTCGAGATCAATTAAGTATTCATGTTAGAGGGGGTGTCTGGGTTGTGGAAATTTTTAAATTTTCATAAGCAGGTTTATTGCTGTGGGAGGAGGGCTTGCATTATCCACGAAGATTTTTCTAAAAAATCAGTGTCGTGTGTTCTGCCAAAACATATAAGAAGATAGCATGGATTCAGGCTGAGGTCATTGTTCATACACTTGGTTAGATTTCTGAAAATATGTACGTTCTCTAGCGATTGAGTGGTCCATTTCTTGGATGTCTTTTTTTTTAATTTTTCAAAGCTCTCATGTTTCAAGTGTGCAGTGCATTCTTTGAAGTGTGTTTCTAGTTGTCTTTTTGTTTGCTGTATACATAAAACTTTTATCAATTTTTGTGCAGTTAATATCGTAAATTCCAGATTTTTTCATGCTTGGAATTCTGTTTTTTGTTTCCTAAAATGTTTTTTATTGCTTTTGTTGCTGTGAAAATGATCAAAAGGTTGATTCTGTTAAATATTTTCTCTAGCCATTTGGTGAGTAGTGACAAGTAAGGAAGTTAAATTTTTTTCTGTTTTGTGTAATTTTTCCTTTCTCCATACGTAGTATAGGGAAAGTATTGTGATCACGAAAATAATTGACTTCGAGATTTCAACGGAAATGCACGTTTTGAAGTCCCTAGAACATGTTTAGACTATTTTTGGAATGATGTGTGTGTGTGTGTGGATGGATGGATGTGTGTGATTGTGGTTGCTCTTAACTCAAAAAGTACTTGCCATATCGTTACCAAACTTCATATATAACACTTTAGCATGAGCACAAAGAACCTGATTCGGTTTTTGCAATGTTTATCCCATAAAACATCATTATTGTATATACAATTCTGTACAAGTGTTATAGAGAATGTAATTTCCTACAACTTTCATTTGAAACAATTTTCCATAGCAGTTATTGTTCAGGAATTATTTATAAATAATTGGTGTTTTCGGTTTCCGTCAAATATCTCCTTAAAAACATCGTTATTGGTAATCTTTGTGAGGACCAAAGTTGTAGAGAAAAATATTTCCTCCAAGTTTTGCTTGAAACAAATTTTCGTAGGACCATCCATTTCGGAGATATTCAACTTTTTTGTAATTTCCAGTATACAGCGCCACCACCATGTAGCGGTGAATCCTGTAAATTCTGTAATTTCATAAGACCAGAAAGTTTTCAGTCTCACCACTTCAATTGCTTTGTGCTCAGGGTTCTGCGCTCAGCTGATACTAGTTTCCACATTGTTATTGCAACTATGCTATTTTTAGTGTATTTTATTTTGTAAATGCTGTTACATTTCCGTTCTATCTCTCCGTCTGACTTGTCTGCGCAGTCAGTTAAATTAAAATGACAAGTATGCGGTAAGAGGCAGAAGAATGAAATTTGCAGGGTTCATGTGGTCCATGATGTCATTTATTACGCTGCCAAATAATTCTTTTGGCAGAGGGGAGCCTTCAGATTGTTCAAAATAAGATTATGAGCAAATGCTTATAGAAAGAAAGTTTAAATTTTCACCATTTGTGCGACCTTAAATGCCATCTGTTAAACTACTGAAGAAATATTTTTGAAAAATCAGTGCGTGGCAGGGGGTACCTTCAGAATTTTCAAAGTAAGATTCTGATGTGATGGTTTTAGGTAAAAATTTAAATTTTTAATTAATTATTGAATAAATTGTCATGATACGATTAAATTCATAAAGAATTTTGCAATTCTAAATAAACCTCATTAAATAAAACACGCAAATGAAGCTCTCATTATTTTATTCTATTGTTACATGTGCAGAGGCCCTAATCGAAACATCTTTATTGAATCCCAACCCACTCTTTACTTTAGGGTTTTCCCTAAATAAATGCAGTATTAAGTCATATGTACTTAAATTGGCGTGACTATTGTTTTGTCTTTGTGTCAATGTGATGCATCTTGTGTAATAAGTTAGAGGAGAAACTCATCTTTATTGGCCATCAATTTTTCCAAATGCTCTTGTGACATAGTCACTCATACAGCATGTCCATTATAGAGTTCATCCTCAAAGCTTTCTCTTCTCCTTTTTGAAGTTTCTCACCCACTTTTTATATTCTTCATTAGCTGGGAAAATCATTTCCCAATCTTTACTGAATATCATAATAATTGTCTTTTGCAGCTAAAACTTTCAGAATGATGTAGCATATCGCAGCATTGTGCTTGAATTTCTCCATGTTAATTGAAGGTCAGCATGGTCACATGCAACAGTTAGCTGCGAATCATTCGGTATCATCACGAAACTAAGTATAAATATTTTGTCGCAAGGTGTTTAGCTATATAGCACTCCCCTTTTCTACTCAGGCTGAGAACTTTTTAGCCACCTTTTCTATCATAACTACAATTGCTGGTATTTTGCATAGCTGTATCATGTACTATCTTTGCACATTGAAGAAAGGTGTCATATATGACATTTTATTTTGCAGTTTATTTATGCACTCTTTATTTGAGATGAACATTTCATAAAATTTATTTATTAACTTTTTGAAGCTATGAAAATATCAAAAAGCCAATTTTTGGTGTGATTTACAGGTGTCACCTTGACTAGCTGCTCTCTTAACGAAAAGGATATTCCTTCTTCCTGGGATTGGGGTCTAGAAATGCTTGGTAAGAAAGATTTCATGCCTATTACAGGTAGCATTTGTTATTTTTGTTCTTGCTGTATGTGAATTGATCTAAATTAATTATATTAAAGATAACTTATGATTATATTTACAAAATACCAACTAAAATAGTTAATATTAATTTAAATATTACATTTTTGGCTAAATATGTTATACACTAGTATAAAAACCCGTCAATATGACAGGCTATCTTTAGTTAAACTTAAAATAGTTGCCTCCAGTGCTTTTTTTGTGACGGTATGCGCCGGTACGATGTACTGGCACCTTTTTTTCAGAGCGATGTTGACCCACGTCTAATTTCAGTACATTTTCATTTTTGTAATTCTTTAAAACTTAAAGTAATAAACAGCTTCTATAAATGTTAAACATTTTTACTTTTACCTATTATCAACTTCGTTATTAAAAGTTCACCACAAATTCAATAGAGAAGGAGGAGAGGGTGCAGGAAGAGGTGGAGGGAGGGGGGAGTACCGGCACCTATTTTTTTTACAAAAAAAGCAATGCCTTCCTCTCTCTCATTCCCTCTTTCTCTCTCTCTCTCATTCCCTCCCTCTCTCTCTCATTCCCTCTCTCTCTCTCTCATTCCCTTCCCCTCTCTTTCTGCCTCCCTCTCTCTCTCCCCTCACTCCCTCTCTCCCCTCACTCCCTTCATCCCTCTCTCTCCATCCCTCTCTCTCCCTCCCCCTCTCATATTAAAAGCATTCAAAGCATGCTTACATCCATAAGGATTGTAATAACAATAGGATTTCGAGGTCTAACAATGTAATTGGTAGGCAAGGCAACATCTCGTTAAAATGGCAAGATTTCCCCAAAATATGTGAATTATAAACATTTAACATGAGAGATTTCGAACTGTAGGTGGAAAAAGATGAACAGAATAAGAAACTTTATATAATTTTTTCTTAAAAAATCCGAAGATCGTAGGTTAATTTTTTCTAATTTTCATCTAAAAAAGAATGAAAACCTGCATGTCAAAGAGTCAATTTTTGTGTGTTATATTATGGGTATTGGAATTGTCTCACTCAGAGTCGAACCTGAGACCTTTTTAGAGATTTTTTTCATCATAACCTTAAAATATGTGAATTGAGCATTCCTGCCAATTTTAGAGTTTCTATCTTGATTCTTTCTAGAGTTATTCACGTAAACCATAATTCACCACCAGATGCGTGACCAACCAACAGATCAATGGACGGACTAGGCTATTATTAGTATTAATTATTATACCAATGATGTTCACTGAGCCTGATTACCTTTAGGAAATAGGTTTTATCTCAAACTCTCTATTAAGGTCTTAATTTATAATCATGTCTAGTGAAAAATATTTAGTTATATGACATTGATATTTTATATATAAAGCAATCTGCTATTCAAAGTTCTTTGAATTAATAGATGGCATTGTATTATTGGTTACATTTATATTCCTTGTCAGCTTTTTCAATGTCTTTTTTATGTGCCTGTAGCATCATGACATAATGTTCTAATTTAATTATTGATTTTATCTTTATGGTGAGCCATACGTCAGGGAGGTAAATATAGTGCTATAGTTTAAGCCTTTTGCTACCAATTATATATTTCAATTTTTTGACATCCTTTGCAAATATGCATATTTTCTAGCAATAAAATACACTTAGAAGTTTGATTTTCTAGAATTAAAAATTCTACCAAATAAAACCTGACCACTACAGGACGTTTTTAATCCTTCAGTCAGTAATTGTTTTACTCAATAATTTGACTTATGCATAGTGTGATACGTTTGAAGAAATTCTTAAGAAAAGAAGTCATTCTGGGGTAGAATATGTAGTCCCGAACAGCGGAATGCAGCGGAAAGCTATTTCTTGCATTTAGTAGCACATAGATGGCGGTAATTGTTTTTCGTCTCACATTTTTCATCTACGGGAGTTTCGACTATGCCAAACCAGAGAGCTCGTAAGGAAAGAACAGCGTGTTATTGTATTCGTAATATTTATATAATGTATTTAAGTGAGAAATAAGTAAGTAATGTAAGTGATCAATAATATATGGTATAGTAATACAAACCGTGGAACCTAACTCCCAATTTCCAATATACTTAAGTATTTACCAACCGCGGTTTTACCAACCGTGGTACTTTTCAGGAACGTAACCCCTGCGGTTGGCGAGGGAAGGGTGTATTCACTCCGTTGGATTCTTGAAAATCTTCCTGCAACATCAATCCACTTTGGTTATTCTGGTTGGTTGCTCTGGGGTGGACGTGTTAAATATAGAGTATGACTCATGTCTTGTTGATGGTAAAAGGCTTAAAATATGGTAAACGTTTTACTTAAGCATTAATTTAATTTCAAAGCAGCCATAATTGAACTCTTCTCGTGAAGGACAACCAGTCCTTTAAGATTTGAAAGTGTACAGGTTCTCACCTTTTACTCTTTATTTTTTCTCATTTTAAGTGTTACTTCAGCAATCAGGATATCTTATATATTTGTCTTCTTAATCTATTTTGACCTTTCTTAACTCTAATAATTGATTCCTTTTATCCAAATTCATCATCTTCAGATGTTGATGCCTCTGCTATGGTATTTGTTTTGCCATGGCAAAAGTTTGGAAACAAAGGTGTTACGAGTTATTAAAATCTTATTTTTGAAAAACCATCTATCTGATGATGCTACTGTATAGTGAAACCATGGTTGTGTAAGTTATTTAGTGCCTTGAATTAAATTGTGGAAAAGGTAGCAAGCATTTCATCTTTTATTTCCACAAAACCATCTCTTTGTAGGAAAAATAACAGAGAAAAAGAATAAAATGCATAAAAAATAATAAAGTTTAGAAAAAAAGTTTAATTTATTGGTTATAGAAGAAGCTTCCTTGGGTTGTTGTACAGTACTCCAACCTTTTTTGGATACTCATCGATGATGTCTGTGTCAAACTCCTCTCATGCTTTCAACAAGAAGTGTTTTAACTAATGATGATGCACCACATCTCTCAAAATTTGATTGTTTTTCTACCCATTTTAAACCCTTGTTCAGAAAAAATGAGCGAAGTATTTGTTTGAGAGGTTACTCCAACCCAAACTATTATTGATACAGGATGAGCTTAGTGAAACATGATTCTACCCATTGCAGTGGCCTCCTGGTGAGACAATGCAAGAATTACGAGCACTTAACATTGAAAAGTTTTTCTTTACTGAATATGACCATTAAGTGTTGTATTTTTCTCCTAGTTTGCTTGAAAATCTTACATATTTAGAGCTTTTTCCCATTGTTTCTTTTAAAAAATTTATCTTGTTGAAGCTTTTATCGCTTGCCTGATTTGCCTATATCGTGTACAGACATTACTCTCGTATTTTTCCTTGATTTTCATTCCTGATCTAGTTTTTGCATTACTGAATTGAAAATATCACAATATTTAAACTAACGAAGTAATCATTGTTTTTATCATTATTTTTATAGCATTATATCCATAGGTATTACATTTCTGGTAAAAGATTGAAAATTTACAAAACTCTCCAAGGGTTTAATGATTTGAGTTTTAGATCCACTTTTACATTTCCACAAACACCATTCTTGCATATTACTACATCTTTAGCAAGGTGTGCCTCAGATTTTGCTAAATTTAAATGTTTCTGCATTGTGTAGTGATAGTAAAATTTGGTCATTGTTACAAGGATGTTTCTGTGTGTGGCAAAGTTCACGATATTGTGCAATGGTATTAAGATCTTGGTCTCTTGATACTGGATGCTTCTAGAGATTTTCCTGCTAAATGCTAAGTTTTGATTCTATGGAAGGAATTGGCAACTTGTAACTGTTTAATTGTGGTAGATATTAATGTGATTATTTTAACTAAGGATGACTAAAAAGTTGGCAGAAAAATTGTGTTCATAGAAATTCCAAAAATAAAATTTTAATGAATTGTAACAAAGTCTCCAAACTCGCCAGTCTTAATTAGTGTTGCTTTTTTCAAATAGATGATGTCCCAAATAAAAAAACATTAGGGTAATTATTATCTTTATGGAAGATGGAATTAAGTAATTTCACCAATGTCATTGTGTTGTGCACCTTTGTTGCTTTTGTTTTCATAAAATGTTCAAGTAAATACATAGCATGGATATTTGCATGATGAAAATTGTTATTGAAAGTAGCTTAGCACTAGCCAGTTAGCTGTATTTCAGTACATTTATTACAGATTAAATGATAAATAGAATTGAATGTTTTACTATAATTAACAGATGAGGCAGAGACTTCATGGCATTCCATTATCTTGAGAAATTAGTATTGTTAAAATAAAAACAACACAAAGTTTAATATTGCTTGGGCTTATTCTACATACTCTATAAAAGCACTGCTGGTTTCAATGGATAATCGCTATCATTTATATTTCTTATATTTATTTTATATTAATCAGCTTTGTTGAATGATTTGTACCTAGTGATGATTATTATTCACTGAAACCTATTGTAGTTTTATATTGTATGTAGAATAAGCCCAAGTAATATTAAAATTTGTGTTGTTTTAATTTTTGTTTTTAACAACGTTATAATTTCTTTATGAATAATTTCAATAAAATCTGCTTTTTTCCGTATAATTTGATAGTTCAAAGCTCTTTAGTTTTTTACTCTCTTGACCTCATTTATGCAGTGATTGTTCTGATCTTATGGAAATATTTGTTATTTTAAATATCTCATAAACAGCTGTTACCTGCTTTTTATAATGAGCATAATAAGAACAACAAAGATGATCACCTACAATTATGCCCTTGACAGGTCTTGAGCTCATAAATGTAGTATTAGGAGCCAAGTCATGCTGTCCATCTCTTTACCAAAGCCAGCATCATGGTTTATATTTGTCTTCTGAAAAATTCCTCTCTTTATAATGCTGAATATTTTGCTTTGTATATGTTGAATTCTTTAAGTTTTACATTTAATTAAAATATTTGTAGTTATTTGTTGTAATAGAAGGTACTTTTGAATTTTCTTTATGATATTGTGTTCATATTCTGAAAATTTCTAAATTATTTGCAAAATATTCAGCATAGTAATATTCAAGCTATGCATGATTCATTTATATAACCAACAGAAAGACTAAACAATTTACATATTGTCCAAGTTTTTTTCTTTAGAATTCATTATGTCTTGGTTTTGCTTTCTTAGAATCTGGAGTCTACACATTTTATATGGAATATTTGCAGTTCTGAAGGAACAACAAAGTAATAATGTTGCATTATTTGAAGAAATTAAATATTCATGTTAATAGGAGAGTTTTACACATTGCTGGTTTAAGTCAGGGGTTTGTAATCTTTATATATGGAGGGATTCATTTGTAGTTTCAAGTACTTGGCATGTGCGAGTGCCTTAGAAGGTCAGATAGAGTTTAGATCAGATTTAAAGCAAGAGATAAGATGTCATTATAAAATTTAAATTAATTTCTTAAAATTTTTTATAGTTAAATGTTTGCCATAAATGTTTTCTCTCTGTACTATAAAAATCTTAGGATGGTCATGTCAGACGCTTGGCCCTGAAAACAGTATATGTCACTGAGTGTCCCCACTCCACACGCACCTTTCCCGCCTAACTTGGTAAGTGAGGGGGAGGTAGAAGAGAAAGTCGACGGAGGCGAGACACTGAGTGAGCCAATAAGAAAGGAGGAGGAGGAGCCTAAGCATTCGAGAGTCTGAGTATGCAGTGTTGCCATTCGCGAATTCCCTTTAAATGCCTGCCAAACATAGTGTGTTACAGTGTAGAGTTGGCAACATCCTACTTGAGCTTTCTGCTATACCTGTTTTCTACTCTTATGAAGCTTGACCTTGAAAATCCTAGTTGTATGCTTACTGCTGCAGCCAATGAAAGCTCGAGAGACTGTCGATGGGGAGGGGAGAAAGTCAGTCGGTCTCTCGCCATCGTGCTGTTCACATCGCTTTGAGCTCGACTATGTTGCCAGATCTACTGCGTTGACGCCTTAGCGTTCGCATGCGACTTTCTTCAAGAGCGGATATCGGGCAAGAGTGTACTACTTTCCCGTGCCTTCATAAGAGTAGAAAACGGGTATAGGAGGCACTACCCCACCTCTTAGCAGCAGAGACATATGAGTGGTCCCGAGTATGGCCAAAATCTCATTGAATTTTATGATAGCTTTATTAAATACTATACAAGTTTTAATAAACCTTAAAATATTTCTACAGTTACTTCTCCACTTATGATATTTTAAAAACATTTTATACTAATTTTGAAAGATCGCATTTACGTTGAAGAATACATAATAAAATGTGGTTAAATTACAGAAAAAATGATTTCTATTAAAAATTAAAGAAGGTATTCTTCTCGGTTTTTATTAGAACCTTAAATACTAACTAAGTCGATGTGGATTTTGATGGTTATTGAACTCATAAATGAAGCTTTGTTTTTCGAATGTTAGAATAGAGGGTTAGCAAGATTACTGTCACAATATGTTCCAAAGTATGAAAGAGTGTTGTCAAAAGTGGATGAGTGCTCCCTATGCATGTATATCAGAGCATTTGAAGATTGTACACTGAGCCGTTAGCTACCTCTCAATCATTCACGTTTTTTAGTTATTCCAAAAATCCAAAAGTTTTATTCCCCTTAAAAAAAGGAGAACTAATGTAAGTTTTTATAGATTGATTTATCGTATCGCAATGATATTGACAACGCAACGCAATATATTCGCCGTTAAATGATAACTAAGTGACTCATAACAAATTCTAGAAACGAATGCTTGCTATGCGCAGGTATATAAAAAAAATCATTGAATATGAGGTGGAAAATCTCCCTGCGTCTTATATGCGGGAATTTACGGTATATTATTTTCTTATAAAATAAGCTTGACCTATAAATGTTAATATCTATTCCATTTTTATTAATAAAAGGCTTGCAAAAATTCTCACTTATTTAATACTATAGTTAATTATCTTAATTGATATTAATTTATAATGTTTACTAATTAGATTAGTAAGAATTATTTGAAGTATTTATTCACTTCCATTTTTAATGACTTTTAGTGACATTTTCTTTGAGTTTAGTAACTTTTTAGCTACTTTTTATGGTGGATTTAGCGACATTTTCAAATTTATTTTGGCAACTGTTGTCCAGCATCCAATGAGCTCACTTTTGAAACCCTGCCCCCAACTGCAGTCCTTCGGAAGCTTCATGGAGGTGAAGTCGTTTGCAAGATTGAACGGAAGATACTATTCAACAAGGAAATGATGGCATTCGTCGAGGCGAGTTCGCAGCCATACCCCGTACTGCCATATGTCCAGCACAGGAGGCAGTTCCCCGTATGGCCATTGGCAGGGGGTTGCACATCGTGCTCCAGTAAGGGGCTCCGAAAAAAATATTTTAGGTATAATCTCAGAATATTAAATCTCATTTTAAAAGCCACGCCATGAATGAAACTTTTATTTTTTGCCCTGCGATACTTAATATACTGAAAAGGGGAGTCAAATGAAGGGGTAGGCATTAGGTGAGGTTACAGTATATACTACGTTTGCAGGGCCCCCAATAATTTAGCACCAGAGGCCCCAATATCATAGCGCCAAAGGCCTCAGAACCTCAATAAGGTGCAGGGTCAGGACTTCTCGAGAGTTGGTCTTTACTTCAATCAGGATAAGCCACTTGTTTGGTCACGACCAAGGAGAGGTAGTTAGCGATAGCACAGATAAAGGAAATTTGTTAAACTTATTTTTTCAGAGCGTATTTACTACCGAAGACGTGAGAGCGAAGGTCGTGGCGCCCGAACCAGGCAAGGAAAAAATGAACGATATAGTCATATTAGCGAAAGGGATAGCTCAACAGCTTAAAAATACCAAGTCAAATAAATCTCCGGGTCCAGAAGAGATACCAGCTAGAGTATTCAAAGAGTTAGCACTGGAAATAGCACCTTATCTCGAAATAGTTTTCAATAAGTCACTTAGTCATGGCGTTGTACCTAAGGAATGGAAATTAGCCTTTATAACGCCGTTACACAAAGGTGGGAAAAAAGACGACAGAGAAAATTACAGGCCAATTTCGCTTACCTCCCTATCTTGCAAGGTTCTCGAGCACATTATCGCTAGCTCCGTGATGGACTTCTTAGATAGTCAGAACTTGCTAAGTAAATATCAGCATGGCTTCAGGAAGACGAGATCTTGTGAAACACAGCTTGCTCTGTTCGTTCACGATATACTAAGATCAGGAGACCGTAAGACTCAGTTAGATGCTGTTTTCCTCGACTTCAAGAAGGCTTTCGATAAAGTCCCGCACAGTAAGTTAGTGAAGAAATTAAATGACTGGAATAAATCGAAAGATAATCGAGTGGATCAGGGACTTCCTTAATGAGCGTGAACAAATAGTAGTTATAGATGGATTTAAATCAGATTCAGTCAGCGTAGCCTCAGGCGTTCCACAGGGAAGTGTAATCGGCCCCCTACTATTCCTTTTATACATAAACGACTTAGATAAGGTTATTAAAAGTAAAATCAAGTTATTCGCGGATGATACAGTAGTTTACAGGGAGATTAACAGTCCTAATGATCAATTATTACTTTCTGACGACTTACATGCAATTCTCGAGTGGTGTAAAGAGTGGCAGTTAGAATTGAACTTAGGAAAGTGTTCCTTTATGAGATTCTGGGGAAACAAAAACATTGACACTTCTAATTACACTGTTGAAGGCGTCCAGCTAAAACTAGCCGATTCCGTCAAATACTTAGGCGTTACTTTAACAAGCAACCTCTCGTGGGATATGCACATACGAAATATATGCGGGAAGGCTAAACAGAAACTAGGATTCATCAAACGCATAGTAGGTAAAAGTGAGGAAAAAGTCAAAGAGACATGTTACTTCTCGTTAGTAAGACCGCTATTAGAGTACGCGTCGAGCATATGGGATCCGTACGTGAAAGGATCAATCTCAGAGTTAGAAAGAGTGCAGCGAAAAGCCGCTAGATTCGTCAAAAATTGTTACGATAGAAACAATAGTGTTACAGCCTTGATACAGGACTTAGGATGGGAATCACTAGCTGAACGCCGATCACGCTCTAGGTTAAAACTTCTCGAAAGATTTAGAACGCATATATTCTCCAGCGATGTCGAAGAAATAATAAGAGCGCCAACTTATATTGGTAGAACGGACCATCCTCGTAAAATAAGAGAGATAGCCTGTAGGACTGAGAGGTATAAAGGCTCGTTTTTCCCTAGAACGATAGCTGAGCAGAACAGAAGTTACGAAAGGAAATCAGCCGACGTAGAATGATACTATACATTATTATGCGCTTTACCTTGGTGCTATTGCACCCCCTGCCACACACCATTGCGGTGGCTTGCAGGGTGAACTATAGATATAGATATAGATATACATGGTCCTATCTCGAGGTCGATCGAGATGGGGTCAAGATCTACCTGGCTGTTGGACAAGAGAACACGATTTCAAATATTGTGTTCAAAGAAGTGCTATAATCAAGAGTCAATGAATTTATTTGATTTTTTATTTCTTTTTCCCTATTCACATCTTCCTTTCAACCCACACAAGAGTCTGCTAACGAGCCCGTGAAGCGGGTGAGAAGGCGTAGCAAACGAAGCACAAGGAGGCGAGCGAAGCAAGTAGGGGCAGAGCCCCTAATATGATCATAATTTTAATAAAAAAAGTCATTGCTAAATATCACAAATGCCTTTTATAAAAGGTGGGTCGTATAAAATGCTCTGGTGGGCTGGATATGGTGTCCACAGGGCTGCGCCAAGGGTGTTTGACACCCGGGTACAAACTAATTCTGTGGTGCCGCCTCCCCTCCCCCAAAGTGACTACTAGCCAATCCTAAAAAAAGACCACCACGGTCCTCTACATAAATGTTAACAAAGATATCTGTTCATATTATGGACAACCTCTAATTTAAAAATAACTTATCGATAATGTTTACAGTTAAACTTTGCCGTTTGTTTAATATTAGCTTTCAATTGCCAATCGAGCAAATTGCTCAGCTTTATCTCCTCTTAAAAGCATTTCGAAGGAGGAGCAACCTTTTAAATGAACGACAAAAAAGACGATATAATGAAATGTCATAAAATATCATGTTATTTTAATTTTGTGTTCCAATAATATATAAATATATCTTAATGGGAAGGCACCCCCGACTAATTGGTGCCTTGGTGCTGTGCACCCCGGGTTGGCACGACCCTGGGTGCCCAGACTGTAGGTTGCATGCCCTTGGTTTAGATATCTCATATATATATATAAATATACTAGTATTTGGATAGGTTTTGAACTTTTATGAAGCAGCATCACACATTTTGAAATAATAATAATTTTGAATATTCAGCAGGCACAACTGCAAACAGCAAGTATTCTTCTTGTATAGATGACATTTCCTTGACTACAGAGGAAGAACACTGTAGGCTGCTCACAGGATCACAAAGCCATGCATCCAACTTATTGCATCCCTCATCTGTTAATCGAGTTGCATCAGGGGTTTTAAATCTACCTGGCCTTCAACCGTAAGCTAAAGCTAGTATCTAGTTTTTCTCATTTAACTTAAACTAGATTCAGGCAATTTTTGTAATTATGAATTACATTAAGATAAAGATTGTTTTTCATTGATGGGCTTAAACACTGAAAGGGCTCATTACCTTAAATGAAACTTTGATGCAGAAGTTTTTTATGCAAATTAAAATTTGAAGTCTTCATGTTGGAGTAAATTTTCATATTAGCCATGCAACATCATTAAATTTTAATTAAATTAAATTGAGTCACTGTAAGGATTTTGGACATTGATTGAAACACTGAGGTTATATTATAAGTGTAAAGGGCACTACAGTCACATGATTTTTTTGTTGCAGATGGTGTGAAGGAGATGGGACTAATACCATAAGTAATTTAATGAGCTCATCTGGCTGGACACCTGCATCAGCAGAAGGAGGTGGTCAGTCTCGGAAAAGTAGCTCTTCAACAGACTCATCATCTGCATACAGTCGCTCGGCTGGATCTAGTTCTGAAGGCAGTTCGGTATGTCTTTAGTAAACATGAACAAAAATTATTCATTATGAATGAACAAAAATGATTAAGAGGGGGATCTAAAGCCTCTGTAAAGCATTTCATGAAAAGCAAAAAAGTGTGACATGCTTACAAGTTTCTTTTTCAGAAATGGAAACTTGTAAAAGTTTTTCGAATCCTTATTTGGGAAAAAAATGCAATATTTTTTCAAATCTTTTACAGAAGTAATACAGTTAGCAAAGTTTTCATGTGATTCCCTAGAATAGAATCTTGTACAGGCGACTCTCAAGTTTCTATTGTTCGAGATTCGATTAATTCGAGATTTCGATCCAGCCAATCGAATTGGGATCTACTTTACACGGAATAAATTTCGCGGAGGAATTGGTTCCGACCAACCACGCGAGGTTAAGTTTTGGTGTAGACGTAGTTATATCTGCTCTAATTGTTTGAATTTGTGCTGATTTCACTCTTTTCTGTCAATCTTTTATTTAAATTTATTTTATTGATTTATTTATAAATTTATCACTTGACATGGCATCTAAAAGGAAATGTAATAGTGATAATGTAAGTGAATCAAATAAAAGAGTTCATAAGACTCATAGTTATGAATTGAAATTAGAAATTTTAAAATGTGTTGAGATAGGTGAAAGCCATACTGAAATCACACGATCATTGGGAATGTGTCGTTCAACTATTAGCACTTATGTGAAACAGAATGAGAAAATTCTAGAACGTGATAAATTCAGGTAATTTGATAACAACAATAAACAGTTCCCCACCCAATACCTCCTCTTCTTCCAACTAAAATCTTCCAACTTCTCAATTAATAAACCAAGTCCAGTAAGCGCAGTTGAAAAGGATTTAAGGTATGAAAATATTTTTAATTTTATTATTTCTTTATTCTTAAGTTATTTTTTGCTTTTTTAATAGCTTTTATATTAATTTTGCCACGATAAATAGTTGTACGTATAGGTAGATATATGCAGGTATGTTATCCAGCTCGCATGAGTCGTTTGTAAGAAACAACTCGCGTGATCTGGACCGGGCTGTCTGTACAGCATATTGCATACATCTATCTTTGAAGTTCGAAACAAAAATTTATTTTTTCCTATTTAGTGCAAAAAATAAGTTATACATTAAAAATATTTATTATATAATTTATTCATAATTTAATATTGTTGTATTAACATATTAGTAATGTTATTTTATCTTTATAGAACGTAAGGGGAGACTTTTTCCTGAGATGCGGGAACGTATCCCCCAATTATAACATGCAAGTACATGGAAAAACGGCATTTGACATTTGAATATTCGAGATTCGAACACGTTTTCAGGAACGCATCCCCAACGAAACTCGGGAGTCGCCTGTACTGGCTTTTCTGTTTATGGAAACATTGACTCTTCGGAGCAAATCTGTTATGTTGTATTTCATTTTTTATCCAGGATACTCGCTCTCATCTGTATTGCATGTGGAAAGGAGAAGCTCCATTCATACAGCTCACGGAGTCCTTAATCGAAGGTGATGCCCTATGTGAAAGTGTAAGACAGGCATGTGTGGGCCACAGGATGAATTCAGGGAAATTGGAGGAGGAAGTTAACATAGATGTAGAGTGTCAGGCACAAGTAGTACAATCCAATTATGGTGAAGAGAGAGTCTCATCCCAAGATGATGATGACAGTATGGTTATCAAAGACCGGACGTAACTGTATATAAATGTGTGAAAGTTAACAGTTCAAAATGTTTGTGGATATATTTATATGTGAAGCTAACTCGAAGAGAAAATAGAGAACTTTTATCATAATCATATATTGAGAAAACTGTCAGCGGTGTGCTGTTTATGTTGAATCAAGTGTTTTTGAATGTACTTAATTCCCATTTATATTTCTTACTCAGGTATGGACTCTGGGTTGTCTATTTCAATCCTTTGACCTTCATTAATGAGAACTTTGAATAAGATTTTAATGAGAAAATATAGTTGTAAACCAAAATCTTAAAACAATGCAATTTATAAAACCTTTGTTTGGCTGATATTTGTTTCATACGTCACACCATAAGGAAACGGTTTCATTTGTACAAATGTTTTCCAATTTTCATACATTATATCAACTTTAAAAATAGTTATTTTTCAAGTTTAATGGAAAATATTTATAAAAATTTGTTATCCATGTTCAAACCTGTTGCTGTAAGTTTGAACTCGGAGAATTATTACTTATGTAATGACGTTACTTATAGAGCTTATTTGTACTTATATTGTAAACTGTGAGCTCATTTTCTCTCGTTTGGTGTTGTTTTAAATTGTTATTTACCACAAAAATTGAATTTATTCTCATATTTTCCTGAACGCAACGTTTATTAATGCTAAGATTTTTACTTTCACGGAGCATCCTTTTACGCATTAAACCTGTAATGAAGGCCCTTAACCAAGCTTTTCCAAGTAATTAGAATATCAAGGAATTAAAATCAAAGGAACGATTTACCTTGTATCAAGTAACTATGACGAAAGAATGACGCATGAAAACTTCCGAGAACAAAGCTAAATAGAAATCCCAATATAAGCAGCAGTTTCAAATGAACGAAAATGATTTTGATAATGGATGCAATTCAGAAAGAATAACATTTACATTCTAACAATTGAATTTCATAAAATTATTACTTAATTTTCTCGTAATACTTGATATACCACAGACGAATTCACGATTTGCTAAATCGCCAGTAGAGGTCCAAGAATAAAAATTTGAAATTGTTTAAAGACATTTTGAACTAAAAATGAATTTTAAATTAAAAATAAAATAGCGAAAAATATTAATTGAATATAAAATTTTCGTTGTAATATCTAATATTGTTTAAATATGCATATATATGTTGTTTTGGTAACGTAGTAGAAAGTCAAGTTCCAGGATGCATTGCGCTGCTTTGTTCCTACGTCAGTCGCTACGAGAGACATGTCGGGAAATTGATCATAGTGTAGTGACAAAATATTGATTCGTATTATAAGTTCATTTCAAAATCTTTGACTTTAAACTCCAAAAAATGTCAATACCTATTGTAAACACTTTACATAAATCGGATTTCATAGTGTGTGGAAAATATCGTTTAGTGCGCAAAATTGGATCTGGTTCTTTTGGTGACATTTATTTGGGCATAAACATTACTAATGGAGAGGTAAGAAAATTCTTATATCATTTATATTGTAGTGTATATATTGTAATGACTCAGTGATCGCTTTATTCTCTAATATGTATTAGAGTTACGGTTACGAGTTGGTTTTATTCGAGCTCAGCCATTAAATCCTCAGTGATTAGTCATCTGTAAGGAAAACTGTTAGTTAATGAGTGAAAAGGAAAGACATGATATGTTTTGCGTTTACGAAATACATAGGAGAGGTTGTGCACTGTTTTTTAATAGAATTTGTTTGGTTATTGTACATTTGTTTACTGAGTCAACTGATTGTATTATGTATAGTGAGTTCAGCCATCTTAGATACACCTAGCTCTCACGATAAATGATTCATAAAACGATTCATGCCAAAAAATCAACGGTGTTTTGTATTTTGCATTTCAAGTAATATTTCATCATCTGCCACTTATTGTAAATAATTGTCATCGTACCATTGTTACAGTAAAACATATTGTCTTGAGATAATCTTTCCGATATAACTTGCAAGTATTAAACAATTTTGAAATTAACGATTTCGAAGAAGAGTACTTTGTTAAATATTTTGCCCTCGTGTCCTTAATTGGCAATCACGTAACTCGGGAGTTAATATCGCTATCAACATGATTTTGACGCGTGAAGGTTAAAGACTAATAGGGACATTTCTTTTAAATTTCAACTGCTAGTTCAGTGCATATTTTATAAAGTTAAGCATCTGATAGTCGTTGTACATGTTTTCAGTCGCGAAAAGTTTGGTTAAATCTAATCTTTCCTAGGGTGCATTATTTTCCTTAAAATGTGATTGACAGGCATAGGTAATCGGAAGTGGCTTACAATTTGACCTCATTTTGTGAAATATTACCAGTTTAAGAACTTTGTGGCATGTATTACCAATTCCTTATTTTTTGTGCTGTCCATTAAATGCTCTATTTATGTGTTTTTGTTAATTTTGGCGATTTTAGCGGAATTATATCTCGTGCATCAGGCAATATTTTTAATTGTAATATTTTAATGGTAATAATGTATTTTAACATTTTAATAGCGTCGAAAATGTTTTTTTCAGCACAAAGGACGTTTCATCAATTGAAAGCATTTCATTTAAATTTTACGTAACGAATGTTCTTGTACGATGTCATTAACCTATCGAATGTGTCGACTTTTAAGATTTTTTATATAATTTACTTTCTTTACTTTGAAATAATTTACGTCATTTTGGTCTACAAATGTTTTTCATTGTTATTTGTTCATATTAAGATTTAGTCTACGAATCAGCGGCTTCTCGTATACGTAAATATGTTCACGTTGGTTATATAAAACTAATACATGGAGAATTAATTGGTTTAATGCACTTGTCAGTGTTTTAATTTGCAATTAACATTTTAATGGCTCACTAGGGATTATATGACAGTTTTAATTAATTTTCCTAGATTGGTTTCTATCATTTCTAGCTTGAAATGCCCTTTCATGAATTTTGTTCACGTGCGTTTTAATGGTTTCCAGGAAGTTGCTGTCAAGCTAGAACCTCTCCGAGCCAGACACCCACAACTGCTCTACGAGAGCAAATTGTATAAAATATTGAACGGAGGTATTGGCATTCCACACATACGGTAAGTTTTAATTTCTCCATCTCTCAACGTCGATCAGGAATTAATTGAGAGTATGACCATTTAAAAAAGTGTGGCATTTAATTTTCATTGTTGTGCGAATAGTTCTAAGATAAGACGATAGAAGGATCACCGTCGACAAAGCCACGTCGTTTGCAATGGACGATTGGCCTCACGTCGAACAGGTGAAAGCAGTGTTGTAGGCTTCCTCTCTCCTTCTCCCTCTTTGCCTCACCCCCTTCTCGATCTGAAACAGTACCACGAGCTCCACTAGCGAAGGGGGAAAGCGGGAAGGAAAGGGGGAAAGTGATAGATCCGCTGTTGCCATATCTCCCAAACGGAAGACCCCAAGTTGCACAGACATGATCAGCCATCCGTTAGCTTTTGGTGGTGAGTGGTTAGCCTATAGCAAAGGAGAGGCTACCTCGACAACCTGCCACTTCAGGGTCATAAATAAGACTAATTTTATTTAAAAAATTACATGCTTATTAAGATAATTTTGTTTGGCAGGTGGCTTAGTAAAATTGAATGAATTTTAAATTACAAACCATTGCTTTTGTCATGTCTACTTCTTTTGCTATTGGGTTTAGCTGCTGTTCTTGTCGTAGTTCTGCAACTTTCGTGGTATCGGAGGATATTTATTTGAGCAACGTGGGGAAGGTAGTCAGAAATTTTTTAGATTAACTTTATGGTATCGTATTGTTATTTTCGTTGTTCAGGGACGCCCAGCGCTGGTCATTGTTTGTGATATGCAGCTGCTACGTGGTAATATTTTCCTCGTATTTAAAAATCCTTATCATTGAGAAATTTGTACGTCTAGCTCCTATGCGTAAGCGAATATTGTTAAAACCTTTGGAATAAGTCACGATTGGAGCATTTTCTGTACTTTCGTTGTTTGTGTGGCATTTGTCATGAACATGCGAAGACTGAAGTTGGATTCATGAATCAGAACTTGACAAGTGTTCCTGATAATCACGGGACTTGATGTATGCGATTTTTTCGAAATTAATTCCTATTGATTTGTGTTTAAATAGCTCATAAACAGCACTTTAATGACATTTTGCAATGAGTGCATAGACGGTAACAAATACGAATATGTACGGATATGCCCTTGACTCTGATTAACTAGTCGAATCTAAACACTACATTAATTGCCCATTCTTGTTATAATTGCATTTTTAGTGCATGCAAGATAATGTTTTATTTTTTCTTTTCGTAAGTAACCACAAGGTAGCAGGTAGGGTTATACACATAAATTGTTGAGCTAACATTAAGCCTTGAAACCAATCGATCAAGGTAATCCGTTTATCATAAAACGGTGGATTTACACCCGATGCGTCTTTCAGCCATAAAATACTCCGTCCTGCGTTGCGTTTTGGCAATATTCCGATTTATGGGTTCAGGTATAATCTCGACCGGCAGTCGAACGATAGAAATTTTTCCCCGACAAAATATAATTTAGAATCAACGGGATGTTAACCAGTGTCTGTCATTTTAAGGAAGTTTATTAATTAACTGTACCAGAGAATTTAATTAATTGCTATAATTTAACTCTGTATGCATTTCAGTGTTTTTTGCTGCCTCAGGTTGTACTTAGAATATTATACATATTGCCTAGTGTGGGTCTGTCTGTCCGTCCGCATGTTCGTTCTCGCATTCTACCGAACGGATTTTCATGAAATTTGATATTGGGGACTTACAGTTAAAGACAGGAAGAAAGTCACGTAAATGAATCACATAATCCAATCAGGGGTACCACTTTACTGGTGACAAAATATGAACTCGGTTATATCTCGTCAAGTATTGGTCATATCAATATAGGGTACTTTCCTGTTAACGGGATTACCTCCAGGACCTGGTACTTACGTATTATCCCCATGCCATACTTACGTATTATCCCCATGCCATACTTACGTATTATCCCCATGCCATACTTACGTATTATCCCCATGCCATACTTACGTACAACTGATTGGCCTGTCTCGACATTTACAAACCCTCGACATTTACAAACCCAATCTCCGGACTACGTAGAGGGTTTCTTTGGTTCCGGGCGAGGCGAAGGGCGCGGTAGCGCCCGGAGACTACCCATTACAACAAAGCGAACCGAAGACTCGTCAATATATGTCCTTTCAATGTTATATCCTCTTGACTTTTGTGCCGCAAATTGAGAGGATATATCGACGAGCCTTCGGCACGCTTTGTTGTAATGGGTAGCCGTCTCCGGGCGCTACCGCGCCTTTCGCCTCGCCCGGAACCAAAGAAACCCTCCACGTTGTCCGGAGATTGGGTTTGTAAATGTCGAGACCGGCCAATCAGTTTCTGTCAATGTTGTTTTTAAAATAAAATATCGTAAATCCAACAATACGTCAATATATCCTTTCAATGTTATATCCTCTCAAACAATCATAACAATACATGTTCATTTTTGAAGGTATTCCCGTTAACAGGAAAGTATCAAAAATTCTAACCTAAGCATTTTCAAGCTGAAAAGGCGCATTTTAACATAATTGCATAAGGCGCTAATACCTTTAAATCCGGTCCTGCGTACACGTATATAATTTTTTTCAAATACTCCATTTGTGTAATACTGTACTGTAAGCTTTCCTAACTAGTTGTGTAATAATAGCCATTCGATTCTCCAAAAGAAGTTGATAATAGCCTTATTAACTAGGTATTCTAAAGGGTTTATTGTGATATGTAGTTTTAAAAAATTGTTTCCCTAGTGGTATTGTTATCCACCACTATTTTATGAACAAAATACCCCTTCTCAAAGAATATAACGATAGTTATCACATGTGTCCCTTTACCAACGAATGTAATTTGTGGTCTCGGGTATGTTGTTTGTATTTTAAATACAAGCATTTTTACTTTTCCTTAAAATGATAAGTTTTCTTCGCTCATGTAATATAAAAACATCCGCTTATTGTAGCAATTTAAAGTATGAGAATTTATACTCGTGGAAATTCTACTTCCATAGCTCTCTTAGGTGTTTTGTTCCATTCTTGTGAGTCATTAATATCGCTTACTGCCACGAAAATAGATTGAGTTTTATTGAAGATAAATGAATGTATGAAGAATGGTTAACTTGGGTAGTTAGTT
Organism: Uropetala carovei; assembly: GCA_036926305.1. NCBI lineage: Eukaryota > Metazoa > Arthropoda > Insecta > Odonata > Petaluridae > Uropetala > Uropetala carovei. The sequence goes on from JAXCHB010000069.1 coordinate 8,178,914, forward strand.
CGATAAATGTTGTTTATGTAACATGCTATTCGGTATTCTGTTAAGATTTTAGTCGAAAGCTCAGTCACATGAAATTCATTTTACATTGCGAATAATGTCTGGAAATTTCCGTGAATTTGTTGATTATTGCTGCTGTTAAGCCTTTTAATGATAACAGAAGACTGCTGCTCAATAAAACATCGTTTCCTCGGAATATTTCTTGTTATGACAATGTAAATATTTTATCGGTGTTTTGTTTCGCAAGGTAGTTTTCTGCACTCTCCGATATCAGTTATAAATTATAAAGAAGAAAGAGATGTTAAAGATTGCCTCTATATTTTTTATTGATATTTTATCATCATTTGTATCCCGTCCACAAGGAAAGCAATGTCGTCGAGCTTAGGAATAATTCTGTGAATAGTTATTAAAAGTTACATTGAATTTATTTAATATGCAATTTAACAATTTATGCCATCCGGCGTAACTTACGAATTTGTGTTGATGTTATGATTTTACAATAAATAAAAACCACATGCTGGATTTATGCAGCTGATCGTTAATATTAAGCTTACGACCATTGCACATTTGATTGCTGTGTACAATTAATGTTTAAGGTGATTTCTTGATAAAAATGTAAAACTACTTCTGTTCTGTATTCCAAAATAATTTTATCGTAATTTTTATTAAATTATACTTTTTCAAGGAAGTGGCGTTTTGAAATTGAATTATTATTGTGGTGAGCAGTAACTTTCCTCGTTTTACCCAGTCTTCGCCGTCGCACATTGAAATGTTTTGCAATTGTATTCTTTGGAAATTTATATCTCTCTATATTATAAAATCGTAATGGTTATCATGATGCGTAACACACTAATTTTGTGAATAACTCGATTAGAAATAAACTTACAATTATAAGCCTGAAATTTCTCAGGATTTCAGTGTTGATGAATCTTCACGTTATGACAAAAAATTTCGAAGGTCACGGGTTCGACTCCAGAGGGTGAATGTCGTTTCCCATAATATTACACGTAAAAATCACCTTTTTGGTTTGAAGACTTTCATTCTTTTACGCTTTAAAATATCTTAAAATTAAGTTATCGACACGAAATTTGACCTAAAACACACCAAAATGAAAGGATTCTTATTCTTACCGTCGATTACTCAGTCTCATTCGAATTCGCTCATATTTTGAATTTAGACTCGAGTTTTGGTAAATTTTTTAACATTTCAATGATAAGATTCCATGGTTACCGGTATTGTTGTCCTCAGTAATTTCCGTGCCTATGCACTTAAATAAAGGCTTAAAGATCGAAAACAAGATTAAAACTTGCTCGAAATGACCGAAGATATGAATTTAATGCAAATAAATCGAACGAAGTATTCATGATATTTATATTTTTTATCTATATTACTAAAATCCTATTTCTGGTCGTCTCTCTCTCTCTTTAACACTCTATACCTCAGCCAATTATAATCTCTGGGAATTTCAGCCCTCTAAGTTTATTTCTTATTGATTTATTCAACTTATTTTCTTAATTTGTTATTAAAAAACAAACATACATCCCTTATAAATATATTCATTAAATTCACATTCAAAACATATTCTCGTTAAACTAATCTAAATCCAATAGGTACATGGTAGGAACGAAGAAACAGCGAGCAAAGGGGGGGTTGGCGGGCGGCAGCGAGTGAGCTTGCTGCCTAGTATTTGTGTTTGGAGTGTGCTAAAATTCGTTATTACTCGAAATGAGTATTGGGAGATATTTACGCATATATTGTAATGGTTTACTGCTAATTATTGATCTGATGCCTCGAAAATTGAATCGGGTGGGGCAGTTAGATGAACGATAGTTTAGTTGCCATACGAATCCGGGTCTTATATATTGGGGCTTCCTCTGGTTGAACCATTCTCCGCTTCCTCCCCCCCTCCCAACCCCCCCCCCCTTGAATGAAACCCTGGCGATCTGATATCGACGGTGCGTAACGGTGGAAATCCTCCGTCTGGGCAGGATGGATAGTCTCGAGTTAGGTTTGCTTCATAGTGACGTCACGGTAACGGTATATTCATTCCGCAGCAGAAGAAAAAAGCCTGGGGGGCAATGGGACGATAGATACAACCCAGCAAGACAACTACACCGTCGTAATGGAGTCGAGGGAAGAGTTGAAAGTGATTGTTATGGTGCTTTTCGATGAAACTTTTCTCAGCGTGAGACAAGGATCTCTGTTGCCTAGGCCGAGAAGTCACTCAAGGTGGCTAGAATCGTTTCTCGTCTTAGTGATATGCGGGGCCGTGCGTCTACGTCAGCGTTAATTATTTGATTAACTGTTGGATAACGCGTCTTTTCGAGTGATTTCACTCCACAAGCAAAATTTTTCTCGTAGTATAACGGTTTGCTGTCGCTTGAGTAACGGAGGGATTTATATTTGAAATGATAGTATATTATGCCATGCGGTAAAATGCTTCGGTATGAGCGGTGGTAAGAACAGCTCTTGGAACCGAGATTTGTGTCGGGGAGAAATGAGAGAACTCCATAAAAATGATCGATCATGCAATCCGCGGCGTTTTCTCTCCCGTTATATCAGATTTGCCGTTGTGAGCTTTCGTTTGCTCTGTTTTGCCAATCTCATATTTCTCGTTTCTTCCCGCAAGTGCCCTCAACATTTTCTCCAGACGAGTGAGCGGTCGACTTGGTCAGCTGCCGATCGAGTGCATACTTTATCACGAGGAAGTAATTCTCGTGAATGATCGTATTAAAAGTTGATCGCAACCAGCGCCCGAATCTTTTATTTCCTTCAGAACTTGCTTATCTATTATTTCATCCAACCTGATTTTTTTACGCAATTCCTTTCGCCGTTATCTCATGCGTATTTATTTTTTCCTTGTAAAATGCGTAATTTTTATCATAATTCCGTAAAAATATCAAAAATTACTTATCGTTGACGTATCATCCGGTGGTGTGTTCTTTCATTGAATTAAAGCACGTGAAATTAGGCTGTGAATGTCGCTTCGAGTGAATTTTCGTATTTGTTGTTAACATTTATAGCAACCTGCGGTCAAGTGTCGTTATTTACAACGCCATAGCTGGAAAGCTATCTCGCCCATAAAACCCCGCATTTAATTCCAGGCATGCATCTCGTGAAATAGTAATTAAGCATTAAACGTTTGCTTTATTTTAATGCTTATTTGATTTTTAATTTCTTCACTAAGACCAGCGACAATAGAGACGAACCTGTCCAACTAAGCCTTTGCTGGATTCGAACCCTCGACCCTAGAATTGGGAGCCAGACGTGCTGTGACCACCCCTCAGAAAAGAGGCCGGCATTTAAAACAGGTTTTTGACATATCGGTTCGATATGAAGGCTATGTCATGCGGAAATATACTTACTTTCTTTTGGAAATTAAAAAAGATAATATTTCTCGATGCTTCATATGATGTCTTCAGCAATTCTTCGCCAGAACCACGTTTTCCGTCGAACGCCTCACGCAAACTGGCTTTGGTTATGTTTACCTGCATCCCCATCGATTTGTAGGAAGAGCCGGCAGGCTTTCTTATCGGCCAAGGCGCCGTTGCCAAGGTGACCCGACATTGTTGCCGGAATTCAACAGAGAATAATTGTACCTGGTCGAGTGATGACATTTGTCATAATTTCTCGTAGACTAAAAAATTTTATCTGAATTTTTTCGTGCTAATCACCAGAACTTGACTCAGAATTTGTTTTACTTATTGTTAGACCATAAGGTTCGTTTCCGAGATCGTTGCATCACAATACAGCTGAGTTTTCTTACTCGTCTGCACCTACATATTACCCTTGAATTCATTAGACAGCGAGGGTGGCAGATGGCGCCGTGCTCCAAAATGGTCCATATGGTTGTTTTTATGGGTGGTTGATTCCTAATATGGTCCCTTGTTGCCCTAGTAAAAAAGAGAAACTTAGATGGCGCTGTATTTAACCAACGATCTCATGTATTTTTGTCATCTTGTGGTGTTTTCCATCACGCTGTTATTTCGTAAATAGCAAACAAGTGCACGACTCCGTCTCTTTCTATAGCGCGGGTAATATAGCAATTGAATTTGAACTTTTGTGTGAGGAAGTAGGATCGCGAAGGTAATTGCCGTCCTTATTTTTCAAGGAAACACTAGATGATGTTGACTTAAATGGCGTCAGATGGTAATAACAGAGGAGCATCTTTATCAGGTCTGTGTCAAAGAATAACGCGTTTGCTATGACCAATTCTTATTTGATGTAAGCAGGGCCGGCCAAAGGGGGGATGCGGCGGACGCGAGGCATCCGGGCCCCCGAATGTTGGGGCCCCCATAAGTTTTCAATTATTCAAATATCGAGTGTAAAATTTACAAAAACTTTTACTAGAAATCACTTGCAAACAGATTTCCAGTAAAGAAACACTCCGTAAAAGTTATAATATTACTATAATTATTAATATCGTGGGGCCCCATTGCTCCTCGCATCTGGGCCCCCGGAACCAAATGATGGTATAGAATTCATTACCTACTGATATTTTACATGTCTATTTTAAGATATTTGCCAAAAAATACGTTGCTCTCGCCTTAGGATAGAAAGTAAGTAGTCTTGTAAATGCCACACTGTGCCTGTTTCATCCCAAGTAAATCAGTATCGTTGGGCTGGAAACTTTGATTTGTATTCCTATTTAGTGATATTTTAATAGCACTTGAAATGAAACGGGTGCACTGAGATTTAGTTTACTAGATCATGGTAAGTTCTCTTCCTTATTTGTTTATTTTATGCTACGTCCAAGTATTTTTGTAAGTCATATCCACATTTCGAATACCTGTTCCATCATATTTTACCTCTATTTCAAATCTACAGCACATTCGCTTGCTTTCCATAGCCTCTATAAGATTAAAGTATTGCATTTAGAACACTGGGGCGTCTTCGTATGTCTTCTGAAAACTCGTCTTTTGAAACTGGAAGCAATTTGAAATAGTTTTATTTACGTCACATCTCTTAAGTCCGTAAACTGCAGTTATTGAGTTATTTTGATGTATTTTCTATTAACTAATTGATGCAAAATCTTGAGAACGTTCTTTGATCTTATTGAATGTCTTTTACAGCGTGTTACATTAAAGAAATGGCAATAATGTACTTTGTCATTAAACCGTCTTGCTGTTTAATTTGAAAGTAAATGCTCATCGCTGTAATTCCAAGCGTATTTTGTGTTGTTTATTGTGATAAATACTTATTCAGTAGGATGTGTAAAATAAATTATAATCTAACAGAACAGGATATTCTGGAGATCATGAGATTTACTGCTTCCGAAATAGCTACGAAATTTTTTCTCGTCTAATATCTCCCATTATGGTCACCTGATGTGAATTTTTATAGTTATCATCAGTTTGCAATGAATAACGAATCGCCATTTCTGACACGCGTTGGTAGCAGGCAGTATTCAATCACCACCAAGTAAAAAGTCGTATTTTGCATAAACGCTTTTCCTTCCTGGGCTGGGCGTCAAACTTTGTAATCTGTGTACCTTTCACATTAAACTAACGCCGTTCAATGTCCTGCGTTTGATTGCTAAACATATTGCTAAGGCTCCTCCGCCCAAGTCTTTGTTTCATAAAATTGGAAGAGAGACGCCAGATAAATTAAATTTTCGAATTATCGGTATGGAATCCAATGAAAATTGATTTCTCCTTCTTGATAGTCGAATATGCGAACTAATAGAAAAGGCGATGGTACCTTTTTATCTTTATATTCAAATAAAAGATGAAGTATTTTATTGTTCTTTACCAACATAATCTCTTCTGGAATGTTGTTCAAATATAGTTTGTCATTGGGAGAGGAATTTCAAACTTAAAGAACATTGAATCTAGTTTATCTCGTTTTTACAATTTGTCTTTACTTTATGGAAGTTTTGTCGAACACCTGTGAAGACGTATTGTTCAAAGTACATTACTTCAGCGTAAACTTTTTATTTCCTTTCAGTGTTACTCTGGTATGTTTCTCTGTAGCCTACCTTGATTTTTTTGTCATTTCGCAACCATTTCATGACGTTTTGCTATTGACGGAAAGACTCCTAACTATTATAACGTTGTAAAAGTAAGCATAACGGATGACAAAATTGGATAATTTCTGACGTTTTCAATCTTATGAAAAGTTACGATTTAAACGCGGGTTAATATTAGGTAGCCAAGAAATTCTGAAACAAAGTTTAAGTATTGCTGGTTGATTCTGAATACATATGTTACTTTTATAAAGATAGGAGAATACCTTTATCGCTTATGTCACGGTCCGCGGGTATGTTCTTGACATCGAATCGAGTAATGTGTTGACAGATTTGCATTAGCTCATTTTGCTCGCTTGCAATTAGGTATTTCAAGTTCGCGCGTTTCGGGAAAAATTGCTTATTTCCAGGTTGTGAAAATCGTCTGGACTTAAGGTCAGTGGATATTCGTGAGCGTCGCGCCAGGTTTGGGAGTTGGTTTGTTTATGAGACGGCCCCATAACCTACTTGTGTTGGAAGCGGCCTCTTGGTTTGTTTTTAGGTCAACGTTGGCTTTCCACCAAACCGGAAAAGGATTTTTGTGCGTCGGTAGTCTAAATCAAAGCGACATAAGCTCGCTTTCGGTTATCATTTTTGGCGTTCTATTGGATTCGGTCGTGGATTCGTGTTTTCGTGACATTGGCCAGTGTAGGAGAGTAGGAATCTCATCAGTTTTCTTTCGCGTTTTTTTACTTTATTATTTTCTGAGTTCATTACGTGTCTAAAGCCGTGGTTGATCGTTAATCTGTCGCGAAAAGATAGGGAGTTGGATCTCTTTGTAGAATTCCTTTCTGTTTTAATGTTTGTTTAATTATTCCACACTGAGGCCAAAAATCCTACGCTCTCCTACAAAATCTAAGCGTAAGGATAGGTCACATTTGGCACGCATAAATGAAGCGGTTCGCTAGAGGAATTCATATACGCGACACGATAACGCTGTTCATTTTATGGTCTCATCTGAGTCCTTAAGAAAGGCTCATCTTGGTTATAAATTGACGAAACGGTCTAATGTTTATAGAAACAGATAACGAGTGAGTGAATGAAACCTGCCAACGTGGAAGCGGCAGTGTATCGTTCAGATAAAGAGTTCTGTAATCCCTTGAGGTGGCAGTAATCCCAGTCATTACTATATGCGAGAGAATGGCTAATCGTAAATGAACGAATAAGCGGGCAATTTGGGGGTTATAGGTTTGTTACAAGTAGGTGAATTGAAGCTGGGTCTTGATCTTGAAATCACAGAGCAATGTGCAGTGTACGTGAAGTAATTTTAAAGTATTTAATTTTATTTTGAAACCTGCCTATCTAGACGACTATCTTATCTGCCGTTGATTCATCTCATCAAATGTTTTCCTCTTGGGGTTGAAACTGGTGTTATTGAGGAAAAGATGTTTTCTACTTATCTCGGGTCATATTTTCTCGAAAAATCGATCATCGGCTATATTCGTTCTATTTGCATTCAAGGGCTGTTAATTATATAACTATAATGATTTGCCCTCAGTGAAAGACAGTTGAAGATGGCGAGTGCCAGATGTACTAAGTTGCAAGTGCGAGTGAATACAGTCTTAGAATTTATGCGCATCTAATATAAGAAAATCGTCAGCACGTCAACTCGTCGTTGTGGATCAATTAATGATCCAATTAATGATCATTCTCTATTTTATTCCTGGTGTTTATTTTCACTGCATTTGGAAAATTTCTTTAGATTTCATTCTTCACAGTGGATCGTTATCTGCATCCCACACGTTTCTTCATTTCAGTAGGAGGTTCTCGTCGTTCACTGATGATTTTGTAACATCTGATTGCGGAAATCTTTCCATTTAATTGTTTCGTAAGTATTTCATTGTCTTCTCAAAAGGGCCATGCATAAAACTTCCTCGCAGGCCTATTTAGAATCGGCGTTTCTCACATTTGGAAAGTTTGGAATGATTCGTTGGTCACGGTTGATTTCCATAAATCATTTCGCGTTGTAACTCTCTGGCGCAATTAATAGAGCATGTGCATCATATTTTCTCGTGCACAAGCCATGAATCTTTATTTGTTACCATTGAAAAAAAGCAAAATTCATTCAAGTGAAAAATTTCGTTGTTGAAGAGTTCAGAATTTTCTCTACGCCATAATGTCTTATTCAGCCGTGAAACCTTGAATGATGTATTCCCAGAAGTATTTGAAGTATGTTTTGCTGATACATAGTAGATATAATTATTTAAATCACACGATTCACTAGCCGTCCAATCACAACGACCTCAACATTTTTTCAAATAAAGTTTCTGATTCATGGGATAAATTCTTGGGAGGATATTTCACGCTGGCGCCGAACCTTTTCGTGTTTGCCTTGAAATTTGATGTGTGTAACCAAAGTAAAATATTCCATTCTATAAATTTTGGAATCACATTAACACAATTAACGCAAAACATTTGTCGATGTAGTCAGAATCCAGCATTCTCTTAGCCTTACCAAACTGTTTGTAAAGCAAATTAAGCATTGAGTGAATCACCTTTTGGCTCCGCAAAATTTGAAGCAATAATTATGTAAATTTGTCGATGTTTTGAAAAAGTTATTCTACCAGCGAAGGGGATCATTAGAGGAAGAAGTGTTACAGGGTGGCGCTGCAGTTGCAGGTGGAATAAGTATAGTATCCTTAAGCATTGGTGCATGTATCATACTTCGTCTCGAGTTATTTATCAGTTTAAAAAAAGCGTTTCTGTCATAATACGTTCGTATCATGCGCGTCATCTATTCTTAGAATTTTTGGGACGGTTACAAGTCGCTATTTCTTTCCTCATCTCAATCTTTATTTTAATTTGGTTATAATCAGGGAAAAGCTATCATTGTCGAGCTTTTTCATTTCTTGGTGTTGTAATACAAAATAATGTATTTTTTACTTTCGACAATTACGTAGCACTTTACGTCAACACTAAAAATGCTTTACAAACAGTAGAACATTTATTTGTATTTAAAAAGGAAAGGAAATGTGGCAGGGAAATGAAAATACATGTCGATTAAAACAATTTTATTCTCAATCGTTAATACTATTATTACATCAAAGGCAGGCATTTTTGAATTCACATGGATGCGAAAAAAATGCCTAAGGTGTGGTAATGGAATCCTGTGTTGTGATAAAAGTTGGCAATGCGTCATCCTTTCCGACTGCCATTTTGACGGAATCGATGTGGATAGACCACTGAAGCGTCAACCTGCATCCCCGTGTGAGGAGATTTTCCGTTACTTTTCGCAGGACTTGTTTGTAAAAAATCGTGCATTTAGTCTTGTCGAATTGAAGATGTGGCATACAGAACGGGACGAATTTTCACGGAGAAAGTTTGGAAAAGACTAATAAACTCGAACTAAGAAGTACAAACATTGAGAATGTCGGGCTACAGTGGACTAGAAAGAAGTATAGGCTCTCCTACCTGATGCAAAAACACTTGCGTTGCGAAGAAGCCGTGAAAGAAAAGTGTGACCATAACACTATCAGAGTAGGATTAAGTGGTCTTAAACAACATCCGAAAGAGAAATGCTGCAGTGTGTTTTTTCCATTAATAACGACGTCGTAAAGATGGCATAGTTTGTGAATAGTGCAAGAATAAATAAACAAAAGCAATAAAAGAAGGTTTGGTGTTACTTCGCGTCTGTAGTTAGAGAAAATCGTCTCGGACAATTGGTCATTTCGACTCATTTCCGTCAAGTGCTTTCTGACTTGAAAATCCTATTGATAGTTCTTCGTATGAATAAACATTTTTATAAAATTGTTGACATTTTCATGATCTTGACCAAATTGTAGCAAAATTGCGGATCCTTAAAGGTTGTTGATGGATATTTTTATCCGTGCTACCCTTCTGTCAGTTATATGCGATATTTTAAATATTTAATTGAAAAATGGCATGGAATTGACATGTTTGAATCTAACGCGAGCTGACATTTTACTGTATTTTAAGTATGAGCTCGTAAAAATGGTATGGAATGCGTACGATTCCTGCTAGCGTACGTCCTTACTCTTCCCTGCTTACCGACGATTCCATTTAAAGCTGTCGTATTTCCAAACTTTTATATAAATTATCATATCCTGTTTGTGGTTACAGTCTGATCACTTCCTTTTTCGCTTGAAACTTATATTTTTTCCTGTTATTATAAGTACAGTTCAGATGTTGTTAATTATAGTTTCCTCATTTTTAGTAATTTTTCGTCTATACATGCGTCGTTCCAGAGTTCGTTATTTTCTTCGGTTTGAAATTTATTCGGCATTGTAACGTTGATCATTGTTGCTTTTTTTTCCCTAGCCTCGGTTTTAACTTCCGCCTCTGTTCGCTATACATTCCCTGCGGCGAATGGTCGTCACAGACGAGCTCCGTTAACTCTCCTTTCTTTAAGGTAATGCTGGAGATCTGCCACGTCGCGCGACCGATTTATCGAGTACCTGCCTTATCGAGTCTATTTTTATATACTGCCTACGCAGAATTTACAATTCAAGTTATCGATCCATCACGAAAAATGAACGTATCACAAGCTTTTGTACGCAGCTATTCGGGAGTATATGCATGGGATAAGTCAAGAAAATATTTCGGCCAGTTTCAGACAGAACGTTTCCGTTCTACGACTACCATTTATTATACATGAACAGCTACTTAATATTTGTAGCAGTATAAATTATAAGCAGTTGCGTAAAGTATTGCGTTTTACGATCGGAGTAAAACGACACAGTAAAGCATTAACCAACTCGGGTTTCCCAAAGCGGATTTTATTATACAGGGTTAAATAAATGCGATTCTTATGCACCCAGCTCGTATGAAATTTAATTATACATACGCTGTCCTGTATCGAGCGCGAATTTTACGTATGCATGTGGCCCGAGAAAGCTCGTATCCCATGCGAAGACGTTTTTTTCATATGCTTTAAACTTGCAGAACGCGGCTTTGCCCAACGCGACTTTTTCCAAGAAGGTAACCCCCCCCCTCCTCCCCCCCCTCCTCCCCCCCCTCCTCCCCCCGCGTTCCGCATTTACTTCATTTTGAAAAAAAAAATGCATCATGTGATGTAATTAGTGACGTGTTAAGAAAGTTTCCGAAAGCATTAAAAAAAAGAATCATCCCCCTTTATAATCAGTAAGTCCAATTAAATTTGCGGCAATTGAAATTTATACGACGTGCGCAATGAAAGAGTACTGTATACCTTTTGTGCACTTCAATTGTCATGTGTTGTATACATTAATATCTCCCAAGGTCGAACCGTATCCACTTTCCCTCTGATTACAACACGAACTACTTTCCTCCGGTGCATCGTATTGCATGTTTTTGATGGTTCATATTACATTGGCTGGACTGGTAATATACGCTCGTGAAGATTTTATTTCGCCTATAATTAAAAATAATGGAGTTTTTATAAATTTCTAGAGGCCACCCTCTGAAATGATATTACGTATGATGTGACACTTGATACAAAGGCAACGCATAATTTAAAAAATCTAATGCGAAGGTACGAGGTCGCGCCTAATGCCTACTACGCATTTCCCTTAAGGTAACTTGGACGTTGTCATAAAAGTTTAAGCATAGGTGGCTGTGTAAATACGTCTTAAGTTTTTATCCCGTACATCTTATCTGTTACCTTTGTTTTTTATCTGAAAATTTCTTCACGATTAAGATTCATAGCGTTGTTTCTTTAAAGTAATTGATTTAAATTATATTTTTCGACGTAGTGGTGCCGACTAACCTTTATATATCACCGTTATTTGCACTGCACTTTGAGGTCCTATAAAGCCCGGGATCCACTTGAACAATTCGAGGGTCCGTTGTACTCTAGGGCATGTTATTTTTAACAATGATTAGAAGCGTATTAGAGTACCTCGGAGAAGTTTTTTGTCAGCAATAACTTGCTCTCTTTGTTTACTTACATAATCTATTACTTATATAAACTACGATGACGGTATACATGACGTAATGTCATTAGAAGAGTCATGTGATTGCATTTTCTTAGTGCTTGTGATGCTGTTTTTGCCTGCATGCTTCATCTCCACATCATATGTAGTCTGTTAGTAGACAGGTCCGTGTTTTTATTCGTGGTTAAACCTCCACATACTCCTCTGCATAAGCAATCTCTTATAATCACTAAAATCTTAAGTAAACGAGTGAAAGGAATCAGTTGGAAAAATACTGCAAAAATAATTGTTTATGAGAAATACACTTACAATAGTAGACTTTTTTTTAAAGGCACTGGGTGTTTTCTTAAGAAACTTAAACCGTTTCAACGATATGTTTCGAATTTTTAATTATTTGCTTGGAATCGATTTTTTTTCATAAAACTTCATGCATTAACTAAAATGCGAAAATATTAAAATTTTTATATCCAATACATCTTTTACGTACTGAAGGATAATATTGTGCCATATGTTTCATTTGATGTGGTGTAATGATGAGTGCCATGTTTGTCAGTGTTTGAGATTGTTTATGCATACATATATGTACTCAGTGCTTTTTGTAAAAACATAGGTGCCCCCCTCCACCTCTTCCTGCACCCTCTCCCCCTTCTCTATTGAATTTGTTATGAACTTTTGGTAACAGAGTTGATAATAAAAGTCAAAATGTTTAACATTTATAGAAGTCGTTTATTACTTTAAGTTTTAAAGAATTAAAAAAATGAAAATCTACCGAAATTAGACGTGAGTCAACATCGCTCTGAAAAAAAAGTGCTGGTATGCCGTACCAGCGTGTACTATCACAAAAAAAGTACTGCATATACTGGTAGCTGCAATGGTTATTTTTCCTGTAGACATCCCAGATGTTGCTAATGTAGTCAATGAAGCAGGTGGAAAGTGGCTTGGATTCCTGTTTCACTGGCAACTTTCTCATTCCTGCACATTTCGTTGTCATGTCTTTGTTATCAAAATCGGTATAAATTATTGTCATGAACATAAGGGAATCACGATAGCCAGTCAAGCCAAAGGTTTACCTCCAAACATGAACTTATTTTTATTTCTTTCCATTATAATCATACCAATGGATAGGAAAGAAATAAAATTTTGTAAGCTCTTCTAATTGCGTTTGAACTCGTATAACTTTGTATTCTTAACCATCATTGTCTCATTTTTACATTTTGCTGGGTTTACCTCTTGATTGTGATGTAAATTGAAGATTGAAGGGTGAGATGTGATAGAGTACGTTAAATTGTTATAAAATTTTAAATCAATGTAATAATTCACCTTGCTGCCTTTAAATTGATCTCAATTGATTGTCTTTTAAGTAAATGAACACAGTAAATTAAGTATCATAGTGAATTTCCACCTTAGTATTAGTATCAACATGAGAGAAACTTTGATCAGCTCTAATAGCTAAAAACGGCAATTTCACTGTTGCTCAGAATTTTATTCAATGGTGGAAGACACTTTCAGTTCCACAAATGATAAGACTGAAAAATAAGATATTGGATTTGTCAAGATGTGTGGTTAATTGGCACAGTGATATGTATCCTCTCTCTCTCTCTAGTGGTAACAACTGTTATCCCAACCTGAAAAGTTCTCATTTGGAGGGCAGAATGTTAGCAACATGAGTTACAAATTAGCTTCCTATGCCACAGTTGTCCCTTCTTAATCAGAAATTGACCCCATCCAACTATTAAATGAAATTTATCTGTTGGCACTTAATGTGTAATTGATTTCAGACATAGTCTTTTTCATTTGTTATTTTGTTTTGCAGATGGTTTGGGCAGGAGCGAGAGTACAATGTACTTGTAATGGACTTACTTGGTCCTTCTTTGGAAGATCTTTTTAATTTTTGCTCTCGGCGCTTCACTCTTAAGACAGTTTTAATGTTGGCTGATCAAATGATTGGTCGCATTGAGTATGTTCACCTGAAGTGTTTCATTCATCGAGACATTAAACCTGACAACTTCCTTATGGGCATTGGTCGACATTGCAATAAGGTAGGCTTTTTAAGCTAAACATGGTTTGGTTGTGTTTTTAAAATCGGATTTTGGTTGCATGTTAGCATTGTTCACAAGGTTTATTTGCAATGCCTATAAATGTTATTTCTGCATGCTGTTTGATAATTTCATTTTTTCTGTTGAATAATTTTTTGTAGTTTTGGCTTAGAAAATTATTTTAGCATTGTTGAATAATTCTCACATTCTTCCATAACAGCTCTTCTTAATTGACTTTGGACTGGCCAAGAAATTTCGGGACCCTAGATCACGGCAGCACATAGGATATCGTGAGGACAAAAACCTCACAGGAACAGCCCGTTATGCTTCCATAAATGCTCATCTAGGCATTGAACAGAGGTATGTTTTTATTTTATGAGGGTTGCAACACTTCTTATTAATGTATTTAAGGTTTTCCATTACCCCTGCTAGAAAATAATTTTCTTAACATTTAAAATTTTGTATTTGGTTCACCAATAAATAAAGGTCTGAAAATTGTACCAATGAAAATTTTGTTAGATAATCACATAACATTGTTAGAATCCTTAAGAGGAGGCAAACTAAGGACACTCTTTCTAAAAGTTTAGTGTATACTGTAAGCAATTAAGAATTTTTCCATCCATATCTATCACGTTAACAGAAATCAAGAGATTAAAAAGTTAAAATTATATCTATATATGTATAAGATCAGAATTCCGTCATAGAATTTTATATTATACAGGGTGTGCCACAAACACCTGAAGGTTTTTGAAATTTAATAACCAGATTGCCCACTACGCAGCACTTCCATACTAATAGTCATCGTGTACAGTGCTGTTAAGAGTTTAGTTGAGATGGAGCGCTGGTCAGTGCAACACCGCATTGCGGCAGTGGAACTGTTTATCAAAAGTGACTCAATTACAGCAACTGATTCTGATTACAGTTTCAAAGACGTGATGCACCTAGCTGCAATACTCTGCTATTGTGGATATTGAAATGGTGTCAAGAAGGATCAGTGAAGGACATTAAACCACAAGGACGTCCACGTTCGGTTCATACACCTGAAAATGTGGATCGGGTAAGAGATGCCATGTTGAGAAGTCCTCACAGATCAGCTCGGTGGCAAGCTCTCACGCTTGGTTTAAAGGATAGTAGCGTTCGCCGAATTCTGCACAAAGATCTGCATTACCATCCCTACAAAATCCAAGTTGCTCATGAACTTAGTGAACAGGACAAGGTGAACCGACTTCAGTTTTGTGATCACTTCTTGGTCTTAGTGAAAAACAATCGCTACAGTGAATTCATTACTGATGTCAGATGAAGCCCACTTCCACATGTCTTGTTATGTGAATGAGCAGAATTGTCGTTACTGGGTGCCAAGCAATCCACATGAACTTCATCAATGTCCTCTGCATTCAGAACAAGTTAGGAATGTGTACACCGTATCACAAATGGCCGCGTTTCATGCAGTGGAGTATTAGAAAGAAATTATATACCTGTACGTAAGGGAAATAGCGTTTTCAAGTTCTTTTCTTCATAAATAATCCATTTTCTTCCTATTTAATAATATTACATGCTCACGTAAGGAAATTAAACATTTGTTTGGGAGATTGTTCTTATATTTGATTGTAAGTCCTTAATATCAAATTTCATAAAAATCCATTTGGTAGAAGCTGAGAACGAACATGAGGACAGACGGACCAACGATAATGGGCGCTCACGCTGTAAGCGAAACGTGCCTAAAAAGGGAGTGTGGTGTGCAGTTTCTTCCAGTGGCATAATTGGTCCCTATTTCTTTGAGAACAAGGAAGGACCTACTGTAGCAGTCAACGCGGAGCGGTACACGGCCATGCTGGAAACATTTCTGCAGAACGAGTTAAATCCTCGTCAACTTAATTCATGTTGGTTTCAGCAAGATGGAGCTACTGCTCACACAGTACGAACTTCCATGGCCATTCTCAGGGAGATGTTTCCTGGCAGACTCGTCTCTCGTTTCGGAGGCATCAACTGCCCCCCCCCCCCCCTCCCCGCTCGACTGATCTTTCGGCACCAGATTACTTTTCTTTGGGGCTACCTCAAAAGCAAGGTCTACGAGACATGTCCTGCCAATATTGATGATTTGAAACAGCGAATTCAGGAGTGTATTCGAGGAATCCCCAACGAAATGCTACAACGTGTTATGACATCCATGCCCTCTCGACTACAGGAGTGTGTTGAACAACGAGGTCACCTACAAAGTATCGTATTCAAAAAATGATCTTTAACACAAATTCTCCATGGAGATGGAAGTGTATCTATGTTTGTTAATAAATTTTTCCACTTTTCTTTGAAATTTATTTAATTTCAAAAACTGTCAGGTGTTTCTGGTGCACCCTGTATATAATTAAGAGGCTCTTCCAGATGAGCTAGAGACTTGAAATTTGGCATGATTATAGGTTTTTGGTCATAACCAAAGGAAAAAATCTTAAATAGTTGAAATTCTAATTTTAAGAGGCTGTTTTAGCCCCATTATTGCCCCATAAGAAAAGCACATAAATCCATGTAGAGGTTTTTTTGTTTGCTTTTTAAAGTTATTTCCCATCAGGTTTCGAACTCAAGAGTTAAACTATCCAAAAGCTAAGATGTAGTTTCTTATTTTTGAAGACAGAATTCAAATCCATGTAGATTTAGCTAATATTATTAGTTATTATAGGAAAAAAGTGGGAATTTTTCTGGTTGTCAACAATTGACTACCATGGCAATTAGCTCAATGCTCTTATATGGGTAAGCTTTTAATGGAAATCAGAGGGTATATTATAATGCCATCTATGTATTAATTCGGAGGGGGAATTTCGTTACTCATCCATAACATCTCTTTCTTTTAACTGATTTTCATCAAACAAAGCCTATTTTAATCCTTGATTAGAGCAGATTTGCCAAAAATACAAAACTTTAAAGTAGTTAAGCTTAAGCTTATAACTGAGCTTATGGAAAGAAACCATAAAAAGGGAAGTTAGGCAATACTGCATCGCGTTTTGTCATTCATTCAGCTGGGAAGCAGTGTTGCCAAACTTTTTCATTCTGTTTCTTCCATCAACAAAGCGTGCCGTGGGGTTAGCGAGTGAAGCAAGTAGGGGCGGAGTCCCTAGTTTATAAGAAATTTATTTTTATTTCAAGAAAACAGAATATGGGAATAATTGTTACCATGAAAACAAAACATTATACGTGGAATAGAGTAGAAATTTTGAATGCAGGCAGGGATAAAATTTGAACACACAATCTATATCAGAGATATTTAACCTGCTGGTTGAGTTGTGGAACATAATTACCTATTTTTCAAGGCTTATGACAAAGATGCAAGCACTCATTGTGTAAATATCTGAAAGATATCAAACCACATGGAATAAACTTTTTTTATTATTTCTTCCTTCCTTCCTACTATCTTTTTGTGTAAAAACTCTACTTTAAATCAGTTGGTGTACTTGGGTTAAATGAATGGATGGATTGGAGTTTTACATTTGCATCCCATTGGTAGAGATTTCCCATAAAGAATTCTGAAATATATGTGTATTCCATTTATCAAGTACAATTTTCTTTATTGTTATTCATGAGTCAAGAGTCCCCAAAACATATTTAACTGTTACCACTCCATAATACAGTAAAACCTCTCATTAACGAAATTCAAGGGACCCAATTTTTCTTCTATTCGTTATTCGGAAGTTGATGGGTGTTGTATAACTTCAGGGGTTAGATTATACGGAAGTAGTGGGCTTATCCAAATGAAGGCAAATGCACAAAAATGGCATAATCGAACAAAGTACGCCCATTACGGCTTTTCAGGAAAGAATATTACATAAAAGTGGACGATATTAAAAGTATTTTTAATTTGTTTTGCTGCCAGCCATATTGATTTTGTGCACCAACGTCATCGTTACAATGCTTTCTTATGGCAAAAAAGACCACTTTCATCTCCTTTTGCAATGTTTGATGTTGGCAAGCACCAATTGTAAGTCGAAAATATAATTTTTCTCACATTGATGGGCAGGTTTCATCCGAAAACATCCTCTGCAACTTTTTATGTGAATTCTTTGAAGTTGCAACCCACATGCTCTGTTTTATTATGTCATCAATATTTTTCAATAAAATTCTTAACCACCCTCCAACTCTGTCTCTGAAAGCATGATGACAATTGTGTCATCATCTGCAAACTACTCAAACAGCAAATGAAGAGCAGTAAGTGGAGAACCGAAGGTTAGCATCATGGTTTACCGTAAAACATTAAAATACCTCGAGCAATTGATATTTAACACCTGTTTCTCACACAGGAACACCTTATCGAAATTTTACACCTCCAATCTTGAACACACCGGTAAATGGCACGAAAGCAGCGCTTGAAATGAGCCAGAACGCCACTCCAGCTCATCACACGTGCCGATGATACCGTTCCATTTCGTCAGACATTTAGAAATACCTTCCCTTATAACAAGCGTTCCGTTTTGTAAACTTTTCCGTTCCACTACTAATACAAGCGTTCCGTTTTCATTTTCCATTTCAAGCAATGCGCAAGAGTGCCGGAAACACAGGAAATAGGAAATACGTCATCATTCTAGAAGAAGTGCTATAATTGGCTTGTTGAAAACTTAGAGCTAATTGGTGCACTGTATTTTTAATTGTTTTTATGTAACTGAAAAAAATATTTTGCGAGTGAAATTTTGTTGAAAAGAGGTAAATACGAGTAAAAGTGACAATTTTTTCCTTTGTTACTCGGAAGTTATAATAGTATGGGGTAGTAGAGAGGCTGACTATTTTATATATGACTTTGGGGGGACCATCGGCAATTGTTCGTTATCCATAAATCTTTGCTGTATAGGGGTTCGTAAGATAGAGGTTTTAACTGTATCTTTAAATATTGCGAGATACAGACTTAATCATGGCTAGAAATGATAAACAATGCGGCCCTTCCTAAATTCAAAATCTCAAAAATCAGAGTGAGTCTTATAGCCCAAAAATATGGTATATATCCCAAGTGCTTACATGAATTTTAAAATTTTATAGTAAAATAGTGGATGCAATGGCTTTATGAGTTATGTTTACAATGAGATATTGCACTAATATAGTCCTGACTCTTTACAAGGACAGAATAATAGTTGTAGACATCTTATCCACAGAAGTGTTAAGTACTATTTGTTTAGATAACGTGACAGTATGCAGTATTTTTCCCTTGAATTTTAAAATAAAGGAATTTTCTCTCATAAAAAGAGTTTTCTTTTTCATTGTTACTTGTAAATATGAATTTTTTCTTAAATTTCTAGTCGCCGTGATGACATGGAATCCTTAGGATATGTCCTTATGTATTTCAATAGAGGCAGTCTTCCTTGGCAAGGATTGAAGGTATTTCTTTAATATATTTTAATCAAAATGTTATTTTTTTCGAATTAATGATAAGAATGTTAGTCATTTCTTTTAATATTAAACTAATGGGTAGTATGAATATTTTGATCTTTTCTACTAAATTGGGAAAATATTTTTGAACAGCAATATTGCTTTGAAATTTTTATCATGACATTAATCTTAAATCCTCTTGTTTCTTCATAGGCTGCAACTAAGAAGCAGAAATATGAAAAAATCAGTGAAAAGAAGATGTCAACACCTGTAGAAGTTCTTTGTAAGGTAAGTGGAGTCCAAGTAAGTTTCGTTCAAAGACCTACTGTGCAGTTTATCGGAAAAACAAAAATACTATTTGTCCGCTTATGCATTGTTTTGTAGTAATTTTTTTTCTGTTTGTGATCTTAGAATTTAGTAATTCTTTATGAAGCTTTGCCTTCTGGTTGTTTATGAGTGAATTTTTTCAATTACTGTTTTATTTTGTAGTGCATTTTGTATTCCACAAATTAAATCTTACATAATTTTAATTACAGTAAAACTCTTAAATTATCCAAACCGATTATCTGAATGTCTATTTTTCTGAATCCGATTTTTAAATTACTGCACTTCTACATGTTTCTTATTCCTTATCTGAATATTTATTTATAACCCTTTTATATTTATTTATAACCCTTTGCTGCAACTTTTTTGATTTACCCTACCATATCGAAAAACTTTCTCTTAATACATTCAGGATCTCCTCTTTGTCTTAAAACACACACTAAACATCTCCTAAATACTATTTGCATAAATGCTGATAAGATGTGCCCCACCCATTTTGGCATCATGCCCTGATTGGAAAGATGTGTATGTGAAGGTTATTATTGATATTTCTTATGTTCTTTCACTTCTTATTGATTAGGGAGAATTGCCCCTGACAGTGATTTGTAAGGGATTTTAGAGAAATTTGTCTGACAGTTTTTGGGCTCTTTCTTGGTTATCAGACATAATTTTTTTCTCATATTTTTTCATACATACAGGTAGTCCTTGATTTGCGCGGTTAATGTGTTCCTGAAAACTACTGTGTAAATCAAATTCGCGTAAAATGAGAACAATTTTCCCATATAAAATAATCGAAATGTCCAGGTTAGGGGGAGTACGCCCCTGTATTAGCCTACCCAAATGTACGTTCGCGAGGGCATTCTTTACCAAAATAGCCATCTCATCCACATTAAAAATCTGCTTTGGAGAATAACCGCCTTCCTCGATGATCTCCCTAAGCATTTTTGGGGAAGCTTTCGGCAGCTTGAACGTTGGCAGAGGCAGCCTCTCCTGTTATCTTGATGTTATGAAAATTGTGATGCTTCTTGAAGTTTGCGAACCATCCCAAACTTGCCGTAAATTTCTTCTACTCCATACCTTCATCTGCTGCCAAATCATTGTAAATGCTTACGTGACTTTGCTTGAATTGTAAGCAAGCTGACAGGCACATTTTGCTAGTTATGACGCTCAATCCATGTACTGAGCATCCGTTCCATCCTTTCCATAATGGTACTTCAGGTGTAAGTTGTATAGGAAGCAGTAACATATGACGCACTTTTCACAGTGTCCATTATCTTAGCAACTGACTCACGTATGGAGCGTAGCGTGGATTCGTTCAGTCCAAGTACACGACTGATATCAACAGTTCTTTCTCCTTTTTCATATCTTCTTAGCACATCCATTTTTACCTCAATAGAAAGACATTTCTTAGCACTAGAGCTTGCAGAGGAAATAGAAGAACGCTTGCTTGACATAATGGAAGGGCAAAACAGTTCACGAAAGCACAACAACAACATGGAATGTCCGTTCACACAGAAACTGAGGCCAATCCCAGTGGGAAGTGACTCATGAGATGAGATGCCTACACTTGTCGTACACAGCTGGCAAAGTAGCAATAGAGTTGCCAGGATTTCTCATGTTGCGCTTTAAAGGTTTGTTTCAAACCGCGTAAATGTAAATTCTTGGACTGCATAAATTAAGAACATGCCTAAATTAATAAACCATATAAATCCAAATTCGCATAAGGCAAAACCGCACAAAACAAGAACAGCCTGTATCTGCTTTTCAGCAATTATCTTGGATTTTTGCCTATTATTAAATTATTATTTGCATAATCTTATATATATTTTAGTGTGTGTGTGCGTATGTGTATGTATGTTCTTTAAATGTTTTAACACCGTTGAAGCTATTGAATTCAAAAGTTTCATGGGCCATCCTATGGACCAAAGGAAGAACTTGGTCTGGGTTTGCAGACCGTGAGGTCTCTTATACCACATGGGGTCAACAAAATACTATTTCCATAAGAATTCATGGGAAATGGTGTGGAGAACCCCCAAAATGCCATGCAGCCCTTCACTGATGTGGATATAAATATACCTAAATATTAACTTACGATCACGGGAAATGGATTATTTTATGCACGAAAGACTGAGTATTTTAATTCTGTTCATGTTTCGTGGTATTACATGCTAAATTGCTCAAAAATTTCCTTTAAGCGCAAAATTTATCGGTTTAGATGTCCATTTTCTAGGCGGAAACAAAGCTAAATTTCTTAATTGTTGTCCTCTTCAAAGGGAGATATACACGTAAAGATTAATGCAAGGAAAATCCACACCATGCACGCCGCCGCAGAGGAAGAATAGCTAACGCCAAGATATGCCTAAATATAGTCTATGAATACTTTTAAAGTGAGTCAAATGATTTTTAAGGAATATTAGAACATTGTTATCTTTTACTAATTAACATTGAAAGATTTATCGCAACATAAATTGATACATCTACTTACATTTGTTTGGTAACCAAGATGTTGTTTATTCTTTACGTTTTGGCCAATAGTATTGACATAATCCACATAATTTTATTGCCGCTTCGGTGCATCTATCCATGTGAATATTAAGTAAGACGTTAATACGTACAATACATAAAATAGTAAATGTTAATGTAAGCATCGCTTGCATATTTAAGGAATGGGGAATGTTTCCTCTGAACAATAAAAATCGTTTGCCACTCTTTCTCGAGCAAAGCCGGGTGTTTCAGCTAGTATACCATATTTTCTTGAATAATTCACATTTTTCATATAGTAACCTTAAAAAATTGGGTGGAATGCATGTGGAATTACGTCTACCAACAAATATCAGAAAAGTTTTGCACCTAGTTGTATTACAGATAAGGTAATCTTGAAAACTAAAATCATGTTTATTTTTCAACTCGCAGTTGCCTTTTCTTTTTTCTGACTATTTGAAGCACCCTTGATCCAAATTAGTTTGGAAATTTTGAGTTCTAATGTAATTATTTGTGATTGATTTCTAATGAGACAAAAGTTTCTTTCTATGATTTACCCACCATTCAATAGATATAGACTGGATTTAGTATTTAGCACCCAGTTTTAGAGTAATCATTTGAATGATTGGTCGGAAATTTCCCCTTTACAAGGAATTAAATTTTATTGATGCCTCTTTCAAAAACATTATCCATATTAGTGGTTAGTGTGAGCACACAAGATACAGGTCGAGCACCCTTTATCCATGTAACCGAAATTATCCGAAATCAAAAATCTTTTGATCTTTCAACACCAAAGATTAGGAAAAATGGTCTTCTGTCAAAAAGGTGCTATACTCAAATGAATGTCGCTATAATGCTGCTACCGCCAGATAAGTGCAAAACTACTTCTAAATACCGTATATACTCGTGTATAGTACGAGTTTTTACGACCAAATTTTTATTTCAAATATTGGGGATCGTACTATACACGAGTAATGCATTTGAGGATTTAAAATTCATGTATCTTCACGGGCATTTTCGGTGAAGTTATGCCACCCGCACGCATTCTAATGGTGGGCTAACCTTAACAGTGAGGTCCTTTATCGTTGTTATGTTGCTTCATGAAGAGTAGAATCTTTTTCATATATACAGCTTCAAATTCACAAATACTTGATATAAGTGACGATTTACGGGCACTTCCTTTCTTGAATTTTATGTATGTAGATCTTTGTTTGCGTCTTTTTACAAGGGATGGATTGAAACGAGTTGGACTAAAAGTATCGTAGACGGCATAACTTCATGGAATTTCGACATCTTGGAAAAAAGAAATTACTTTGTAATATTCAACAGTCTTTATTGTTTCTTCAATCACACACTGATCGGTTTCCACTACAAAGTCATTCTAAAGGTGTTACGTCGGTTAGTAACACCATTAGAATGATTTTGTAGTGGAAACCGGTCGGTGTGTGATTGAAGAAACAATAAAGACTGTGGAATATTACAAAGTAATTTCTTTTTATCCGTTATCCCTACCTATTAAATAGATGAGCGAGTGGAACCATTACGTACGCGGAACGTAATCCAGACGTACTAGAATTGAAACGATTTTATTTCATCTTGTGCAATCATGATTCCTATCACTTTTTATTAAATGTTTTAGGAGTAAGATGCTAAACTTATCCGAATTTTAGTGTACTCGCAAGAAATAATATTTACGACATTTACGGTCTATTCTATGGTTGTGTGGAAAATCAAGGTTGTTCGATATATCTCGCTCGTAACCATCAAGCCATCGAAACGAAATATATCGACCATGGTAGAAAGCTGGGGTCGTACTATAAACGAGATATATGAAAAAATCAGGTTTGTTCACCAAAAAATCAGGGGTCGTACTATACATGGAGTCGGCATATACACGAGTATATACGGTACTTGTAATAACTAATACATAAATAATAAAATTCACTTTATCTTACTTATTAACCACGTTTAAATCATTAAATCACAGTACAATTAAATCTTCAAATTTTTCGCCACGTCGCCAAATGCAAAAAGAATTTGCTAGATGAAACAAAGTCTCTAAATCTAGTTACAAAATAGCTAAATTGTCGTCACTGGGTATGACTTGCTCAAAAAATTCTTTGTTGATGAACTTAAGTTACAATGTTACCTGACATCTGACACCACCTGCACTATGTCATTCATCATCGCGGTTCATAGTGGTTGGTTCCTGACATACCATAAGACGTTTGTGGTTATTCATTGTATTTTTGACAGTGAACATGTCAAAAAGAGCATCAGATACCCGAATGAGTAACAGTATGAAAACAAAAAGGAAGCGCAATTCATGATCAGTTGCTAAGAAAGTTGAGTTATTGCAAAAACTTGATCGTGGTGCGTCTGTGAAGCGATTAAGCGAGGACTATGGGATGGGTATCACCGCCATGTATACGTACTTTGTATCGTGAATTGTATACTGACTGTAGCAGTTATTCTAAAACTCTCATCCTGTGAGCCATTCCGTAAAAATCCGCTATACAGGCACTCCTCGACATCCATACATTCGACATTCATACAATTCGCTCTTTCGTACATTGTAAATTCTCGCCCCTAAACCGCCTTTTGTAAGCCGAATTCGGACTTTCGTTTGTCAGCTGACGATCAAACATTTCGAGCTATCGCATAATGGCGCTGTCTGTCAGGCAAGCCAACACTTTTAATAAATTAAAGTATGCTACGTAATAATATACGTATTGTATGTAATGTAAGACTGAAATTTGACAAGATTAATACCACTGTAAAGTCGGTTAATAATCAATAAATTATTATTATTATTCAGTCTCGGCAACGTTACCATCTTTGTACGTACAGCAGTTTCTTTGTTTGTGCATTTTACCCTATTATTTTATAAACATGAGTGAGAAATGGAAAACTGAAAGTGCTAATACAAGTGAAAAGAAACGTAAGACTCATAAACTGAACACAATTGATACAAAGATGGAAATAATTAGGTATGCCGAAAGCGGCGAATCTTAAGCTTCAATCGGATGCCCATTGGACTTAAGCCGGTTGAATGTGTGTTCAGTTGTGAAGAACAAATATAATAATACAATACATACTGTGGCGTTCTGAATAAATGCCACATTTTTTTAAAGAGCAAGGAACCGATCTACACACGCTTCGATGGCGTTGGCGATATCTCGTTAGCAGACCGCAAAACAATTTGAGACAATGATTGTGCAGTAGCTTGGCTTTCTCGTGAATGACAGTTGAACTCAGCGGGACTTTCTTGATCGCTTCTTCACTTTTCTTAATCGATCTTATTGTGTACTCGTTCACACCAAGTAATTTACCAACTGATGAAGCAAATTCATTATGCGCAAGCCTATCTAAAACTTCAATTTTATTCTCCAAACTCGTCACATTTTTGCCCTTTTTACAGACTTTTCTTTCATTTCAATCATCACTCTCTTTGGGGCCAAGATTAGGCAATATTACAAAAAACTATGAAAACAGCAAATGCTTTAATGAAAAAAAGAGGGATTTCATATGTGCACTTCAGGCGGTCCTCGACTTTCTTACATTCGATATTCGTACAACTCGCACATTAACAATAATATTTATTTACAGCCGGTAATCACATTGTAATCACAAATTACAGAATAAGATTCATTAATCACAAAGTAATTTCTTATCCAACTCAGCCTGTAAAACGGTATTGGGGTTCAGCAACAGCTGGTCTTCTACATCTGCCAGAAAAGACACTGCCATAAACAAAGATAATTTCACCAAAAATACAAAACAATAAATAGACACAAACGAGAAAAAGGGAACTTAATACCAAGATATAATAACTATAGTGAACATCTATATTATGGTAAGGATGAAAGCACTGTTACAAACAGTACGAATAAATGTAGCTCTTACAGTAATAAAAATTTCTTGAGAAAAAGGAATAATGAAAAACAAATAACGATAAATTATAATAAAAAGGTAATAGTCAATTACGCTATGTGTGTGATAACCTTAGGATAATACGAGGGAACAAGAACCCAAGATAGCATAGATTGACACCCCTGAACCGCCTTTTGTGCGCCGATCAGACTTTCGCGCATCAGCTAAATGACGAACGAATATTTTGAGTGGTGCTGGTTGCCGGCCATCAGTTTCCACCTTGTCGCCATCTTTGTCCATACAGCAGTGTTTATTTGTGCAATTATTTAAATATTTTATTGCATTTTGCCCAATATCTCTATATTTTAAAATCGACGATTATGTCTAAAAGGCCCCTGCACAAAAAACTAAACATTTATACCATAATTAGAGATTTTATAATATTTTTTGGCTCTCTGGCAACGGAACCCCCCCTATAACATGTAAATCTATGTTCGACATCCATACATTCGACTTCTGGACACGTTTTCAGGAACGCGTGTCGAGGACTGCCTGTAGAGGTCTAAAAAGGCAGAAATTAAAGACTCTACGGTAATTGTTCGTTTGTATTTTTTATTTTAATATAGTATGTTATAATAAAACATTTAATAATTGTTCATTTGTGTTCAAGCTGTTAAAAGGTAGCATGAGTGGTGTAGTGCTAATAGAATAATGTACAGGATACTTATGCAAGACCGCTATGCATACTAACTTAATGTGTAATATCCAAAAACCAAAATTTTCCCAATTCCGAAATACTGTCTTTCCCGAGGATTTCGGATAAAGGGTGCTCGACCTGTATATATACATCAATGCCCAGTTGTTATTCTATAATATTGAATTGAGGTAATTTTGCCTATGGCTTACACTGTACGCTTTTCTTGTAAACCTTACAGAGGCTGTACTTGTCAGAAAATGGCGTATTGACTTGATTGCCTGAATTGTGCTGTGTAGGTTGTTTTAACCATAGTAATGACACTTTTGGTTCAATGATTCCATTTTTCCTATATGTTTTAAACTGTAATCAAGAAAGCAAGCTATTTTTGTAAAAATTGTGTTTCTTTTTTGCCTTTAATGTATTAGCTACAGATATGGCAATATGGTGCCTATGGCAGAATTTTTGGAAACACCTTGGTTATGTAGGATATAATTTTTTCTGTGTTTTAGTAAAGAATAATAGCATTTTTATTACATGTAAATTAATGTTTGGGCTTTAAATTAATACTTATTTATGGGAAAATGAATTTTTGGCACTTTTGTCGGGAACGTTTGCGCCTTTTGCAAGCGGCACCTATGACAAATGCCACCTTCGCCATACCCTAGTTACCGCACTGATTAGCTATGCCAGGGCTCTACAAACTATGGCCCTCAGGCCACATGTGACCCATGATCCCATTTATTGTAGCCCTTGAGCCTGTAATAAGTGTTTACCATTTTTTACTGGATATAATAATCAAGCATTGTTGGAAAACATTATACTTAACCAAACGAAATGATTTTTGCATAACGTAACAAAATTTTCAAAATAACTGTAACTAAAAACGTAACAAAAATGGTGTTATTTTGTTATGTATTTCATATTATCTCAGTTTGTTTGTTTGTTATTACTTGTTTTTACTTTAAGTAATTTTCATTCCAGGAATAAGACTGAATATTTTTTACTTTATAAAGTACCGTATCTACCCAAATACAAGCCGGTTTTTTGTCAAAATCTACCATGAAAAAATCACCCCTCGGCATAAATGCGAGTCCGAGGAAAATTTGGGTTATGGTTAAATCTCGAAGTCTCTCATTGCCTTCGCATGCAAATGATAGTACTATATTTTTCGTAACGTAAATATTTGACCTATGATGAATATATATAAAAATGTCTTGGCGAGATCGCTTGTGTAAATTGACGATTATGCAAAATGCGTTGAAGGCTTTGAACGCTCAACTGTTTGAATTTTGGTAAAACTTTATATGGAACGTGTATAATTATAAAAATGCAGTTTCTTAAGGCAATGTATATGCTAATTTCATTGGAAATAGATTTGGTTGAGAAATATCTTGGCGAGAACCCTTGCGTAAATTGACAATTATGCAAAATGCGTTGACGTCTTTGAATGTTCAACTGTTTGAATTTCGGTAAAGCTTTATATGGAACGTGTATAATTATAAAAATGCAGTTTCTTTAGGCAATGTATGTGCTAATTTCATTGGAAATAGATTTGGTTGAAAAATATCTTGGCGAGAACCCTTGCGTAAATTGACAATTATGCAAAATGCGTTGACGTCTTTGAATGTTCAACTGTTTGAATTTCGGTAAAACTTTATATGGAACGTGTATAATTATAAAAATGCAGTTTCTTTAGGCAATGTATGTGCTAATTTCATTGGAAATAGACTTGGTTGAAAAATATCTTGGCGAGAAGATCGCTTGCGTAAACTGACGATTATGCAAAATGCGTTGACGGCTTTGTACGCTCAACTGTGTGAATTCTGGTAAAACTTCACATGGAACGTGTATAATTATAAAAATGCAGTTTCTTAAGGATATGTAAATGCTAATTTCATTGGAAATAGACTCTGGATGAGAAATTATTTTGGCGAGATTGCTATTACTATATTTGACCTTTTGTGAAAATGAAGATGAACGAAATTATTGTCAATGAATGTGGAACATTATTCAGCAACGCAAAATTATTAATTGGAGTAATATTTGAAAATGTCAACAACTATACCATTTCCCACTCATTTCTTCGATCTCGAATAATGTATTCTAAGCAGTGCATGAATGCCCGGCACACTTCAGCATAAGATCTACGAAATTTACGTTTTTGCCTAAAAATTGCAGAAATTTTTGCAGGGTCGGCTTAAATCCAGGCTCGGCTTCTATTCGGGCAGATACGGTAATTATGCTCCACTTATTCGAATCATTTTCAGTGAAAAAATATAAGATTGGACAATTTCCTGGAAAAATCATAATTTACCCAATTTACCAAACCACATTTTAATACGAAAATTGCACACATTTGTATATTGTGAGCCTATATTTTTAAAAAGTTTTTTATGTTGATACTCATGCCTGCGAGCATAAAATTTATTGACCAGTGGCCCACTTGTAAAAGAGTTTGTAGACCCCCTGAGCTATACCATTGGGTGTTTTTACAGCACTTGAGTAGAAATAATTTTTTCACTGATAATCATCTGTTATTATTTTAAAGGGCTTTCCTGCGGAATTCGCTATGTACCTCAACTACTGCCGTGGCCTCCGCTTTGAAGAAGGGCCTGACTATATGTACCTGCGACAGCTTTTCCGCATTCTGTTTCGCACGCTCAATCACCAGTATGATTACACCTTCGATTGGACAATGTTGAAGCAAAAGGCTGCGATGTCCACTTCTGCATCGGCCACTCCAATAATACCATCTCAGAAGGGCAGAGGACAGACGAGCACTCCTCCGAATGGCGGTGGAGCAGGAGCAGGAGGTGGCGGCGGAGGAGGAGGAGGGGCAGGAGGTGGTGGAGGGGCTGGTGGTGGTGGAGGAGGAGGGGGAGAAGGGGGAGCAATCGCACCTAGGCTGCTCAACTTTAATCTAATTCCCCAACGTGGAATGGCGGCGGCGGCCCTTCAAGGTGAGAAGGGAGGGGCCGTACCATCGGCATCCTTTCCAGAGGGTGCTACCGAGAAGCACCGCGAGTGAGGACTTTGATTGTTGAGAGAGAGAGAGAAACTCTTAAGGCGGCGTAGCCGGATAATTGTATTTGTTTAAACATGCTCCCAATGGCCCCTTTCGTCCCCTGAGTTTGGACTTAATATGTTCCTAATCTATATTCAAAATGCCTCGTTTCACTTAGGGCAAGAGTTATCATTTATTATTGGAATTCTCCCTTTAATAGGAAGTGGACTGAAAATTCTGAAAGAAACTATGATAGCATTTTTCTGTACTGTTAATTCAGTTCAGTGGTTTGTTGTAACGCAGCATTTGACTTTGAATGTAAAGTAGGCATTGATCACCTATTCCAATTATACTCTAGGGAATTTAAAACTCCAAGGAATTAATTAATGGCATGTTAGATGGCTGAAATTTCCTGTGTACAATCAGGGCTTCAACTGTTCGTTTTGATGTAAACTCGTAAATTATTTTTGTGCTAAGGATCAACTTTCATTTGAGCTATCATTGAGAACGTTGCTGGTTCAGGATTATTTTTATCCCTTTTGCTTGTGTCCCTGTTTTCTACTGTGGGCATATGGCTGAATCAAGACCAAGGATGTATTGTTTAATGTACTAAAATTCAAAATACTGGATTTATGATTGTACTCATTTGTGACATTTTAATTTAATTTTGTGTTTAGAATTGAAGTACTGAAAATTGTAAACCTCGATGTGGCATGCCTATTTCTTTGTAAATATGTATACTATTAAATTTTGGTCAACACACATAAGTGGGGATGTTTGATAATTATATTTGAGTGATTCATGTTCCTTGATTTATGTATCAAGTAATAAATAGGACTTTGGAAGCTAATAAATCCAGAAAAGATGCAGATTTAGTTTTTATGGATTTTTTTTGTAAAATAATTCCACAGCTTTCAGCTATACTTTTCCACTTATGGTTTGGATCAAATTGCATGCAAATAAATTTTTTTGTGGAGTGCTATTTTGAATTTCTTGCTAGTTTTTGGTAATGAAGCAGTGATTCGTAAGTTTTATTTAAATTATACCATATATTTGGGTATAATTTTGTCATAACAGCATTTTCACCAAGTAGCTAATGGTAGTGATTGATAGTTTGGATGCATGATTTGTGCCATTCCTTTTTCTTTTGTAAAATATTTTCCTGAGAAACAATCATTACCTGACCCGTATTGAGAAGCAAGAGTAGTCAATAATTTTTATGGTTTATAACACAAAATATATTATTCAAACGTGGAAAGGAAATGAAGATTAAGGTGGATCAGTGATAATTTATGTGATATAATTGCATTGATTCTACAGAATGAATAGTGCAATGAAGTTTAGCCAACATTTAAGTAAAAGTTGGTTAATTACTTCATGTCTATATAAATTGGATCTGAGGACATTTTTGTGAGTAATTTGTTAAAACAATTACTTGTACATCCAATTAAGCAAAATTTATTATTGTGGTAATTGTTTTTAAAAAGTTTCATTTTTCTTGGTTTTGATCTCATTATCTAATGATTGTAAATATTTAAATAATGCTTTACCAACAATATTTTTCTATTGTTAATAATTATGGAAGTCTAGCCAGGTGAAAATTTTCATCTAATAAATGAAATATTGAAATATATTTCATAAACTCGAATTACATTAATTTCACTCTGCCTTGTATGACGTATTAGCTCATCAGTTTTTCATTGTTTTGTAAATATTGCACTAAAATCACAAATATAACATATTGGTAATTTTACTTATCATTTGTATTTTTTAATTTTTTAAACAGTTGAAACATTGCTTTTTTGTAAATCATATTAGCATTAGGCTTACCTCACTTTATACTCAAACTTAGTAGTCTGATATTGAAAAAAGTAAAGCTTCTTAACCATTCTCTCCATTGTCTTAATGCATGTTATATTGAAACGAATCCTGTGGCCTTTACCTTCTATGAGTTGATCTATTTTGTTTTGTTGTAGAGCTTTCATTAAATAATTACATTAAATCAGCACACTATAGCAATTTGAGTTTGTGCATGCTTGTTCAGTATCTGCAATGGGTTATTGTAATGCTACCAAGATGTGCACTTGTGAAATATTTAAAACATGTGACTTAGAAGCATTATGGAAACGTATCTCTTATTGATAAATGCTGGAGGTTTTATTCTGCTTTGAACTCTTTGTCTATATTGTTATTTTTCACTTCTGTGACTATAAAATTCATAAGTAAGTTAGATATGAAATATTTTACGTTAAATTTAAATAAAAAATTGATAGTATTCGCTTAGCAATTAAATTTATGGAAAATTTTGCTATTTAACAGTATATTCAGGAAGTAAATATTTTTCCTGTTTATATTATGTCTTGTGGTGGGACTATTTAATTCAATAATTTAAAAAAATCATTTGATGTCGGATTGTATCTATTGTTTTCACTCATTCATTGCGATTTTCATACTTTTCACTAGCAGTACATTATGTAATGTCTTATTGTAAACATGTAGAACCTATTCTACATCCATGTCTTATTTGTAAACAATGTTAGAAGTTTATTGCTCAACTTTCTCCTGCAATAATACCCTATAGTTTTCTCTTGGTTATAGGCAAATTGAATTTTTTAAAATTTGTGGCATGATCTTTATTCTGAGGCTTTGCTTTGAACAAAATAGGATGTAATCTGAGAATAAACGAGTGATGAACTTATGATTTGTATCATACCTTAAGATTGAACAAATAGTCTGATAATCTTGTGACTTTTTAAGACAAGTTATCCTAATAATGTTCTCTTTTTTCCTCCAGACTTTGGATAGTTTAATAATGTACTGTTCATGATCTTCATACTGAGTAACCTCGTTACTTATTTTTGGAATTGTGTTTAGGTATTATGCCGTTTAGGTTTTTCCCTTTGTTATTCTCTCTGAACTCAGGGAAGTGCCAAGAGTTAACAGTCTGGAATTTAACTGTGAAAAAACGTCTTTTGCTATAGTCTGTCATCTGCAGGTGAACATTAAATGTTTCAAGATGTGAATAAAGCCTATGGGAGTTTTGTGTTTGTGTTATTTATACTGCAGTTTTTTCCCTATAGTTCTTCCAAAATTGACTCATAAAAAATAACTCGGACACTTTAAAGTGCTCCAAAAACCATCTTCAATTGCTCTTCATTCATTTGAACTCACAGCATTTCATCTTCATAGTAGATTCCTTTTTATAACTTTTCTTTCTTCAGTGTTGACACTAGATTCGTGTAATTGAATGTTTTCTTTGCATTTTGGTAGACTTTGTAGATGCTGTTTCTAAAATTTGTATCATTTGTATCATGTGCTGTATTTGACTCACGTAAGCTTTTGATTTTTCTTTGTGTGATTTGCATGCTTTAGATCCCGTCTATTTATTTAGCTTATCGTTAAAAAATCCATTTTCTCATTATTGCAGGTGTAGTGAAATAATTCATTTTCAGTTAAGAAAATTTTTGAATTCTCTTTGCCTTCATGTGAAGAAAGCTTTTTTATTTTTGTTCATGAGTTACTTTTTCTATTGAAAGTGAGTTTTGATTAATTTGAATTTTTTTGAAATTATAAAAAAACGGGTACAATAAGAAATTATAATTTTTTTAGTTATTTAGTTGGCATTACATTTCCAATAATTTAGTCTAGTTTCTAAATCATTCACAGCAACACGTTTATGTATACTTTAATAATTTAATTTTTTAGATGCAGTTTTGTGTTCATGTTCTAAGTTTTAGACACGTTCTTTTAAATTTTTGTTTTTATGGCATCCAATAATTTGTTTTTTTTCTTTAAATTATATAATTAGAAGTGGTTATACCTTAAAAGTTTTTATTTTAAACATTTTCTTGTAATTAAAACTTGATAGTTTAATTCATGTAGCAGACTCGAGCAGACATGGGTCAATTTTTTTTCTTCTTCTTTACAGATAGCCACTAAGGCAGAGGAATGCAAGGACTCATTGGTTCATCTACTGTTTTTAAGACCAATGGTGTTTTTCACCATTTGCCATGAATTCTATTTTATCGTTCCTTCAAGAGAACTAACGATCAAATTTCTCGGGAAGATTGTAAAAGAGAGCATGCATGTTTAAAGCATTTCAGCTCTGTCACAGCTTTGACAAGTTTGTGTGTTTGTATAGAACGTTTATATGTGCCGAGTGTGTGTAAACGTGTGAGTCAGGACCTGATTTTTTCCCCCTTACCCTCCAAAAGTGGTGGTAAAAATTGGCAAGGGACGGGGGTATTATAACGATGATGAATGTATGGAAGAGTTTTAGATGGATAGGAAAATTGATTGTGTGCTCTTTGAGTAAAAAGAAATTGTCTTGCTCCAAGAAAGTTGCTTGAGGATGACCACTTATAATAAAATCGAGCGCGGCGTGGTCATGATTAGATACCGAGGGTAGAGGAAAATTGCCTATGCTGCCAAAACTATTTTTTGGAATTGATATACTAGGAAAATTATTTCCGTTAAGTTAGGTAAGGTTGGAAAGTGTAGGGTAATCGACAAAAGAAAACAAGAGGAACCTAACAACCTTCTACGAGGCCAAATGCCTTGCATTTGAGTTGTTGGGAGCATTAAATCTGATGTCCCATACATGCAGTGTAGTTTTTTTATGTAGCAATTTTTCTTTTTTTTATATTAGAAGGTTGCTACTGAGGTAGTACATTTTAGTTTCAAAATTAACAAAATATTTTTCCCCATATCTGTGTTCAACAAAATGTTTAATTTTATTTTTTGTTCGTGTTGTGTACGTGGATGGGTGGTTTGAATTTTCATGATTTTTTTACCTCCCTCTTTAAATTCTACATGGGCTTTAGATAGGTAACGTTAGTCTTCATCCCTTAATAGCTTATTATGAGTAAATGACTATTTTTCTCTGTTCCTGATTGCCCTATGTGGCATTTTGATTTGAAATATTTTTTATTTGGGCTAGGCCATTAAGTGTAAAGTCTTCTTGCATATTGAATCAAATAGCTGTTGGAGGAATAGATTTAGGGAAACTTGCTGTTTGTGTAATGATTTCATGGAACAAGGCAAACCAAAATGTAAATTTACAAAACTTGCCTGAGGGAGGGTTTTTTCCAAGTCTTTGCACAAAAAACAATTGCAATTAACTGAAATTTTCATTGCAGGGGCCATTAATCACGGCATAGTATAAGATATATGACTGGTATGGTTGCATTGGAAATTTAAAACGACTGACTAATACAATTCATCTCTTTGTGTCATCTATCAAATTTGTCTTTGTAGACCCTTGACAGTTATTAATCCTGAAGCATATAACTTTTGATAGTTAATTTTGTGCACTCCTTGTGTATGATTGACTGGTGCCCATTTCAAAAGAAAGCTGTGGTATGCCCATTGTTGAGTGTGGTCATCTGTGCTTTTACTTAAGGTATATGCATACTATAACACAAAAAAAGTTTAAAAAGGTATTATATCACTGGTAAAGAAAAAAAAATTTTGTATGGCAGTATGGTGATTCACCTGATGGGGTTTCAGTTATTGAATATCACCATTCATGTTTGCCTAAAATCATATATGAAGATATTATATCAATTGTAGATTTCAAAAAGAAATTTTTTTATACAGCATTGTGGCGATTTACGTGATGGAGTTTCGGTTATTGAATATCACCATTCATGTTTGCCTAAAAATCATAATTAAATTTGTGAGCTTTTTCAAAGTGTGTCTGGGGTGCATGTGCGTATGAATTTTCCGAACCACTGATAGTGGAGATATAGTGTCATCCATCTGTCCCTAGGCTATTGAATCACTTTTTTAATTATAAATTTAAGATTGCAGAAAATATAACTACATCTTAATTTGTGTAATTCTTGTCTTTTTAATCTTATTTTCCTTGAGGTGATTGCAGTTAATTTTTTTTTCTGATTCAAGCACCAGGCTTGATACTTGTACCCACAGTTGGATTGTGGATTTGAAAAACGTAAGCGGATATAACTTCTTTTGATGCTAACTTGTTTGGTTTTGAAGCTTTGGAGGTGGTGATGCTTAAGGAATTTTAAGTAATTATTTTACTGGGACACTACTAAGTATTTTTCTTGTGTGACAGAGTGATAATATATTTGCCAGCAAAAAATGTGTCAGTGAATGAGCCGGATGTGTTCATATTCATTTAGGCTAATTGAGATAGACGCCTCTGAAGATAAAGGAATAGTTGAATACATTTAGAGACTGTGTGACAAGTGTACAGACTGCAAAATATTGCTCTATTGGTAATGGTGTTATGTAACTGGCACCCTCTGATAATTTACTATTGAAAGAGTTTTATCAGATGTGGTGTGATGTCATTTCCTATTCTGTTGTTCATGAGGGAGTTCATTTCCTTTTTTCAGCACATTTTATGCCGTGGTAGCAGTAGATGTTTTTGTTGAATACTCCTCCCCTTGGAGTGACATATTACTTCATTCAAAATACATCATCACTCTTTATTTAAAAGTACTGTAGACATTATAATCTTCATGACATCTTTCTGTGATTATTATTTCCAGTTTGCATGTATGTGTTAAGTACTGTAGGTAGGACAGATGATGACAATAAAAATCTGCAAAATGATCAAAATATGTCTGAGGAATAAGTGTGCTCATTAGCTCCACCTAAGTAGGTGAAGACAAAATGTGTAAAAAGATTGAATTCGCTGAAAACCATATTATATTTTACTTTCGTATTGGTTTATATTGTCAATACAACGTAATGAATTTTTATTAATGGTAGACTGAATTAAGAGGTTATTGTTTGTTGACAAGAAGTTACTAACAAAAGGTTGTATTTGCTTCTCATTTGTGAGTTACAGTTATCAATATTTATAATTTGTATTTTAACTGAATTGATTATGTCCAGAGTTAAAAAGCGTAGATCAATTGGTCTGTATTATGCCACCTTTGTTGAGGTTGGGAGAAGAAGCAGGTCATGGGTTTAGGAGAACAAATATCTCTGTGATTTCTGTAAAATATTTTGTAATTGAACTGTGGCAAAAATCCACAAAAAGAAAATTTGGTTATGCTTTGGAGGATGAGTTTTAACTACTGAGAAGATAATTTCAATGGAATAGTCTTATTTAATAGGTTCTGATCACACTGGTCATATCATATTGTAAGTATGAAAATGGTGTCTGTGGATTCTCTCTGAATTCGCCTGCCAAGCAGTTTTTTCATCCTATTCAGTTGAAAGCAACTTTTTGTTTTACTTTTATAATTTGTTTTTAATTTGAATGTGGAACATGTTGCAAAAGTTGAGCATGGGGAGACAACTTACTATGGTGAGTCATAACCAGTCAGGCAGGTGGTTCCGTGACACGAATGACCCCAGATAGGGAGGTCTGATTGTTTCTGTCTGGAAATGGCTTGTAAAGATGACATTTTTTGGAATGTTTGGAGTATATGTCTTGTTGGCCTTCTTACGATTGAATGCTGTCTTAAATTTAACGTTAATAATGGGTTTCCATTACATTTTATGTGAGTACCATTGCTCTCCCCATGTGGCTGGGTGGTGAATGACTGATGCAGATAAAATAATCAAACTTTATAGATACAAAAATTGGCCAAGTATCTGGAGGAGAAAATAATGTTATTTCTTTTTGATATTCCGAGTATGTGATTGAAGATTCACTAAGAGAATAGTTTTCTTATGATGTTTTTGGTAATTAGTAAATGCAGGTATTTAATTCATAAATTTTTATAGCCTGAGTAATTGTACAGTATATTTAAAAATTCTGGTATGTGAGCCAAAGCACTGTGAAACCAAGAAGCCTGATATCCTTATGGTTGTTTTTATCGTATTTTAATTCAGTTTATGTGAGTTGCGACCTAAATTATTGAGAGTCTTTGTTCATCGCTAGGTTATAATTTATTTGATTGTAAATCCTAAATAAGTGACTAAGATCTGGCACTTTACTAATTTATGAAGCAATAGTTACCAACACGGTATTTTTCAGAGATTTTGTATTGTCGTCTAGCATCTGACAAGTTCGAACTTTGACACGAATTATCTTTTTATTAGAATGTATATTTTCGAGTTTCATTAGCTCCTAGCTTTTTAGGCTAAGTATAGAAAAAGCTTGCAATTTTACTGTAATTTAGAGGTGCTTGTATTTGTGATTGGCGTAATTCTAGTTTATACTAGTTGAAATGCAATTTAATTGAATAGTGATTACGCTTCAGAAAACCTGATCGTATGTATATTTTATCTAAATTGCCTGGTCAGTTTCTAAGCTAGTTTGTTACGCGGTGTGCCGGTATCATCCAATCAATTTGGGTTTACGGTGGTAGTACGCGACGCTAAACTGAATTTTTTGTTTTCGAAAACATGACGCGTGGTGCACCCTGGGAGGATGTTTGGAAGTATTTCAGTAATGGACGTTTGAACGGTCCTAATTGGTGAGTTGGAGGAATTGATTGCGAAAAATATGAGAAAATTGCCCGATTTAAAAAAGTTAGAGTTAATTTCTACAGTGATGTATATAAAATTTTCTGCAGAGTATGGTAAGACTGGTGTCGATGATTTGTATCGCGGTGGTAAAGCAAAAGATTCTACTGTGAAAGCCAGTGACGGCGCGAAAATAATATTGGTGGTACTTCATCATATTTCGGCGAAGTACGACTTCTTCAGACAACCGTAAGTATACGATTTTCACTAAAAAAATTAAATTTAGGAGCACGTTCACTCTCGTCAACGTTTTACCGTAAAAGTTTTAAGAGTAAAATTGTTTTTCACTAGTTTGATTTTAACATTTTTAGTTGTTGATATCGGTGTTAATATTTATTTGCATTTATTTTTGAGAAATAAATTTAGAATTTTTGAAAGAACAAGCACTGTTAAGAAAGTGCTTGCAAGGCTCTGATGTTATTTGCTTATATGACTTTGTATACGTGCATGATTTATCTTAGTTTCTATAAGCGATATTTTGAGCATGAGGTTTTCTTTTAAGTTTCTGAGTTGTATTTGTTAACTTATTTAATGGATTTATACTCGCAAATTCGCTATGGTTCTTCTAGTGAGTTGGTTCCAAAATAAGCTCATCATATAAGGAAATGAGTTTCATATCATTAATCTATTTCTCCTTCAAAGAACTGAAAAATTATTACACAGATTTTATGCATTAGGTCTATCTATTTTATATAAAAGCATGAAGGCTTGTCTTTATTCAGTGTTTTGTTTGTTGGATTGTTTAAAGGCGGCGTGAAGTTACTGGAAACTTTCTGTTCATAGTTCTTTGTTTTTCTTTAACTTGCTGCATGAGAAATTATCTCCAGCTAATGAATCAACGGTGATAGAACTATGACAAAGAAAATAACGATTCGCTAAACGTGGATAGCCCGTCAGTGCATCATAGGTGAGTCTTGAAGTTATCCACGCAGGCAGGTCTGTCATGAAAGGGCGGCCAACATAAGAGGCGGTAAAAACGCAATAATCAAGTGACGGGCATTTTTTACAGAAAGTTTTTGATTTGTAAGGGACGGCCATATTCCCGAAAAATTCACTTGTTTTTCAGACAGAAATTAAACTCAATCCTTATCAATTACGACGTCTTGGATTTCCTCGAAGAACTTGTACTGAAAGTCTTCAGCACTGACCACCCTCAAGAGCATATTTTTATTATTAGGGTCTGTTTCCAGGTGTTAACACTTTTTGAAGGCAGATGCAATTGTACCTTCGTCACAATTGCTTTTAGCTTTTAATTTTTTAACCTGCCACTTGACGAGAACATTTGCTGAATAGGATAGGTAATTAATGGATGTACTGGGGACCAAAAGTGCAAAATTTGACCTATTGACAGTTAAAGCTAAGAGTGATAATTTTGAGCTGCGGCGGATCGTTGAGGATGAGCTGTATTTTTCTTCCGACCTTTTCTTGGTTTTGTATTTATCGATTGTTGCGTGTTTCAAGATGTTCGGACTGATCGGGATGATAAAATCTGTACAATTTCCACTTATATAATTGGGCTTAACAAAATAAGAAAAATCTACTAAAGAATTATCGAGCTCGTCTTATAGCTGTAAAAGATTCAAGAATATGCACATGTATCAACATTTGAAAAATAAGTGCTTATCTTGAGTATAAAAAATCCATATGCATATTTGGCTACGATGCCACCGTCTTCAGTGGTGATTCGCCGAAAACAATTTTTATTGCCAATGAAGACGGCTACATTGTATCCGAAAAGAGCTTCTGGTCGTTCATAATCTTGTTATGGCTATTGGAGATGCCCACAATGAATGCTTATTTTAAAGTTTTTGAAACTTAATTGCTTATTCTTGAAAATGGAAGAAACTGGGGACGGTGTAGCTCAGGGTTCGGCAGTCTATGGCGCGCGAAGGGATTTTACGTGGCACGCTAATTCACGGGCAAGTTATATACAGGATCTTTTAAAAAACAATTTTGGTTTAAATTCATTCTGTTCTGGATCGTTCATGCTTCATACCCAAAACATCTTATATTAACAAAGTAACACTTCGTAAGCGCTAGAATTTAACGGTGGCACTCAGAGGGGGTCAACATTTTAAAATAAAGAGTTACACTCGTCAAAGACCGCTAGAGTAAAGGAGTAATGACTGCGTGGTTTTGTGAATTAAAAAAAGGCATTTTGGGGATTTGAACGGTTAGGTATTTTGCATCATCTTTTCGATTTTAGATAATATCACTGGGAAAGAAACCAGAATTCTACCCGCCATAGGCTTTCATCCGGCTTGCCGCCCTTTCATAACTTTTGCAGATAAAATCGGTATTCACAAATAAAACCAAACTGAAAGTGTTAATCCTTAAAGAAAAACAAAAATGATATCCTAGTTGAATAAAATTGTTTGATTGGGTGTGAAAATAAACAATCAAATTAGTAATATTACTTTGTGTGATAAAATGATTATTTCTAATCTATCTTAACGCTTTTAACAGCGCGATGATAGACATTAGCTGGATAAGTAGTGAAAGTGCCCGTCAAAAATGACGGGGAGTGATTTGGTTTATTGGCATGGTACTCATTAACTAAAAATCTGTTGAGTGGGCATAAATGCGGACAATGCACGTACAGAGTTGGTTAGCCGCTTCATTTTATAGTCTTCCGCACTGAAAATCCTTCCTGGACTGAAATTGTTTTGATGCTCCTTTTCATTTGAATGACGCGCTTTTCACAGTTTAAAAATCTTTTATAATTAATTGAACATTTTGAAAACAAAGGTGTTGTGAAATCTCTCTTTGGTTAATTGTCTCTCCCTTCCTACCCTTCCCCGTCACTCCCTACCCTCTCTCGCCGCTACCCTACCTCCTCCCCTCCTCACTCCATTTTTCTCAAAACACCCATAATTTATTTTTTATAATTTTATTTAATCTTCGTCGTTCATCGGTTGCTTGCTGACTTGCATTTGCACGGTTCAATGCATTCCGTGCAGCGTTCTCTCTTCTGATTCTTTCAAACTTCTCCTGACTTTTCCTTACAACCCAACGCTGCCTCCTTTCTTTACCTAATCTTCGTTTTCTATCTGCTTTTGTTTCATAATTTCCATACATTGCT
This sequence comes from Uropetala carovei, assembly GCA_036926305.1. NCBI lineage: Eukaryota > Metazoa > Arthropoda > Insecta > Odonata > Petaluridae > Uropetala > Uropetala carovei. The sequence continues at coordinate 8,220,073 of JAXCHB010000069.1, forward strand.
ATAAATGAATAAAGCTTATTTTTTGGAGACACTGAAATAAAAATTGAGCTTACTAATTAATCAATCAGCGGAATAGTTTCTTTGAAAACTATCTGAACGAAAACAAATCACCAATTTATTTCATGGAACAGGTTTATTATTGTACTCCCCAAATCTTTTGGAAATAATTGTAGATATGTATTTTTCAACAAAGCATTGTTGAATAAATGTAAACAATGTCGTGGAAGTGAATATAATAAATAACTATTCAGATGAAGTTTAAAATAGCCGACGTACCTTTTACCTTCTCTGGAGTTAGTAATTAAATGTTTAAATTTACCGGTAATTATTGTTTTAATTCTCCCTCCGATTAGGATGTGAAAAGTTGTAATTCTAATGTATTTCGATGAATTCTGTTTGAATCTGACCTACTTGTCCTCGGGGAAACCAATATTTGTAGTAATTTTCCAAATAACCGAGGATATTGGCGAGCCTTCTGCTCGCTTTGTTTCTATTTTAGTAATCGTCTCCGGGCGCTACCGCGCCCTTCGCCTCGCTGGAACGAAACTATCCCTCCCCATTGTCCGGTGATCGGGTTTGTAAATGTCGCGACAGACCGATCAGTCCATGGGTTAGCAAGCTTTAGTTTTGCATTCACATTTTGGGGGTGATTGGATAGGTAAATGTCACCACAGGCCGTAGTCCTCATTTTGACGGATAGGTTGGCGCCACATGTACGTCAACAACCCATCGAGAGTGGGGAGTACGATAGTAAACCTAAGTCAAAATGTAAATTTCAGCGAAGAAAAATTTATTTGAAATCTATTATGAATAAAGGTGGCTTTGCGTAATAATACAGACGATATATTAAAGTGAGGATTACAAAGCAATTATCACAAAATATTACTACTTTTATTCTAAACAAATCAAAATAAAATATTAGACACCGATATTTACATCAAACTTCGATGAATACTGACGTTATAACAATGAAAATTATGTAAACAAAAAATACCGATTTATTTTGTTTGTTTCTATGGAACGAAATGTTAACAAAATTGTTAAATCAATCAATCAATCACAAAGGAAATTAGTAGTATTAGAATCTTAACTTTCTAAAATTTGCTCACTGAAACTAGGGTTTGAAATGTGACCCCCTTCGCGAAAAGATAAGACAATCGTGGTATATAATCTCTCGCCAACCGCGGGATAATGTCGCTGCCTTAACCCGTGTTTGACAAAACCGCAGATGTCGAGGGTCTATGGAAAACTGCGGGTAAGGAGTAGAGGCACCTAAAATCTAGGGCCCTGCGAAGCTTTGAGATTGTTTGATTTCGAATTTGAAATGAGAATTCGATACGGTAGATCGGACTCCGCTTCGAAATTTTCGAATTTACATTACTTCCTGGAAACAATTTTATAATATCGCATAAAGCTAAATATATTATCTCAAGGTCTAACCAAATCTTTTAACGTTAGCATATTTGCTTTGCAACAGGCATTCTTGTTATATAAGACAGGTTATGGTGAGGGCCAGGGCCGGCGAAAGGGAGGGGAGGGGGAATGCGGCCGACGCGATGCATCCGTGCCTCCGAATAATGGGGACCCCAGAGGTTTCGAGATCTCAATTATTCGAGTATCGAGTGTAAAATTTGCAAAAAATTTTACTAAAAATCACTTGTCAAGCTTTTTTAATTTAAAAAGCACTGTGAAAGTTATCATATTAAACTGGGACTCCCATTGTTATTCGTATCCGGGGCTCTTCATTGTTTAGCCGACTCTGGTGTGGGCCAAGGGCGTAATTTCATTGAACTGGGTTATACACGGGTTGAATTTGGTAGTATTGTCAGGCTTAGTTTTGCTGTGAGGCTTGTTTAATGTTTATATATACTAGTTAAATTTAATTTTAAACTTCATGTCGAGTTTGTATATGTTGTGTGGTTAACGTTGTCGATTAGATTCGTGATTCGATTTGATTAGAATATTTAGGGATAATTCGATTCGAAAAACGATTTGTGATTCACAGGGTTTTACTAAAATCCCAAAATGCCCACCTCAAATTTGAAAATTCAAAATAAAATGTTTATTATATATTAAAAATAATAAAAATTCCCAAGAAAGGGGGCACTAACCCATTGTATATCAACATATACTACATGCAAATCCGTAGTGGCTATTTGCTACCCACCCCCAAAATTCAAATACGGTAGTAAAACCAACGCGTCGATAAAGTTACTCGAAATTCCACCTTGCGGCTGAGACGCTGCCTTTCCGGGAGCTGCAAATTTCTCCGTTCTTAGAATTAGAATTGTTTATTTATACAATAAAACATTTACATAACAGAATATAAAGTCCGTTTGTAAATGTCTCCACTCCTCGCGTAGTACGTAGCTCCTTCACAAACATAAATTTTAATATTATTAAAATTAGCTACGGCCGCGCGGAGGACTGCGGAAACCCAAGACCGTGGTTTGTGAAACGGTATGCAATTTATTAACCGCGGTTGGTTGTGGGCCGTGATTAATTTGAGAGCAAAATCCACTAGGGAAGCCTTAATTTAGTGGAATTCCATAATTAGGAAAATATAATAATTCCACTATATTAATATAGTGGAATTATTACTTAGTTGTTTTTTATTATTTGTTCCTAGTTTGAGAATGACTGCTCTATCACTAATAACGCTATGGTTTGCGACTGGTTCGCATGCTGAACTAATAGGCGAAAGACACTGATTTATGACGAAACTGTTCCTTCTTTGCTTTACCGTAAAATGTTAGATCTAATAACTTGAAGGAAGATTCAGACGGAAAATAAGAGTTTTCTACCAATGGTCTCATTAAGTAAACATTTTGAAAGAAATTATACCGCAGAGAAAATGCAAGCCTGGCTTGCCGTTGGTATAAAACACGGAAAATATACAGTTAAACGGAACTCCTTTTGCATAAACGTTCGCGAACGGCATAGGAAAAAACGAGCCGTCAAGCGAAACATTTTTACGACTCAGTCCGGATCTATGAGCACGAAGAATAAAGCGAGCGCTGTCTATAGAGGCGTAAAATTTTCGGTCCGCCATTTTCTGACTAAAAAAATCGCGGACAGTTATGATCATCGTAATTTGCCCCGCAAATGCATTCGCCGTATCCCAAAATGCAGAGGGAACGGAGAGACGGGGAACACGAGGAGGAATCAGCTCGGCCAGGAAAAAAACCCACAGTTCCGATCCCAACAACGCGGAAGGCGCATGCGCAGGAAAGGATCCCTCTCTACCCTCTTCGACTCTCCCTGCCTCCGCTTTCCTCCTCACACCCTCCTGCGGGTCTCTAACCCGCCCTATCTTCCTCTTCCTTAGCGCACTTCCTCTCCTTCCCCCTTCGCCATTCTTCCTCTCACCTCTCTCTCTCTCTCTATATCTCTCCCTCCCCCTTCCTTTCTCTCTCTCTCTACCATTCCTCACGTCTCTCAACTTGGGCGTTCACTCAGTCGCCCAGTGGCGCGGCGGAAGACGTTTGGTCAGATATCATTCGTCGTCGACCGTGATCCCGACACCAGCGTCTCGCGCGAGGCGGCCTTTGGTGCCGCCCGCCATGTCCTGAAAGAAAGGGTTTTCTCAGAAAAAAGGGCGAAGGCGGCGCGCGTCGTCGTAGCTGCTGCCATCGCACCGTCTAGCGGTGCATGCCGGCTCTGCAAGGGGACGGGGTGAGCGGGCCGGCCGCCCCCTTGCCCGCCTCGCTCCGGCTTCGGGTCGCGCCATGGGGGCTAACCAGTCCGGTGCACGCTCGGAAAGGCGTGCCAGCGACGAGGAAGGTCAGTTCCCCGTCTTTCCGCCGCGACCGTCACTTCTTTCTTCTTACGTACTTTCTTTCATGACTTTTCGCGCGGGGTTCGTGCAGTTCCGCGCTGGCATTCCTTCGAATCGGTTTCCGGTTCGGTAGTCGTCACAAGTTTTTATATGTAAGGAGGGGGAAATTCCGGTATGGTTTTGTTGTTTTTTTGTCACGCTTTTGCGGCTCTTTTTAACGAAATTTTCGCGTTGGAACGGGAAACGTAATCGTTCCTCGAGACGTCTGCTAGCTTGGTAACGCGAAAAACAATTCTTAAACATGTGTACTCGAAGCTTTGTTATGGAATGTTTCAAGCGTGAGAGTTTTCGGTCTTTGTTAACGGGTTCCACGTCCGATAATCACTCCGAAAGATTGTTCCTCTTGCGATTATTTGCTTCGTCGCGTGCTAGGAATCCAAGTGAGAAAGGAAATAGAGATATACACATTCGCGACTGTACAATATAATCGCGGTTCCACATCGCCGTCGTGGCTTGTGGGGCTTGTGTACATTTCCCCCTCACGGGTTTCCCACGGCGAAGCGTAGGAGCGAGCGCTTTTGTCGGGAAGTGAGGTCGCACCTGTTGAAGGCATACCGGTTACGATTCCATCCCTCTTCTCTCTTTCTGTGTCAGACTGCACCCGCGCTGGCAAAATAACGAGGCTTCCGAGGGTCGTTTTATTGTTCGTTATCTCGCGTCACCAGTGCCCTCTTTCTTGTCGAGGAAGAGGAGCAGCACGCGTGGCTTCCGGTGCAGTCGGCGTTCTGATAAAAAGAGGTTTATGTATGGGTATGGAATAAATCCTGACCGGTGAAAGAAAAATTAGTAGGAATTAATCGTGTATTTCACGTTCTTTTAGGAAGGAAATGATATGACGGTTCAAACTAAAATTGGAAATAAAAAAAGAAGCGTTATTCGGGCGGATGTGCTTGGCTGCCTGATATGTTTCGCGAGTAAATGCGACACGTTAGTTTTTTTTAGCAATGAGTTCGGTCTTATTTATTTCGAAAGCGTGCTAGCACGAAAGATTTCTTTTGTTTTATCAGTAAATATTCGAATAGGAAGAAGAATATTAGTTAATAAATTGAAATGTTTCAAACCAAGTTTGTGAACGATATTGAAAGTGAAATTTAACAGTAAACGATCGTTGTTGAGAGGTTTTTATTGCTTGAAAGCGGGAACTTTTTCATTGCTGAATACTTAATAAGTTATCAGTATATTCTGCTTACACTTATATAAAATATTCGAAGAGATAAGAATGGCAGTAAATATAATCTCGCTACTTCACATCGTATACATGTTTTGATGACGAACATTAACGTTCTGGAAAATCACAACGATTGGCGCGCAGAGAGAGAGAATGAGTGATGGGCAAAGTGGGGGATAGGTTCCCGCACGTCGCGAGATTAACCTCTAATTTTTTAAGTAGCTTTAATTTTTAACGTGGTCGTGGTCGGTTTCATTCATCAGTCAGACGGAAATAACACTCGTCAAACTCGGACGATTTACTTTCTTTTCTCGCTGCGGTATCGGTATTTCGAAATTATTCCATGGAGCTTTCCGTTTCAACCAAACTGAATTATTAACAAGAAACAGATAATATTTAGGAGCACAGTAGAAGAAAAAACCCACCCGATTAATCAAACATTTTCTCTGCCACTCGTCGCACACTAGTAGACGTAAGCATTTTGCTCACCCCCTCGGCATAGTTAACGTAAAATAAACGAAAATTCAACAATCAAGGAAAGAGCTGCTGGAGCTGACTGTAAATGGCGATTTTTTCCCAAAAAACATTAGATAAACAGACGTACAGACCGAGAAAACGTGCACAATAGAATACTGAATCGACTGGCGAAAAAACTAAGTCCCAAGCTGCTTACGGCTAAGAGTTTAGCGCCCAAGACAGGCAGACAGACGGACTTCCACAGGAAAAAGTGCCCAACAAGATAGAAAAATGAATCTATTGGCTGCTTACGTTTAGAAGGAGTTAGCGCAGGGATCGGCAAACGTTTTACCGTTGGGTGCCACTCTTTATCAAAATTCATAACCCATGATCCTCCGCGCGTGCCACCCTTAAATTCGTTCTGTCTGTAGCGCTTATGAAAAGTGGTTCTTATATTATAAATAATCCTATATATAATGCGGTATCATTAAAATGCAAAATAAAATTGAATGAAAGTGAAATTATTTTTAAAATACATACTTTTCGTAATTATTCTCTGAAATATCGTGCCACTTAAAACCTTTTCGCTTGCCATCTTTTGGCACGCGTGCCATAGGTTGCCGACCCCTGAGTTAGCGTATCAGACAGACAGACGGACAAACCGAACGCATAAGCGACTTTTGCGAAAATATCGCTAAAAATTAATAAATTTCCTTTAGTTATAAAGAACTAGGGGGCTCCACCCCCCCCCCCCCCCCCCCTCCCTGCTCGCTACGCTCACCAACCCCCGTTTCGCTCGAAATGCTATAAAAATTAATATCTAAGGAAACAAATAAACAGCACTCAGTTCACAAATATAAAATATTTCAGAAAAGGACGAGGAACCAGAGATGCTATCGGTGTAGTGAGAATCATCAGAAAGGCAAGAGAGTAGAGCAAAAATTGCTGTATCCGTTTCGTCGACTGGCAGAAGACCTTTGATAGAGTGAATTTGGTACAGCTGATGAGGATATTAAAGGATATAGGTGTAGACTGGAAATACAGGAGACTGATCAGGAATCTATATGTGAATCAAGTTGTAAAGGTCAGGTTGAAGAATGCGAACACCAGCGGAGTAAATATCGGTAGTGGAGCAAGACAGGGTTGTAGCCTATCGCCGATCCTATTCAATATATATGGAGAGAGGCTAATTCAAGAAGCGTGAGAAGGCACGGGAGATTTCAAAATTTGAGGAAGGATTGTAAGAACAGTGAAATAAGCGGATGATTAAGTAGGTACTTCTAGCAAGAAAGGAAAAAGAATTCCAGAAAATGATAAATAGACTAGTAATAACGTAAAAAAATACGATATGGAAATAAATACAGAAAAATCCAAGATCACGCGAATATCAAGTAAAGAAAAAAATTTGAACATAAGTATTGGAGGAAAGCCATTACAACAAGTTTCAGATTATAAATACCTTGGAAGCATCATAACGAGAGAAGCAAAATGTACCGATGAAATCAGGACTAGAATAACGAAAGCAAAAGCCGCTTTCAAAAGAAAGAAACTCCTACTAACGGAGAATATAAAGGATGTTATCCGCAAGAAGTTGATAAAATTCTATGTATGGAGTATAGCTTTGTGTGCAGCAGAAACATGGACGATAAGGAAAAATGATATTAAATACTTGGAAAGCTTCGAAGTGTGGACATGGAGAAGAATACTGAAGATAAAATGGGAAGATAGGGTGAAAAACGAGGAAGTACTACGAAGAATAGGAGAGAAGCGAACGATTATACAGACTATCAGGAAGAGGAAGGCGAACTGGATTGGACATTACCTGAGAAGAAAGTGCATGATTAAAGAAGTGCTTGAAGGAAAACTGGACAGAAAAAGAGAAAGAGGTAGGAAAAGGTTTCAGCTGGTAGACGACTTGAAAGGGAAAGAGAGCTACCAAGACATGAAGAAAACTGCGGAAAATATGAGTATATGGAGAACCAAGTTTCACCATGAATAATCATGGACCAAAAAGGTGATATTTACTTGTTATCTTATGGGAAACGAGATTCATCCTGTGAGGGTCAAACCCGTGACCTCATTCAAAATTTTTTTAGTTAAAACTTAAATCCTGAGAAATTTCAGACACCTCAGTAAATTTTTAACCGAGTTATTCGCAAAATTAGAGCGTTATGCAGCATGATGATTATGACCATTACGATTTTATATACTAGCTGGGGTACCCGGCGTTACCCATTTGACTTTACTCCTTTCACTTGCAGCTTTGGCCTGTGATTGGCTCACTTCGCTCACAGCTGTTATAACACCTTAAGCAAAAACATGGAGTAGCAAATTTAGCTTTATTTGCATCATAAAGAATCAATCATTTTCATCTCTTCTGCAATCGTACCAATCCTAATGGGAGATAATTCCTGCCTATCCAGCCTGCCAATCATATCATTCCTACCTATTCTACTGAAGAGCTTTTGGATAGACAACATTGAGGGTTTTAAATTTAGGAATTTTTAGAACACGAAAAATATGCCGCGCTTTCTCGTTATCCAAATATAAATTCGCATATCTCGAGAACGAAGTAAGATATCGGAATGAACCTTCAGTTGCTGTCGATGTAATCCTTCGCCTACCTTCCATAGGAGATACATTGAGAGTATCTCTAATAGAACGTAAATTCGGTAGAGACTCATTTTTCCATTACACCGACGTAAATGTTTTCGTCGGGTAAGGATACATAATTTTTTATTTCACTAACGGTTGAAGTTATTCACATTCTGTTAAGTTCTTCAGCGAGTGGAGATATGGAGCAATATGCCGTAATTTTATCAACAATGTGATTACAGCCATGTATTCGTTATCGTCGTTGACATCTTAAGAAAAAATCGTAAACGCGCGGCGAATTTTCGGAAATTTAGGAATTTTTCTAGTCGAACTCGGGACACCGAGGTGAAAAGTCTCGGTGTTTTTACAGTGTACTCTATACTTTACACTATTCCAAAAAATTTCAGCTCTCTATACCATATGGTATACACGGTATGGTGGTTTAAATATTTTTGCGTGTAATTAAACGGGGAATATTCCGGACGGAACCCACAAACACGCGCACAAACACACAGACTTTGAACTTTATTTAGTAAAGATATATATATACACACACACACAGTGCTTTTTTTCTAAAAAAAATAGGTGCCGGTACTCCCACCCCTCCCTCCACCTCTTCCTGCACCCTTTCCCCCTTCTCTGTTGAATTTGTGTTTAACTTTTAATAACAAATTTGATAATAAAAGTCAAAATATTTAACATTTATAGAAGCCGTTTATTACTTTAAGTTTTAAAGAATTAAAAACTGAAAATGCACCGAAATTAGCCGTAGGTCAACATCGCGCTGAAAAAAGGTGCCGGTTCGCCGTAACGGTGCGTACCGTCCCAAAACGCAGTGTGTGTGTGTGTGTATATATACATATATATACATACATATATATACACACACACACATATATATACACACACATTTAACTGGAAATGTAGCTAAATGACGAAAGACAAATTTGGGATTTTTCTACATCTAACGTGTAACTTTTGATAACCAAGAGGTAATGGATTTGAAAAAAAAGTTTCTTTTCGTTACAGCCGTTTTTTTTAACATAGCAGTATATGTATATGGTATATAATTATCTAGCTTAATATTGGTAAATTTCTTTCCTTCAGATATAAAATAGAAAAATGCCGTAAATGTTCAGGAAGCGCTAGTTAACAAATACAAGGGAGGCAAGAAAAGAAGAAATTCTGTTGGTTCGGACACATCTGTAGCATTATGCAAGAAATGGAGGTGAAGGATTGATGGAGCAGTTTTTTAAACTGCCATTTGGAGAGCGATGCTTATGCAGGTCATTTTGTTACCCGGTATACGACACTGAAGGTGCGAGTAAACACCGAAAGTGCTACAGGGAAGTTACAGAGAAATGTGTGTTGGGGATGCAGGGAAAAAAATATTCCTCGTAAAACGCCTGTAATTTCTATTGCATGCATATTAAGAGGAATGACCTCGCCATTTTTGCGTTTTTAGATTTTTGGGGCAACTTTATATTTTCGTACATAGGTGTTATTTATGGTCAGCGTTGAAAAAATATAAAGAATGTACCGCAGTTGATAAATTAGATATGCCATATACAAGAGTAAGCGGAGAACCAGGTTTAACGAATTGAATTGTCTACGGAAATATTTCCTATGATGATGATCATATATCGTTGAAAAATTGCTGGTGTTTTTTCATGGCATACTAATAAGTTTTGAAGAAAGTTTACACATATCAGCATGTAAAAATATAACAATTCCAGGATTTTCCCGCATCGTCACCGAAGACTTGGTACTGGTACTTTTAAAAATGGAAACCAAAATGTATACAAGCATTGCATAGTAAAAAGAGACGTATCCGATAATATTTAGCGAAAGGAGCGACGAGGTTTGCTCAGATTTCAATTAACGGTGAAATGGGGAGACGAACGACAGCTAACGAGAAACGAAGGTGAGAGGTATCCTTAGCATGATCAGGTAACAAGTGAGAGGAAGGTGACGAAAATTCGATTAGGTGCTGACAACACTTGGATGTGTTATTAAGCCAATTCGTTTATTTTTTGAAATGCTCAGAACATATGCGAGTGGAAAAATCTTCACCGAAGAAAAATTAGGATATTTTGAATGAAAATTTATTTTTTAAATTTGGGAGCTATAAAGAAGAACGAAATCGACGTAAAATAATCTTTCGGATGTTATTTATTTAAAAGGCTTAATAAATCTGCCCGCTATTTTATGATTTGTGTGTTAATTATTTTCTCGGTTACGCCCAAAAGCTTCACCAAAATATAACTATTGTGCGCTGCTGGGTACGTATTAAGGTATGGTTGAAATAAGCGACCTTCTTGTCGATCGAAGGTCACAGCGTTCTCCGTTGGTCATGATGGCGACCATCTTCCGTCCCATTTCACGTTTTATTTCCCGACTCATCTTTCGTGGAAACAATGCGGCTTGCTTAGGAACGCCTTTCTTCTCAGAAGACGAGATGCCGCGGAATTCATTTTTCCATCCATTTCCCAAGCGATATTAATTTCTATCCCCCTCTCTCTCTCTCTCTCTCTCTGCCTTCCAACGCTCTTCTGTTTTCCGTCCATATTTCTTTGTTTTAGCATCCTCTCTTCAAGGCTAAGGCATCTCGGCATTCTCTGGCTACGATGCCTTCTGCTGCATTCATTTCGTGCAAGTCGACGCACAGAAAATATTTGACGTATTTAATAAAACCTGTTTACGTATTAATCATTTCTCCAACGCGAGCTGGCATTCTTTATTCTTAAAACGTTCGTTCGTGGAATTATCGTATTAATTTGACAGCGTTTCTCTTTTCTGCACAATTCAAAATGCGATTTTATTTGCCGTATGGATCACTTCCGGGCATAGAAACAAAGAGAGAGAGAGAGGGGGAGGGAGAGAGAGAGACAGACGCAGGCAAAGAAACTATCAAGTCCAAGAGAGAGAGAGAGAGAGGAAATTTTATTTAACCCGCCATGAATGATGTAACAGGAAAACTTTAGATTTTTGGAGATGAAGATTTTTTTTAGGATGACATTAGTCTGAATTTTGAGCAGGAAGAAGTTGGCTTTAGGAATGATGCGATCTGAGGCCGCCTTCCTTTTTTTTTATGTTTTTTAACATTTTCAAAAATTTTCCACACGGGTATCTCCCGCAGATTAAACGATTCTATTCGAAGTCGACGCTGATTTCCACGAATGGATCGGCTTCCATTACTTTCACTTTTAGTTCGCTCTTTAGCTGTGAGTTCTTTGGCTCTTTTTATCGGCGGTTTTCGACATTTTCTCAGGCTTCGGCACACTTTCGAAAAGTTTACAAAATGTCGCGGAAATTTAAGCCTTCAAAGATGGTTGTGTATTTATGCATACGGATCATCATCATAATGAGCAGTCTTATCTGTAGGAAGATCCGTGATCATTTTTGGTTAAAACTGGTTCTCCATGTACTGCTAATTTCAGTTGTCTACTTCGTCTCTCGGTAGCTGTATTTCCCTTTCAAGTCGCATATCAGCTGAAACCTTTTCCTTCCTCTTTTCATTCCAACTTTCTTCCTAACACTGTCTTTAATCATGCCCTCTTCCTCTCTGCTTAGGTAGTCTACGTTCCAGCTCTCCTTCCACTTTCTTATGGTCTGTAAAGAAATTCGTTTTCTCCTTAGTACTTCCTCGTTTTTCATCCTGTCCGTTTTATCTTCAGCGTTTTTCTCCGCGCCCACGTTTCGAAGTTTTCCAAGTGTTTTTGTATTTTTTTTTGTAATATTCCCCGAGTGTCCATGTTTCTGTTCCATAAAAGTCGATCCTCCGCACATGGCGTTATATCAATTTCCTCCTCGTGTCTTCGCACATTTTTCTCCCGTTGGTGGAAGTATTTCTGCTAAAATGCGGATATCGCAACGTTTAGGAGTATTAATTTGTTGGCGCCACATCTTCAAACATTTATAAGAGGAAAGATCATTTTCCCAATGACCGATCAACATTTATCAATTGTTGGTTTTTTTACTTTCTCCATAAATAGTATACTAGAAAGAAAGTATTCGTGAAAAAAATATAATTCGGGTTTTCAACGGAAATGCGCGTTTTGAGATCCCCCGAGTACGTTTCGACCGTTTTCTCGATGTGTGTGTGATAGGAGATTTGTGGGCGCACTAACTGAAAAACTAATCATCAGATAAGCAGACGATTTTATATTTAAGATTTTTGATAGTGACTCAACGCCTGAAAATGTTTTGGCTGAAACTGGAATTGGAGGTTTATTCTTCTCATTTTGCGTTTTTCCATATTAATTTATAAATTAATTTATGTAAATATTTATCATTATCAAAATTGAGCCGAGTTATGCAGAAAGCGACCAACCCTCAAAATTGAAAATTTTCTAGTAACCTGTGCACCGCACAGGGAAAACCCTATTCTGCCTCCTGCAAAAAACATCCAACCCAAACTTGTAACATGTTGTGCTACAGCTGCCTTCAAACCAACCCACAATCTGTGATTTTTAAATTTAACAGTCAGTAAAAGTCTTAATATCTCAGCTTCTTGTCCATGTGGGTTGGAAGGCTTTTTCATAACTCGATCCAATCGTAGAAATATAATTATACAAAAGTTTTGCTTGAATTTTTTTTCATAAGATTGACTGTTTAAGAGATATGTTGATTATTGGCCTGAATTTATTTAAAGTACATACGTTCCTAAGCGATACATTAGTTTCCGTTGTTATAGTAAAATTTTATAGTTGTTCATAGCGATGCTTGTGTTGCAAGTAGTAATTTTAATTCCGCATCGGTATCTTTTATCCATAGCAACCTGTAACAATTTTGTTTAGTTATTGTTTTTTCAATGTGAAAATTGTCTAAACTATTCACGAGTGTGATTGCCAATAATTATTCTTGAGGACGCAGATGTCGAGAGCAATCATATTCATATAACTGTATGGAGAAAGCCATGTGCTGGACACATCACCTTATTTTTATTTATTATACAACTTTTTTTTGCGGCATACAATTTGAGAAACACTTAGCGTAGTCGTGGACTCAATATTTATTCGTCAGGTTTACTTCCAAACCTTGATTCTCTCTCTTAAGAAGACGGATCCACATTTATTAAACGGAGAGAATATTTTTCGTCGACCTCCATCGAATTTTCTTGCTCCGGTATGCTCTTTAGTATCGACAGGCTCAAAATAGGCATCCGCAACGCTCATTTAATTGCGAATGGGCGAAAAATGGTCTTGTGTTAAAAAGCCAGTGTTCACCACACCGCGACGGGCTGAATTGATAACGGCGAGGTGTACCTATATTAACATTACGCAAAAGACATAAATATTAAGTTTTAGTGATCATTTAATGCTGATAGATTTTTCGAAAGCAATCTAATCAGAAAAGTGCATAGTTAAAAGTCCTACCTTGGTTCAATACGTTTTCTTTTGTATTGCCCGAAATTAAACAACGAGAGATTTCACTAAACTGTGAATAACGAGGTAATGATTCAAGAGATCATTACACTTAGGCACAAGCTGTTGGATCAAAAAAATAAAACTAATTTATTTTATTATTCGGCAATGATTCGCTCCTTAATCTCGATCTTGTTTGCTTCAGAAGTATCGGTTAAATCGGATGGGTTTAACGATTACTTCTAGACGTTTGCGTATCGGATATTTTCACAGATTTCGAGGCGACAAGAATATTTTTTTAACGGAGTTCCTTCGCCATAGATTTTCCATTAATGCAGAAATTGCCTACTCAATTTTCTCCGAACCCTAGCGAGGCATCTATCAGCGCCTCAGCGAAATGGATTGCCATCCGCCGATACCAAGGAACACCCCGTTCGAAGGGACGAAGGAAGAACAAAGGAGAAATGTATTCTCTCTCTCGCATAATGTCCATAATGTCGTGTATACAAGGTGCCCATAAAGTCCTTGTGCAATTTAAAATTTTAATAACGTTGGATATACATATAAAAAACGGCTTACATTATATGAAAGCATAATTCAGAGTTTTAATGGGGTCATGAAAAAACTATGGTTTACTCATCAAAACCACATTATTTGAACGAACTTAAGGTCAGAATAAAAAAATTCAGTCCCTGCAATCACTAGTCAACAACTGGAGGGTGTTTTCAACGAGTTGGAAAATCGCTTTGAAAGATGTTTCACTAAAAATGGCGGCTATGTTGAAGGTATAGATATTTAAATTATATTCCGTATAAAACTATATCAAGTATGCTTTCATATAATGTTTACATTTTGTTTTTATGGTGTGTATATCTAATGCTATTAAAATTTAAAATTGCACAAAGACTTTATGAACACCCTGTATATGTGTATATGCATATATAAAGGTGGCAACAAGGTGTTAAAGGGAGCCCAATGGACATTTACCAGATTTTGGAGAGACGCTGGGGGTGCTGAAGAAATACGAAAAACACAACAGTACGTTTCTCTCCATCGCTGACGAAGGGTTTCGACCCGAAAATCTTCCGTTATTGCGTTGTTTTCGTGTGTTTTTCGTGTTTCTTCAGCACCCCCAGCGGCTTTCCAAATTCTGGTAAGTGTCCACTGGGCTCCCTCCAACTCCTTTTGCCACTTTCCTTTTCCTTAAGCATATATATATATATATATATATATATATATATATATATATATATATATTTAGGGCAACTAGGTGTTGTGTCTCTCTTGTGCTGACGAAGGGATCATCCCGAAAGCTCTAACCTCTACAAATGTGTCTCTCCAACACCCCAGCGGCTCTACTTCCGGTAAGTGTTCACTGGGTTTCCGTCAACACCTAGTTGTCCTAAATATCCTTACTTACCTTTCCTCTTCCTTAGTATTTTTATATATATATATATATATATATATATATAAATACTTAAGGAAAAGGAAAGGTAATAATAAGGGTAGCAACAAGGTGTTGGAGGAAGCCCAGTGGACACTTACCTAGAATGAAGAGCCGCTGGGGGTGCTGAGGACACACATATATATATATATATATATATATGCTGCAGGATCTCAACCCTGCGGCAAACCCCGCTGCCTCATATGCCCCATCCACCCACCCTCATTTTTCTTCTCCAACATCACATACCCCATCACCTCCAGAAGTAACTGCAAGACGAGGAATGCCATTTACCTCCTCACCTACACCCTCTGTCCTGCTTTCTACGTTGGCCTCACCAGCAACCCTCTTAACATAAGAATGAACGGGCACCGTAATAGCGTAAATCTCAAACGTCCCCTTTCGGTGGCCTCTCACGCTAATTTACACAAGGTAACTTTTAATAATTGCTTTAATGTAAGGATTATCCGCGCCCAACCGGACGACACCCCCGCCCCCCTACTTCGACAGTGGGAATTGGCCCATATATACCTACTTGACTCCCCCCCGTCTCAATTTCCACTAACCTTATTGGTCATTCCCCCTTCCCGCTTATCCTCAAACTCCTCCCATCACCCTATTATATCCCTACAAGTGCGTCATTTCAAACAGTACTTCTCTATCCGTTGCTGATGACCCGAAAATCTTTCAAATTTATGTTGTTTTTCGTGTCTTCAGGACCCTTTCCGACTCACCAGTTATGGTAAGTGTCCACTGGACTTCCTCCAACACCTTGTTGCCACCCACCTTTATAATTACCTTTCCTTTTCCTTAAGCGCATATTTTATACTATAATAGCCCAGGTCGGTTGGTTGGTTGGTCACGCTTTCACGATGGCCGATATAGAGCTTTTTAACAAACTTCTCGAATAGGTAGAAGATTGAAATTTGGCAAGGGTGCTTGATTAACATATTTGAAGGTAATGACGGAAATAAATCACCAAAAAAGTCCTGGGTTCGACTCCAAGGAATACATTTCCATTTTCCGCATTTTTTAGCGTGCAGGCTTTTATTGTTTTGGAAATTAAAATTAGAAGGAATTAACCTACGATCTTAGGATCTGAACTAATTTGAAGAAAAAATTACAACGTTTCTTATTCTGTTCATCTTTTTCCGCATACAATTCGAAGTCGCTCATGTTATACGTTTAATTCACGTATTTTGTGAAAATATTGCCATTTTAACGGAATGTTGCCTTGGCTACCAATTATATTGTTAGACCTCAAAATCCTATTGTTGTATCAATCCTTATAGGTGTAAGCGTCCTTTGTATGCTTTTAATACGAGAGATAGAGGGAGCGAGAGGGAGGGGGAAAGAGAGGGAAGTAGAGGGGGGAGGGGGAAAGGGGGAGAAGAGAGAGGGGGAGAAGAGAGAGGGGGAGGGAGATAGAGGGTGGGAGAGGGAGAGAGGGTGTGAAAGGGGGGGAAAGAGAGGCATCTATTTTAAGTTTAACTTAAGATAGCCCGTCAACAACAGGATAGTCACTAGATATATTGTATATGACAAAATATTTCATATGTGAAAGTGGGATATTAATTATTCTAAATGAAAATAATAATAATCGATCTATCTATAATTCTTCCGTTGATATTTCAACGGGCATTACACTAGTCATTATATATTGTATACTAGGGGGCAAGCCCCCTGCTCGCTGGCGCTCGCCAATCCTCCCCCCCCCCCCCCTCCCTTGCTCGTTGTTTCTTCGTTTCCTTGTGGATTTAGATTAGCTTATCGGGATATGTTTTGATTATTAGTTTAATGAATATATTTTATAAAGAATGTATTTTTGGTTTTTAATAACAAATTAAGAAAATTAGTTGAATAACTCGATAAAAAATAAACTAGAGAGCTGTAATTCCCGGAGATTAAAAATGGCTGAGGTATAGAGCGTTAAAGAGAGAGAGAGAGAACCAGAAATAGGATTTTAGTAATATAGATAAAAAATATAAATAACATGAATACTGCGTTCGGTTTATTTACATTAAATTCATATCTTCGGACATTTCGAGCAAGTTTTAATCATATTTTCGATCATTAAGCCTTTATTTAAGTGCATATGCAATGAAATTATCGGGGACAACAATACCGGTAACCATGGAATCTTAGTATTGAAATGTTAAAAAATTTACCAAAACTCGAGTATAAATTCAAAACATGAGAAAATGCGCATGAGATTGAGTATTCGACGATAAGAATAACAATCCTCATTCATTTTGGCGTGTTTTAGCGTAAATTTCTTATCGATAACTTAATTTTAAGATATTTTGAAAAGTAAAAGAATGAAAGCCTTCAAACCAAAAATGTGATATTTACGTTTTATCTTATGGGAAACGACATTCATCCTGTGAGGGTACCCGTGACCTCATTCGAAATTTTTTTAGTTATAACGTAGGTGTTTTTTCCCATAAGAAAAGCATTTCAGCCTTTTTGAAAATTAATTACGGGCACTTTCCGATAAGATAGAGAATTGAAACTTGGAAGTTTGTTAGATATACACGAGATCTATTAGAGATCTCTATTATTTTTACCGCGTGTCCTGGGTTACGTACAACATTAACAGAAACTGATTGGCCTGTCTCGACATTTACAAACCCAATCTCCGGACAACGTGGAGGGTTTCTTTGGTTCCGGGCGAGGCGAAGGCTAGTCAATATATCCTTTCAATGTTATATCTTCTTGACTGTTGTGCCGCAAATTGAGAGGATATATCGACGAGCTTTGTTGTATTGGGTAGTCGTCCCAGGGCGCTACCGAGCTCTTCGCCTCGCCTGGAACCAAAGAAACCCTCCACGTTGTCGGGAGATTGGGTTTGTAAATATCGAGACTGGCCAATCAGTTTCTGTTAATGTTGTTTTTAAAATAAAATATCGTAAATCCAAAATACGTCAATATATCCTTTCAATGTTATATCCTCTCAAACAATCATAACAATATATGTTCATTTTTTAAGGTATTCCCGTTAACAGGACAGTACCATTAATTCCTGCATATAGACGAAACTAAGAGGAATAAAGAGCTGATATTTTCAGGGTTTGTAGATGTCATGAGAATATCTCTATATTAGTTGACAACTCCTGCGTAGGTATCATCGGTTCGACTCCAGGCAGCCTTACATTTGAGATTATCTAATTTATAAAATTGACTTCGTCGTCGTCGTCGGTGGGAAATCGGAACTCTGTAATCAGGGTCGGCCTTAGGCCAATTGTACCTATTGGACCCAATCGGGCCCCGCGGCCCTGGAATCCACCCCGGATCCCCACCCCCTGCTCGGCCTTTTAGGCCTCGTTACTTCGATCCTTTGGACCTCGCTTGCTGTGCCACTCCCAATTTTTTTTTCAAACTGCGCCTTTTAGATGTAGGGACCCCGCCAAAAGTTTTCTAATTGGACCCCGCAATTTCTAGAGCTATTTTTAACAATCTTTCCGAGTAGCTAGAGGATTGACATTTGGTAGGAATGTTCGGTTCTTAAAGTAGAAGCCATTTACGAAAAAAAATTTTCGAAATCGACCCGGGTTCGATTCCCGAGAATGATTTCCATTCCTCATAAGATAACATGGAAAAATCGATATTTCGACCTGCAACCTTATTTTATTTTGCTTATTAAAATTCGCATATTTGACCTATGATTTTCGGACTTGGACTGTATTAAAGAAAAATAAATGCAATTTCTTATTCTTATCGTCTTTTATCGCTTTCGAATCTAAATCTTTAGAATTTAACGTTTTAATATCATATTTTGACAAAATTTAGCGTTTTTAACGTGAAGTTGCCTTGCCAACCGATTACATTGTTATTTTGTATTTAGAATATGTTATTATATTTGTGTGTGAATGTTGTTTTTAATAGTTTGTTACACCTTGTCACCTATCAGATAGCTCAATTGCATTGTATTGAGAATAATAATAATAACTCGAAATCCTATTACTCTCACGTATGCTCACGTTCTCTCCGGACCTCCATGGACCCTCCCGGCCCAATTCATAGGTATCAGAGATATCTCAGAATTAGTTTTTACTCTCTCCAATATACGTAGTATAGAGAAAGTATTGTTTTCATGAAAAAATTCGAAATCGAGATTTCAACGGAAATACACACGATTTTACATCACTTTGCCACGGTAAATATGTTTTTTCTTTCGTATGTTTATCAATAAGCTACTGTAAGGAATGCATTTTAATGAAACCCAGTACCTGTCAGATAAATCGGATTACGTAAGTTGAATCAAGTTTATTGGTGTCAGTTCACATTAAAATATATGTCTGGCATAACCCGGGCATCGCCGGGTACTTTCAGCTAGTTTCCCATAAGAAGAGCATTGAAATTGGTGCAGGGCACGTTTGCGTTTAAAATTTATTTATCGGTTCTTACTCTTTATAATAAGATGAGATAAAATGCTTGCAGAATGCAAGCACACTTTCACTAGTATATATATGCTTATGGAAGAGGACAATTTAAAAGTTAAATAGGTAGGTATTTCAAAGGCAACTAAGTGTTGAGGGAAAGCCCAGTGAACACTTGCCAATAGGAGAGCCGCTGGAGTGTCGGGGAGACATATTTACGCACGTAGATTAAAAAAACTTTCTGGACGATCCCTTCGTCAGCACGAGAGAGAGAAAGAGACAACTCGTGTGTTTGTGTTATCTCTGCAAAATGCGTATTTTGGACCGCTTCCCCATTCCGAATTATAAAACCGCGTAATCTCGCCGCTCGTAACATTTTCCCGAGTCGTTAGAGAAAGGTGAGTTTAACGACGCTGTTGCTGGTTTCGCGATGTATTTTTTTTCGGTTGCCTTACGCAACGTGAGTTGGATACCGCGCGGGGCTTAACATTTTCCTCGCTCTTACTCGTCGTTTTTCTCCCTCTCTCTCTCTTCCTCCCTCTCTCCCTCCCTCCCTCTCCCTCTCTCTCTCTCCTTCTCTCTCCCTCCCCCTCCCTCCCCCTCCCTCCCCCTCCCTCCCTCTCTCTCCTTCTCTCTCCCTCCCCCTCCCTCCCTCTCTCTCTTAGTTTCTATTATTATATAATAACAACGTATTATTTATCGTTCTGGAATATTGCATTGCTAATAAACAGGATATCTTGGAGTATTAGACAAACTCTAAAAGATGATGACAGAAATAGTCGCCGGAACGTCGGCCATTAGGTACGCTGTAACCCGGCTAGAAACCCGAGAAAATTTCATCATCATCATCCGCCGGGAAATTTCAAATCTTTATTTTCCCGTAAGTTTACACGTAATTTTCGATTTTTAGAGTGCATGATTTTATTCTTTCATTCATCTAAATAGGTAATTGCGGACAGGTTTTCTTAATTTTTATTTTATTCGACGGTTAAAACTGTGTACTATCTTATTCTTACGATGTTTACATGTCTTAAATTCACTAACTCCGTTGAAATTCACCGGGCAGTTCTGCTAGTGTGTGTGTGTGTGTATATATATATATATTTATTTATTTATATATAAACATTGCGTTCAAGCGACCGATTCACCTCATCTTTTAAACATTTGTAATTCACGTCGGTGTAGTTTCACGTCGCGGATAATTTCTTCGTATACTCGCTTCGCTGCTAGATTTCATGTCACGCGCACTCAACGTTTCTATACGGTTCGCTTTAAGTAAGGCGCGTGGGAGAATAAACGTCATAAGCGATCTGTAGCGGTTGAACTAGTGTTTCTGATTTCTCGACATCTTTCATTTCTCGGTAAAAGAAAATTCAGTTTTGATTTCTCGAGAATTCTTGAGAAATGAAAGATGTCGAGAAAAACATATTATATTGTTTAAACTTCAGTCAAATTTTTATTTAGATATATAAATTTTACAGGAACAAATATGTTTTATATAGTGCTAGCAGAACTGCCCGTTTAATTTCAACGGATTTATTGAATCTAAAACTTCGACCGTGTAACATGTAAACATCGTAAGAATATGATAGTACACAGTTTTAACCGTCGAATACAGCAAAAATGAAGAAAATCTGTTCGCAATTACCTATTTATATGAATGAAACAAGAAAATCATGCACTCTGAAAAATCGAAAATTACATGTAAACTTATGGGAAAATAATTATTGAATTAAGCACCCTTCCCCCCCCCCCCCCCCCCCCTATTTTTTATCGCCATATAGCTTATGTTATCCGCAGGATACAAATATTTACCTATGCGAAGTTTTGTGACGATATCTTCAAAGGTTTGAAAATCACTATTTGTGGAAAATCTACTTCTAATTATTTAAGTTACTTACGTAGTTTTAAAAACAGTTTTCTTCGGAGAACTCTGTGCCGCGCTTTATGTTCCTTTCTTCGTAATTTTTATCGCCATATAGGCTATGTTACCTACACGGTAAAATTATATACCTATGCGAAGTTTCGTGTCAATTTCTTCAAAACGAAAACTGTAAGTAAAACCAGCAAGACCACAATAATCAACAAAAAATTAATGAACAAAGGAAATTACGAAATGATTTAAGTTAACGAAAGACAAAAAAGTAAATAGAGAACTTTTAAGAATCACAGAGTTAATATTACCCTCAGACCACTAGCTCGATTCCCTCATCCACGAGTTCTGTTACAAGAAAATTGTTTACATTAACAATACTTTGGAAACAATGAAACGATTTATCCAATCACAGTTTCTGGAAAATCTACGTCTAATTATTTATTATTCTCTTGTTTGAAGCCGTGCACACCTTCAAGATGCCTGCGAAGACCAATAGCCGCTGAACCTTTGCATAAAAGAATTTTAGCACAAAGATTGAAGGTTGCTGATTCATTGTTGCTATTCTTCTTAAAATATTGCCAACAGTCTTGATAAGTTTTGCTCATGTTGATGGGTTGTATCTAAAAATTAAAAAAAAAAGTTCAATAAATACAACTGAAAATACTAAAAAAACAACCATTAATCACTTCCACTGCAATAAATAGTACAACAAAGTCTCCAGGACTGACTTTAAATATTTATGTGTTGTGTAAAGCACTCACCTTACTGCGAGTAGAGGTCAAGAAAATTTAGTTTTGAAACACAAGATAGCCGGCTGGTGTGGAATGGACATTATTATGTATTGGTGGTATTGATATTTATCATTGTGGTATATTGATGTTATCGATTTTTATGATAATCGAAATATGTTCGATACTATCGAATGATATGGAGAGGGATTGACTGTCGGGCAGTTGAACATTGGACATGTAAGGCTCGTGTATGTTATGTACTTAGATCCTAGCTGGAAGTTCTTCAATAGATGCGCTTTTTAAAGAATTCCAAAATAAAGAATTCCGAAAATAAGAAATGAAAATCGCTGATGAGAAATAATATAATTTCTCTAGAAAAGAGAAATTTAAAATTTGACTTTTTCTCGAGAAATTCTCGTTATTATTTTTTTTCGATACGTTTTTAAAATACAGTCTAACTTCTATAAATCGAACGTCTAAATCTCGGATTTTCCATAACTCGAAGTGAATTCATTTTACAGTGCAAAATATTTCTCGTGTTATTTTTATTCTATAACTCGAAGTTTCTATAATTCGAAGTTTCTATTAGTCGAACGTTTTTTGTCTCCCATGAACCTGAACCTGGCAATTCCTTTCCGGGGCTAAGATTAGAGAAAGATGACTTTATCATAGAACTTGCGAATGTAAGGCTTTACGAGAGTTTTCAAAGGTTTTGAAAGGTCAGTGCATTGGGAATTCCTAACGTATTCCTCGTATCCTCTTACCTAGCGAATGAGGCCGGCAGATTTTTTTCTGTATTGTTTTGAACATCATGCAAGTGATAAAGAAGAAATATATATATATATATATAGGTGGTTAGTACATTCATTGTAATTTTTTTTTCGCTTTTGAGCCATACGAACCGGAACTTAATACTGGCCAAGTACCGGGAACGTTGTTATTTTTAGAAAAAAAATCGGACTTTTCGATTTAGCGTAGAGAATATTTAAAAAATAGATGGAATGCTATTCGATTACATGCATCTCGATAAAAGTCGTTATTTTGGCCCCAAACGCGCAACGTCCATATTTTCCAAGTGTTCTGTCTTTTCAATGGCGGAGATGCCATTGTTATTTTAGCGGTCACTGACGCGAACAAAAATTTCCAAGTTGTTCTTTCATAATTAAGCTGGTTCTAGCGCAAAGAAAAATTATCCTAATGGAAAAGGTTAAAAGTTTACTCCTGCATCAAAAACTCATTTCTTCCTGGGATAAACTACAGATAAAATTGTAATAATATTTAAGGCAAGGAGGTAGAAGGTGTTTGTCAGGCTCTCCAAAATGTCACCCGAAGGAAATATTTGCGACATTTTTAATTTAGAGAACATGTCCGCAAGTACATACAACAGCGTTTTCGTCGGAGTATGCCCGCTTCCTCTTAAATTAGCAGTGGTTTCATCCTGCCTGCCTTTACTCATAAATTTCTTTGTGACATTCATTCTTTTATATATTTTCCGGCGGAGGTGTGTTATTAGATAACACTTATGAAGTTCAAACGTTATTTTTCGAATGCGTGAACCCAATATACTTTTAATGGAAAAGTACCGCACATTAAACTAAACAATCAAAAGAATTATTGAAATTAGCTCTTTGAAATTTATGTGATACACGGCCAAATCAGCCATTGAAAAGGCCGTGTGTGGTCCGCATGTAGAATTGTATATATAATAATGATGTTTTAACGGAGAAATATATCGCAAAAACCGAATCGGGTTTCGAATAAACCTCGACTTCCGGTTAACCGTTATTGTCCAAAAACTAATCAGTTCTTTGTGCTCATGCTAAAGTGTTATATATTAAGTTTGGTAAGGATATGGCAAGTACTTTTTGAGTTAGAGCGTCCACAATCACATACACACACACACAGACATCATTCTGAAAATAGTCTAAACATGTTCTAGGGACCTCAAAACGTGTATTTTCGTTGAAATCTCGAAGTCGATTTTTTTCGTGATCACAATACTTCCCATTACTACGTATGGAGAAAGTAAAAACATTTGAAAATTGTTTTGCGTAGTTTTTTCATTAGTTCATCTTCATACAAGGGCAGAAGAACTTCTCTGAGTGAATCTTTGCTTGCTGGGCTGTGTAATTATAAATAAAATTAAAGAAGTTTTGTAGGCTTTTCTCTGAAACGACATTATTTGGAGATGGTAGTAGAAAATAAATAACTAATGTTCATCTCCATAAACATTAAAATATTGAATATTTCTTTAACGTTTATTTCTTTTATGTATCACTTAGCTACCTAAACGTAACTTGTAACCATTTTATTTATTGTATATTTTAGAAAATAAAAAAAATATAATCCACTTTTTTCTTCTTTGAATTTTATAACGTTCGCGAAAATAACCATCACATAGTAACCGGCAATCGGTTAGTTTAAGAAATTTACCGGCCTAAATATCCTCCATGTGTTATATGATCTAATTTTCAATTAACGGATTATTAATTTACCGGCCTAAATATACTCCATCTGTTATGTGATCTAATCTGCAATTAACGGATTATTATTAAAGGTATCGATTCACCAATTAATTATGAAGAGAGTTTAAATGACATTCATTAATAATTTACATAGAATTAGAAGCATTTTATGAGGTCAACATTACGATCATTAATTAAGTTATCGATCCACGTTAATTTTTTTCCTGTAAACAATATGTTGTAGACGCGTTAATTTATACGGTTAAGCTTTGATAATAACAGTTAACGTTGTTTTCTTTTACAAAATCATTAATAACAATATTTATACACAAAAAATAAGCGAAAACGGTTTGCCTTTTTAACGTCCGCCACAAGAAAGGATTGTTAATCTAGTTTTTTGTATAGATTTTTCCCATCGTGATTAAGCAGAGAATAACGTTTCCCACGGTAAATTTGCATACGTGAATGCCCTGGATGTTCTTCCTCGTTGCTTGACCTTTGTCTTTTCCCTCCGTCGTCCTTTCATTTTTTTTCTGCCTCGGCTCGCTCGGTAGATCCATCTATTTCTCCGACTTCGTCTCTTTCCCTTCTGATAAAAGATTATCCGTGCGTATAAATCTCTCCAGTTTTCTTACGTTTCCGCCTGCCTTAATTCGTAGTGGGTTCTTTTGTTCATCAATAACCTTTATCGTTTAAAGCAGGTAAAACACAAATTTCATCTCAAATTTGAAATAAATTGACGTGAGAACTTTTTTCTCCAGTGTCGCGCACTTCATTCTTTTCAATAATTCAGTGAGTTAGGTGAAACTAATACTGTCCATATAATTGACGTAGGATAATTTTTTTTACAATAAACTGTGAATTATTAATACGCGAATAAATATTTCTTCTATCAGATTTATCTAAAATTGCTAAGTGTAGGAGAATAATGCATTTGATAAAACTCTGGAATATGCTGCATTTTAAATAAACGAGTTTATTTTAATTGTGTATTAAAAGTAGTATACATACATAGAAAAAAATAAAAATCATCGTATTGAATTTTAATTTTAAAACTGCATTTAGTATTAAACGTCTGTCATGAACCAGTTTCCTTTTTGGCTTTGTTTAAATTTTGGAGTCCTTTTTCTGTCTTTTTTTGTTCGTATATATCTCATAAATGCTAAGGAATTTGCGAAAAGGGACAGTTCGGCACGATCTGTTCGGCGACGGGATTATTGGAGGAGCTTTGTAATGTATTAAGTTAAACAATAGTATTTATATAAATGAACATTTTAAAGTAATTTTCTATATATAATAATAAAATACAATCAATTAAATTAATAATGATTAATATATAATATAATAATAATTAATATATAATATAATAATAATTAATATATAATTAATTAATTGTGAAAAATCATTATGCATATCATCCGGTGATTTTTCGTCGTATAATTTTTATCGTGTACGTTTTCTCACGAAAGTTAATTTAAATCTATTTTCCTTTAAATGTAGTCATTTTTATTTCTACGTAATAGATTCGGTAACTTGATAGTTGAAATATTAATATTATCATGACGCCATTCCCTCCTAAATATATTGGAATTGTGCCGTGCGAAACACAGCTGGCGCCGAACTGTCCGGTGCCGAATAGTCCCATCGCCGAATAACCCGTCGCCGAACCGGTCGTGCCGAATCGAAACTGTCCTAAACCCAAGGATTTGAGTTCAACAAATGCTCTGTTGTATATTATACAAACAGGATCCTGTAATTTAAACATTTAAATAAATAATTTTTAGCAGGTATATAAGCGTTTGAACGGACAAATATATTTTATGTAACGTAAGGAAAGTTTTACGGAACCGAGTTAAATTCATGTATAAAATCGATGTGGCTTTCTTTCTTTATTTTTTTTTGTGGACATCTTTTAAATTATAATTTAACTAAACCCAATTCTCATTCTGACAATAAGTAAACTTACGGATAAACCTTTATTTTCGTCTTTATATTGGTTTATTTATGAATAATATTTATAATTAACAAAAAATATTCGTCTTATGTTATTCGCGAATTACACGTTCTCCTAACATGTTGGTCTCTCTTGATTATCGGATAGTTTTTAATCATAGTATTATGGAAATATCAATAGAGCAGTTCGATTCGCTCCTGAACTATAGCTATATCTTCATGAAAACTCATGCTACATACCCCAACAGCATTTTAGGACAAACGCAGATAATTGATATGCATTAGGAATCATTTCTTTGGTTAGAAAGAATCTTATAGAAGAGAATTCCACACGATAAGGGGATTCGAAAGTGGTCCAGACGATAACTTTGCATAAAAAGTAATAACGAAGACATTAAGGCAGAACACCGATGCAATTAAGTGTTTACAAATAGTTTACTTTAAAATATTTCAAAAAACAAGAAACTCCTTAACCGTAACAAGGTAAATATCTAGAGCCACAAGCAACCAAAATAATAAAGAATGTATATATAACTACTTACAGGTTTGCGGGTTTTAAATCCTCATTCACTCTCTCACTCACACAAGAAATAATACCGTATTTACGGGAAGTTACTCCTCGCCAGTGATCCGGTATCGCACACGATGTCTGCAGGTTTATATGTCTTCCGACAAAGACAGGGACCTGTCAGACAAAACACTCACTCTCACTCGCATACAAGAAAACAATCACAACTCTCTAGATATCCGGTGAAGCACTAGATACGTATTTCGAGAGCAAGGCTCTCTTCATCAGTAGCTTGATGTGGAATGACGGTGTGGTACGTGGTTAGGGGTATTTATGCGGTGGCTTGTTTGTGTAGAAGTGAAAGTGAAAGGAGGTGGCGGGTGGACGGTTAAACTGTAGAGAGGGGAGTGGGGGAGAGGACCACGGTCATTATTCATAACGGTTTGTTTATGTTTTTCAATAAGCATGCTTTCGTAGGCGTCCAGTTTGTTTTCATGATGGACCGATTTTAAAAGTGTTAAGTTTTCAATGGTGATAGGATGGTTGTGTTCTTGTATGTGTGTCGCTACACTTGAATTATTAAACCTATTGTGTTTAAAATGTGCAATGTGTTCCTTGAATCGTGTTTCTAAATTACGTTTTGTCTGTCCTATGTATACTTTGTCACATTTACTGCATATTATTATTATTTTATTATTTTTATTTTTATTATCTTTATTATTTTTATTTTTATTATCTTTATTATTTTTATTACTTTATTACTTTAATTCCTTCCATCTTTTTCTGTTTGTAATAGTTTCTGCCCATGTTCTTCCCGCATATGCTTTGAATTCATCCCTACTATCTAGGGGTTTCACAGGTTTTTCACACTCCCCTTCTCAGTGAGTGTTTTCCTGCGTGGGTTTTACTAGCTAAGACAAGCTTGTTCTTATCTAGGTTTTCCCCACAAATTTAAATCTGTCTTAAACTTACCATTTCTTATTGCGTTCGACTTTTATACTGTTCTCTACTCTTGTAATATTGTGTTCTAACTTCAACTGAAACTATCTATGTTGACGAAGGGTTAAATGTAAGAATGGACCTTATGGTATAAATTTCGCCCGAATATCTATCCATCTTCTTCTTTGACGTCCTCTACTTCTCGCATTTTCATATGGGATCAAGCAACTTATAAGCCTGGTCCGTCTATTATCAGATCGAAGCTCGTGTCCTTCCAAAGGCCATTTCAAATTTTTTACCTCCTGAGGCTTACAATTAGATCGGGAAGAGAAGGGATTAATGGGCGAATCACTCAATAATCTAAGATTCGCAGATGACATAGTCCTAATTGCGGAAGATTATAGAGAAGATACTAGTAGAGTTACGTAGTTGAAGCAGGAAAGAAAAGAGGACTCAAAATAAATACATCAAAGACAAAAGTAATGACAAATTCTCAGGAAGAAGATATATTTTTGAATGGAGAGAGGTTGGAATATGTGAATTATTTTACTTATTTGGGACAGGTTATTTCATTTCAAAATGCTCGAGAGGCAGAAATAAATCAAAGAGTAAAGAATGCCTGGAAAGTATATTGGTCCCTGGGTCAATTCATGAAGGGAAATATCCCAATTTGTCTGAAAAGGAAGCTAGTGGATGTGTGTATACTGCCCATATTAACATGCGGCTCCCAAGTATGGTCACTTACCCAAAAAGAAGAAAATAAACTTTGAATATGTCAAAGATCAATGGAGAGGTCTTTTGGGTTTGACCAGAAAACACCTGTGAAAAACGAGATCATTAGAGAAGGAACTAATAAAAGATTTGAACGTTTAATTGGCATTAAATGAACCGGAGGCAACAATGAGAGTCTCCTTCGCAACGCCCGGAATGAGTACGAAAAATCAGCAAAATTTCGAAAAAGAATGCGTATTTCTGAAAACTTCGTCCGCATAACATGTAAACATTGCAATAATAAGATAGTATAGAGTTTTGGTCGTCGAATAAAGCAAAACCGAAGAAAATCGGTCCATATTTACGTATTTTGATGAACGAATGAAAAAACCTTGCACTCTGAAAAATCGAAAATACCCTGGAAACTTATGGGAAAATATAATTGTCTCCTGGATTTGAACCCGGGACTTAATGAAAGTGAAAATATTTTTCTAGGGACCTCCTAGTTTGTAGAAACAAAAGGTAGTTTACCGCTTATCTCTACGACAAACGGCTTTTGAGATACCGGGGGGGGGGGGGGGGGGGGGGGGGTAGTAATATAGATTTCAACATTTAATGTGACTGAAGATTAAATATATTTCCGAAAAATCTTTACGTATCAAAAGAGAAGTTTTCCCTATACAATTCAAAGGTTAAATAATGAATTTAGGTAAGATGATTTGTTCGAGAGAATACATGTTGGTAATGAAGTATGATATATCTGCTTGAACTAAACGGATTTTACGCTATAACTGTACGCAGTAGAATGAGAAAGGAATCCGTATTAGATCCATACATTTCCTATGTAAGTTTATCTCATCCATTGTTTGGGAGTGTGCCTCAAGCGAATCCCTTCGTGCATCCAAGCACGGCTTCAAAAAGTTACATACAAGCTGTTATTACTTCAAAGTCTTCTGCGAATATCCGCCTCCTTCAAAACATGTCGAACGATTGGAAAAATTAGATTATCGCGTGATGTCACTCGTCCGAAGGAATGCGATAGCAATCGATTATGATGATCAAAAGTTCCTCTGCGTTCCATGAATTGATTTTGTTTTATGAATAAATCTGTAGCCCACATTCATATCATATTCGTACTCCTTAAAAAAATTTTTTTTTCAAGGTTTCCAGGTCAGCGCGTCGAACGTGAGCGGTAATTTAAAATTCATACTCGATACAACCGGCGAAAAATAATTTTACAGCTATTCCGTGATTTTTTTAGGAATTGCGTACGCAAGGGCACACGTGTGCGCCGCAGGGAATTAAAAAAATGAACAAGCCGGCCGAAATATTTCGGTGCGTTTATTTTACAAATTGAGAATTAATTAATATACATATTTATTTTTCGATATTTGACAAGTATTCGACGAAATGCAGAATTAACCAGGTTCTCTGAAAACTAATTTACGAAGCAGCGTTCAGTGGGAACATTGAATAGAGACCTAAGCGACGTGTAAATTTGAGTAAACGGACAAATTACGATTAGTAAAATTGTGCAGCATAGGTGATGGGATGATTTTTAACATTTATGATTTTAATGGCGACGGATATTTTCGTTAAAAATGTATTATAGACTATATATCTTTTTATCGTTCCCTGATTTACGCAATCTTGCAGTTTCTGTGGCGGCATGTATAGCTAGCTATTTTTCTGTTAGAACGTATATCTGTTTTAATCGTACAAACACTAAAACAGCGTCCAGAATAACCGTTTAAGTATCAAAAATTGAAAAATGAAATATTTGTCTTAGTTTGTGGCTATTATTATTTTTTTAAATTTTTATATAATTGAGTGCGTATTCTGGAATCCGTTTTCAACCACGAGGCGAAATCTCTAATGAATTAAAAATGCGATCCTCGACCTTTTTTTCTGTCTACGTCACCCCATTTTCTTCAAATCACCAATGAAGATAAAATCGAGCTTCTTGACCGCATACTACAAATAAAAGTTTACGAATTTAATAATAATAATAATTTATTAAACACATACAGGCAGCCCCAGTTAGATGTATTATAATCTTTTTGAGTAAATAAATTGTTATTGACAAGATAAACGTATAATAACACAAATTCGTAATTCCGGATTATAATAAATGAACGATCAGAGAAGACTAAATTTTTAGAAAATCCAATTTTTGTTAAAGTTGCCCAAGAATAAACTAGCCTTATATTCATTCATTGAGAAAAATGAAATACGTGGTACTATTGTAGATGTATACTCAAGTAACTGTACGAAATTTGATTGTCGTTAAAATGAGTAGAATAAACTTCCCTTAATTATTGAGCAATGTCATATACTCTGCTCAGTATGATAAAAGTACGAGATTCATTCATTTTCGCTCTACCGTTTAGGCTCCAGAGCCAGTAACAGACAGACAGACGGCATTGCAAAAACCACTTTTTCGGATTCAGCGACAGCTAAAACGTATGTTTCCGTAAAAATCTTGAGGTCGAATTTTTTCGCGTTAACAACACTTTCTCAATATACTTCGTATATGAGAAAGTAAAAAGCGTGATGGAAGACCGGGCGAACGGTTGTGAATTAGTAAATACGATAATTACTGCGATAGTGAAAAATTCATATTCGTGATGTCGATGAACGTGAACGTTTTAGCTGCCTCCGAGTCCGAAATAAGCAGTTTTTGCGATTCTGCCTCTCTTTAGTCTGTTTTCCGTGCGCAGCTCCAGCGGATAAGCGGTTTCGCAGAACCTCGTGTTTATGCAGGGCATCGCCCGAAATAGAAGCCTTGAAATGAAACAGATTGCTTAACAATGGACGGCAGTCTGTTCTTGTCGATTTTCACGAAAAAGATCGATTTGTTCGAATGTGGCTTTAAAGGATTATGATTATAATTCTTCCAACTGTAGACCTTGATACGTACAGTAAACTCCAAAGTGTTGGATAAATATATTTCGCGCGTTTAAATATTTATTGATTAATGAAATTATTTTAAGGATTAGAAGCGTCCGAATATGGGAAAATTTGTGTAATAAGTATTGCATCCATTTTTTCCTCGAAAAAAAAAGAAGGCATAACTAACTCGTCTATATGAACTACGCTGAAGAATATTAATGGCTAAACACATATCCCTGTTATGTAGAATAATTATTGATTACGAATCTTCAACTAGATTATAGGGTAGAAATTCCAATTAAACTGTTTACGAGAAGGCGATAAAACACGACATTTGTTCATTAATAACGAATTTCGTTTTAAAACTTGAAAAGGAGACTTGTTTCCTAACTTTCCGATGTCAATAATGTAGTTTTCTGAATCGCTGTATTCTCCTTTAGGGAAAAAGAAAGAAGCGATTTCGCAGAAACGTATACCATAGTAAGCGCATTTCATTGCACCGTCTTACTGTCGAGTCCCGTAAACCCCACACCATTTGCTCTGGTCCATTGCAGATTTCTTCTCTTTCCTCGAGTTTCGTATTCTCGCCAACTCTCAAGGATTTCACCCGAATAAGGGAATGTCGAGACATCCGCAACAATTGGGTGTCACAGTAGTTTCGAGCTTTTTTCTTTTATTTTATATATTACTTTTGGGATGTCCTATTATTTACGTCGTCTCTTTCTTTCTATCCTCTCGAGGACTCGGATATATCTGCCCGTGGCGATTCGCTGAGCATTTCTCTATCCTTACATATTACTTTGACCTTCTTCTGGGAACAACATGATAAAGAGGGGATGTCTAATCTTTTTTTTTGAGGCAACATTATTCTCAAGGGAAATAGAGCACATAATATTTATGAATTGTACGTCAGTCCACCCTGTGTGTGTGTGTGTGTATATACGTGTACGTATAGACAACAGCGCTTCTCACACATCAGTGTGCCATGAGGATGAAACTAGTTCCGCAAATTCCGAGAATTTTTAATTTTCGCTAAAGCGTTTGCGACAAACAAAATTCGCATAAATTTTACCATCCAAGAAAAAATCATGAAACTGCGAGAGGAATTAATTAGATTTTAGAAACGATCGTACAGTAAACTACCGATTTACGAACACCTTGCATTCCTGAAAAGTAGTTCGTAAACAGAAAATTTGTAAAACGAAAGAGATTTTCCCATTAATGCAATGTTAAAATCATGGGTTGTATTAAAAAAACCACTTTTTCTTCCTGCACGTGCAACGGAACAAATTATATATAATAGATTTTAACAAATAATTTATTCATTCGTTGAATTTGGAGTCATTTTTAGGCGCGTTTCGCTTACAGCGTGAGCGCCTATTATCGTCGGTCGGTCCGTCCGTCCGTCCGTCCGCATGCTCGTTCTCGGCTTCTACCGAACGGATTTTCATGAAATTTGATATTAAGGACTTACAATCAAATATAAGAAGAAAATCGCAAAAATGAATCTCGTATGCCAATCAGGGATACCACTTTACTGGTGATAAAAAATTAAAATTTCGTCATATCTCGTAAAGTATTGCTCATATCAAAATATTTAAAAAATAAAAGTTGTAGAACTGGTTAAGAATAGTATTTCCTTTCCTATACATTTTTATCGTAGGAGTAGCCGTTATTGAGAAAATCAAACAAAAATGTCTTAATTTGAGTTGAACTTAGAAAATTTCTTGCATAGTTACTTCTTCATTGTTGCTAACATAAACAATCTCACAAACAAACCTTTAATTTCCTTACGTGTGCATGTAATATTATAGGAAGAAAATGGATTATTTATGATGAAGAAAATAACTTTGAAACGCAATTTCCTTTACGTACATGTATATAATTTCTTTCTAATACTCCATTGCACGAAACGCGCCCATTTGTGTACACTTTTGTACACTTTCCTAACTTGTTCACATTAAGCGGAGGTTTGAGGTAGGGCTCTTACGGGTGTGAGGGCAGATTAGCAAGCGCGATGATGTGGAAGGAGGTGCACAACTTTCAACATTTATATCAGAAGAGTGGTGATGTAAAGGAATGAAAAACGCATCCAAGGAAGTCTTGTGCGAACGCCGTTTCATTTTTTCATGTATTTCTTCATATTGCTGTGGTCCTTTTGAGGTCGCAAGTCAAATTTTTTGCGTAAAAATTCTTGTTCGTAAGACCGAAAGTTCGTAAAACGGGAGTTAACTGTACTCTTAAAATTAGTACGGTACCTATTGGTTGTATTTTTACTTAAAGCTAAAGGTGAATGTCTTTCAATAATTTAATTTTCAATCGAATTGTCGCTCCAATTTCCGACGACGTGTTTATGCGAAATAAAAATTTCGCCAGCGACGCTTGTTAAAAATAATAGGAGGACATGTTTAAAGGACCTATTAGATGAAGAATTTCGTGTCTTTCTAACACTGAGGCAAACACGTTGCGTCTTGGTTCCAAAAGGCAAGTCCGAATTTCCCATTGACGAGCATAGCATTTTTTATTTTATTGAATTATGCGTCACATTAAAAATTATTCAGTGCTCTAAATATTATTTTACCGCTCATAGAGGTGAAATGAGTGTCGGTGGTGTAGTTGGTAAGGCGGTGGTCTACTACATACTCGCCCGATCTTATTAACGGCAGCAGTCACGAATCTTGCGAAAGTAGGGTTTGGTTTCTGAGGTTTTCCAGCCCCCTTATTTGTGTGTGTGTAAGAACTAAGAGAAAGAGAGAACGAGGGAACGAAAAATGAGGAGAACACACAAATCCAGCATCGGAAGGGACGTTAAACAGTTGGTCCTATTGGTGTGCTCATCGTAAGAGTAGATTTCTCTCCTCCTTTCTGTGTACACGTCCTGGAAGGCAAAGGGAAAACACGACACACCATTTGTGTATAATTCCCAAGTCGACCAAACTAATCCCAAGGATTGAATTACTCTTAGCAGTGTAATATGTATATTTAGGACGTGTGCGTGTTTTTAAAAAAATATTTGCTAAATTAATTACATGAGGGTGTGACGTGGGTCAAAACAGGTTGAGAGGCACTGATGTGCGCTCGCATACAGAGCCAGGACAAGGGATATGCGAGAGGGGCACTCGCATTGGGCGCTGCACACTTATGAGCGCGAGAAATGACAATATGAGCTTTTAAGCGTAACGTTTTATATTACAGAACATATTTTATATATTTTATTTTACCTCTATTTTATAAATAAACTACTGTTTTGAGAAAATATCCCCGTTCTGAAACAGGAGAATTAGTCTGCCACGGTAGTTCAGTGGTATGAATATCCGCCCGGCAAGTGGAAGGCCCGGGTTCGATTCCCGGTCATGGAAGATTTTTTCACCTGTTTCCTCATTTCCCTACTGTTTTGAGAGGTAAAATTGTTTACTGTATACTTTCGTTAGGAGGGGAACGTAATTTTCCTAAGGCGCAAAAATGTCTTGACCTGGCTCTGCTCACACACACACACACACACGTACATATGGGTGGTAAATAGGTGTCGCAGAAAGCCCAGCAGACACAGTTTGGAGAGTCGCTGTGGGTGTCGGACAGACGCATGAAGAAATGTACGGTAGAAGTTTTTCGGGTAACACCCTTCTTAAGTTACAGATAAAGAAGACAACACAAAGTCCGTATATGTACTTTGTATAATTGATTCATTTCGAAGCAGGAAAATAAAAAATTCCGTTTTGATAACGTCGCTTTAAATAGCGGCATATGTTTCGTTGCGCAGCAAAATCATGTTATGTTGTTATATTGTTGCAACGGTTTTATTTTATTATCCCGCCGAATAGTCTTAACGAAATTTTTTAAATCAGTTTAACGGATATTCTTACTAAAATTCATCTCCCAAATTTGATTATGTCTCGCGGTGGAAATTTAGAACTAACTGGTTGCTTGAAATTGCACTTTAAACCCTTAATTGGTCTGCGTATCCTGTGAGACACGCTTTCTTCGAAAGGAGTTATAGACGCATCTAAAATTCACCTTTCAATTTTTATTGCGTGGGATCAGAATTAAAAAAAAAATTCACACGGTTCGTTCTTGTTTCCTTTTCTAAAAGAGGAGATCGGCGATGACATTAGAAATGTTTTTTTCTATTTACCCAGCTTAAAAAAAAATGGCATGTACCATTATTTTAACCTGTGAATGCCGTTTTTTCCTCGCCGTGGTTTACTTCGCGCTCACGTTTTTGCGCGTCTTGATCAAACGTAGTATAACGCTCTGCATCTTTCCTTGCAATCAAGCAAAGTGGTGTTTGGCAGGGGGGGCGTGCATTGCGCCAATCCACCAGGCTCTGCTATCCAAATGCCCTACTCCGTAATGCCCGGAACGAAAGGACGCCTTCGTTTGGAATGAGGGGGAAGGTAGGGAGGAATGAGGGTGAGGATGGGAAATGTGGAGGGGGGAGGGGGGTTTATAGAGGTGACGTAGGTGGTGTGGCGTGCGTGCCAGGGGCAAGGAAACCGGGAAGAGGCGGCTAAAGTGGGAGGGGGGAGTGGGGGGAGGAGGGGGGGGGGAGAAGGAAAACGACCGGGCGAGATAGAGGAGAGCGGTGGGTCACGAGAGAGAGAGAGAGAGCGACGAGGGAACGGAAATGGCTCCCATTCTTCCCCCTTGCCAACCCGCTGTCGCCTGGCCCTGCGCCTATATACGCTTCCCTGCTGACGCTCGGCGGACCATCGCTAGGGTTTTAGAGAGAGAGAGAGGGAGAGAGAGAGCTTGCGGCGGAAGGGAAGGAGAAGATGAAATGCTGAAGTCTCTCGCGTGATCGGCTCTCGACCTTGCTTCACGGTTAAGGGGGAGAGAAGGAGAGTAGGGAGAGAGAGAGATAGAGCTTTTTTGAACCCTCTCCCGTTCACTTCACTTACCGACGTCTACCTCTCCGACGGAATTACGACCCGCTTTGCTGTCCCTCTCTCGTTCTCTTTTCTCGTGCTCTGCGCTGTATAAATCGTTTCTTCCTCCGTTCCGCCCCATATCACTTCCATACCGTCGCGTTTTTGTATTAAAAAAAATTTTTTACTGTGGTAATATTTGAAAAATGCAAGCCTTTCAAAGGGTGCGCCTTAATTCGGTTTTTGCCCGAACATTATTAGGATGTTTGTGGAAATTCGGCGTTGATGATATTAAGACGTAAATCAAATAACACAGCTTCAATCGGGTAACGATGGTGATTATTCACACAAACCGGTCGTGTTCATATATTGTGTTATGTGGAAGAAGTCTTAAGTGTCGTTAAAACTGTGTTGTTTGAATATCGTCTTAATTTTATCGACGCCGCATTTTCTCATTGTCACGGAATTCCACGAAATCACGGCCACATCTATTAATTTCAATGATCGGACATTTGTGGAAAATTTAGTGTGGTAAAATTTTCTCCATCGGAAAGTTACGAAAAGGAATTTAGTATTAGGGTACATAAATGTTCCGATTTGTCGGATGAATCGGGACCGACACTGTTCCAGTTAATGGGATGTTCCGGTTTATCGAAATGTCGATTTACACGTGTGCAAAAATAGAAGAAACGTTGGGAATTGTTAAGATGGTAAAGTCTGCACTTGAAAAAGAAGTCTAAGTTTATGTCATTTTATAAAGTAAGTTTACGGGTAAATTGAACTGTACTAAGTATTAATTTGGTATAGGGCAATAAAATGCCGTACGCACATGATGAAGTATAAAAAGGTGATAAATTAAAAATATCAGGGCAAAAAAAAATCTGATACACCTTCGGTGTGAACATCGGTTAAAATTCCGGTCGTTCGACATCTGACCAATAGAGAGAGCTTTACTGTGCATCGTTCCTCATCACGTGTGGCATTTTGGTACGTCATCTCGTATCCTTTCGTGTGTAAGTTTTCGGTCAAAAAGGTGCCCACCGTGGAAGGATGACATTCTCTTTATCTGTTATTTCGATAGGGCCTTTCATCTTTGAAACGAATTATTTTTTTTTCATTTTCGACGAACAAAGCCAGGGGAATTAAAAAAATTATGAAAGTAACATTGCTATAGCAACGATTTGTTTACTTATTTTTCGCTTCAGGGTAGAAAAATCCGGATTAAAAAAAATTGACTTCTCTCTATGAAGTTTGTCCACGTGCTCAAACTGACACTCGAATGAGAGAGTAAATAGCCTGGTTTTCGTCAAGGGACTATAATTGTAATCCGGCCGAAGCAGATCGGCAATTGGTGCGAGGGCGGAAGTTGCGTGGAGGAAATTGGTTGCCATACCTGCGTCCCATAGGAATTCTATTCCCCGCTGACGCTCTGGCGTCTATTACTATTTCACGTCAAGTAATGGTTTCGGCGTCCGATTCCGGATGCGAACGTAACCGAGTTTCGAAACGCTCCTCGCGGCGTATTCCAATATGACCAAGGTCCCCGTGGACGGAGTGGGACGCAAAGATAGGTGGCGTTGTTATAGGAGAAATTAAGGATCTGTGTTTTTTTGTTCTCGAAAGAAATGTTTTATTTTTTAAATAATTTATTTTGATATTTATTTATTATTGTTATTTATTCATTTATAAAAATAGTTTTATATTTTTAATCTTTACCCTCTTTTTAAAACCATTGTGGTTAAATAAGTCATCCGAGGATGAAGTTTTGTTCACATTCTTCTCAATATTTTTAACAACTTTTATATAAACTTACCGCGATGTACGTGTATACGTGTATGTACGTAGGTAAGTTTTAAGACACCACAAATAATTTCCAATTACTCGAGAACGGCTGCATGTGTTTTAGCCATTTTTTCAATTTTAAAAAGTGCCACACACGAAGACTCTTATGTGTAATCACCGTGCAAAATAACGACCCGAGTTCGATTCCACGGACGTTTAATTCTCCCAACTGGATACAATGGGCGGGACATTCTAATTTTTATCTCATAAACTATAATTCGTAATTACCCAAATAACGGCAAATAACGAGCGAGCACCGCTACGTTCTTTTTTAAAATTAGGAACAATAATAAATATAAAAAACCTGACGTCAAAGTAATTACTTGCGCGTTTTATACATTTAGAACGTAAAAAATTAGCAAAATTAAATTCCCTACCTTTAGAACAAAAACGGTGGTTGCGAGCACCTGGTTGGGAAACCGATTTGGATAACTATTATGTTCGAGGAATAAAAATCAGCTTCTTAAAAAAGGAATAAATACAACACGAAGAATTTCGAATCCTCGTTGAATAAAACAAGTTAGGAAAGTGTACGGCGTATCACAGATGGGCGCGTTTCGTGCAGTGGAGTATTACAAAGAAATGATATATCTACCTGTACACGGGGCCTGAGAGAGGTGAGATGGGGCCCGGGCCAGTCACAAATGTGGGCCCCCACCCCACTCCGAAAGTCATACAAATATATGAATAAAATCAATAGGACATAAAAAAACAGATTTTTCGCCATTTATCAAAAGAAACTTTAATGCATATAACAGAACTTATTTACATTACCGATTACAATGCTTCACAATTTAAATATAATTTACATTCATTTGAGATATAATATGACGACCTGTATAACATTACCCGAATTGAAAATTGAAACGAATTAAAATTATTTTAAAAATGCTTTTCGAGCTTTATTTTTTGAAAATTTCTTTATTATCGTTGAAAAATCTATCGTCCGCGCAACGTCAGAATTTATGTGAAGAATTTGATAGCCCATTTAGCCTTTCTTGAGACATTGTAGACCTGTTAAAATTACAATACTCATCCACTATACATAGTATGATGGGTAAGTAATAAGAGAATGCCTGTCGCTATTCTCAGTTTCCTTTTTTCAAAAACGCAACAAAACCACCGATTTGACAATAAAATTTAATTTTTGAGCGTTAGCCGATAAGCGATCATCTCTATCTTTCTGTATCTTCTTCTCTATCTCTACATAGTCCAATCTTCCCTTCCTCTTTAACTGTTGATCGATATTTATTTGCGCCAAGGTTATTTATTCAATACATTAGAATAAATATATTGAACACATAACCTTCAGAATAAATTTTGGGGGCCCCTCCGGGCCCGGGCCAAATGGCTCTGCTGCCCCCCCCCCTCTCCTGGCTCTGCCTGTACGTAAGGGAAATAGCGTTTTAAAGTTCTTTTCTTTGTCATAAATAATCCATTTTCTTCCTATTTAAAAAAAATTGCATGCACACGTAAGTAAATTAAACGTTTGTTTGTGAGATTGTTTATGTTAGCAACAATGAAGAAGTAACCATGCAAGAAAATTTCTGTTAAACTCGATTTAAGACTTTCTTGTTTGACTTTCGTGATAACGGCTACTCCTACGACAAAAAAGTATAGGAAAATAAATACCCTAATTTACCAGTTCTATAATTTTTATTTGAAAAATATTTTATATGAGCAATACTTCACGAGATAAGACGGAAAGTTCATTTTTTACCACCAGTAAAGTGGTACACCTGATTGACTTGCGTGATTCATTTTTGCGATTTTCTTATTATCTTTGATAGTAAAGTTCTTAATATCAAATTGCATGAAAATCCGTTCTGTAGAAGCCGAGAACGAACATGCGAAAGGACGGACAGACCGACGACAATAATTAGGCGCTCACGATGGAGGCGAAACGCGCCTAAAAAAGAGTATCTAAATCCTTCCAATTTCGTGTGGCCTGCGACTAACTGACCCGTCGAAACCATCCGGTTCGAGAAAGCTATTTTAGACTTTGGGATCGATCCGATAGATTCCGGTTTATCAGTGTTCTGATTTGGTTGATCACAGAATTTCATCTTGATCCGGGGAATTTCTGTCATGGCGCCCATTTAAGGACTTGACAGTAACGGCGAGTGTGTAGGAATTTTTGATGTTCTCCATCAAAAATGGAAAAAGGTGTCCGTGGACTCCGCTGTCTGCCCGTCACGTATAAAAGGGATATGGCGAACGCGATCACTCGGGAAGATAAAAAATGTAACGATCGAAATGAATTCGGACGGAGAGAGAGAGAGATAAAACCAAATCTGAGGCTTACGCCAAGGGAATATCGTATGAATCCGGTTGATAAAAAATATATATAAATATGAAAAGATTTTCGGTCGTTTTTGCAAGAGAACGAAAGATCGACTAAAAAAAATTACTCAATTTTAGCGTAGTATAAGGTCTCGCCGATGAGAATAATTACATTATTCGTCGTAATTTGAACGTTTTTTTTACAAAAAATGTGAATGCCTTATACTCAGGTCGCGTCCGTCTGTCTGTCCATCTATCTGCATGTTTCATCTCCGAAGTTATTGAGTGGATTTTCATTAAGTTTGGTACCAAGGACTTTTTTTGGACAAAGGGCAATAGGAAGATGATGTAAAAAAAGTTCACATAACCCAGACATGGATTCCACCTATCTGTGGAAAAAAACGTACTTTTCGCAGGGATGTTTTTTTTAAAAAAAAGATTTCGAACTACTCGGTCCAATTTTCTTAAGAGTACTCATCTGCTATAAAAATTCGAATTTTCATTTTCAAAATTTTGATTTACGTTATTGATTTTATTTAACATAAAAACAATGTGCAAATAAAGGAATAATCGCTTATTGACGGCGATTTCGATGGTTATGCACGCAAAGGCAAGCTTCTGGGCAAGAATTAACACGGATGGTCTCGACATCCGTGAATTACTTTAGGGCCCGCAATATGAGGGGCCAGTCGGTTCGTTGCACCGACGTCAAAAATGACCCTGACTTTCCGTCATATCTCGTAGAAAAAAATACTAGTCCTAACAAAAGTCTTAGAATTAGTTTATTTATTAAAACGATTAAATAATTCGCAAAGAGCGCCTCAGCCTTGCATATACGTACGCACGCACGAAATGCACGTATTTCCTCTCTCGTTTTTTTCAGTCATTCGCGACCACAATGACACGTTTGTATGTTTTAAATTGTTAATATATAATCGTCTTTTATAAACGAAACACGTCAATCTATTTGCGAAATGAGATCTCGTAATGGAGACAACGCATTTAACACTTTC
Source organism: Uropetala carovei (assembly GCA_036926305.1). Lineage (NCBI taxonomy): Eukaryota > Metazoa > Arthropoda > Insecta > Odonata > Petaluridae > Uropetala > Uropetala carovei. Next base: position 8,261,397 of record JAXCHB010000069.1, read on the forward strand.
ATCGCGACGGAACCCGTTCCTTTATAACGGAGAATCAGGACAGCTCCCTTCTCGCGACGCTTAAAGTAATCTCGTTAAGTCCAACGTGCAGTTAATTAATCTCGTTACTGGGATTGCTCGGAGTCGGTTCCATTAGGATTCGACAGAAATATCTTTTTTTTTCGGCACAAGAAACGTATTGCGTCCACCTACGTGTGCAACCACCGTGGTCGGTATTTATTCCAGGAGATGTCAAAAAAAAAAATGGCACGTTGACGCGTTATTTTGAATTAAATAATTATGTTACCTTAATTGTGAACTTGGGCTCGTTAACGTATCGAAATATGTATACAGGTCGTTATACGAAACGTTTTAAGTAATCTTCCTTTGGGCTAATAAAATCATCTTCGTCGGAAAATGAAGTGGATTGGTTTTATTTATAACAAAATTCTTATATTTATTTCGTCCTCTTTCATCCGTGTAGATTATACAGGACAGATTTCTAGCATGAATGTAACAGTGGTGATTTTTCAAAGACATTTTAATCGAATCAACCGTAATGTGCGGTTTTAAATGTTAATATTAATACCCTCAGTCAACTGACGGAAGGGCATTTCAGCGTACCAGTTAGTATGCGACCTCTGGTAACAAAAGGTAATCAGGCCACATTAAGAATTCACCGTGCGCCGTGGCATGTAGGCATATCCCCATAGCGTAGCTGCGCATGCGTGGTGGCGTGCATATCAAGGGAGGTCTTACCGTTTCACCGTTAGGTGTCGCTTTAACATTTTATATGCTAAATTACGAAAACATTTCCGGCATTTATCTCCTGAGAATGTGCTTCAAAGCAAATTCCCACGCACGAGCAAGGCATTAAACTTCGGTGTGACTGGAAATAATAATTGTGCTCTACAATTATTCGCTTGTTACGACTGACACTAACTGGCGCGGAGGTCTTCGTGGCAGGTTAAAGAGTCCATTTATCCACACATCTGTCAAAGCAAACTTTGTTTTCTATTTAACGTGATCGGTTGATGATTGGTGGTCTGAATGGGTTTTTAAAGTTTCCGAAAAGCCTGGGGACGAATCACGGCGGATACGTGTTATGGTTCGTAAAATCGTCCAATCCATGGCGCGAATCGTAATCACTCGAATCGGCGATAGAGGTTTTTTTTAAAAAAAATCTCATTTCTTGCTGCTTTTACGGGAAATTGATGAACATTGTTTTCTTTTTAATGGAATCGACGTGTACATTTTGATACACCGCAAAATTCCATTTTCCCGAACTTTATGTGAAATTAAAAAAAAAAACGAAGCTGTGCTCGACGACTACGTCAATCAGCTTTTCCCTTCATAAAAGCATTTCGGTTCATGAAATGATCGATTGGTTTGTTAAGGGTAGATTATTTCGTATTCAGCACGGGGAAGTTGTAAGATCGATTTTTATTGCTGCCCTAGGGAAGGAGTTTTCGACCTTTTTTTTTGCGGCACGTACCCCGTAGAACAGGGGCCCCCAAACTACGACCCGCGCAGTGATTTCATCCGGCCGGCCTTATCCCATCAATTTCCTTAAGTTTTGTATATACAAAAGCTTCGCGTGACCCTTTTATTAAAAAGTTTGGTCACCCCGGCCCTAGAGCATTTTTTTTAATGATCGTGTACCCCTTAGACAATTTTTTAATGTTTGTGAACCACCTTAGTACATTTAAGGTAACAACGAATGAATAAGACTTGTATTAAGATAAGGTGACCAGACGTCCTCCTTTTGGAAGGACAGTCCTCCTTTTTCATTCGTTGTCCTTCCTAAACCTTTTGTCCTTCCATGTCCTTTTTTGAAAATTTGTCTCTCTTTGTCCTTCCTTTTACTTAACCCAGGGTTTCTTGATTTTGTGTATCCACGGAACAGTTATACTTACTTTGAGAACTCAGACCAATGCTAACCAATACCATGTGATTTTTGTCTTTGCTCCTGTCTGTTACATTGTTATAGGCGCAGGGCGCTCATCTTTCTCTCAAGACACGATTCTCAGTGTACACTAAGCTTTCCGGCACGCTGCTTGTTAAATAATCTTTGTCCAGCTCGCTGATTGTGTTTTCTTTAGCGAAGAAGAACACTTGTCTGCTAGAATAAATGTTTTATTTTCTCCTTGATTGAATTTGTTTGGTATCCCATATTCCGTCCTACTCCTCTAAATGTTTCTTTTGTAAAACAAAGTCGATTCAGTCCAGTTCACTTACTCGTTATCGGCGGAGTTGAGTGATTTTAGTAGGTTTTCTGTTTCTGTGCGTGCTAGGCTTCCTATTGCTTATTTTTTTCCTCTGTCAGTTAATTGTGAAAAAATAGTTATATAATGTGTCATGTCTGAGCGAAATTTGAACAGCTGCGTTTACTCATTGTTACGGTAAATATAATTTTCCCGTTTTAATTTTCAATGCAATATTCCGTTTTATTATATTGTTTTTAAATCTTTGCCGTAATACACAACGAAAGGTCTTCAGTAAAGAAAATAAAATGTCACTTAAATGTAACGTTAGCTAACAAATTTCCACATTTAAGACCTGTTGGAAATGATGATACTGTCATTAAATGTTGTATGTGCCCAGCAGTATTTAGTATCGCAGTTGGTGAGCGTTCAAGTCATACGAAGCACAATCTTTCCCAAAAGCACCAAAGTGCTCTTAATATCACCCCTTTGCATAAAAACCCTTATTTTATTTTTTGTAAATCTGAAATAAACCATACAAACAGTTTTTTTGATAATGAAATGTGTCCTTTCTTTTTCATAAAAAATCGGGATTTGTCCTCCCTTTTGGTCAAAAATATCCGGTCACCTTAATTAAGAGAGATAGCTAATGTTTGTAATGTTAAAACTCACTATTTTGTCTTAATTTTCTGTTTTCTAACGTCATACTTGTTAGTTGTAACATCGCAATTTTTTATTCCGAAGAGACGAGGTAAACAGAAAAATTATAATCTTTAACATTTTCGCGTACCACTTCAACACTCTTGACGTTACTCCTGTTGAAAACCAGGGGCGCTTTTAAGACTTAGAAGTACTCGCAGTTTTGCCAGGAGGGCCTCCGCTTGTACCGATCTGCTATAAAAAATTATAATTTTCTTTTTCAAAATATTAATTTACGTTATTGATTTTGTTTAGAATAAAATATCGGGTGTGTAAATAGAAAAAAAATCGCTTATTGACATCGATTCCGATGGTTATGAACACAGTGGCAAGCTTCTGAGCAAGAATCAACACCCAGTCTCACAAATCGCGAATAACTTTGGGGCCCTCATTATGAGGGGCCCGACGCGTCGGTGCGTTGAAAATGCCCCGTGGAAATGGAATGGAGATCGGTTGAGATGTATGCTCTTTTCTGTGTTAGGAGGTGAAAATAATCCGCATTTTTAGGAAATTAAAATCTTCGGAAGAAATCGGAAGCGATTTTTTTTGTTTGTGAATCGCGAAGCTCATATTCGTTTCGGCCATATTGTTTCGTGACGGAAAGCAATTCCCCCTGCATCCACGTTGGATCCTGATCTGTTTCGAGTCGTTATAACTTTTTTAAAAAATCCCAGTTCCGTCTCAATCATACGTCGTATTCATTCCCTCGAGCGGTGACCGAACGGAAAATTTCATCTAGCAGTCTTAACGATTCATTATTTATTCCTTTTTTTTCCGGATCGTGTGCTCGCTCTTGTTCCTTTCGTCAACGGGAAAAGGAATATCCTTCCGTCTTCCTCGTTATTCGGTTTTCATGAAAGTAAAATATCTAAGTCTTCGACGTAACGGTTCCTTTCATCTTTGCCGCCCTCATATTCGATTTCCGCTTTTTTTGTGTACGTTGCTTCTTCAATTCCTCCGTTCATTTATTTTGTTACCTTTACCATTAGTTATAAATCAGCTTCATTTGGAGCGCTATACTCGTAAGTAAAGTTTCTTTCTATGTACTTGCTAACTACATGATTTCTCTGTGCTCTTAATCGTTCAGAAGTAGGTAATGGAAATTGAGGAGATTTTCCATTTCATCTTCATCATCATCGTAGGTAGTCTGTCCATAGACAGATCCGTGATTATTCTAGGTTAAACTTGGTTCTCCATATATTCCTATTTTCCGCAGCCTTCTTCATGTCTTGATAGCTCTCTTTCCCTTTCAAGTCGTCTACCAGCTGAAACCTTTTCCTACCTCTTTCTTTTTTTCCATCCAGTTTTCCTTCTAGCACTTCTTTAATCATGCACTCTCTCCTCAGGTAATGCCCAATCCAGTTCGCCTTCCTCTTTCTGATAATCTGTATAATCGTTCGCTTCCTCCTATTCTTCGTAGTACTTCCTCGTTTTTCACCCTATCTGTCCATTTTACCTTCAGTATTCTTCTCCATGTCCACACTTCGAAGCTTTCCAAGTATTTAATATCATTTTTCCTTATCGTCCATGTTTCTGCTCCACACAAAGCTATACTCCATACATAGAATTTTATCAACTTCTTGCGGATAACATCCTTTATATTCTCCGTTAGTAGGAGTTTCTTTCTTTTGAAAGCGGCTTTTGCTTTCGTTATTCTAGTCCTGATTTCATCGGTACATTTTGCTTCTCTCGTTATGATGCTTCCAAGGTATTTATAATCTGAAACTTGTTCTAATGGCTTTCCTCCAATACTTATGTTCAAATTTTCCTCTTTACTTGATATTCGCGTGATCTTGGATTTTTCTGTATTTATTTCCATATCGTATTTTTTTACCTGTTATTACTAGTCTATTTATCATTTTCTGGAATTCTTTTTCCTTTCTTGCTAGAAGTACCTACTTAATCATCCGCTTATTTCACTGTTCTTATAATCCTTCCTCCAATTTTGAAATATCCCGTACCTTCTAGCGCTTCTTGCATTAGCGTCTCTCTTATCTTATATACCGTAAATTATATACCGCATTCTTGGGTTAGAAAAAAGCCCGCGTTCTACGCAAGTGTACATAATTCTTCCCGAAATGGAAAGACAAAAAAAAAACACAAATTATAAATTGAAAGAAACATCTCGATATCACGAAAACCAATAACATTACACGCAACTTGTCATAAAAACCCAAAATTATATTCTACACTAACCATATAAAGTTTTAACAATTAAATTGATATGTCCAAAACACGACTTTCTCCATACGTAATTTCTGCGCCTCACTGCCAACAACGAGGGTAAATTCACCTTTGCCACGACGAAAAAGTAATGGGAATTGTTTAACACAGTCATTTCCATATTTTTCGGGGAAATTATGGTCCCACAACCATTTCTGGTGGAATTTTAACGCTAGTAAACTAATTGGAATTGATTTTCACTAACATGAGATCACAAAATCTCTCGGTAACTTCTGATTTAAACCCCCCATCCGGCATGCCAAAGCTCTCGTGATTTCCAATGCGGCCCTCCGAATCATTCACTACAACGAATGTGGCCCGCCACGTAGAAAATGTTGCCGACATATGACATAAAGGATACCTACTCGCTCAAAAAAAAAAACCTTTCCAGTATCTATGGTCGAGTGAAGCGTTTAATATTCTAATATTTTATTCAGTTTTCGTACTTTCTATAAGGGTCCATCGGTGTTGGCAACCGTCCTCGAACGTATTGCTTTATCGCCGATCCATTTTCCAATCGATACATGTCACAATTCCCGTTATTATGAATTATTACCCTCGCTTCTTCCCTTGCGTGCCCTGTCGATACCCCTTAAAATCCACAAAATCCTCCATTTGTGTTCATTCATTCTTCACTAATCTTAATTTTTCTCTCGTGTATTTGTTTTGTCGTAACTTATTAATGACGCCGTTGCCTCAGCTTTTCTTTTCCTCTAACTCCATCACGTAGGTATGAGAGCGTTCGAAAAGTCCGTGTTCTTGATTCGCGTGTAACGCATGCAATTATTATGGACAATTTAATAATCTGGTGCAGAGTGACTTTCTGAACAACCTGTGGATGATGTAGGTGATTCTAATAATCGTAAACTAGACGCGCGTTTCGTATTTGCTTTCATTCCTCCTTTCAATCGGGTTATATAGATGTGTTTTTCCATAATTTTGGGTTCAGTCTTTAGATAAGCATAAGGTCCTCATTTCTAAATGGGATTTTTATGTTGGAATTGTCAAATAATTATGATAGCGAGATAGCGCGTTTCTTTATGGCTGAAGGTAATTATTAACCTTTCGTCCTCTCACTGTCAAATCAAATCTTCGAAATGATCGACTTCAATTGTAATGATTGACGCGGTATGAAGTGCGTACGCAACTTCTTTTACTCAAATCTTACCTGAAGACTACCCAAATGTGCAAATATTTTGCATCGCAGGCATGGTCTAAGCGAGGAATATTCGCGCCATTGACCAACTTTGCAAAATATATAAGATTGGGATGCGACTTACCAGAGTCGATCAAATTTGAAATGATTTAACGGCTTTCTCTCGCTGCGATTCATAAATAAACAGTGCATACATCGTTCGGAAACGTGTGGAGTTCGATTTATTCCCTTGAGAAGCGCTTAAAATGTCAGGTGGATGTTCATTTGTTCATTTTTTACTTTCGCGCGTTTGATATTACCGTCATCAGGAGTTTATAATACATTTCCTCTGCTGCGATCCTTTCGTTGGCAATCATATCCCATCTTCTATCGAACGAAACATCAGTATATAGCTACGTAAAAGGGAAACGTGAATGTAGATCATAAGTTCGTCGTAATGACATTTCTTAGCAATATCCTCCGGCCGTAGACTGATGCGGATGAATTGATTATTTATGTACAATACGAACAAGTATCGGGTTCGATATGGTGGTAAGATAATTCCAGTTGGAGGTTATAAGCATTGTCAGATGTGCCCTCGAAGGTATCACGCGTCATTGAGCACATTCCCCTTGCGGCATGCGTTTAAGCAGCTGAAGCTAATCCTGGATACGACATCAAACACAAATGATGTTGGATTTGCAATATTTCATCCTCAAATGGTATCTCGCTTAACAACGCCGTCTAAGGGTAAACTCCTCCGAAAACTTTCCCATGGATTTGCACACAATTACTCAAATTATTTGCGAAAGTAAAAGTAAGCCATAAAACTCACAGAATTTGTTTTGTAGTTTCCGTTGACGGGTTTGTTTTGGTCCCAAAGGTATAGAAAATAAGTGAACCGGTTGCGTTTGAACACCAAGCTGCTAAAATGGCCGCAGTTTATTTTCATAAGACTGAAAGAAACCCACCTTTTCCATAACTAAATATATGGCACAACAGTCAATCATTTGAAGGGTTCGACAATCGTTTTATTTATTATAATTGCATACGAAGTGAGATATGCCGAAAATCTGTGCTATTTTTCAGGTATCAAAGGTTTAATGTCATAATTTTAAGCTGTATATTATTCAAGAAATTTTTTTCAAAACAGCTTCAAATGTAAACGTATGCCGATCGTAACTTGTTGGCTTTCTTTGAAAATTTTAATTACTGATCTTATAAAGAGAATAAATTATAGGGCTAGCTTTATCTATAGAGTCCGATCGATAAGTTAAGTAGCTCTATTATTCTTAAATAGGTTGGGAAAAGTAGACGCATCTCGGTTTCAAAGCTGGGATTCATCCACAGTAAATTCTAAAAATGATTCACCGGAGGAACTCCGCTGATGACGGCTGATTTGAAGCCGAAATTCAAATCCGGTTATCTATCCTGTTTTTTTTTTTTACGAATTATCAGCCTGTGTTTTGGTTTATACGAGGGTCACTCAAAAAGTTTTGCCCCACCTCTTTTTTCTCAGCAGAAATATATTGGAAAGAGCTAAAAATTGGCGTACAGATATTTACGAACTTTATTTACGTACACTATTTTTCAAGGTAATCTCAGTCCTTTTTTATAGCGCATAATTAATAGATTTCTATTTTATTTGCTATTATCACATCACCGCGGTAATTTTGCATGACTTTTATTGTAATTCCATTTTATGACGACTGCCTTTCCCGCGCGTAGCTCTTCCTCTTCCCAGCAATACGCTTAATGATGCCCAAATTGAAGGTTCGTCGAATGCGTAGTAGTAAAACGGGTTGGAGCCAATTTATCGCCGGAGTTAATGCAGGAAGGGCTTATTTCGACTTGCCGTACCACTGCGCAAGGTAAAATGCGATATGCTCACTTGCATGGCGTAGATAGACGAAGAACGTGTAAACCCCACGGGTAAAACGAATAATTTCGGAGGATAAGGCCGAGAACCGAAATTTTAACCATTTAAATCGTTCTCTCTATGCGCGATATTTTAAAAATGGCAGCAGCAGCATGAGTCATTCGGACCTCGCACTGATTGTTTTTGAGGTCAGAAACGTCTGGCGCACAAAATACATGCAATACCACTCTCAGCGCAAAATGAAGCGATATGTTTTCCAGCGGATTGGCCAGCATAATTTTATTTTTCATCCGGTTACTTGGGTCCTTATGCAATTTGTCAAACGGGGGAAATATGGCAGACGAAAACTAGTAACCTCGTTTAGAATCCGAGCAGACTCAAAAAGCCTCTCCCAGAACATTGTTATTCGCCGAAAGCCAGGAATTACTAATTGGGATTTCGTCATCTCGACATCCTGAGAGGACACTAGGAAAACACCGGTCTTTTTTTCCGAGAGTATTTCTCTCCGATGAAATTAGATTCATTAATAATGACTCGGCAAGGAAAGGAGATCATCAATCAAAACGACCCCTCTCTGCAAAAAAAAAAATATCGAAGTCTAAAAGTAAAAAAAAAGAAAGAAATCTCGAGCAGACCCGAGACATCAGACAGAAATTAAGCACAGCGCTCATCAATTACGGGATAAGAGTCGACCAATGGAAAGACGGAGTCCGTATCAAGGTAACCGCTCCTTCCTCCAACTCCCTTCCCTCCTCCCTCCCTCCCCCCCCCCCTCTCTCTCTGCTTCCCAATCAGCCGCGACAGTGATCTTTTGCCTCCGCACTGTTATCTTCGCCAGACTCTTCCATCTGCCAGGATCCTAGTAACCCCTTTGCTCTCTTTCGCTCCCTTCTTTCCTTTCTCTCTCTCTCTCTCCCACCTTCCCGTCATTCTCCTTCCATTCCTTACCTCATTCCCTCAAGGGAACTACACACCATTACCACCATCTACCATATATCACCTTCTACGTCCATCCTCTCCTACCACCCATCTCCATCTTATTCCTCTCTCACTCTCTTTATTTATCTCTCTCTCTTTATTTCCCTCTTTCATCGACTTTATTTCCTTCGTCTTCCCACTCCCCCTCCCCCAACGTCTCCCAACCCTACTCAACAAACTGCCGATTACCGTTCTCCTCATCCTTCACTCCCCTCCTTACCAGCTTACCTCCTGCCCCCCCCCCCCCTTCCAATCACATTCCGAGCCCTTACCTTATTTGATTGAGTCATCTCTCGGTGGGGGAGTGGAACTGGGAAGGCGCCCTAACTCCCTACCTCCCACTCTCATCTTCACCTCCGCCTCCTCCTCGTCCTCCACTCTTCCTCACCCATACCTTTTCGATCAGTCCCAACGTCCCATTATCTCTCAGGCCATCGTCTATCACACCATTCAGGAGGCGAACTCCCATTTCGCTTCCATACCACGATCTTCCTAAAGCTTTTAAAACGTTGTAGAAAATAGTCCAGAGGTCATTTTTTTTAAAGGAAAGTGCTATACGCCTTTCACGTTTTAGAAAACCTTTCAAACGTTCGGAATTTCTAAGGACTAATTGCTTCATTTTTTTTAAAATTACCGCTCGGTCCCGCGTCCTCGTCTTTTGGTTCCACTACGCTGCCTGGTTTTCGCACTCTTCCGCTCCTCCTTCGCACTTTTCGGCGCTTCCCGCGTTCCCACGTCTTCGCCTCTTCTCTTTCCTTCTTCCTCTTCTCTCCCTACCTCCGTGTCTCTCTCCGACCCCTATGCCCTCTCTCCTGTTAGGAGCTCCAAGAAAGGTCGTAGTCGCCTCTTTAAATACGGAGTGCCTGGTTTGCATTTTAATGAGTAATTATATTTTTAATAGGATTTGGAGCTGTCGAAAATTGAGATTGACTTCGAGAACTTCTACGGTTGAAATTTATGATAATGCCTTAGGCGTCGATTACTTTGCTTACCACACTTGCGCGTATCAACACGATCTGTGGCGAATGGTTAAAAAAATATATTTTATTTATAACGTTCTTCGAATTTTATGGAAAAGACAATAAAAAACTCGGTACTAGTAACTGAACACGGCCACACTACGTAGTTCTACGTTTCCCCGTTAGGTGGCACTACTTATGCGCGCCGGTCTGCCTTCTAAGAATTTCGTATTTTGGCCATTACGTGGTACTGTGTGCATTACTGGATATTTCTGCGATGTTTCTACTTTCTCATTCCCGGCAGATTGGGAGTTCTTTTTTAAAAATTAGTTTCATCGATAATTTTTTTGAGATTATATATAAATAAAATGAATTATCGGACTAACTTCTCATGCGCTCGATCGATTCGATGAATATCACCAGCTAAAACGATTGATGAAATCAGGTGCGTATTTCGGCTACGAAGAACTTGTCCTCGGCGGTGATCCATTAGCTGCCGACTCTACAAAATTGTATTTTAGACGAAGTGCGCATCTGATTTTTAACTGTCATTTTATCGCGACTGGTGTCACCTTTAATTATCGTTTTGCTCGAAATATGGAAAGTGGGTTTTTAATGCAATCGGTTTGATGACGCCATGGCGAAATTGACGAAAAAGTTAGTAAAGGCATTACATGCATGATTTATGCGTGGCCTTGAAATTATGTAAGCAACCAGTCTTTGATTTTACACTTACAAACACCTATATACACTCACACATGCATGCACAAATACATACAAACAAATTAAGGTATTTAAGTGCAGTTTTTATGCTAATTTTTAAATCTCAAAATTGGGATGCGACTATTATGTAGAAAATGTTTTGATCAGATTGAATCTGCGTAAATGTTTTACTTTGCCCCCTTTCAGTGAAGTCGTTACTGTTTCCACACGGCATAAGTAATTTTAATCGTTTCCAATGAATAGCAGCAGAATGAAGTTGATGCCATATTGTTAACAGAAATACACGATTTTTTTGTTGGACCGTCATTTAATACTAACGCAAGATACACACTGAAAGTGCCGAATTTTCAGTTATGAAATTATGAAGCGACCATTTTTTCGAGGGCGACGATTGCGCGTGTAAACCCGGCAACAGAACGGCGAAATTGTTTACAAAATATTTACTTCTAAACCAAGGACAGCCAATAGTTTGAATTGTCAGCGAGAGAGGTAGTCTTTAAATTTTTATATCATCCCAACTCCATATGTGTTTTAGCCAATGTATTTGGAAAGAACTTTTCGAATCATCAATTTTTCCTCAGGATAGATCGTCTCTCAGTCGAGCACGCTCTTGTCTCTTGCACATTTCACGACTTCATCTTACCCGCTCTCTTCCGTCTGTAATGAAAGTATATTTCCCACACAGCTTTTATTTTTCCCCAGAGTTTTTTAAGCGTTTGGACCGTCATAACCTTCCAGTCCAATAGTTTTGTTGCAGTCGGAACTTTCTCTTGTCCTTTTTAGGTTTCCTCTTTTGAGCTACTTTTAAAGATGAGTTTTTTTTTACACAACACCTTTACATTCATGTTTTCAATTCCGTCATATTAACTCGAGAAAGAATTTTAGATCCATTTAATGGCTGAAGTAGCCATAAAAAGGTTAGGAAAACCATTTGAACACTTCTTAAGCAAAGTGTCAATTTTAAGTGGTCAATAGTTGATTCTACAGGATGGCGCACGAAATGATCCCCTATTTGTTTTTTTTTACAACGAAACAGCAACTACGATACGGATGGAAACCGAATCGCATGGGTGAATGTGCTATTTTTGTTTAGATACCGCTAGGAGGCATGTGAGTCCCGCGTAATTAACACGAGGGGGGATAGCGCGAGTTTTTCCGCCAGTATGCCAGATTCGGCTCAAGGTTTTAATAGAGAATCATTTAGTTCGCAAAAACGAGCGAGGAAAGAATTGTAGAGCAAATTAAATAAGGCATTCTTTTTTCTAAGACGCCCGCCTATTACTCCCCCATCAGCTGTTTCCAGACCCTCCAGATTTTTATAATGTAAAGCTGTCATATATCCTAATAATTCGGCTTCTCCAGGTTGCAGAATTCTAGAGATATTTCCCACATATACGGACAGGCAAAACACGTAAGCGATTACTAAAAAAGGCGATAAAAATTATGTAACATCGCTGAACCACGGGTGACGACGGCTGCTTTGCAGCCGAATCACACATGCGGATAGCCTAACCTTTCTGCCGGGTTGACGTAGTTAATTCATTCACGTTATCAATACTTGTCTTTTCGTGGTTCAACAAATACAATTGAGAAATGTAGGTGGTCAAGCACTGACTACATATATGAGTTTTTTCCATTATTTTTTTGAAGTTCTTATTCGTGCATCATCGCTCGAGGAAATTTGCTGACGTTAATCCATTGCAGATTGAATTTTTTTGCTTAGTCATCAGGGTCTTACACGAACTTCTCATAAATGCACGATAGAGAAGGTACTATTAACTTTCTACAGAAGGAATCAATTTCTGTTTTTTTTCTCTTTAAGTTTTGCCAAAATTAAAATATCTTCGACTACTTGTCCAATCCCCTTTCCGCTGACCATCTCCGTTGTGATTATCGATGTCCAATCGGTCTCATTCGAGTCAACGAAGCTGTATAAAAAAAGATCGACTTTTTTTCGTTGCTCGTTTGGTTTTTTTTCTCCTCCTCTCTTTCTCTTCCGCCGTCTTAACTCCATGGTTATACTTTTCCATGGCTCCTTGATTGGTTATTTGAGTCGTATCCGTTTCACGATATTCCGCCTTTCCGATAGTCCGATAATTGTGACGGCAGGAAAGCGGATAAATTTCTCAACTTAATTTGAGGACCTTCCGTTTACGGTGAAACGGGCAAGGAAATGGAGATGAAAAACCATAGCGTGACCGGATATCGATGGCGAATTTTTAAAAAATTCTTGGGAGGGTACTTCTCTGCTCTTCATCTGTCGCGATAAAATGGTCCTTCGTTCACCCAATGACGCCTTAACTCAATGGTTATTAAATTGTGGGTCGCGCCCCCACGTATTGTATTTACTGTCATTGTAATTACTGTCCGTTAAACTATCATAATCTTGAGACGGACAATACGCAGTTGCCGAATTCCAGTCCTCAAGTGGCTAGGGCGTATCGTTTGCGTCCATGTTTTTCTTAAAGTGGCTATATTAATTGTAGATCCGGTAGGTATTGTTTATGAACTTTAATTGAACATGATGTAGAGGGGGGCGCAAAGACATTTTTCTTGGGTGAAGGGGGCGTGGCTTAGTGATGATTGGAAACAGCTGCCTTAACTTCTTAAATCCGAAGTCCCGTCAAAGAGTGCAATTTCGAATCACGTTCGGGCATTAAAATCATACATCCATCGTAATAATAAAAGGAATTTTGAAAACAAAATCCTTTCGAGTCGGAAAAATAAATGTTTAGTTATAATTTATGAAGACCAATCTCTCAGGACTTGAAGAAGCAAAATGTTGGTGGAATTTATGCCACCATTTTGATAGTTTAACAAGAGTTTCGTTAAAATGGCCGTCGGTTATAATAATTTACCGTTACAGGGATAATTTATGCGTTTTGTTTTTTAAAGTATTCAGCAACGGTCTTAAAATTCTGTGATGTAATGTCCAATTTTATGAATAATTTTTATCAAGACACGTATGAATGAATAATTTTAATATAATAATTATAATCATTATTATTACATTATAGGTTAAAATAAAATCCATTTCTGATCATTATTATTATTATTATTCCGATGTGTCACGCGAAGCATCTTTTTTAAAGTCGCACGATGCAATGTGACACGCTCTTTCAAAAAGGTTAGCCATCCCTGGTGTGATAGAATTTTGTGGGCGCTCTAACTCAATTACTAATGATCAGATCAGCACAAAAATTTATATTAAAAATTTTTTATCAGTAAATGAAGGTCTGAAAATGTCGGAAACCGGTAAACCGGAATGGTTCACTCTTGACGTTTTTTCCCGTTTTTTCCAAGTCTCTCCTTTAAAACCCATTTTATGTACATATTTTTCAGAATTAAATTTGTGGAATTTAATTTTTTACAAGTTTTGTTTAAATCATTCTTTCATAAAATCGATTGTTTACGGGATATTTCGATTTTCGCGTGAATTTATGCGAAGTACGTCGCTGTGTGATACCACTGCTTCCTTTGCTTTGATAAAATGTTCTAATTGACGAAAGCGGTGGATACGCTGCCGAGGGCAGTTTTAATTTCGTATCGTCATTTTGTTATCCATGGTAACACCTAACAGTTTTATTTGCTTGTTGTTTTTTCAATTTGAGAAGCTATTCAATGTGTTTTTCACCGTAAAAATCACTCAGAAAGTTTTTTTTGTAACTGTACGCGAGTGTAATTACCGATATTTATTTTTGAGTACGCTGATGTCGAGAGAAATCATATTCATGACTATGAATGGAGAAAGTCATGTGATGGACACATCAGATTTAAAAAATAATAATAATCAATATACTTCAAATAAATAAACATCATCATCATGAATAAAAAGAAATGTAGCGTTTATGTATCTAAGCAGGAAACGTATGTCCATCATATTGGATTTTGAGGCCGATTAAGGTTTCAGCAGAATAAAAGTAGAATAATTTTCATTCCACCGACGCTGGGACTCGAACACGAATCTTACGGAAGTCGAATTATCCTTCTCACAGAGGCGTACACGAACATGCGCAAGCACACACACACACACACACACGCAAGGTTGGAAAAAGACAGGAAGGGAAGATCTCAATAGGGTGGATAGAAAAGGTTTTGGAGGAGAGAGGGAATGGAAGTGGATGGAATACAATGGAGGAAATGGATCGAGGCGAGTAACTCAACGCCACAAAGGCAAAAGGGATGGCGAAAGGGGGGAAAAGGGCTGACCGAAACCCTATAGGGAAGAAGATTGAGCTTTCTAACCGCCGACATCAATAATAGATGGGCCAATCTATTAATAATTTTGGAAGGTTCTCCAATACAAAATAATATTAATGTTAAAATTATATATATATATATATATATATATATATATAATATAGAAATTATATATACTATATAATACTTCTTTTTAGTGTTTCTAATGTCGCTCATAGACACCGGTGAAAAAAATTCTTAATGATTTTTAATTTTTTTATGGAGAGAAAATTTTTAAGGTGAATTTGTATCCGTATTAGAATTCCCTCTTTTGCTATATAAAAAATTCACTACGCCTTAAAATTCAATTTCTATGTAAACATTTAAAAAAAAGTATTCTGATAAGTGATATGTACAGGTTTATTTTTAAATGTAACATGAAGTTTACAATTTTTACTTGAACAAATCAAAATTTCTCATTCAAAGGATTTAAAAAAAACATTTTTCTCGAACATGTGTATACTACATCTTTTTTTGAGATTTCTAGCGCATTTACGGATTACTTTTTCTTTTCTTCAAAAGGTTCTTTATTTCAATACAATGCCGGCGCCTAAAATATTTGGAAGCCCAGCAAAAATTTTAAAATGTAACGCTTCAATATATTAAAACGTATTTTTTTAGGGTCAATCGCCAATGATAACACACATTATCTATATTAGTACTTTGGAAACCATTACCTGTTAAGATGGCGATGAAATTAGAAGATCCTTAAAAATCTCTATCGGTAACTCGGTGCTTTCAATGTCTGTTATGGCAACTGCGTTATTTATCCTGGTGACGTACTCAGGGCCGGCGGAACGGGGTAGTAAAACAGGTAACTGCCTAGGGCGCCATAGTATAGAGGGCGCCATAAAGAGCAATGGTTTTGATGCCATGGTACTTTTATATACGTATAATATATTTATTCGCTTTTTTCTCTTAAAAGAGAGAGAGAGTAAATGCTATATCTTTCTTTGAAAAAGCGGGTAAACAAATAAGTGCTAGCGTTAAGAATAGTTGGAAATGTAGAAAGACGCTTTTACTTACTGTAATGCAATGCATTTGATCAGTCCGCTCTTCTCCTACCGTTTTTTTCTGCATTCATTAGTGATTGTTATTAATATTGCTTGTTCCTCATTTTGCTCTCTTTGTAAATATACGATTTTGGATTGGTCTTTTATTTAATTTGAATCAAAAGAGCCCCTTTATATGGACGAAAAGGAAGAATGCAAGATACAAAACTTTTTTAAAAGAAAGCTTTGTAACTCACGATGCACACTTTGCCCAGGTTCGAGTAAGCGGATAAGGGCTTAAACCTTGACGGAGCCTCCTCGATTTTTCGGAAACTTCTCGTAAACTTAAAAAGGAACAATTTTTACAAAAGCGTCGAGTCCAGCGGGAAATTATAATTAATTCACCCTCCAAGTTCTTAGATTCGATTCCCGGCTCTTTACCAGAAGTGTAATGTGTTTGGATTTTATTGATATTCTTGATCTAGAAAGTAAGAAATAATTCTTTTCAAAACAAAGGTAAGTTTTTATACAAGTATTTTTAAATAGTTAAACACAATCAGTTAAATATTTAAATAATTTTTCTTCAGTTTCACTATTCTTTATATAGTTCATGTATTTCATTTTAAGAAGTGTTCTTATTTACAATTTTAAATTTCAAAATATTAGTGGTTTCTTAGAATCGAAAACCTAAGAAATTTTCTTATACTATTTAAGTTATTTTTTAAAGGCTCAATCTTCAGTTTAAATATCTTTGTGAAAGAAAGGAACTTTTCTAAGTTAAAACTTATTAATATCTTCGTTCGTCCATTTCTCAGCAAAGGTTGGATGGCTTAGCAACATTGTCTATTGCAGATAATTTAAATTTAGATAAAGTAATACAAGAATTTGCGACAATGAAGGCAAGAAAATTCTAATTTGATTTTTATTAGTTATTTTTTTAATATTCATGTATGTATTAATAATAATTTGTGTATACACACACACACGCACGCACGCACGCGCGCGCACACACACACACACACACACACACACACATATATATATACATATCTGTATTCTTTTTTTAAAATAATTTGTACTTGTTTTTAACCTTTTATTATTTCATGTTTATTTCACGGGCATTTGTGGTGTACGAAACTTGGCGTACAAGAAATAAATACCTTTATATTCAAAATTATTCCAATTCATCTTCAGTAACGTGCACTACACCAATCCTAAAAGTATGAGCATTTTAAACTAGCGGTCTGAGGTAGATTTTGAGTATAGTATGTGTAATTCTTGTGGAAGAAGTTGACGTACCAACGAACTTACAAGTCTTAAATTTATGATTTGCGTAATCTCTTACCAAAAAAATATTCTTCTAATGGCAATTTTTACCGCTATTACTTACATTAAAGCTTTTTTAATGTTGAAAAAACATCGTTTTTAGCAATGATGATAAATATTAGTTATTAACACTAGAACGACGGACGGGACAATTTTGTCCCATTCTGATGTTACGTCCCCTACAGTTTCTGTAATTCCGGTTTAATTTAGTCGAGATTTCGTGACTTTTAATCATTTGAGGGTTGTATTCCACTCTACACTTTTGAACATCCCACTCTCAATATTAAGGATTATAAAACCATTTTACCCTAGAAAGGCCGATGGGACAATTTTGTCCCAAAATGAGTTACTACTTTGTTTCACATTCTCTGTGATATTATTCTTATGCAGGCGGCTTTGTAACATTGTTGTAGACTATGGCATGCCCTTCCCCTCCTCTCCTCTCATCTTTAGCCAGTCCAACTTCTAGCCCCATCCCCTTCTCCCCTCCCACCTTCCACTTGCTCCCGCAGTGTGATGCAGGTTAGAACGAGTTCCTGCAGCACTGTTTGCGGGCTAATTTACTAGAGCGTTTCAGTTGAGTACGGTGCAACGCTACATTCTATAGCATGCTGAAGTATGCAATTAGTAATGTAGAGACTACAACGTTCATAAAAATTGAACCTAGTACTGCGACTGTACGACTTTGTCGTATGGGACATTTTTGTCCCGTCCGCCGTTCTAGGGTTCAGGCGTTCTTGTGTTAATAAAAACGATTTTTATTAATATTATGTAACACACCGGTGCTACTGGACTGGACTTGCGGTGCTATGCGTAATTACTAATAAAATAAATTTTAATCTATTAGTTTTTTAGTTTAATCTAGATTGGAGTAGGGGCGCCAAAATAAAAGTTTGCCTAAGGCGCCAGAACGTCTTGCACCGGCGATGGACGTACTTAATATCCCTTCGCCGTAATATAATTCTGAATTTAGGAAGTTTTGTCGTCGTGAATTTCACTTCGTACGATCCGCTTCTTTTCTGTCCTTTTTAATCGAGTTTAAAATATCCCTATTCTTAAAACGACAGTCCATATATTTAATTTCGCACGATATCTCGCGCGTAAATATAATTAAAACAAGTTAGGAAAGCGTACAACGTATCACAAATGGGGCGCGTTTCGTGCAATGGAGTATTAGAAAGCAATTATATACCTGTACGTAAGGGAAATAGCGTTTTAAGGTCCTTTTCTTCATCATAAATAATCCATTTTCTTCCTATTTAATAGTATTACATGCACACGTAAGGAAATTAAACGTTTGTTTGGGAGATTGTTTATGTTAGCAACAATGAAGTAACCATGCAAGAAATTTTCTAAGTTCAACTCCATATAAGACTTTCTTGTTTGATTTTCTCGATAACGGCTACTCCTACGATGAAAATATATAGAAAAGGAAATACTCTACTTTACTAGTTCTACAACTTTTATTTGAAAAATATTTTGATATGAACAATAGTTTACGAGATATGACGAAAATTTAATTTTTTGTCTCTAGTAAAGTGGTACCCCTGATTGGCGTACGTGATTCATTTTTGCGATTTTCTTATTATATTTGATTGAAAGTCCTTAATATCAAATTTCATAAAAATCCGTTGGGTAGAAGCCGAGAACGAACATGCGGACGGACGGACGGACGGACGGACCGACCGACGATAATAGGCGCTCACGCTGTAAGCGAAACGCGCCTAAAAACACACAAAGAGGAGCATTCGCAGTTAAGACAGCCTTACTTTTCATTTCCGCGCATACATTTTGTCTCCCCCAAAAAATAATAATTCTGAGGGAAGTGATTGCTGAATCGGAAACGTCCGCTGTATGCGACGGCTGACGAACATTGAGAGAGAGAGAGAGAGGAGCACTACACGCAGAGCGATCTTTATCCGACGTCGAAATCTTGAAACTCATTTACGGAAAGCTTGTATAGAATTTGAAAAGCAAATGGACGCAGCAGAACTTCAACTTGAACGCTCCGGAGTGAATAAAAATTTTTCTTCGACCTCTCGCGAATGGTACGAAAAAAAAGATGGAAAGAGAGAGAGAGAGAGAGAGAGACCCCTCGAGATTTAAGGTCATAAATCGAGTTTCTTTTCATCGGGAGAAGTCGTATCTCACTTTTAAATTCAAAGCGCTTTCTCCAGGGACGTTGTAGGTTTCGCTTTGCTCTCGGGCTTTTTTTTTCATCCATCTCTCCTGAGCGCCTTTCTAGTAGAAGAGAATTTTATTTTTTTATAGTGGCGGTGCCATGTGCACATACGCGCGGAATAATTCATGCATCGATTCCGCAACCGTACGCCATTTCGCGGCGATGTGGAAAAAAAAACGAAAAAATCATCGCGATCGTTACGAATCGATAATTTCGCGCCTGTGTATTTCGCAATCTTTACCGATTTCTTCCGAAAAAAAAAATGAACCGACGAGCTACGCCTGTAACAGCTATTGGAGAGGGATAATTTGTAAGTACGACCATTACAGAATGAGCACTTGTGAGTATCAAAATATTGAAAAATTTTGTACTAATATTTATAGCCTTGTTATGGCCGTTGGAGATAACTAGTGGAAGTATGAGTATGGCAGGAAAGGTCTAACTTGAGCTGTGAGAACTTAGAGAGTTCCAGTCAATCAATGAAGAGTGAAGTTTCCACGTCATGCACAACAGCTTTCCCAGCCTTTCCCTTCGGTCTTTCCTTAATGCGTTAATTTTGATAACACCCCCATAATTTATCTCAGAGCAGAAGTTATACTCAGGCTAGTACAGGGTTGCGCGCGAAATGATCCCCTATTTGTTTTTACGATGAAAAAGAAACTATTATACAGACGGAGACCGAATCGCATGATTGAATGCAGTAGTTTGTGGAGACACCGCTAGGAGGCATATGAGTCTCGCGTAGCTAACAAGAGCGCGAGTTTTCCCGCAAGGTTTTAATAGGGGATCAATTCGTGCGCCTCGCTGTATAATTTCAGTTTTCAATGGAAGCTTACGTCACGGATCCACTTTCGAATGTTTCTCTCCTGCATCGACCGTTTGAATGTTCGCTGCCTTTCTTCGTCGGTTTTTAACCATTTTTCCACCGAATGCGTCGATTCCATCTTGCTCGTGTGTAGATTTCTCAAAAATCCATACTTCCCGGTCGTTTTTTTCCCACATGCATGCGTCCGTCTCTCTCTCTCCCTTTCTCTCTCTCTTCCTCCCTCCCTCTTTCCCTCTCTCGTATTCCATTCTGACCACTACGGATTTTGATCGATGATGCGTTATTCCCCAAGAAAACTCCTGTCTCAATTCACACTTTTTTATCTCTTTATCTCCTGTCTTCTGAAAAAAGCGCAAGATTTCTCGCCAAAATAACGTGGTGAGACTTCGCTTAAAAAAAATTCTCGACTGACCGAAACGTATAATAAAAATGAAAAAAAATCCAGCGTATATATATATATACCAGAATACCTTCAACGTTAGATGAGCCGTAAAGCTTTCCTAGATAAACATGTAGAGAAACGAAATCGAAAAAAAACATACCACGAAGCATATCGATGATGCGGAGAAAGATGGTGGTCAGGGGAAAAAATGGGGAGAAAAACGGGAGGAAATATATCTTTCTCCGACGGAAGGAACGGAAGGAATGGAGGCGATTTTTTTGGTGCGAAAAGGAGAATGAACGAAAAAAAAGAGATAGGAAGGAAGTGAAAACAATGCTGAATGTGGAGGGTGAGACCATGGATGTTGGATGGCGGTAGTATATAGACTGAATAAAGAGGGTGAGGATGGAGTCTATTGAACGTATTGGTTGCAATGAGGAAAATGGGTCGAGTGGAGTAATTCGACGCCTTTTAAAGGGTGCTGAAACTCTGGAAGGAGCTGGGAAAGGTTGGGATGCCACCGACCTCGTGTTCTGAACTCTAGCGATGGTCGTCAGCTTTGATAGATGACGATAGTTCCCAAATTCAATAAACTGTCTAGGAAGAAACCGTAAACAAATCGCTCACGGGCAGAGGAAGGAGGTTTAGATTTTTCGTAGACGGCGTACTAACCCGCTCAGAAATGTTTTTTTTAATGGTATTCGAACGCATCGGGAACGTTAAGAGATGCGCGCGCATTTTAAGAGGTTCAAAGATATGATGAAACGTTAAAGCTAAGAAAAAAAATCGTGATTTGTGAAAGTGCTTTAGTGACTAGAGATGCTTATTCCGAAGAGAAAGAATTCCTACTATCAACGAAAGGATATCATGAAATCCACTTTTGGTTCGAAGATGAAATAAATAAAAAGTATATGAAAAAATCCCTAATAATTAACGAAAATTAAGTTGGTTTCGTCTTTACAATATTTCCATTAGATCTGGCGATGACGGCTCAAGGTCGAAAATGATAGTTTAAAAAAATAAATAAATAAACTAGCGGAATATTTAATGGCATTTGCATCATTACGCTAAGTATGTAAACTGTATATAAATATATGTAATGCATATATTTTTGGTTCGTTATATCCCGTTTCTCTCATAAATGAATCAGTGACATATATAGTAAATCTTATAGCAAAGACTTTTCTTTGAGGTACACCACAATGGATATGGCGCATGACCTTTAAAATGGTGTGAATGTTTGATACGAATTCAAAGCAATATTTTTTTTTATTCCTATTTTTTAATTGTTTTTAAAGATAATTGCATTTAATATTAATTGGTTTTAACATGGCTACTAAATAATTAAACTTTTTACTTAGGTTTTTGGCATACGGAGATGAAATCATCCGTCGCCTTCAGTCAATATTTTCAGGGTTAGCATTGGAAAAAATATACGAATTTTCTACCCTTTCCTTCGTAAACTTAGCATTTAACACGGCTTGATTTTAATCTTGCCCTAATCGCTTACTGGCTTTTCCCTTTCTCTCTACCTTGCGGTCCTCCTTAAGGCTGGGGTAGCCTATTACGCTCGTAAGATATCCGCCCCTCAAGAATCCGCGTTCGCCATAATTACGACCGCACTCATCGGGTATTAACACGCGTCTCTACGGCTCGGGTTTGAATTGGGCTCTTAAGCTCGCTTTCACAGGGGGAGGTCGAGAAGGGGGAATGAGGGGTGTAAGGGGCACGCTTTTGTTTTTATTCGAAGAACGCCGACCCTTTTCCTTAGATTACGAAAAAGAGCGAAGGTAATGCCAGAAAAACAAATTAGGAAAGCGTACAGTGCATCACAAATGTGCACGTTTAGTGCGATGGAGCGTTCGAAACTAAACGTTATACTAAACGAACTCACACCACAAAACAGCGAAACGCCACCACCCGATTATGTATCTGTGTACTAAAAATTTCTGTCCTACCCTAAGTTGCCGGATTAATATACGCATTTACGTAATTTTAGTAGAATGACTAAATACTGCAGAAATTACGCCAGGGAAGCGCTAAATTTATATTTACCGATTTATGTCCTAATCGGTCCTAATCAATAAAACAATCGAAAATTATTTAAAACATACCTGACTTAAGTACAGGTAGTCCTCGTTATGCGCGAGTTCGAAAAATGCGATTTCATTTTGATGCGCTCAACTAATGTATACCGATTTCAATTAATAGCACTCGCTTTAATGCGAATTTCGTCTTTTCTGTTTACTCTGGTTTTATTTCCTTCCTTCCGAGTGAGAGATGACGTATTCTCTCAGCTTCAAGCGCAGACTTCGCTGGCTGTCAGCACCATGTTTTCCTTAACATTTCTTAGCAGCGTCTAGCGTTCTTTTTCCAACTAAATAATTATAAACACAATTTATTCATGCTAAAATGATATAAATATTCTTAAAATAAGAAAAAGGATGTACTGTACTGGTCAAGCAGTTTAAGTAACAGAAGAATATTCTAATGCTTTTTGTAGCAGGTCTCGGACATTTTGATTGATTCGTATGGGGAAATTATGTTCGATATGTGCTATTTCACCCCATGAGACTTTTTTTTGGAACACAACTGTTGCATAAATCGAAGAGTACCTGTAGTTGTGATACCTACGCTTACGTTCTTTTCTTCGTCGTAGGTATTCCATTACCTTCCGCTTACAAAACGCTGCATGCACACGTAAAATTATTAAACGTATTTTTGTAATTCTAGAAGATCTTAAGTTACTCCAGTTACTGCGAAGATTGGGAACAGCTTCAGTAAAAGTCACCCACGTCCGCATCACCTAGGTACCGAGGATATTGACGAGCCTTCGGCTCGCAATGTTTTAATGCTTAGTCGGCTCCGGGCGCTACCGCGCCCTTCGCCTCGCCCGGAACCAAAGAAACCCTCCACATTGTCCGGAGATTGGGTTTGTAAATGTCGAGACAGGCCAATCAGTTTCTTGTCCGGTGATTGGGTATATAAATGTCGAGACAGACGAATTAGTAACCAATAAACAAGTATAGGTAACTAATAAACAAGTATCAAATATTTTCATGGGTGACTTATACTGAAGCTTAGCGGAAGATTGTTTACGTTGACAACAATTGCGTATCCATGCATCAATTTGTTTAAGATCAAAGCGAATTACGACTTACTTGTTGGGTTTTCTTGATAACGGCTACTCATATTATAAAAATGCACTGATCGAAAAATAATATTTTTGACTAGTTCCACAAATTTTATTTGAAGTCTTTTTCGATGTGACTAATCTTTTACGAGATATCAGGAAAGGTTCGTTTTTTTTGTTTTCAGAAAAGTCGCTTCCCTGTTTTGGTTACGTGAACTATTTATGTCATTTTCTTATTGTATTTGGCCATAAATCCTAAACCGAATTGGTCCTTTTACAGTATTAGTTCCCCCAGGCTCTATTCTAGCTTTTATCTTACGGATTGAGTATTCGTTTTATTAATAAAAAATATGGAAAGCATTAAAACAAACTGAGAAAATGAGAAATTGTAAAAAAAAACTTTTTATTCGCCTAGTAATCGAGGATATTGCCTTTTATATCGGGTGTTGCCGTCTCCGGGCGCTCTCTCTGGAACGAAGCTATCCCTCACCATTGGCCGGTGATCGGGTGGGTAAATTTCGCCACAGGCAGATCCGTTATGAGTTTGCAAGCTTTCTTTTTTCGTTAAAGTAGTTAACAAATATCAGATCCAGCTTAAATAGTATATTTAGTTTAAGAATTCCATTTCATTTCACATACTAGGTATTTCAAAAAAAAAAACATCCACTAAGGAAAAAGCTGGAATAGAGCCTGGGGGACAAATACTGCAAAAGGCCCACCAAATTTTATGAAAATCCCTTTTGTAGAAACCGAGAACGAACATGCGTACAGACGGACGGACCGAAGCTTACGGCGGAAACGTAACGCGCCTAAAAATTCCTGACAGCATCTTTAACATGACCGACTTTAAAAAAATCCAACTTTTTTTTGCGGTCGTTAACTTCGCGGGATATTCCATTTCGAACGGATTACAAACAAAATTATCGATAAGATCGAATCGCTTCGTCGCTTAACGTCGCTTAACGTCGCCGGTTTTTCCTATGCTATGCTTTTATTCGCTTTAAATAAATAAAAAAAGAATGGAGCATGGGGAGGGAGGCGGAAGACTGTAATCTCATTCCCATCTGAGAGCACTTTTCCCTAAAAAAATTCGATCAGAGGGAAGTCGACGATTCGCGAAAAAAAAAAACAAAATGAAACGTTTACGTATTAATAAATGTATCTACGGCATTCAAAAACGTTAAAATTTCATTTTTCTTTTCTCTTTTCAGTGAACTTCGACCATTTTCAAATACTGAGGGCCATTGGGAAAGGAAGCTTCGGAAAGGTGAGTTGTTTTCCCTCCATTTTCGCGTCTTTATGGAAATTCAGTCGAACTTCTATAAGTCGAACGTCTTACAACAACTCGAATTTTCCATAACTCGTAGTGAAATCATCTTAAGGCACAAAATATTTTTTTCATATTATTTTTCTTCTATAAGTCGAATGTTTTTTTTTAATTTCCCTCGAGGTTCCATTTATAGAAGTTCCACTGTATTATCATTACTGTCCGAATGAAGTGTTTTGGTGCTTTATTAGACCAATATTCTTCTTGTGCCATAGGTATGTTGCCCTTGAAACGATAAAGAGAGTGACACAAAAAAAACTTGGTAAAGGCACGCTCGTGAAATATAAATACATTTTAAGCCCAAGCCAAATAATTGACATCGCGTGTATTTTTCCCACGGGCAATTTTTACTCAATTTCCGAGAACTTTATATTCTAGACCAGCGGTCCCCAACCCTTTGCAGTAAATGGGTCACATTGAATTATCAAACGCGAGGCTAGGGCTGCATATTTGAACAGAGAATAATAATATTACAGTGAAACGTATTAATGATGACTTTTCTCCCATTTTATTATCGTGGAGCAAGAAAGTTAAGGTTCAATATAAAACAAGTTAGAAAAGTGTCCAGCGTATCACAAATAGGCGCGTTTCGTGCAATGGAGTATTCGAAATAAATGATATAGTATACGTAAGGGAAAGAGCGTTTTAAAGTTCTTTTCTTCGACATTAATACTCCATTTTGTTCCTATTTAAAAATGTTGCATGCACACGTAAGGAAATTAAAAGTATTTTTGTGAGATTGTTTAGCAACAATGATGAAGTAACCATGCAAGAAATTTTCTGTTCAACTCGAATTAAGACTTCCTTTTTGATTTTATCCTACGATAAAAAAGTATAGGAAAAGAAATACTCTACTAGTTCTACAGGCTTTATTTGAAAAATATTTTGATATGATCAGGACTTGACGAGATAAGACGGAAAGTTCATTTTTGTCACCAGTAAAGTGGTACCCCTGATTGGCTTACGTGA
Source organism: Uropetala carovei (assembly GCA_036926305.1). Taxonomy (NCBI): domain Eukaryota; kingdom Metazoa; phylum Arthropoda; class Insecta; order Odonata; family Petaluridae; genus Uropetala; species Uropetala carovei. The sequence goes on from JAXCHB010000069.1 coordinate 8,287,552, forward strand.
TTCATTTATGTGACTTTCTTTTTTCTTTCACTGTAAGTCCTTAATATCAAATTTCATGAAAATCCGTTCTGTAGAAGCCGAGAACGAACATGCGAACGGACGGACAGACGGACGCTAATGGAAGCGATACGCACCTAAAAATGGCACATTAATCAAGTTGAAAATATCAAAATAATGGAAAAACAAATAATCGAGCATTAAAAGGAATTTGGCAATTTATTTCATGAAATTTAAGGAACAATTTCTTAAGAGTGTATAATATTTTAAGAGAAACTCAAACTAAAGCAGAATCGTTCTAAAGAGCCATTTCTTAACAGGTTGGCATTACTTGGTGTTAAGATGTGGAATCAAAGTTAAATAGGGTGGAAATTGTGAAACTAGTTGTTACGAGTCACAAACGCAAAGAAGAACAACGCAAGAAGAAATGGCATATTCCGCTTCCTTGTTCTAAGTAAAGGTATGAACGATTCTTAAATACAACAGTACAGATATTTCATGCCACATTTTTTCATCATGGAGAAAGATACCCGATCAATAAATTGCTCAGTAAGCTAATTTTGCCAAACTGGCCTCACAAAATGATCCTAGGCGCCGAATGCAGGTTGGTGACCCCACGATTTTGGTATATCGCTGCACTCCGTTTGCGAGTTGTAAGAGTTTTTGCGTTATTTTTCACTGTATCAAATTTCGATTTCAAATCTGTCGTGTGCTTTGAATGTTGAGTTCAGTAATTATGCAAACTTCCCGTAACCGTTTTATGTAAATAAATAAAGGCACCTAATTAATGTCCTTTCGTTATTCATCGATTTAATTGAATTTATTTGTCTCTCAATACGGACAGTTTTTAACGAAAATCACTCATTTCAGTATCATTGGAAAGATATTTATCGCTTAAAGTGGTAAAATATTAACATAATCGATGCAGCATTCCAATGGTGCATTTCGATATCCGTGGTCTCTGTGCTATAGTTAGAGGTATGCAAGGGCCGTGTCGGGCCTGGCAATGCGAGGCTGTCTCGGGCTAGGGCTCGAGATTGTGAAAAATCATTTGTGATCAATGACTTCCGTAACATTCGGGCTTTTTTCGGGTCGATTTGCCACTTTAAAAAAGTAATTTAATTCGTTTACTAGATAACGTTATATTGTTTGTTACTTAACTATGAAATACGATTTATTCAGTAAAAAATATATAATTTCATACTAACTATACATATTTATGCAAAGTTACCTCTAAGTTGGCCCTCTCTGCTTGTGTCTTTGGGAAGTCCCTGTGCTGTTCGGCTCTTGTAAGCAAAGCGTAGCCGTTCAGTTAGTGTATGCGCTTATAGACCTCTAGTTATAACGAATCTGTTTCTTGCTCGGATGGTATATATTTTATACTTTGGACATTTTGTGAAGACCCCACTATTATTTTGTTTTAAAATGAGTGAAAAACGACGTTAAAAAGAAGCTAAAATGTGGTAATTACGTGACAAAGGAGAAAACTGGAAGGTCAGGTGAAGTTTGGCGTAAATTTGTGTTAGTTTGTGATTCTGTGACGTCGACTGAAGCCGGTTCTGTTCGGTCTAAATCACGTAAGTGTATTTTTTTTTTAGCTACAATGCTATTGAAACTGGTATTCTCATCTTAGCCGTCATAAATGTCCTTCTTCTGAACGTCAGGACCTTTAGGGCCGATTCCGGGGCTAGCGGGTAAGAACAGGAAAATATCGGGCCCCGGGTCGGGCTCGGGTTTCAGCGAAGCTGACAACTCACGGGTTAAGGTCGGGCCAGGGCTGCACCGCAGTCGGGTCGGGCCGGACCCGGGCCAAAAATTTCGGCCCCATCAGACCTGTAGCTATAGTCACATTTTCTGTCCCCCTATATGCTATTCGCTAGGAAGCGCGTTCATTAACTGCTCTGTTTTCCTTAAAAAGAATTATAGTTTTGCTCCAAGAACTGTCATCGTCTATTTTTATCATACAATATAACATACGTATGTAACTATAGGATTATTAACGATTTTTCATTTTATTAAGTTTCCGAATATTTTCTTAATCCTTTTGCGGTTCCATTTGGGGTACCTGGCGGCCGCTCGGAAAGCCCTCTGGTAAAATCTTCCCTGTACAATTCTCCACCTATTTTCCTGTTTACGCCAAATTGAATTTAAAGTCGTAGTTAGACCTCACCTCACGCTTTGCCTCCTCCTATTAGTTACTGTTTCAAGTATATAATTCAGTCGGGAGATTAAAAAGAATCGAATTATGTAGAAGTATAATTTTCATCCAGAGCGATTCGCCCATGGGACGCTTCACCCAAAGACGATTCACCCATGGGTTGATTTAGGGGCTCGACGTACACATTCCCAATTATATTTTTAAATCTATATATAATTGACAATGTTTTGATTTTAAAATGTAATAAATGCAGATGCATTTATTTCTTTAAATCGCAATCATTCCATTGGTTTTAACAATTTAGATGCGCTTATAAACAGACTTGGTCCATATATCTTAATTTAACTCTTTCTAATTCTAATCAGAGAAAGAATTAAAGTTATATGTCAAAAAGTCTGTTTTGACATGTTATCTTATGTGAAAGGAGAGCGATCGTGGCAGTATTTCAAACACCTAATATGCAGTAGTTAATTTGAAATACCTTAAAAAGATATATAATTCAGGAGTTCATTATGTTGGAACATTAACATTTCTTTCGGTTTCCCTTTTCCAATTCATTTACAAATAAAATAAATGGGATAAAATTTAATAAATATTATTTTTAAATTTTTCTCGACTTCCACTGATTTAACAGTTTTGAAGATTACAATCTGATACAGAGGGAGGTCAGATGTTTTAAAAGAACTTATGGTGGAAATATCATTGGGTGAAACAGTATGTGGGTGAACTGGATTGCGGGCGAAAAACCCTTGGGTGAAGAGACCTGGGTGAAAACTCTCGTGGGTGAATCGTCTTTGGGTCAAACATCCCATGGGTTAATCGCCTTTGGGTGAAACGTCCCATGGGCGAATCGCTCTGGGTGAATCGTCCGGAGACGCTTAAAACGTTTTGGCTGAAACTGGTCTACCGGAAGTGGAGGTTTACTCTCTAGTCATTTTTCCGTTTCTTTTCCAAACGTCTCCTTGATAACTCAATTTATTTAAACATTTGTCATTATCAAAGTTATAGGCAATGTAATTTTCTACAGTAGTCTGGTAAAAAAATAACCTCTCCTATTCCATTCTACATGTTTATACCAAATGGAGTGTGTATGTTGGACCTCGCTTCACGACTTAACCCGTCCTAATTATTGTTACAAGTATATATTTCAGTCGGGAGACTAATTAGCGTGTGATGCATCCTCGTTTGTGCCTTCCGCATCTCTCTCTCTCTCTCTCTCTGCCTCTCTGTCTCTCTGTCTCTCTCTCTCTCTCTCTCTCTATCTCTATTAAATCAAGGGTCGGAACACTCTCGCTTTCTAGATCCCCATAACCTTTAGCCAGGACGAGTACGTTTTCTTCCCCCCTCGAGCGAGATGGCGCCGAGCGGGATATCATTCGCAAAAGGTTACAGGATTCACGTCGTCGCGGCATTTCCAAATCCCAGTCACAATAGCCCCATTGTGTCTTGCTCTGAATAAGACGGCAACGACCCCCTTCCATTAATCGGCTTCTGATGACACTAGCGACGCTGCTGAGGCTTACGTCGGAGAACGTAGGCAGGAAATACGTATTATGGGTCATTTAATTTCCCTTTCGTAAAGGAATCTTTTTTTAGTCGGCCTTTGTAATGGTTTTTATGTTTAGGATGTGGTGTGATCGACGATGTACTGAGTAATTCGTTTTTTTTTAAATTTATATTCGAAGAATTGGTCTATTTTTAGGCGCGTTTCGCCTCCAGCGTGAGCGCTTATTGTCGTCCGTCCGTCCGTCCGTATGTTCGTCCTCGGCTTCTACCTAACGGATCTTCGTGAAATTTGATATTAAGGACACAATCAAAAATAATAAGAAAATCACAAAAATGAATCACTTTACTGATGACAAAAAATGACTTCTCCGGCATATCTCGTAAAGTATTACTTATATCAAAGTATTTTTCAAATAAAACTTGTAGAACTAGTAAAGAAGAGTATTTATTTTCCTATTCTTTTTTATCGTAGGAGTAGCCGTTATCAAGAAAATCCAACCAGAATGTCCTAATTCGAGTTGAACAGAAAATTTCTTGCGTGGTTACTTCTTCGTTGTTGCTAACATAAACAATCTCACAAAAATACGTTTAATTTCCTTACGTGTGTATGCAATATTTTTAAATAGGAACAAAATGGATTATTTATGATAAAGAAAAGAATTTTAAAACGCTATTTCCCTTAAGTGCAGGTATATAATTTCTTTCTAATACTCCATTGCACGAAACGCGACCATTTGTGATACGCTGTACACTTTCCAAACTTGTTTACTTTCTTCGTACGTACGAGTGTTGTATTGGCGAAAAAATCGAATTCGGGATTTCAACCGAAATACACATTTTGAGGTCACATGAGTCTCAATTTTCTCGATGACGTCTGCGTTTGTGAAAAGAACTTTGTTTGTGCTCTAACTCAAAAACCTAATAATCAGATCGGCACAAAACTTTATATTTAAGAACTTTATTAATAATTCAAGATATGAAAAGGTTTAGGATAAAACTGGTTTTCCGGATGTTGATATTTATTCTTGTATTTTTTTCCGTTTTTCCGAATATCTCCTATAGAACTCAATTTGTGCAAATATCATTATCAAAGTTGTAAAATATAGAATCATCTACAACTTTTGTTTGAAACATTTTTCGTAAAACGGATCGTGTAAGTGATGTTTTGATTATTCTTCTGAATTTAAGCTAGGTGCGTCGTTAAATGAAAAAATAGTTGCCGCTTCTATGATAATTTTTTAAGTTGTTGATACGCTGCCATCGCATCCATATTTTGTTAGCCATAGCAACAGCTCAAAATTTTGTTTACGAATTGTTTTTTCAATGTGAAAAGTTATTACAAGTATTTTTCAATATGAAAATTATTCGTAGCGTTTAAAAACTTTTCACTGGTGTGATTGCCGATTGATACTCTTAGGACGCCGATGTATGGAGGAAGTCGTGCTGGACACAGCGGATTTTTTTACCATAAGAAAAATAACGAAATTATGTTTTTTTACAACAATTAATCTCACGTGCACACATCGTTTCTCCCGCGCTCCTTGATTCCGAAATATATGGATTATTATAATTTTCTCATTAATAATTCGTTATTGGTTGAGATCTCGCATTTTTGCATTTAAAAAACTTTAGCTGTTCATTATATGATTCGATTTCTTGTTGTTTAAATTCCATGTAGCTATTAAAAATGTAGCCCTTAATATTTTCATTTAGCTCATGTTAAACCTCCCATGACCTTAAAACGTTTGCATAAGCCAGATGCTCACACAGGAAGTAGCCGTCTTCTATGGCAATTCGCCGATCGTTAATTCTACAATATACAATCATTTATGGCGTCCATTTTTTAAAAGCTTTGTATCTAATTTCCGTAAGCGTTTAATGACGATAGGAATTTGAATCGGTCATTTATCGAATTAAAATGACAAATTTTACCTCAATAATTCATTTTCGAATCTGGTCGGGTAAATTCGAAGCTAACAAGGATTTTAAAATCAAAATTGAAACAACAGTTTTAGAATAAAATAAAAATTTCACATGAACCGTACGATAATTCTTTTATTGACATAGAAATAAAACAAATTATTTGAAATTAAATTAAATTAAAAAATGTTATAACTCGTCCTATTTACGAAAATGCTTCCGTTGAATTTGTTTTCATTAATTCCTCCTCTGTAATCGTGTTTTTAATGCGAACATTAATGCTGTCACACGGTTAAAAGTCGTTATTTTACCTCAACAAGATTCAAAACTCTGACGGTTAATACAAAAATTTACCGCTATTACAAATTTGTCGCCTTTTGCATATTTTGCCGTCAAAGAAAACGAAAAATTCTTTACTACCACGGAAGGAAACCCTTTACATAAATAAGGCGCAACTCAAATTTTTTATCCATTTATTCTTACCAATCTCAGCCAAAAATCGATAGAGAGACATTCAAACTTTTATAATAATAATAATCCGTCTTTAATATGAGCCATATTTAGACAATGATGTCAAATCTTACATATAACTCATGCGAACACAAACATCCATTCCAAGGCGGGATTCGAACCCGCGACCGCATTATTCGTTGGCAGTTACTCTTACCATCAGTCTACCAAGGCCAAATTCAGGTAATAATGCAAGATGGAATGTTGCACAAAAAGGAATAATATATTTAAACGAATTCCGCATAGTTTATCGGTAATTTTGGAGCAGAATTCGTTGCAGAATTTATCATTTGCTACTTGACGTAGTTGGCCGTGTTGCATAAACTTTGACGTCGACGGTGGAAATATTTCCCCATTATATGATATTTTAATCATACGCGACGGACGTAGAAATAATAAAAAAAAATAGTTTTCTTCTTTCGTAAAGCATATCTGTGACTGAATTTTGATTTGCGCATAAAACAATGTTGCCCGTTTATTTTTCGCGGGCATTCCCATCCGTAGGATGTCTTTTCGGGTATGCTATGTACGCGCGTCCGTATTATAGTATATATGCGATTCTGTTTTTGACTCGCGGCTTTTCTTATAAGTGATTCTGTTTTTGACTCGCGGCGCAGTTCACCGGTCGGACGATTCGTTTAGAATTCATGGAATCGTTGAGTCAGTAACAGGCATTTTCATTATCGGCTTGCCTCCTATAATACCAGTTATATTCGAAGCGAAAACGGATGAGTTAACAAGGTTGCGGCAATTATTTTCGTAATAAATCTATCCGTTATCTGCGTCAAACCACTCTTTATACGCTTTTGATTCGTGGTAATCATCCGTTTTTATTTTATTCCCATCCTACTCGTGTCAGATTGAAAACGAAGCCGGTGTATACGAATCTTTATTTTACTCTTTTGTTTGTCACGAAATTTCGAACTGGCTCATAGAAACCAATTTAATTAAATTTAATTACTGCTTATAAATTCCAACGGGAAAGCTTTTCCTATCTGACGCATCGTGGTTCATTGTCAACAGCGTTCCATTAGTGCGTCGATATTCAAAACATGCAGTCTTATGCTTCCTAAAACTCGCAAAACTTATGTCAAATGATGGTTACCGATTCATTAATATAACTTATTTTAACTGTGTGTATTATGTTGGATTGGGTATTAAAGGGTTAATTTGGTCTTTTTAAATGTTTTTAAAAATGAAATTGTTTATGGCAGTCCGTGCATATTACGGTTAAAGTCTCGATTTTCGAACGGCCAGACCGGGCTAATAGTATATATCTTACTGCAGATGAAATATTATGCATAAAAAAGGGAAAAAAGGACCAAAATGGACTTTCATGTATACAAATAATAAAATTTTTCGTCGTATAGTAAAATAATAAAAATAAAATAATTTACAGGTTTCCCAATTGTCTATATTTCCTGACTTTTGGCTCACCATGTATGTGTGTGCGTAGTATGTGGCGTTGATTGTTTCAATGATAGTCTGGAATCGGAAAAAATTACAACAAATTACATTACGTAATAGTTTAGCGTATAATCCTATATAAATACCACGCGGCATTTTTGTATTTACTGCAAAATTTAAAATCAGAACGCAGCGTAGTGGGAATTGTTAAGATTGTGCGAAAGTCTTTTTCCTCCATTTATTTACGGAGATTTTAAAATTATCCCATCGAATCCTAAGCCAGTTTTGTCTATTTCGCTCCTTCAATTACGAAAAAAAGAGAAAAAAGTTCGAATTAGGGGCACGACGGAAACGAGCATTAAAAAAAAAATCCGACTGAAAAACCCGCGTCCGCCTCGAGTTCGGGGTTATATCGTATTACCGAGGTTTTTCGGCGACTATTTTGGCATTTCGCTTTCATCAGTTTTCGCTCTGTAAACACCCAAGTCCGGAAATTGGATTTCAGCAACCATTCATTAGCGAGTCGTGCGTCACAAAATATCTCTGCGCAGCAAGTTTTTCCTGTTTTGTTTTTTTTTTCCGTCTCCTCTCCACAACTCACCCCCTTTTAAAAGAGCTTACATCATTAGCGCGACTCACTCCATAATTGGTCGCGGGTTTAATATTCGACTTGGGCGGGACGACGTAACCCTACGCGGTTGCCGGGAACGTTTTCCGCGAATTTTTAAGTCAAGGGAGATATGGAAGGAGTTTAATTTTTTTAAAAGCAGTACTTCTTATATATCAGCACAGTGGGTATATCGAACGCGTATTGCATCGGTCTTTTCCTAGACCAGGCATATCAAACTGGCAGCCCTTTCTCTCCTTTATACGAGCCGGGCTAGACTGGTAGGCAGTGCGCCTGGCTTCTTAACCCAAAGGTTCGCGGGTTCGAATCCCGATTCGGGCATGGATGTTGTGATGTTGATTATCTCTAACAGAATTTGACGGTGAAAAATGACGTTAGCTGTCGACGCACCTAAAAAAAACTAATTACTATTACTACTGTACTGCGACCAGAGCGCTAATATTCTCTCACAGCTAAATCGTTCGAGATTTTATACAAATGCTTTATTCTTGTGAAAAGGATGCAAGTTTTTTTTTCTTAGTTATTGAGATACAATAGAATGCGGTTTCTAAATCTTTGTTTTAAACAAGTGACCAATCTTCCAGATAGAGTCTGTTTTTCCCTGATCAAACAATCGTAATCCTAATGCGGCTCTTCTGTAACATCCATCGCTTCAATTCGAACCTGGTGCTTCTTCGAGTTTGGCATGCCCTGCCCTAGAGTTTGGCATGGAAGCTTATTGTAATGTAACTGTCATTACTGCACACGTCTTAAGTTTATCTATTGAGATGGATAATGCGTTTAACGTGTACGATTTCTGCGATACATAAACGATTTTTAATTTCCTCTTATAGGGAGTATATAGTGATAGTATTGTAATCGAGAGAAAGAATTGACTTTGACGTATATGCAGGTAAATTGATCGAAAGATTTGATCGCTATGCAGGCAGGCATAAGCAGGAATGTTGAGAATAATATGGAAAAAGGAGAAAAATTCTGCCATGCCCGGTATTCGAGCCATGGTCTTCTAGTTACCAGGCGGATATTATTCCATTAGGCTATCGTTTCGGAACGCGGCTGTTTTTCTCTATGTATGTTTCGGTGACGTCTTGTTTGTCATCGGCTCTCCACTCTTAGAGACCAAAAGGGTTAACAAAATATGACGAATCTAGTAATAATTACGTATTGTTACATCAGGAATAGAAGTCTTACGTACGCGAACCACGTTGGTCGACAATGGAGGGTAGTTTACTCACGCCGATTGTCACGAAATTTCGATTCGCTCAAAAATGTCCGCTTGAATTTTGTTTAAAATCCATCCAGGTGCAGATATTAACGTCAGGAACGGCGGCGCGTAAGATGAATGTCTAAAAAAATGAAATGCATCAAGTTTTAATACCAACCACCGCCGAGCTCTGTAGAGCGGTGTTTCACAACCGGTGGGACGTGTCCCACTCGTGGGGCTTGAAAGCCGTCTAGGTGGAACCAGAGCCGGCTGAATACATTTTGGCACCCCAATCGGTTAGACTTTCTGGCACCTTCTCCTTTATATAATTAACTGTCTCAGGCGTAACTTGACGGAATTTCTTCATATTGTCGAAATAAAAAAGATTTACTTGGTAGTACCACAAAAATTATTTTTTTAAATAAATAAATTTTTGTGGATATACCAAGTAAATATTTCTTTATTTCGACCTTCTCCATTGTGTCTACCAATTATAAATGTACTAATTATATGCTTCATTCATTCGTGATTTTCAATCCTAAGATTGGTTTGACATGAATAGGGAATAAACACATATGGTGTGGTGGTTTCCCGTTGCCTTCCACATCAGACACACACACACATGAGTGATGAAATATGAATTATGAGTACGAACACAAACATCCATGCCCTTGGCGGGATTCGAACCCGCGACCTCAGCGAAGGTAGGGCAGTACGCTAGCCCTTCCACCACCGGGTCCGGAAATTATATGCTTATAAACGTAGAAATACAATTATTAGAAAAAGTGGTTTTTCTTTATCTCATGGTAGGACCAGGGTTTCTTGAAAAGGTGGTAGGTGGATCGCAAGAGGCAAAAGGTTGAGAACCACTGCTCTAGAGTACACCAGGAGAAAATATTTTTCTGCGCTTGAATGCGTGTTAATTTAGGAAGTGACATTATTTTTTGGATTAGAAGCGTAATATTATGAGAAAATTTGGGATTTTTCGAAGCTTGAGAGTTCGCAGTTTAAATTCCTGCTTATATAAGTGTATGTGTGTGTGTGTGTATTGAGGGATAGGTAAGGTAAAATAAGGTATGTGGCTGAAGAAGGGTACCATCCGAAAGTTCCCGACCTACGTTTCTTCATTTTTGTCCCTCCGTCACCCCAGCAGACCTCTTGTCAGTAAGTGTCCACTGGGCTACCTCCAACCTCTAGTTGCCACCTATATAAATACCTATATGTATGTAAAATTATACTATCGTAGTTTTCCATATACTTCTCCACATAATAGTGACTTAATTTTCCCCATTTTCAAGATGGAAACTTTAATCATTGAACGAGTTCGTGTCCTTTCCCATTGGGATTTTAAGAAGCAGGGAGAGAAATTTTCTGAAAAATCCATATTCTTCTCCGTATCCACAAGGAGGGAACTTTAATGACACAAGGAAATAGAAAATAAAATCTCCTCCGTGGATATAATATATCGTTATGGCCAAAGGGCGTGGCTCTATTAGGGAAAAAAATTGCGGGTAAGATCCATGGGTTTTCACCCGAACGTCGTATGCTCGAGCGAGTACCCAGCCATTACTCGGACCGGGTCCCAATCCTTCGTTTCAGCCCTTCCGTGGCGTTTCCGCTCAACCGAGGTGCCGGGATTTCCTATTTTTTTTATTCCGTGAGAGGATTTTTCCCCCCTCCTTACTCTTTGGTGTTCCTCACATCTCTCCTCTTTTGTCGTGGTCGCTCTCAAATTTGATTCCGGCCCAAATGCGTGTGATCCTGGAGAGAGAGAGATGTGTGTGTGTGTGTGTTAACAGTGCTCGGAGGGAAAAAAGAGGGAGGAGGAGAAAAGTGGCAGGCAAAGGAAAGCGAGGAAAAGAGAAAAACCTAGGAGGTGAAAGAAGGAGACGAAAGAAGAATGCGAGAAAAACGAGAGAGGAAGACGAAGAAAGAGGAATTGGTGGAAAGAGTAGAGGATCGAAGGAGGGGCGAAAGGGGAAAGGAAAGAGAAAGGAGGAAGGGAAGGGAGAAAAAAGGTGGGCTAAGAAATAGAGACCGAGACGGAGAAAGAGTAATGTCTATAGGAGAAAAGATGAGAGAGGAAGACATAGGAGGAAAGAAAGAGTGGAGAGGAGGAGGTTAATGATAAAGTGATCGTGAAAAAGGAAGGGACAGATTTAAAGAAGAAAGAAGGTGAATAAGGAACGAAGGGAGGGGAAAAGAAAAAAAGATAAAAATAGACAAACAAGGAGAATGAAAAAAGATAAAATGATAAAGGTGGAGAGTGAGAGAGTGTTGAATATTGGTGAATGTGTAAAACGGAAGTAGAGAAAATAAAACGGAAAAGGAATGAGAGGGAGAGAGAAAAATGGGCGAAAAAAGATAATTAGGAAATACGTTGTGAGAGGGAGAAAAGGAGAGAGAGAGAGAGAGGAAGAGTATAAACGAGAAAGAGAGAGACAGACAGACAGACAGACGACTTTATTTAGGGCGAAATTGAGAGAGAGAGAGAGAGAGGGAGGAGGATGTCGTGTGTACGTTGTGAGAGGGAGAAAAGGAGAGAAAAAGGAAGAGTATAAACGAGAAAGAGAGAGACAAACGGACATACAGACAAACGACATTATTTAGGGGGAAATTGATAGAGAGAGGGAGGAGGATGTCAAGTGTGTACATTGTGAGAAGGAGAAAAGGAGAGAAACAGGAAGAGTATAAACTAGAAAGAGAGAGACAAACAGACATACAGACAGACAAACGACATTATTTAGGGCGAAATTGAGAGAGAGAGAGAGAGAGAGAGGGAGGGAGGAGGATGCCAACTGTGTACGATTGCCTGTGATGGAGAAAAGATAGCAGAACAATCAGGCCGAAGCCGAAAAAAATAAGAGAAAAAGTTACGGATGAGAATAAGACAAATTAAGACAGGAAGAGAGATACAGCGGACGGAAGATGCGCAGGAATAGAGAAATGAAGGAAGAGAAACTGGAGAAATAAAAAGATCCGGAGAAATATACGTACGAAGGAAAGGGGACGTTATGCAGGAAGAAGGAAACGGAGAACGACGAAAGGGACAAAGTGAGAGGGAGATGGCGAAATAGAAATGAAAAAAAAAAGAAGGGAACACCTGAGGCAGAAGAGTCCCTTTTACAGTGGTTCCGTCCGTCCTTATCGACCATCCCCAACCCAACCCACCCTTTAACATCGCTATCCTTCCTGCGGACCAACTCGCCTCCCCCTTTTACACTTCCGCTGCCAACCTTCCTGACCCATTATACCTTACACCGTTTACCCACGTCGCCGCCTGAGTCGCTGCCTCTGCCTCCTGTTAATTTATAGTTCAGTTTTTTTGACTTATCTGATAAAAATTAAAAAAAAAAGGTGTTAAGGGCGCGAACTTCCGTCGGTGGAATTGAACCGTCCACACCCTTCCTCCTTTCAACTTTTAGTCAAAATAGAGGGGGATTTTTTTTTTGTTGGGTGGAAAATTTTTTTCTCCCTCTCTCGAAATTAGCCCTGATGGATCGTCCGAACGTGTATTATTTTTTTTCTTGTCGATTCTTTTTTTGTACACGGTTTGGGGACGCGGTTAGGGGGAAACTACTATGCTGCCTCTGGTTCGCCCTGATAAATCTTATTTGCGGAGGGTAGAAAAAGAAAAAAAAATCGGAACCCAACGGAAGGGATTTTTATCGTCATTTTCGAAAATTTTATGAGTGGGGTTTTGAGGTCTAGTTTTGCCTTCCCCGTCCAAAAAGGGATTTTTTGAGCGAGGTTTTTCTTTTTTCGGAGGGAATTTGATTGTTTTCGTTTACATCCGTTTAATATTTTTATACGCACGTTTGTTTATTTCGATTTTGTTATGCGCGCATGAGGAGGTGATTTTAATCCCGTGATTTCCTTCGTAATTATGGGTGTATGCTGTGTTGGGAGGTCAGAGCACAGGATGTATACGATTCGATGGAGATTGGGGTTATTGTTTTTTTTTTAGATAAAAATATTATATTAAAGTTTTCACTCGGTCTGTCGCACACACGTTACAAGCCACGTGAATTATTAATTTATTTTTAATTTGTCACGGAGGATTGTTTTCAGTCCGATTTTTAATATCGTTACGAGATAGAGAGAGAGAGAGAGAGACGGGCATGCGTGATCCGAAGCGGAAAGACTTTGATTTTCCCAATTGTTGCTGCTATTTTGACTTTCAAAAATTTCCGGATGAAGATACGGCGGAATGAATTCGGTTGATAAGTTTTCGAATTATTAACGACCAGAGTTAATCAATAACGTTTCGCTTCGGATTACAAACAGAGTCGGGCATGCGAAAAAAATTTTTCACTTAACAAAAAAGATGATGGGAATTGCATTCGTGTACCACTCTGACCCGGAAAGCTAGGTACCGGAGTCGTTAGGTGTTGTGGAATTTGCCGACACGCGTGTGGGCCATAAAAACGTACTCGTTTTCAAAAGGAAATTACAGGATAATCGTACAACATAGGATCTAATATTAAAGCGGATTAATCAGGAAAATGTCAATTTTTTTCACTAAATACCTCTTTTTGTCGTAGGTTCAAAATGTCAGAGAAGTTTGCAAGAGCACTTAAAGCCCATATATAAGGCGTCTAATCCTGCAGGCTGTAATCAGCGACTGTTCTTTAACCATCAGTACGTGTGCTAAGAACGATGGAAGACCGAAAATCTGTGTTGAGGGAAATAAATTGGAAATATCCCTCTCTTGATCGGTTTTTGTTTCACATTCTATCACAGTTGATTTATTATTGTTTGAATTGGCCCACCATGTATATTATGACAGTATGTACTGTTTCTCTACTCACTATATATGCCATAATTTATTGTTTAACCGAAGGATCTGAGTAAATTAAGGCTGGGAAGTTATAAAAATATTAGAAACAATACTTTCTCGATACTTCGTATGAGAAAGTAAAAAGGATGTACGTGTGAGGTTTATCATAAAAACAGTTTGGGTTACCGGATATTGGTGAGATCATAGGTGAAACGGAGAGTTTTTACATTTTAAGTACGTTTTTTAAAAAAAAACGTTTTAAGAACTCTTTCTGAAGCTGTTAGAGCACAGAAAGGGAAAATAGAAACGGAAACACACGCCAAGGAAGTTTTTTCCAGGCTGGTCGAATTTCCTCAAACATTCCAAATCAGGCATGTTTCCCGACCACAAAATTCAGAACCAGATTGAAAACTGTAAATTTTAAATGTTTTTGAATCGGGATCGAATCGTTCTATGTTTTACTCATTGACAGCGTCGAAAGCGAAATTTTATCTTCCTCTTCGAGGGGTCGACGTAATTAATTCTGTTCTTTTTGAGCGACGTTCGCAATGTTGGGACGGACGTGATTTTTTTTCGTATTTTGGGGGGAGATAATCAATAACGGATTGAAGAATTTTTCTGAGAGAGACAATGTATATAATTTTTTTTGAAACTCGGTTGCCATATGCTACAGCAGTACGCCATTCAAGCACAGATTGTTCGAGAGGGTGAATTAGGTGGAACTGGAAACAGGCGGCTTCGAGAGGCGTCTGCTTTGGAGTGGATGGGAAGTTATATACGAGTATACTATGTATATTCGTACGGATAACGAATATTCCCCATTTCGGGGGAGAATGAAATGTGAGAGTCGTAAAAGGGTCATGTTTTAATCAATTGAGTCTCATTCCGTAATGGTCGGATATACGTGCTGTACGATTAATTGATTTGTGGAGAAGTCAATTTTCATTGGCGTTTGGAATAACGATTACAAGTGGAGATTTTCGAGGTATATAACAGGCATGTCAAACTGGCGGCCCTTTCTTTTTCTCTTACTGCGGCCCAATTGATAATTTTTCTCTCAATTAAATCGTTCAATATTTTATGTAGGTAAATACTTTATCTTTGTGACAACGACAAGATTTTTTCTTAGTTATTGAGTTGCAATAGAACTTGGTTGGCAAATCATTGTTTTTATAACAAAAAATTGACTAATCTTCTACTTTGCCAAAATTTTCGAGTTGTGTTTTGGTTTAAACTATTTCAAAACAGTTAACGATTTTCATTGGCTACAACATTTTAAGAAGGAGCATACGGAAAATCATTACTTTTGGTTGGAAATTGCCGGAGATATGACAGTTTTGGTTTTCCATAATTTTTAAATCGGGAAAAAGCTTAGGATTTTCAGTTATTACGCTATTTGAATAATTTTCTCGTAATTTAAAAATGTATTGCTGATTCAGCACTATTAAAAGCAAATTTCTAGAAATCACAAAAAATAATATTTAAAACACGAAAAGAGAGCAATAAATCATGTTTTTAATGGTTTTGGCGGCAAGAATTGCCTTGCGTAGAGGCTAGCTTGAGAGAGAGAGAGAGATACGAAAAATACATGGGAAAGAGAGAGAGGGAGAGGGAGAATTTTCCATAATGGAATGGATGGGATATAGTATAGCTAAGTTTTTATTAAAAATGGGGGTGAATTTTTTAGAAAGTAGAGAAAGGTAGAAGGAATTGATTTGATTAAAATTTCTCGAATGAGGATTAATACGATATCCTTTTTTGTTTTCTGAAAATTGAATATATATAAAAACGTAATCGATACAAATATTGCTCTCTGCATCCTTGATGCTTGTCAATGACTAAATATTGACATGCATTAGATATATTCCCATGGAGCTAGTTTAATTTTTAATTAACAGAAGGGAACGTTGAAAAAAAACAGAAATGATTTTTCTTAAAACGCACTCTGTTTTACCTAAGTTATTATTTTTATATATGATAATAAAACTCGAGCTTAATATAAAAGGCCAAGTAACTAGAAAGTTAATGGAAATATTTCTCTCTGCATAATTGCTCTTTGACAGCATCAGTAGACTATATATTGAAAAAATTTTAATCTAGGATATCTTTGTATTGAATGATGAGACCTCTATCCGCATGCGTTGAAGTTTTTTGTACGATATTTAATATAGACACGACCAAGGGGATTTTTGCAACGAGGTTTGGAGCATACGAGGAAACGTATTTTTAAAGATAAGTTCAATTTTGCAAGAAACTTATTTTTTGTTTTCCGGATATTTTTTATCTTTCTTCCAAAACTAAAAGTTATCGTACTTTAGGGCACGAGAGGAACCGAAATAAAATCGCTTACGGCGTTTTTCCATATTTTTAGCCTATCTGTGGCTCGGGAAAAATGAGTATTTCATCGCAGGTTAATATTCGTCAGCGAGTCGATTTTTCTGACGGAGCGAAGATTTAAGAGTTTGAGTAACTGCTTCGCCGGTATCTTCGTCGCTGTGGAGGTCGAGAATTGGAGTGATTCGGGATTTTCGCGGTAATATTTCAGCGTACTCTTTTTTGAAGTTTGTAAAAAAAAAAATTCTGACTCTTCTCGTGAAAGCTCTTGGAGGTGATGTTAACTCGGTTCGGGAGTTGTTTTCCTCTTGCAGTATTGACCTGTCACGAGAACCATTTTACTTTGCGATTCAGAGCTTATGTATGCATGTTTGTCTGTGTGTGTGTGTGTGTGTGTGTGCGTGTGTACATAATATTGTTGTCACGGAGGGAGGAAGGTTTCATTGAAGGCGAAGATTGTGTCAGAAAAAAAAGAATAACGGGTTGAGCATTTTTATTGAGTAATGCTGTGCATCTATTACCCGTCCTCTTCCTCCCTCTCTTCTTTCCGTTACTCTTCTCTCTCCCTTACTCTCTTCTCTCTCCCTTACTATCTCTCTCTTTCTCCACATCGCTCTCCATCCCTCTGTCCTTATCCCTCTCTCTCTCTATCTATCTCTCTCTCTATCTCTCTTTCTCCTGCCCTTTCCTCTATCTCTCTCTCTCGCTATATTACTCTCTCTTCCTCTATCCCTCTATATTCCTCTATCCATCTCTCTCTTCATCTCTCTCCCTTTTTCTCTATCCCTTTTTCTCTATCCCTCTCTATATCTCTCTTCCTCTCTTTGTACCTCTATACCTCTCTCTTTCTCTTTATGCCTCTTTCCCTCTCTTTACGCCTCTCTCCCTCTATCTCTCTCTATCTCTCTCTATACCTCTCTCTCTCTCTATATCTCTCTCCCCCTCTCTCTCTATCTCTCTCTATACCTCTCTCTCTATCTCTTTCTATATCTCTCTCCCCCTCTCTCTCTCTATACCTCTCTCTCCCCCCTCTCTCTATCTACACCTCTCTCTTCCCTATCCTTTTCCCTCTCTCTCCTCTCTCTATCCTTTTCCCTCTCTCTCTGTGTCTCTCTCTCTGTCTCTCTCTCTCTTTCCCCCTCTCCCTCCCCCTCTCCCTCCCCCCTCTCTCTCCCTCCCCTTCTCTCTCCCTCCCCCTCTCAAGAGAGGCCAAAAAGCTGGATCGGAGCACCCGACCAGGGCGGAGGGAAGAAGAAGGGACGAACGGATGGCGGCGAGTTACGAAAGAGATAAGAAGTTTCTTGTTTCCATGGGGAGCGCGGTGGAAAACAAATGCGAGACATAGTCGACGAGGGAGGAATTTTGACCGCGATGGCTTGAGATCGTTTGCGGAGGTGAATGGAGGAGTTGAGGGGGAAAGGGGAGGGGTGGGGGGGGGGGAGAGGAAGAAGCGGCGGCAGGCGACAGAAAGGAGCGAGTTAGCGGCAAAAGGACTTTTTTATAAAAGAGAAAATCTAGGGGGTCTCGCCATTAGAGGCGGTTCGTCGTTTACGAGATTTGCCGCGAGCGTGAGAAAGGGAGGAGGATTCTTATCTTGATTTTTTTTCCTCGGATGTAATTTAAATATATATTATATCTCGGCTTCGGGAGCCGTCTCCTTTTTTTGCTCGAAGTATGTTAAGGTATAAAAAAGAAAAGGAAGAGGGCGATACGTTCTTGTAAAGAGGAGGAGGAAGGAGAGGAGGAAAAACAAGGAAGTCGTTTTTCCACCTCTCCTCCGCGGAGTTGATGGATCTCACTCGCAAACGGGGGTTTTGCATCATTTTTCTCTGTATCCAAACCTTAAAGAGATGTTAGGGAATGAGAAGTTTTTTAAAAAAATATATATATTTTCGGCGTTGAGTTCCGCAGAGGAGTCGTAAAGAGAGGAAAGGAAGTCGTAAACACGTGGCTACCTTAGTAGGTCGTCGGCGTTTCGCAGCAAGGAAGGCCGGAGGAGTAGACTGCGGTTGGGTTGGTTGGAATCGAGGATTGTGCAGGAGTCCCTCCTGTTCGAATCGGTTCGCCTATATCGTTTCGAATTGCGGTTTAAGTATGTGTATAACTTTAGAGCGGTGTTTCCCAACCTTTTTAGAGTCGCGGTACCCTTAAGTGACTTTTCAGAATTTGGCGGCACCCCTCCCTATCCACCATCGGTAATAATCGTGGTGAAGTTGAACCCCTAAATCCTCCTTTCATTTCGAAGTGCCTTTGCGACGAAATGAAGGTCGACTTAACTCCGGTTTGCATTTTTGAAAGCCGACAATGCAAAATGAGGCTTAAAAATGGGAAAACAGAATATTTTTTGCGGCACCCTTCAGAACACTTTACGGCACTCGGGTTGGAAATCACTGACTTAGAGGAATGGAGGTTCGGGCCCTTTGCAAAAGGAACGATCGGTCGACCGCCGTTGTATCGTAACTTAAAAGTTTTAGAGAATTTCGTTTTTCATCTGTTCGCAAATATAAGGTGGAAATAACAGTAATCAGCTCTACGTACCTTGGCGCCTGTGGCAAAATTTAAGGAAACGCCTTGGTTATGTAGAATGTTATTTTTACTGCGTTTCAATAAAATATAATAGCGTCCGTCAATCAACAATAAATTTAACATTTGACTATTAATCAAAACTTATTTATGGGAAAATAAACTTTTGGCATATTTTGCGGGAATTTTTGGCGCCTTCTGCAAGTGGCGCCTACTGAAAATGCCACCTTCGCCATGCCCTAGTTACGGCGCTGATAGTAATAATTATTATTGTTAAAAAATTCAGTCTTTTGTTATATAAATGATATATATTATAAACTAGTGTAATGCCCGTTGAAATTTCAACGGAAGAATTGTAGATTGATTATTAATATTTGCATTTAAAATAATTATTAGCACACCTTTACATATGAAATATTTCGTCATATATTACATTTCTAGTGAATATTCTGTTGTCGTTTAGTAAATACCTTTGGTTTTTATTTTCGGCTATAAAATTCTGTTATTCTTCTCCCACCTTGTTCTCGTCAATGCTACATATAAAAGTCCGCGTGCCAAGACAGGGAAATAATTATATGTATACATATATAACGTAGGGAAAATAATTAAATTTCGTGCACTTAACATTATGATTGTTTTAAAATTGTACTCTGTACTTACGAAGAAAGAAAGCTTACTCGAATCCTCTGTTCTCTGTCGTTATGTATTACATATTTAAAATTTAAACTCTTTAAAATATTTAAATTAAAAACTAATTACTCAATCAGCGGAATAATTTCTTTAAATACTATCTGAACAAAAACAAATCAATTTATTTCAACATTGTAAACTGTTCCCTTGACGGTTGAATGGATTGTTGTATTGGAGATCCATATTAACAAAAAATAAACTAATTGTTTATCGTAGAAATCGTTAAAATAGTTTTAAATTGATTTTTGCTTTGAAATAGACTTGTCAATTCAGTACATACTGTAAATTCCAATTCCTTTTATAAAAACAAATCAGTTCAATAAAAGATTCACTGTTGTTTCTTCGAAAATTGCCTGTTAACAGTTTTAAGTGTCCTTTTAATTTTAATTGAATTTTAATTTATATTCGTTTCCAAACTTCGGCCATTTTTACGAAATTAATTCGAGGAATAACAATATAAATTCGTAAGCACATATGGTTTACAAAGAATTTAATTTAAGAATGCTTTTTATTTCCAATTTTTCTAAAATGACACTGTTGATACTTGAAATTTTTTATATTTACGTTAATATACTTATTTTCCACAAAACACGCCAATCTCTCTCCTTCCTTCCTCTCTCTCTCGTATTGAAGCACTCAAGGCACACTTATTCCCAGAAGGATGTATACAATAATAGTAATTTGAGGTGTAACAGTGATCACGTTAAAATGGCGAGATTTCCACAAAATATGCAAGTTAAACGTTTAACATGGAATATTTCGAACTGTGGGTGAAAAAAGACGAACGGAATAAGAAACTTTATAACTTTTTCTTCAAAATAGTTCAAATCCGAAGGTCGTCTGTTAATTTCTTCTAATTTTAATTTCCAAATGAATAAAAGCCTGCACATCGAAAAATCGCGTTTTACATGTTAAGTAATGGGAAATGCCTCTCTTGGAGACGAACCAAGGAATTTTTTCGCGATTTAAATTCATTATCACCTGAAACAGTGTTAATCAAGCATCCCTACCAAATTTCGAGTTTCTATCATTATTATTTCTCGAGTTATTAGCGTTTGCATAGCGTGACCAACCAACCAACCAACGGACGACGGCTATTATTATATTAAATACTTGTGTAAGAAGAAAGGTAAATAAGGATATCGAGGGCAATTAGGTGTTGAAAGAAACCCAGTGAGCACCAGAAGGAGAGCCGCTGGGGTGTCGGAGAGAGACATTTGTAGACGTAGATGTAGCTTTCGTGTTTATCCTTTTTAAGCATATGAGATACAAGACACAACTCTATTTTATATACATTATATGTATATTATATTCGTATTTAAGTATAGTAATTTCCAGTCGAAAATGAGGGGATAATATTAAACTGTACATTTCACAATTACTTCCTTTAAAATCGGCGAAATATAGCTTTCGATCATGCAAATCGCGGGAATATTTTTGAAACCGGAGAAAAACTGGCAGTAACGGGAATCGAACCCCGATTCTCCATTTGGTGGTTGTTACCAGGTGGGCTAACCCGGTCCCAGCTAAGAAAACATCATAATTCTGAACTCTAGTATTACAGCCCAATGGTAGAATAATCGCCGGAAAAGTGTAAGACCCAGTTTCGATTGCCCGTCATGGCTGAGTTTTTATCCTGTTTCAACAATATTCCCGATTTTAAAAGATTATGCCCGTCCGCATAGGATCTTAAGATCACTTTAATCCGTCAATTTCATACCAATCGTAATTTAACATTGCTAAAGTTAATGAAAATTAGTGTTTGGAAAAAATATATCCACATTATTGCGTAGTCAGGCACGAATTCCGATTTTCTCTTCGACAGAGCTCGTGATCTCTTTTCAAACCTGGACTTGAAAGTAAAGAATGAGGAGAATGGTCTCGACGGCTCGCGAGAGAATGAAAGAGAAAGGTGAGACGAGGAGAATTAAATTGAAATGTGTCTTATATATGTCATACAAATTAATGCAAAACCACCATAAAAAAAGGATATACGCCAGAGTGAATTTATAGCTCTACCAAAAATAACTAAACTAAATGCGTCGATGAAATAAGGGTTGGAATAGTGAAGGCAAAAGCGGGCTTTATAAGAAATAAGCTTCTGTCAACGAACAGAATGAGCGAATATTATACGGAATAAGATGATAAAATGCTGTATGTGGAAAATCGTCTTATATGGAGCAGAAGCATGGGCAATAAGGATTAAGATGTCAAATGCTTCGACATGTGGGCGTGGAGAAGAATGCTGAAGATGAAATGGACAGATATGATGAAATACTAAGAGGAATGGGAGGGAAGCGAGTGATTATACAGGCCATAAGAGAGAGGAAGGCGAACTGTGTCGGACATTGTCTGAGGAGAGATTATAGGTGAGTTAGAAGGAAAACTGGAGAAAGAGAGAGAGAGAGAGGAAGGAAGGAAGAGATTTCAGCTGATGGGAAGGAGAGCTTCCAAGAAATGAAGAAGATTGCGGAAGATAGGATTATCATGTGGAGAACCAGGATTAATCACCGACTTGCACACGGATCGTTATGGGCTTCACCCTAAGCTCCACCCCAAACATCCTTGACAACTCGCTTGTTCCTTCGCTTGTTTTTACTTTCTCATACGAAGTATCGAGAAAGTATTGTTTTCGCGAAAAAATTCGACCTCGAGATTTTTACGGAAATACACATTTTAGGTGTCGCTGAATCCGAAAAAGTGGTTTTCTCAATGGTGTCTGTCTGTTACTGGCTCTGGAGCCTAGACGGTAGAGCGAAAATGAATGAAATCTCGTACATAGGCATTTTATCGTACTGAGCAGAGTGTACTTAGAAATGGTTGATATTGATCAATAATTAAGAGTAGTTTATTCTACGCATTTTTAACAACAATTCGATTTTCTCGAAAACGGCTCTAACGATTTTGATCAAATTTCGTACAGTTACTCGAGCTTACGTCTTCAATAATACTGTATAGTTCATATTTCTCAAAAAATGAATATAAGGCTAGTTTATTCTAGGCAACTTTAACAATAATTCGATTTTCTCGAAAACGGCTCGAACGATTTTGTTCAAATTTAGTACAGTTACTTGAGTATACATCTACAATAATACTACGTATTTCATTTTTCTCAATGAATGAATATAAGACTAGTTTATTCTTGGGAAACTGGAACAAAAATTGGATTTTCTAAAAACAGGCTCATACGATTTTCATTTTCTAAAGATAACTAAACGTCGCATTAGTATATGAGAAAGTTTGTACAATGTATGTTGTACCGATTTTTTTAAAAGCTCTATTTGAAGCTCATATGATGTAAGGGGTAGGCAACCTTTTCTTCATGGTGGGCCGCATTTGTGGAAATGAATTCTTCGGTGGGCCGCATTGGAAATTGCCAATACTTCGGCGGACTAGATTCAAGTTATATCGGAAATTACCTGGATATTCTCATGATCACATGAATGAAAATCAAATTGAAATTAGGTTTTTTAGGGTTAAAATTTCAATATAAAAAAAAACGATGGAATTCACACCTTTGAGAGAAGATCAAAAACAGCATTATAAAGAACTTCTATGGATTGAGAAATATTTACTAATTTAACGCTAGGCATTTTAACAGATATATAAATAATAGTTGGTTGATAAATATAAAGATAAATGAAAAAAGTTTTGAAAAGTATGAAACACTGGCGGTGGGCCACATAAAATTTCCTAGTGGGACGCAGGTTATGGACCCCTGATTTAGTTGGTTGTCATGGTTACTAAAAATATTCATTATATGTTGAGCATTTTCGTATCAAATACTTTGAATTTTCTTTGTTGCTAAAATACTCTTCGCTATCACTTTCTCCATATACGTAGTATAGAGAAAGTATTGTTTTCATGAAAAAAATCGACTTCGAGATTTCAACAGAAATACATGCTTTGAGGTCCCTAGAACGCGTTTAGACTATTTTCAGAATGATGTCTGTGTGTGTATGTGATTTTGGGAGCTCTGACTCGAAAAGTATTTGACATATCTTTACCAAATTTCATATATGACACTTTGATATGAGCACGAAGAGCTGATTAGTTTTTGGACAATACCAGTTAACCAGAAGCTGAGGTTTATTCGGAACCCGATTCGGTTTTGGCGAAATATCTCCGTTAAAACATCATTATTGTATTTACAATTCTATACAAAGGTTATAGAGAAAGTAATTTCCTACAACTTTCATTTGAAACAATTTCCATAGCAGTTATTGTTTAGGAATTATTTATAAATAATCGATTTTTTCGATTTCCGTCAAATATCTCCTTAAAAACGTCTTAATTGATCATCTTCGTGAGGACCAAAGTTGTAGAGAATAATATTTCTTCCAAGTTTTGTTTGAAACAAATTTTCATAGAACCATTCATTTCGGAGATATTTTGCTTTTTCTTAATTTCCAGTATACAGCGCCACCACCATACAGCGGTGAATTCTGTAAACATATTCAAAATATACGTAATATACGGCAATAAGGACTACTGTATTCTGTTGCGATAGTAAATAATAATTTTGCCTAATAATGCTATTCATAATAATTTAAATATCTATACCCCAAATTCGGAGAAAGTCATTTTGGCCACATCAGATTTTTTATTATAGAAAACGAAATAGAAAGATCACTATTAAAAAATAAATCGACGAACGGCCTTTTAAAGTGATGAGTTTGTCCTTTGTGAGAAAGATGTAATTTAGTGGGTAATTTTCCGAAATCGTTGACAAAAATTTTATCTAAACTCCAATTCTTTTTCGAATCAATTATGGAGTGTTTTGTTGTTGCTTGAATAATGGTCAGTTCCCTCGTCCCAGCGGGGAGAGCACTTCCCGTCTAGGGCTTTCGATAAATTTGATTTAGAGGTATCCTCGTTAATGATAAAGGCAACTCAAATGGCCACAAAACGCAGATTCGCGTTTCGACTGCAGAACAATCGTTTTTAATGGCGATTCATTTATCGTCGATTTTTTGCGAAAAAGAAAAGGTGTTTGTTTTGTTTTTAAAGAAGAATAATCGGCGAAGCACAAAGGAGGGACGTTTGCTTTGTGGCCGAAACGCGTGGCCCTTTTATTTTCCAACCGTTTCACGGGTATCGGAGTTGAATATATATATATATTACTACGGAGGGATGATTCCCTTACTCGTCCATAACTTCCCTTGCGTTCAACCGATTTCCATTTTCAAACAAAGCCCGTTTTAATCCTTTATCAGTGTAGATTTGCTAAAAAAACCCTAAACTTAAAATTAGTTAAGCTTAAAGCTGAGCTTATGGAAAGAAACCGTGAAAGGGGAAGTTTAGCAACACTGCGTAGAGTTTTGTCGTCCGTTCAGCTGGGAGGCAGTGTTTCCACATGTCGCTAAACATCCCCATTCTGCGTTTCTTTCCGTAAGAACAGCTTTAAGCTTCACTAAATCGGGAGAGCGGCGGGACCCTTAGTTTACTATAATTTCGATTCCAGTCATGAATCGAGTGGTCGATTATCGGCATTTTTTAAATTAAAAAATTACCTCTCGTTTTCCCATGATGAACGAGAGGTTTTGAGGTATAGGGTTATCAACTAGCTTAAGTGGGGGGTGACAAGACATTCTGGACACCCTGTGCACGTAAATCCATTGCAGCAATTTTTTGTTGTTGAAAAAATACTCGTTTTTCAAAGTCGCGGACGATAAACAAAAGAAGGACGGACAGAGAACGGTTACGTGTGAGGGACACGCTCGGGAGGGAAACGCGTGCGTGCATGAATGCGATCCGATGTGGGCGATACTCTTGTGGTCGAAAAAGGACTCTCGCATCCCTCCCTCCCTCCCTCCCCCCCCTCTCTCTTTCTCTCTCAAGCGGACTAATAAACCGATTGCCGGCAGTCCATGAAGTTAAAGATAGCAAGAATCGATAAGTTCCGCGTCAGGGGAAATTACGGCACTACATGTTGAAGTGCTCCTCTGTAAATGTATAAATAAATAAATATACATACATATATATTCATACACATACAGTTGAGCTCATATATGTATTTCCGAATGTTTGTTTGTGTGTCTCATTATGCACGCCCAAACTACTATAAGACCTAGAACAACCAAATTTGGTACGGTTTTACTTACATCTTACAATTAGTCAAGGTTTGGTCAACCGGGATTAGTCAGTAGAGGGGATTTAACATTTTTCCATAAGATAACACGTAAAACTCGGTTGCTTGACCTACAGACTTTTATTCCTTTGCAAATTTAAATTACTTAAAATGAAGATACAAACTCGGAGCGATAACATGTATTAAGCCGAAGGAATCAACTTTATATATTTTAAAGACAGAATTCGAATCTAACATAAGTCGATTTAGCGTAAAATTTAGTTTTTAATCATGAAAAAAGAGGTATTATTATAGGTTTGTAACGATGGAAAATACTAAATACCATGACAACGAAATCAATGCTTTTAAACGGGAACTGGTCTCACATGCTATACCGATCAACGCAGGGTAATTTTTTACATGGTTGCCGTCGACAGTTATTTTCGAATGTGTATCTGACAATCGCCGTCGGACGTGAATTCGCATATTATTTATCTTTCCGTTATTCAGAACTTATGGATAAAGAATTACGATGCAGAAAGGGGTTCTACGTTGCGGTTGCTTCGAGAACCACTTAACCCAAATTGCTACTCTATTATATCGATAAATAATTTCTGTCCGCTCGCGTCATCCTCTCGAATCTCGCGGAGGAAGTTTCGGATTTCGACCAAATTACTGTTTGAAATGTTTTTTTCCCCCGTAATTCAGCGAGCGGAGCCCAGATCGGAATGCGAACAAACTCCGTATCCGAGAATGTTTGCCATTTTAATTCGGGAGAACCGATTCTAAAATTCGGAAACGCGCGGAAATTTTAAAAACAAATGCCGATTTTCTCTTAAAAAAGAATATGATTACTTTTTTTTTTGGCAACAAATAATATTTTTGCGTAGGAACGGAATTATTGATGCAAGAGAAAGGTCAAAGGTTAAATACTGAGGCCGTTGCGTAGGAACATGGGAAAACGCGCTCCGATCGATACGTCAGAAAAGAAAAAACGGAACGAACGTTGCCGTAGAAACTAAAGCTAATACTCGTACGCGAAATGGACCGTGTAAGAATCGTCGCACACGCAGCGCGTATCGGTATCGATTTTTTTTTACCTCTTGTCTTGGATATCGAGGCAGCGGATTAGAAAAACGGACAAAAGAAATCATTTTAACTATTGCTAACGGTGGAAAACTCAAATTACGCCTAAAAACTTCACCGATCGAAGTGTTAGAATTATTTTTTTAGACTTCTTTAATGTCTGCATTTTCCGTCTAATGAAAATAAGACGAAATTTTCAAAAGAAATTCATTTCAACTATTGGGTGTCGGCGGAAAACTCTCAAAATTACGCATAAAAGATTTACCGACCGAAGCGCTCGAGTATTTTACCCTTCATACTTCTTAAAAATGTCTACATTTTCCGTCGAAATGAGAGACGTTTCCAACTTGGAATCCACACGCTCTTTTTTTTCCGCATCGTTATATTCGCAATCCCGCGCATACTATTTCAGCAGTTTTACCATGCGAACGAAAAGGGGGAGGGGGGGAAAAAGAGAGAATAATGTGTCCCTCATCGATCACTCCCTTTTTTCCGATCAATTTCCTCCCATATTACCCGTGGAGAATTTTTGCCCGAACGCCACTCCGTGTAAAAGGCAGACCACTACAAAGAAGAAGGACGGCGTACGGATTGATGCGAAAAGTGAGGAAAAAAGAGAGAGAGAGAACGCCCCCTAGTTTTCTCGAAAGCTTTTAGCTCGGCTTTTTTTTCTATCTAACTCACTCTTTTTCCCCATCCTCTCTCTTTCTCTCTCTCTCTTTCTTTAGAGTTCTTTAGAGTAAAACACGTAAGCGACTCTCTTTTTCTCATTGCTCTTAGTGCTTTTGTACCCTCGTCAGCTCCCTCACTGTCACCCATGTCTCCCTTCCTTCCTTCCTTCCTCTTCCAATTCTCCTCTCCGTATTCATTCGTGTTCTCCTACCCTTTGTCCCGATTCATTCGAACTTTTTACATCTTGTAGCCTTTTTCCCCTCTCTTTGACAGTGCACCCTTCTTCCCTCGTTCTGACGGATTCAGGACGCTATAGAGATATTAACGGAGAAATTTTGTAGCGAAAATGGTAAGATATACTAGTACTGGCCAGTGCCGTGACTAGGGTATGGCGAATGTGGCATTTGCCATAGGTGCCGCTTGAAAAAGGCGCCAAACGTTCATTTCCCCATAAATAAGTATTATTTTAATACGCAAACGTTAATTTATATGTAATAAATGCACTATTATTCTTTATTAAAACGCAGGAAAAATTATATCCTACATACCAAGGTGTTTCCTGAAATTTTGTCATAGGCGCCATATCGCCAATGTACGTCTCGGCTCCGAGTATTTGAATTCTAATCCGAAGCACAACTGATAATGCCTAGCGAAAATTTTCCTTGCCCCATGACCATAAGAGGACGTAATAAATTAAAGAGATAAAGCATTTGGAGAAAAGGCTGAAGAGAAAGCATACTCTGGTACAAGCGTAATTGCCCGTCAAAAAATAACGGGTATGCGTGAATGTAGTATTACGTTAAACTAAAATTAATATTAAAGAAACCAACTTTCATGTGCATTAAAAAGCAAACAAGAAATATAAAATCTACGTAAGTGAATGTTCCTGAAAGTAAAAATTGTAATGAACATACAAAAGTTGTGTAGTTTTAATATGATTAATGTGCTGCTGTTATCCAAGTGTTAATCATATGGAGAAAATAACGCTCCTAGAATCGAACCCATGACTTCAATGTAGACGGTGAGCAGCTAAAAATTTAAAATGGGCAAGGATAAGTAAATCCTGGTAGTATGAGTCGAATTGTGCTTACCATGCTGCCCCTGGATCTTATGTCGCCGGCGGTTCTCTGAGCATTACACTTGACACGTGACGCATGACCAAGCAAATGGGGGGTGCCGTGGCGAGGGCGTTGGCCTGCTACGCTGAGCATACCCGGTGCGAACCGGGTACGAATCCTGCGAAAGTAGGATTTTTTCAGAGGTTTAGCTGCCCCGTATTTGCGTGTTTAGAGGAGAACACGCGAATCAGCGCTCCGTCCTTCGGAAGGGACGTAAAGCCGTTGGTCCCCTTGGTGTTTCTCGTTAAGAGTAGGCTAATGCCGGCACCGGGTTTATCTCCTCTCTTGCTTTGTGATTTAGACTGAGAAGCCTACTAGCGCTGGTAGTCGTTTGAAGTCACAAGGTCCCACAATAACAACAACCAAATAAATTATATAGAGGGGTTGATTGCCGTGACCCAGACATATATGTTGGAAACTGCGGCACAATAAGCAATTTGTTGCGGCTCACCGTCAGTGTTTCATCATTTTCAAAACTTTATTAATTTTACTAGACTTTCTTACCAAATAATATTATTTTTGGTATAGCAAAATCTGTTAAAATGTCTAGCGTTAAGTTGGGATCCCTTAACAAATATTTCTCAATTCAAATAAGTTCTTCTTATGTTGTTTTTTGGTCTTTTTTTCAAAGTTTAAGATCGAATTCAACCGTGATTTTTTAATGTTGAAATCTTAATCTTAAAAACCCCAATTTCAATTTGAATTTCACTCACATGGTGTCTAAAGACCTCTTGATAACTTCCAATTTATCTTTAATCCAGTCCGACGAAACATTGGCACTTTTCCAACGCGGCCCACCACGCAGAAAAAGTTACCCACCCTTGAATTAGGCTTATGGGTCGGAGGACTTTCCCATCATAATGAGTAGCCACTGGAAGGTTTTAACAAAACAGCTTTAGTGGAACATAACGAAATGCCGATAATACCTCTCTCCGTATAGTCAGCTAAAAGACTTTGAAATGGACGGCAGTGGCTATCGCACTCCAGATGGACAGCGCTCTCGAACCGTCAAACGTTGGGTCCATCAGGACCTCGACTTCTCAATTTGGCAAGCTTATAAGTTTACTCCCTAAATGAGGTCATTGTGACCTCGTTTTCTAAGCGGAACTCAGGATGTTTGGCTGGCATCCTGTTCCCTGGCCTTGCGGTCATCTAGATCTTTCCTAACGCCTCTAAGCGGATGCGCTTGAGATTTCGGCTTGAACGGGCGTGAAGAATGATCCGTATCTCCTGTAATCCCTCAGATATATATATATATATATATATATATATATATATATATATAAACTTACGGAAGAGGAAAGGTAAATGAGGATATTTAGGGCAACTAGGTGTTGAAGGAAACCCAGTGAGCACTTACCGGAAGGAGAGCCTCTGGGGTGTTGGAGAGACACATTTGTAGAAGTTATTGGAGCTTTCGGGATGATCCCTTCGTCAGCAAAAGAGAGAGACAACCCCCTATATATATATATATATATATATATATATATATATGTACTTCAATCTCTTAGTGAAATTATAACCTGGTGAGGTAACGATTATTACGAATCCTGTCGCTTGGTATTAAAACGGTGGAAATTGTACGAAGTTTCGTATTTTACTCAAATGAATGGTTCATTGCGCTTGGTATGTCGTGCGTATTTCTAATTTAAACGGCGGAGGACATTCCGCGAGTAAACCATCACATAAATAATGGACACAGCTTCGATATCTACATCGGAGACCGATGTTTAGAAGCCGAAAAGAGCCATTGGTTTTCCCAACCGTTTTATGGCTATCGGAGTTACCTTCATCGTCATAATCCATTGGATTCCATCCTTAAGACCACTTGAATAGCTCATTCCTTTCTCATATGCGAATAACATATATGTATCTGATGAAAAAGTGGTTTATGCTATTTCTTTTCGTCTTTTCGACTTTTCAGAATCTGTAGAAATACTGTATTTATGTGGAGCGTTGACTCTAATGGTAACCTCGTTGAAATAAACGGTGGGGGGAGATTTATTCTTCTCGAATATCGCAAAATGTCGGCGTAGTCAATAATAAGGATTTTAGTTCATCCAGTTATATAGCTGGATGTAATTAACAATACAAAGTAAGGCGTAACTCTAAAAAAAAAAATGGATGTGTTGTCCGGTGATAATATAATACGTGTAGCTTAACGCTCAGTTAAAGCCGTACTGCGTGATGACGTAACCAAGTGACACTATTTTGTGGGCTTGAAGCGTATCGTCACGAGAAAGTTTGGGCATGTGTGTATCCTTTTGTCATGCTCCACGCGTTGAAATGTTATAAAAATCATAAAATACATCCCCCGTCCGAGGAGTATTCTTTAAACTCCAATCGCATGAAAAGTTGAAGCCATCTCTTTCTCTCCATCTAAATCCGATCGCGCTCTCGCTCTTTCCTCTAATCCACCCAAGCTCCCTATCTGCTGCAACTTCTGCTGCACTCCCTAGTCATTAGGTCGAATCCCCACCAAAGCCTCTGAAACAAAGGAAACTAACAGTGCCGGGAATTTCTGTTTCGTTTTGTTTTTATGTTCCTACTTCCTCTCCCTCCCCCTCTCTCCCTCCCCCCTCTCTCCCTCTATGTCTCTCATTTTAGCTATCCCTCGATCACTCCCTCCAACTGCTCAGCGTCCTTTCCGCTACCCCTTTCTTGTTATCCTTTCTTTCTCTCCCCCCCCCCCCTTCTAACCCTCTTCCTCCCTCCTCCCCTACGCTCCAATCTCCTCCCGTCCAACGATTTCATGGATTTTCCGAACGATCTGAAGTAGACTTGTCAGTTTAACGCGGACTGTGGGGAATTAAAAAGAATCCCTGGTCGGATTATTTTTAAGAGCTAATGCCTTTTCGAGTTTTTTTTCCTCTCGGAGGGGAGCTTCACGTTTAATGGGCATTTCCTAGCAAATAAAATTACCGAATTATTTCCAGTCTCATTTGCTTTTAGTTTCCCGGTGTTCTAGCTCTCTCTCTCTCTCTGTTCCTGTCTGTCTCTATCTCCTCCCCTCTCTCTCTCTCCTCTATCTTCCACTACCTTCTCTCACTCCCACTCTCTATTTCTCTCTCTTTCTCTTCCTCTCACTCACTCTTTTTTCTCACTTTTTTCTCTCTCTCTCGCTTTCTATACCTATCCTTCCTCTGCTTCTCGCTCCACCCTCTCTCTCTCACTCCCTCTCTCTCATTCCCTCTCTCACTCCCCTCTCTCACTTCCTCTGTCACTCCCTCTCTCTCTCTCACTCCCTTAAACGGAAGAGGGTACCTTATGGTCTCAATTTCGCCCTGAAAATAAAGACATTTATCTATCTCTCACTCCCTCTCTCACTCCCTCTCTCACTCCATCTCTCTCTCACCCCCTATCTCTCACCCCCTCTCTCTCACCCCCTCTCTCTCACCCCCTCTCTCTCTCTCATTCCCTCTCTTCTCTCCCTCTCTCTGCCTCTTTTTATATAATCCCTTTATCTGCTTCTTACTCCTTCTCTTCCTTTCTCTTCCTCCGTCTGCCTCTCTCCAACTCCCTCCCTTTCACTCTCCCTTTCTCTCTCTCTCTCTCACCCCCTTTACTCCTTTCTCATTAGATTCAAACGAGTGACTCCATCTTCCGTTCCACCGTTTCTTTCCCCATCCAATGAACATTCCATCCCTTCTTTTCTCTCTCCCTCTCCCTTTTCTTCGTCCTTTCCCTCCGTTCGTTCCTTCCTATGAAGTCCTGAAGTTAATTGTCTCTATCCTCCTGGGGAAAAAGTGAATATAAAATGTCAGTGGGTGGCTCGGGTGAAATGGACGAGCAAGGCGCTGGAGTGAGTCAAAGCACACGAACTCATAGGTTCCCTCGTTGCAAGATCAACACCATCTGTTCTCGCAGGAGGGAGTCTAGATACGAGGGAGAGAGATAACCATCAATTAAGCCTACGTGCCTCTTTTTATTTGGGCGTTGGGGTCATTAAAGGGGTTGTGTGTGCCTTTGGAGATAAAAAAATATATATTTCATCTCTTTCGCTCATAGACTGGTTATTTCGCAATGAATTTAAAGGGAAGATATGAAGGATCATACACACTAAGTATTTTATGTTGACGTAGTTGGCTACGAAATTAAGCAGGAAAGAATGCTTTAATTCGCACTGTTTGACGTCCAGTTTCCCTCGGTTTTCAAAGGGATGGAATACATTACCTTCAATTGTTTTGTTAAAACTCGACTCACTGTCGTGAATATAGACTACCGTGCATGGCGTTGAATGGGTTGCCTTAATTAAGGGACGGAGACGCGCCAGGAGCTTTTCTGAAAACGTGGTATTCAGCCTACAGATTAAATTCGAAACAAATAATACGACGAAATGTGCAACAACCACATGTTAATATTAATGTTAATATAGTAGAATTTGTACGCAATTTCTTGTTGTTTGTTCCGAATTATGGAATTCCACAAAATTAAGGCTTCCGTACTTGATTATACTATCTATATACGAGTAGATCAGGGGTCGGCAACATATGGCATGCATGCCAAAAGTTGCACGCGAGGTGGTTTTGAATGGTACGCAAAAGAAGTAATGATAAAGACGATAAATAATTCATATATTATATACTTCTTACGAGTATGTAGCCGAAAGATTGTTAGAAATTTAGTGAACTGCCGTTATATTTTATAGTAAGAGTAATTATTCACCTTTAAAGTCAGTTTATTCTAATTCTGTGACAATTTTCTTACATAGTTCATGTGCATGACGTCTCGCGTTTTATCTCGTTGCCTTCGCGACTGATGAAACAAAATACGTACATTCAGACCGATACGTAAATACCGTTTGCATTGTGATCCTTGTTTAAGTAAACCGGGGGTGATAAAATAATAAAAAGATATCATTTAATTAAATTTAAATTTATTACTGGTATGCGAAACCATACATTGAGGTGAATTTGGCACGCCACTTGGGAAAGGTTTCCGATCCCTACAGTATAGATTAAAATGTCATTTATGCATTGAAGTGGCGATTTATTGTTTTTTCGTGATAGAATTCTGAACTTAAATCCTGGATATTGCGTCAATGTCAGATCTTCATTCTTCTGATGTCAGAATATAGCGATAACTTTAATGCCACCGAAAGACACTCTCGTTATTTGGAAATAAATTTTCGAGCTTACCGGGTACTTTTAATTTGAAAAAGACTTTAAATTCGTCTCGGGTAGCATTATTTGTTCGCTATTCCACTGAAAACTTAATCATTGTGTATACGTAGGTTGTACATTAATTAATAAAAGATTAATTCGTAGCGAAGCGAAACTTTTGAAATTTGAAGTTTCACTTTCATAAAAAAAGATTGGTTTGCTAGGAATTTCGTCGATTTTATGAAACTTTACTCCTTTATGTCAAACTAACGAGAGGAAAAAGTTCGAATAAAGTTCTAATGGAGAAGGAAAAAAAACGTTTCGCCATCTCAATAAGTAACTCGAAAGAATATCAACGTTATTTATTTTCATCAAAGGTTTCCCTTAAGGGTCGAATTGTAAAGGAAATAATTAAAATTTAATGGTCCCCTGAGTCTGTTTAATGCTCTCATCTAGCAAGAATAATTAAGCTGAACGAGATATAATTAAAAGAAATACGACAGATATGCAGCTTGAGAGAGATGCCATTGTTCGCGTCGGTTTATATGGTAAAATTGGAAATTTTTTTAATATATGAGCATATTGCGGAGTAGAGGACTAATTTTATTCGTGGACATTCGCGTGGTCAGATCCTTTGAAGCGAAATTAATTCGGGTTAAGAAAATGAAAGAAGCGCGCCGAGTTAAAATAGAAAAGAATCGAATATCATTCGACGCAATAATCGATAACGGTGCGGTGCGTTGGTCAAATTATACCGGACGTTATGTGTCGGCGATCGCCCCTCCCCCCAGAGGATATTCTTTATGGGTAACAAAAGGGGAAACCGATAAGAGTTGTCATACTGCAGGAGGTTTTCCCCAAAAGGCATCACTAGCGGTGAAAATGAGCCATTCTATTCTATCATGTTCCATGGTTTACTAATTAAAAACAATAAAAATAATTTTGACAAGCGTTTAGTGTACAAATTAAAATATACCTCCTAACCGTTTGCGGATTTGCGATAAGGCCAAAATAGTCAATGTCCTGGGGGCGGCTGGGTTTTGGGGGCGGCAGGATTTCGGGGTTGTCGGATTGGTATATTCATTCGCCAAGTTGAAAGACCGTCAATCTAGTATATGAAGAAGCGATGTAAAGAGCGCCGTCAGTGAGATTTTCAAAATTATGGAGGTCGAAGGTTATTTCGAAATCATGAAATACCACCTAAGGAAGATTGACAAGGTAATACTCATAAATACCCTGGATAAGAACGAATTGTTCCTATGGTATGATACGTATATAAATTAAATCAATTTGATAGAAATTTTTTTTTAAAGGGTGCGGAAAAATAATTTGGCCTAAGGGTGGCAAGTTTCCAAATCCGCCCCACCCCGATGGAAAAATAGTCAGTAAACGCTCCCTTCCCCACTGGAAAGTTTCTAAATCCGCCCTTGCGTGTTATTATTCTTTTCTCGCAAAAATAAAACGCATCAGCCTATAGTAAATGATCCATGAACAAAAACGACCTTTTCGCTAAGTGATCCCGAAGAATTATTAACGACGCGAGGCCTTTTAATTGATACCGGAGGTCACGGTCAGAGAGCGGCTTCCAGTCAAAAAAAAAAAAAGGGGAGGGGCGGAGGAAAATTTGCGACTGGCATTAATCAGAACGGGCATTCTGGGAAGCAAACTCGCAGAAAAGCGGACGGACGGATTCGGTGTACGAAAAAGATCGGAGTTAATGGAGTGGAGATTAATTATTGGACGGTAACAGATGGTTGTCAGTGCCTCGGAAACCGGCGGGCTCAATTTAACGCGGGCGTATTTCGTATCGCCGGTCAATTTCCGTGCGGTCAAAAGAGGAGGAATGTCTCGGGAGCGTATGCCTCCGTGCCTCCCTCCCACCCCCCCCACCCCCCCCACCCCATTAGACTTTTATACCCCCACCCCCATTCGACTTTCCTCTTCCCATCCATATTCCCGAGGCCTTTCATTCCCTTCACTTGCTCTCCATCCGAAAACCTTCCCCTCCCCCCCCCCCATCCCCCACCTTCTTCTCTCATTGGCCCTCCTACCGAATTAACTCCCATACTCTCGGCTTAGTGAATAGCTAATGGGTGCACGAGGAAGAAAATGCTACTCCATTTGGGAATAATGGCGGGTCGAGAGTGGAAGGAGGGGGGGAGGGAGGAGTAGGGGAAGGGAAAGGAGGGAGAGAGGAGGAAGGGTTAAGGAGAGAGAGAGAGAGGGGTGAGTGGACGCGTTGCAAAAGAGGGATGATGGAAGAGAAAGGAAGTTAAAGAGGGAGAAGGGGTTTGTTCAGTGTGTGTGGACTACGGTCGGAGTTGGAGGGAAAGGGAGATAGAAAGACAGAGAGAGGGCGTGAATTTGAAAAGGAGCGTGATGACCCTCCCAGGCTCCCTCACTCCCCTCCCCCCCCCCCTCCCCTCCCCTCCCCTCCCCTACAAACCCCTTCCTACTCTCCTGCACGTCAACACTAATGATTGGGAGGAAAACTCAAAACCACTCTACACTTGCTTCCATTTTACCCTTTTCCTCTCTCTGGCTTCTTTATTTCGCTCTACTTCACTGTCTTCAACACACACACGCGCACGCAATATCTCTCTCTCTTCGTCCTTGCTACGTCATTCACGCCGATATATTTTTTTATATTACTTTTCTTTTGGCGGGAAAATTTTCAAGGCCCCTCTCCTTGTTTATCTTTTACCTCCTTCAACCCGTCCTTCTCTCGCGTCGTTCTTTACCTCTTTAAGTTTATTGGCTTTTTTTACCCACTCTCGTTCTCTCTCTCCCGCTCTTAGAAGGAACTCTACCTTTCAGTTTTTTTTTTTCCTGTTTCTCCTTTTCTTTTCTCGCACACCGGTTACTCCTAAGCAGCCTACGCTCTGTTACATTTTTTTTGGTCCTCGTACGAAAAAAAGAAGAATACTAGATAGCCCCAATCTCCGCGTTTACGTAGATTTTTTTCTCTCGCGTTCTTTCTTTTTTTTTTTGCCTCACCTCTCCTTCCGCCATCTTCGCCTCGACTCCTCTTGTCCTCTGTCGTCGCAAAAATGTCTTCCATCTGACATCCTTCTTCTTACCTCTTTATCTTCTCTTTTATGTCCATCCCCTCGTCTTCTGTTTTTAATTGCATTCCTCTTCTTCCTTCTCCCTCCCTTTTTACCGTTATATATATATATACCTATATATATATATATATATATATATATATATATATACACATATAATAACTGCTAGAAGGAAAGCTGGATGGAAAAAGAGAAAGAGGTAGGAAAAGTTTTCAGCTCTTAGACGACTTGAAAGGGAAAGAGAGCTATCAAGACATGAAGAAGACCGCGGAAAACAGGGGTATACGGAAGACCAGGTTTGACCATGAATAATCACGGACCTGTCTACGGACAGACTAGCAGTGATGATGATATATACTTCATCTCTTGCCCCCCCTTTCCCCCTCTTAGCAGATGCAACCCCTTTTTGCTTCTCTGGGGTATTCTCAATTTCGTTCGTCTCCCATTCAGTGCTGCCACTTATTTTTAGCACTTGGGAGCTAGATTTCATCTTCTTGGTAGCTAGATTATTTAATTACCTGTAATATTCATGTCTGTGTAAGGAAGCTAACCATATGATGTTTCTAAACTATCAGAGTATTGCAATTGCGTGCTGAGCATATGCATCAACTATTACACAGACACAAAAGATGGAACCTTCCTCTGAACCAATTTCTTGGCTAAATGAAAAACTTTTGAAAGCCTTTTTCCCAGCACCGAATGTTTCTTTTGTAAGAATTTTATGAAAAGTATATATAGGAAGGCAGACTCCAGTTTTCTGTTATCGGTGTTTTTGCCTGTTTTTTTAAAAAGATTTTTTGGTTGTCTCCTCTGTTATGACAAATCTTTTACTTTAAAATGTTTTTAGAAATTCTCAGTGAAACTAAGCTAATGTAAAAATAGGGAAAAATAACTCACCGTAAAATAATATAACTTACAACAACCGCTTTAATTGACCGTTATTGTGAACCATTTAAAGCTTCGTTTTTGAGGTAAATCGCGGCTATTTTTGGTGAGAGTGTAAACACACAGGCGAGTCTCTTGCGCGAGTTGTCGAAAGCAACTTGCCAGTCTATTCCCTCCTTTACATTCAAGGATACCTGCAACTGCTAGTTGTTTGTTGTTTATCGGGGTACCATATCTTCGACTTAACTAGGATGTTTTAGATAGTAGCCAGAAAAAGCTAAAATCTTTTTTCGATTCGCCAGATTTGTAACAAGTGGCTACGGTGGATTTTTCGGAGCTAGTTTGAGTAGAAAATCGCTAGATCTAGCTACGAACTCGCTAGATTGGCAACACTGCTCCCATCCCATCCTCTCTTCCCTTCTCTCTCTGTTCCATCTGTCACGTCCTTCGTTTCTCCCTCTCCCCCCCCTTCATTCCGCCTCCACTGTCTTCCTCCACCTCTCCCTCTCCAACACCGTCTCCCCATTACCACCTTCTGTCTCACTCTCTCCTCTCTCTCTCCATCCCCCTATCTTTCATCCTTCTCCCTGTCTTCTCTTTCTCTCTCCATCCTCTCATCTATTTTTCTCTCTTAATACTTTATGGTTAAATGTAAGAAGGGACTATATAGTCTCAATTTCGTCCTTAATAAAGTCGTCTGTCTGTCTTTCTCTCTCCCTCCTCTCTCTTTCTCTCTCCCTCTTTATCTTACCCCATTCTTCCACTCTCTCTCCTTCCTCTCTCACTCCTTTTCCCCCCTGTCACTCCCCCTTATTCTTCCCCTATTCACCTACCTCCCTATATCTCTCCTCTCTCCCTCCCCTCTGTCTGATTCTCTTTCCGTCTGTCTCCTTCCCTCACTCCCCGTCATTATTCTCCCATTCACGCTCCCCTCTCTCTCTCTCTTTCCCTCCCTCCCACTCCCCCCCCTCTCTCTTTCTTTCTCTCTCTTTTATTAACGGGCATTGCATTCCAACTTTGTCCAACAAGACTTTTCGGTAAGAAAAATAGAACCTTCCGTTCCTTTTCCTTATAAAAATACCTTTTTAAACAAACACTTTGACTCCATTTTCTATTCCATTTCCATCCTCTTCTTCGTGTATTTCAGGTTCCGGTGATGCGCGGGCGTAAATCCTTTCATGTTCACAACCGCTTTACGTATTCGACTTTATCTATTGGTGGTATACTTATAAACTCGTATGTTTTTTTCCTTTTACCGTATTTGTTATTATTTCTTCTTCGAGAAAAACTTCAATTTTTGACGTTTTTTCTTCCCCCTCTTCCTCGCATTCATTAATGAAACAGGAGAATAAAAGCGAGATCATGAAAGCAGCGAAGTGGTCCTCGCCCCTTTCTCTCTCTCTCTTCCTCTGGAGGTCGATTAATAATTACGGCGCCATATCCTTCGGAAAGCACTCCTTGTATTCCCTGTGTGTGTATATGTGTGTTTATATATATATATATATATATAGGGCCTTAATCCAGCTTCCCACCTCCCGCCACTCTCTCTTATGTTAGCCAAACTGATCTCGTCGCTCCCGTATAGCACACGTGCCTTGGCTCCGAAATCCCCTTATTCTGTGTCCCATTGTTGCTCCGCCGCTTGCTAGAGGGTCTTTTTGTTATACAAATCCTTGCCTTCGCAGTCCGCCATCTTCCTCGTCTTTTTTTTATATACCCGTCGCTTACGGGATCTGCATTGTTGCCGCCTTCCCCGTGTTGTTGCACGCTTATTCCAACATACTATGTGTACCCTAGGGAACTCGGATTGAATTACCCATTGCGACGCGGGTCGCGTTTCTTCTTTTTATTTTTCCTTCCCTATCGGTTTTTTATCTCTCTCTCTCTCTCTACCTCTCTATCTCGACGTGTTTTGTCAAGTCCCTTAAGCTCGCCAAGGTATGGTAACGACTTTTCTTTTATACCTCTCATTGTCAGATGGAGCTATCCCGTTTCGTTTTTTTTTTATCCTTTTGCCTTTAAAGGGAGGAAAACTGTACGGTTCTATCACGACGTGTTTCTCCCTCCCATTTCATTGCTGTTTTTACTTCTATCCTCGTTCTATCCGGCGTTTTCGCGTTTTTTATTCACTGTCGTCCCCTCTATTTTTTTCATATCCCGAGTTCACTCCTTTCTTAATTTTTTTTATTTCGCGTTACGGTGTATCCAAAATCTTCGTGTGACAGAGTTGAGTTAGCGGCTTTGAATCGCGTTGCTGCTTCAAAAGAAAAAAGACGGATTTCCTCATTAAACGAGGAAATGGCAACAGGAAATAAAAGTTAAAATAAAAAAAAATGTGACCTCTCCTTGTTTTGTGCTTCAAACAGGTCTTTTAAATAGGTATTGAAACAACCTTATACCTTTTTTTAAAGTTGCGACGAGAGTGATTGGGTCCCTGATAATGAGTGAATTTCCGCAAGCGAGAGTGAATGCATGACTGGGACTTTTTTCTTTTCTTGTTTCTTGTTTATTTTTTGAAAAGGAGATCAATCCTAATATTTTTGAGCAGAATGCCTGTAATTTTTTCCCGATAAAAAACTTTTAAATAGCGTTTTGTCAGAAACTTTCAATACTATTTGTTGGGTTTTTCTTTCGCAATCTGTAGAAAGTAGTTAACGAGTTCTTATATTTTTGAATTGCACTGTTGGTGAGTGATTTAGTTATTTTCATTCATGAAAATACTTTTATCTTTTCAGAACCTTGCAAAAAATATAACATGATAACTACAACAACCTTTGGGTTAAGATATTCTTTTGGAGTCTGTAGAAATTGCTAGAAACGTTTCTTTTCGAATTGTAGTGTCGTTGAGTGATTGAACTCGTTGTTCGAATGATTTTAACTATGTTCACAACCAGAGCAATCATTTAGTTTTCAGTATCTCAAAATAACTCTTATTCTCCAAGGCTTAGGGTAATTTCTTTCGCAGTCTGCGAAAGTACTGGCAGCAATCTTTCTTTGAACGGCAGTGCTGTTGAGTGATTTTCTCGTGAAAAAGTCTGAACGTCGGCTCTCCTGTTCACATGTATCCTTGCGAGCGCGTCAAATAAGGTTTTACTGCGTAGTAAAGCACCCTTTCCTTTGTGCGTGGCCTTTCGGGAATGTCCAAGATTAAATCGAATCGAGCGTCAGCGAATTTTAAGCCGCGTCTAAGGCTGTTATGCGGAAATGTGCTGCATTCCATTACCTTTAGCTCCCCTTGTCGGAATAGCACATTTTTCTGATTCGGTAGCATTCTTCATTTCCTGCATTTCCATCGCCCCCTATAAGGATATTCCCCTTTCACTCTATCTTTAAATTTATAACACATGGTTTTGAATGAATTCGTATCATCTACTATATTTATATAAAAGGACATTTGAATTTTATTCCCCCTTTATCCCACCTATCTGGCTCCATTCTCTCGCGATCCACGAGACCATTTCACTCCCCCCCCCCCACCACCACCACTCTCTCCCTCGCCGACGTCATATCCTCCGTAAATATAAATCTTTCAAAAATCGTCCCTTCAGCAATCATTCCAAATCCTCCGGGGGGAGAAAACTTCCCATCTTGCGCTTTCACCCCATAGTTTATTTTTTCTCTCCCGAAAATTTCCTTTTCTAAAGTCGTGGATGTCACAGCCCCAAGTGTCTCCTCTCTATCATTCACTTTTTTCCCATCTACGGCGTGTTTTCGTTGGCCTTCCATATATTTTTTTATTCGAACTCCTTATTTTTTTTTTTCAAACATGGAATTCTTCTGACAAAGACGTGGGCATTTCTAAAGGGTTCGAACGCCGTGTAAATATTCTCTTTCCCCCTAGTTCCCTAATCTTAAGTGGTGCGGGAGACAGTAAATCGCGGAGACGATTCTCTTTTTTTTAGATAAAAAAATATAAAAGAGGGAATGGGAAAATTATATCGACTTGATTGAGTGATCTAGGAAATGTTGGTATATTAAAAGTAACGGAAGTTTTCATGGTGAGACTGCATTATATATATATATATATATATATATATATATATATATATATATATAATATATAATATATATATATAATATATATATATAATATATATATATATATATAAACAAGGGACATTATATATATATTCTATCGCTGGAGAGGAGAGGGAGATAAAAAAGGTATAGTGGGAAATGGATTAATTTTATTTATTTAATACTCAATTCAGGCATACCCATCATTTCTGATTGGCAATTACACTAGCTCTATATATATAGCTAGTGTAATTGCCAATCAGAAATGATGGGTATGCCTGAATTGAGTATTAAATAAATAAAATTAATCCACTTCCCACTCTACCTTCTTCTTTATCTCCCTCTCCTCTCCAGCGATAGCGATAGAATATTTATATATATATATATATATATAATGTCCCTTGTTCTCATATAGTCGAGCGTGATAGAATCACAAAGTGAACGAAAAATACCTCATAAAACAAAAACAAGCACAAATGAACGCACACGATCCATAAATATTTCCCGATTTGTCACGATGTATAAAGATAGGTGTAATATAAAATAATCACGAGCCTTTCTGCGGACAGAGGACTTATAACAATAATATAAATATATGCATACACAAAATTATGCACAAATAAATATATTAGATACCGGTATACTAAATACATGGAAATACGTATACACATACACTCGTTAGAAGAGGATGACATCGGAAAGAAATGAAGATATATAAGTATTTCTTGTAATAAAATGGAAGCTTATAATCATCGTAGAAAATTCATCCGAAAAATATGACGAAACTGAAAAAAAAACACGTTGCGTTGCCGATTCATTTTTTTCTTTAAAAAAAGTAACCTTCAGACCCGTCCCTTTTCCACCTTTTTATTAAAATCATATTTTCACGATAATTTTTACGTATTCTCTAGGGTCCTTTTTTCCCCCCAATCTCTCTCCACCCTTAGAATTGCCCTATCTCCCTTTCTCTCTCTCATTTCTCACGTCTCCCACCCCTCCATCTACCTACTCTGTCCTCTTCATCTTTTCTCTTTTCCATCCCTTTATCTCTCTCTCTCTTTTCCTTCTTTTTTCCTTCCCTCTTCATGTCCTTCAGCGCCTCCGCTTCTCACTTTCACTCCCTCTTTCTCTCTCTTTCTCGTTTCGAGAGACCTCTCCAAAGCACAGCCGGATGCCAATTAGCGGTGAAAAGTACTAAAGGAGGAACGTTTCTGCGCTCGCATTTCGAGCCGTCTTGTTTCTCCATCTTTCTCTTTCGTCTGAATCTGGTGCTACCTTCGCGGCTTTCGCCGGATTATTTAATTGGAATAAGTCACCTCTGGTTATGAAGAAGGAGGAAGATTTTAAAAAATAAGTTTTTTCTCTCTCCTTTGAAGTAGCAAGTTGTCTCCGGCATTCGCGATGCGGAGTTTTTTCTTTTTTTAAGAAAGTGTCGGACGGGGTGTGTGTATTTTTTCCTCTCGCGCCCGTCCTTCTTCTGTACATTTCGAGGAAATAGGAATATAATTTCGTTTGTGCCTTTGTCGCGTTCTTTGAATTATTTACCTTTTCGCATAATCCTGCGCGTACTTGTGAATATTTCTGAAAGGCTTAACGTATTGTTTTCTGGGAAAAAACGTATTTTATTTGTTTTTTGTAAAAGTAATGCAGAGATTCCGGTCGATGCAGGTGAAAAAAACTGAGGAAAAGCTTGTAGGAGAGGGGCCGTAAAGGTAAAGATATGAGACGAACGCTGTTCTACTGCGTAATTAGTGAGGAAGTCTTAGAAACGTGCGCTTTTCTCCTATCATTCGCTTCCAATATCTTCCTCTTTAAATTTTCTTGCTTCTTATTCCATCTTGGACCTTCGTTGTTCGTATTACGATCAACATGATATTT
This sequence comes from Uropetala carovei, assembly GCA_036926305.1. NCBI lineage: Eukaryota > Metazoa > Arthropoda > Insecta > Odonata > Petaluridae > Uropetala > Uropetala carovei. The sequence continues at coordinate 8,331,105 of JAXCHB010000069.1, forward strand.
CTTTTTTAAATAATATTTTGCACTTGCTCTTTATGTTTAGGTATTATTATTATACTTTTTAGATGTACGGTCTTTCAATGTGTCGATATCAGGAAGTAGTGAATATAGGAGGGGAAGAATTTCAGAAACTATGCTCGTCGCATTACGTCATGGGATTGGAAGACAGATTGGCGGTAGCTGGGCGTAAGACTGTATATTAGTGTTACTGGACGCTACATTGCTGTTTAAAAAAAATATATGTATGGATTTGCAGTATTCTTTATGACATCGAGCTATACACTCGAATTGATTTTAATCAATTTTCGATTCACGCAGCCGTTTGTGTGCAAATCGATATTTTGCGAAAATCGACCAGAATAAACGACCGTCAATTGTAGGGCGATAGGAAAGTACCTTACTATATAATTTAGTGTGTTTGTATGTATGTCCGTTTATAACTTAAGAACCAAAAGTTCCACAACTTTCAAACTTTGCACATGATTTTATAACATCCCTGAAAAGATTTTAGGCAACTTTGTTTCCTCCCATCTCCCCCCTATAACCCCCCACTCTCTTGGAATTTTTTTTTAATTTTCATATTTTTTAAATATTTTTACTTAAGTCGTACATTATCCCATCTACAATGTGTATACAAAATTTGAGAGGCCTGTGTCTCCCCGTTTACCCATAATTTTGATTTAAATTTACCCAATCCTTAGACAAATTAACCCGGGCAACGCCGGATACTGCAGCTAGTATATTATAAAAATCTGATGTGGCCAACACATGACTTTCTCCATATTTGGGGTGTAGATATTTAAATTATTATGAATACCATTATAAGGCAAAATTATTATTTCGTATCGTAAAAGAATACAGTCCTCTTTATTGCCGTAAATTAGGTATATTTTGAATATGTTTACAGAATTCACCGGTACATGATGGCGGCGCTGTATACTGGAAATTAAGAAAAAGCTAAATATCTCCGAAATGGATGGTTCTACGAAAATTTATTTCAAACAAAACTTGGAAGAAATATTATTCTCTACAACTTTGGTCCTCACGAAGATGACCACTTACGACGTTTTTAAGGAGATATTTGACGGAAACCGATAAACAGCGCACATCTACGAACCCATCCGGATCGGGTAAACCAAACTTCTTGCATGAAAAACCTCACGTCCATTTTTTGTGTTATTTTATGCCTTCTCCTGCTTTGCTCACTCGCATCTTTATCTTAAAGTCATAAAATTAAGAGTTAGTTAGTGTATAAAGTAGCAGTATTATCATTGTATATGTACAAACTTCCTGTGGTTGGAAGAAATTCTATACTCCGGAACGCCTCTAAGTTTCCGGATTAGAGAAATTCAGCTGTGTATTACGCCGTTCTTTTTTCAGTTGAAGTCTGTAATAATTTTGCGTTAATTAAAAAATTAAGGATAGGCCAGGCGTTGCTAAATAAACAGCACTTTCACAAATTCCGAGGAACATTCCAATTTCATCGCAGGATTAAGTAGAATGGAAAAAATGGCTACACTTACTCCGTTTCCTAGAGAAAGTATTTTCTCTCTCGGGAGCGCTTATCGGTTCTTTGGTATTCTTCTCCCCCATCTCTATTATCTTTTGGACGCTTTGACGCACATACAAGCAGCCAAGTTTTCTCTCACGAAAAAATAATACTAGATCCTTTCAATTCGTTTTTTATTTATTTTTTTTTGGACTTCCGAAAGCACTTAACAATCCACCATAAAAAATTTGAGGATAATATTCGGAGCCACGCTTTGAGGAAACGTATCAGAATCCCGAAAAATTAAAAAGAAAGTAACTTTGTTTCGCGATTTCCGTCTCTATAGGTTTTAACTACCAGCTCAACATTCTCCCTTTCGGTTCCTTTTACGTAGAATTTGCATCTGTTTCATGGCCTGCTATACGCGGTCTGCGCGGTTCATCTCATTCGGGATTCCTTTTTTATTACCAAACGGCGCAGCCATCGCCGTGAGGATTATGCAAAGAGCTTCGCGGTTGTACGAAAAGTTTTCGTTTAATCGACTGTCTTCGGCATCATTAGAAATTCTCCTTGACGATGGATTATAACGATAATATCCCTTTCGTTTTCAGCGTCAACCTCAAAGACCCTCTTGTTTACGGTGAGCTCGTTTTTTTTTTATCGGCCGACGAAGTAAATTTTTAACAGCTCAATGTGTTTACACGGCACGTACCCTTTCATTTATCCGTTTGTTTTATAACAGGTGTAACATCATGCCCAAGATGTTTTTTTTTTGGTGGGATGCGAAGCAATCCATTTTATCCTTGCTCTATCAAATATTTACTTCTTATGAATTTTTTCTCCCTTCCTTTCCCTCTTATTTTCTCTCTGCCTATTTTCCAAAAGTAATCTCGCGCCGCCATATATGATTTAAAAAATAACGACATTTTCTCCGCCCCAAGAGAAACGCCTTTTTATCCTTGACCTCAAAGCTGGCGAAAAAGACCCGTCAAATTCTACCGCTCCCTTTGCATTATTTAATTTCCCGTGTATTAGGCGTAAAGCTCATCTACCAGTGAGTTTAAGGAAGTTTCTGAGAAAAAAATTTCCTCGGGAAATTCGTCAATTTGGACTTGTTAAAATTATCGTGGAGCGTAAGCACTAGGAGAAGGATTTTCGAGATCGTATTTAATTTGTTCAGAGAGTGATTTTAAAAGTGTAGCCAATTCCTTTGAATTGTCATAATAAATTTCGTGTATTATCCTTTCTCGGACAAATTCAAGAAAAAATTATGTTGGTGTGTCATGCGTTGTTAACGCATCGTGTACTTTCGTATGGATTTGATTTTACGAAAATTGTTTTCATGGGCTGCTTTTTCACAGTATCGTGAGGCACGTGCTTGTTTTCCCTTTAAGAATATCGAAAATCGAGTTATGAGGAACTTAACATGAGTTCGCGTTAAAAATGAATTAATTTCGTTTTTTAGATAAAGACAAATTGAAGAAGTTCCGAATCAGCGTAAAAATTGATTTCAAATACGAGAAAACGAGAAATATTTAACTATAATTTTTTGCTACGACTACTTCATGCTTTATTGCTGCATCTGAGCTCGTTAAATATGGACAAGCCAAAACGTTCGTGCGTATTTTTCAATAAAAATGTTTGAAATTCATACGTGAAATGTTTTTTATCCACTTACCGATATACCTTAGTGTCTCCTTGCTTGATAACCTCTTCTGCTAGGCAATTTCGTGATGTCATTCTGATAAAAGTTTTAGGGATTACAATTTAAAAAATTCTTTTATGTGGTTTCCGACATCCTTAAATCGTTGAAAGTTCTCACCAGTGAGGGAGTTTTCAAGATACCAGATCAGATAATAGTCTGACGGGACAATATCAGGAGAATAAGAAGGGCGAATTAGCGCAACCCATTTCAACTCCCTTGATTTTTACTTGGTACTTATCGCCAATCCTTAGATTAGTTTGATTGACTTTGGAATATACACAAATGGTGTGGTGGTTCCACACCGTGCACAGGGAAGGGAGGAGGGAAACTCGGTGTCCTTCGGAAGGGACGTTAAGCAAGTTGGTCCCCTTGGTGCTCTTCGTAAGAGTAGGCTAATGCAGGTGTAAGAGTCAGCACCTCCTCCCCCGTCAGGATGCCTAGTCATCATACACTCCCCCTGGTCAAGAATAGTCTTGTTAAGTTAAAAATTATGTAGGTAGTCAATTTCTGATGATGTTCAGCCAAAAATCTTTTTCTTCAAAACTCCATTACTCTTTTCTTATTGTTCAATTATTTCATTTATGTTATTCTTCTTTTATAAATTAAATTATACTTCTTATCTTTCTATTATTTCATTATTCATTTCAGTTACTTTTTAGCTGTATGGAAATGCAACGAATTGCCAATTAACTTAACCACTGATTATTATTTTTGCGGTTTTGAAATCAGAAAAAAAATCGTTCACATTCTACGTCATTGGAAAACTTTATGCGTAACGTAAAGAAATGACGAAATGTCTTTTGAATAACGTAAAGAAAAACGTAAGCGAAAATTACACCGTAACTAAGAAAAACGATGGAAAACCTACGTTATTTTCTTATTTTCACGGAGTGTATTCACTCTCTGTAGCCACGAGGTACGAAATCCCTAGAAAACCGAAGACGAGGACAAAGGCGCCTTCCCTTTCGCAGCTACTCTTTGTTTCCTCAAATGGTTTTTGGTGTGAACGCTCATACCTTCAAGTAGGGTTGCGAGGTCCTGGATTTGCTTGACCCGAACATATGACAAAAAAATCAGTTTATTGTAACTTTTTATCTATATATAATTATTATAATACAAAACGTCAAACAAGGAAATTATAAGAAAACAATTACAGGCTCATAGGTAATTATTACACTTATACCATGTTTACTTAAACAATTAACATCACTTTAATGTTATCACAGCAAAAAATTAACAAAATAGTAAGCACTGCTCACTATAATTTTACTATAAATACAAATTTTCGGCATACTGCTTACTAAGCAATATGCTTAAAAATTGTATTTATTATTGGAAATTTCAGCCTTCAGCATTTTTTCATTTTCTTTGTTTCTAATATATTAAAAAAACTCCCGATATGTCGTGTTGTAATTAGTTTTAACACATAACTCGGCTTTCACTAAATTAACGCTCATTTTATTTCTGTTCTCTGTCCATGTCATAAAAGAAAAAATCCTTTCAACATTGGCATTGCCGATATATATAGATAATATTGGCTGAATCAATTTGTATGTGTTGCACAGATTAACTTTATTCAAGACATGAACCCACTTTTGATAAACAGTTAAGTTTTCAGGTATCGCCTGTATTACCGAATGTAACATATATTTCATCCATATTGATTTTTGATTCAGATCCGCGCAATTCATCTGATTTTTGAGTTCAGATTAAAACAATGAAATTTCTTCAATGGGTTGTTTTCAAAATCATACCAATCATTTAAGTAACGCAAAGAGCGGACATACACTTCTTTTAGGCCTGCCGTTATCTGTTGCTGAATAACCAGAGGGAACCCAAAAAAATTGTCTTGATATCTTTTCATTAAATCTTCTTTTAATTCATTCATTATCATATGGAGCTCTGTACAAGAAGCCTCGTTTATTTCTAATTTTAGGATCTGTTTCCGGAAAAGATTCATAAAATGATGCATGAAATAGAGATAACACTTTTGCTCGGCGATTGCCGAATTTAAGTCATTATTTAAGGCGTCTTCTTAATTTTGAATAAAATCCCATATTACTTTGTGTGTGTTGTCTTTTCCAGTTTCTTGAAAATAAAATTTCACCGCGGGCCATACACAAATAAGACGTTCTATGCAGGAAGAAAGTGACAATGAACGAGTTGGGACGTGTCTTAAAATCTTAACGTACTCTAATTCAGCAAACTCAAAACAGTCCTTAAGTTTATCAATTTTTTTGGCACTTATTGAAAATTCGGCATAGATTTTTAATATAACACTTTCTACATCATATTTTGCAGTATTATGCAAAATGTGAGAGTGACAGTTACCTTTCATCATGTGTTTATTATTTTCTTGCAACAGTAAAGACAGTTTTCCTGTAGTTTACAGGCGCGTTATCAGGTGTATACGCAATAACGTCTTTAACGTCAAGATTAAATTTTGACAATGTATTCAACAACTGGTTATAAATCGATCATGCTGTTCCGTCACTATCTTCATAAAAATCAACAAGTTTGCTTTGAAGACCGTGATGAGGATGAAAATAGATAATTGCAATAGGAAACATTTTCATGTTGCCTTTATTGGAAGCATCTGTCGCCAGCGTGAAACCCAAGGTATCCGTACAATATGGTGATGCAAATTCGCCGTTAAAATCTTTTAAAACCATTTCAATAGAATGGTGCAATAAAACATTTTCCGCTATTGCCTCGCTTTTGATCCTATCACAATGTATTTTTTTGGCCAATGCAGAGCCTTCAAAGAATACAGGAAAAAGTTTAAAACTACAGTCGGTACTTACATTGCTATGTTGGTGAATAATACTGTGGTGAGCATTATTCTAAACTAGTAATGGTCTCTTCCTCTTTCGTTTCTTTTTTGGTGATTGTCATGGGCACATTAATTTTCTTTCTATTTCTGTTAAAAAAATATCCAGTAAAAATAATCCATACCTATTAAAGTTTAAATAACTTTCACCTTCTCGCCTAACTTTTGAACTCCACGCACCAAACACATCGCGCAACAACGTGCAGCGAATTATCATTCGCATATCGCACGTTTTTTGTAAAAAATAATAATAATAAAAATAAGTCAACCCGAACATCTTGTCAAAACGAACCGAACACCGAACATGAGGTTCCTAAACTGAACTGTTCGGGTCAAAACCGAACACCTGGCAACCCTACCCTCAAGTGGAATAGATAAATTTGAGAACCAATTAATATATAATCTAATGAACAGATACTACAGAATGCCCTTCCAACTCAATCCTCGTAATCTCTAATACCCATCTCTCAAACCCTTAAATGGAGTAATGTTGACTTGCTGTGACTGCGGATTTCCTATTCCAATACCACACGGTCGAACCTCAAACCGAATTTTTATTTTTCCCACGCAAATGTGAGGAGCCAAAAACAGTTGAGTGTTTTTTCACACGGTAATATGATAAAAAGAAAAAAAGCACCAGGGAATTTCCCTATAAAATCGAAATTCTCATTTTAACCGTATTCTAAGTGTTGAAAAAGAATGCATATTTTTATTTTACATCATTCTTCTTACTCCGTTATTTTCCGTAATAATTTCTTTTAATTTTAATTTTGACTGTGCATTTCATTTCATGTGTGAAAAATAGTTCCTCCTTCCCAGCGGGAACATATCAACTATCATTCAAAATAGCTCTCAGTTCTGTTTATTAGATGCAAAATAGAGAACCATAAAGTGTTGTGCATGTGTATTTAGCCGGAGAACCAAAAAACTCATTTTAACCCTGTTCTAACAATAAGTCTTAAAAAGAATAAATATTTATGTTTTACATTGCTCTGTTTGCTCCGTTATTTCCGTCATATTTTTTTCATTTCAATTTTGACTGTGTACTCACTTCACGTGTGAAAGGAAGTTCATCTGCCCAGAGGGAGTAGTTATCAAATGTTGATGGGATCCCTCTGAAATATGAATAGAATACCAGAAACTTAAAGAAGTTCCATGAACGAGGACCAAATACTAAGCGAAATTTTTCCCCGACTGATAACTCTCTGCAACAGATAACGGCGAAAGAAGATTGCTTTTCTAGGACTTAATCAGAAGTCTGATGAAATTGAAAGAGATGGAAATTATTTGCTCCGAGCTATCTATAACAGGGGTCGGCAACCTTTTCTATAAGGCGGGCCACACTCGTTGCTGTGAATGCTTCTGAGGGCCGCATTGTAAATCACGAGAGCTTCGGCGGGCCGTATGGGCGTTTAAATAAAAGTTACCTGGTGGTCTCATATTAGTGAAAATCAATTCCAATTTGTTTACCAGCGTTAAAACTCCATAATTTCACTGAAACTTTTTGGAATTGACTGTGTTAAATTATAACGATAACTTTTTCATCATGGCTGTCGGGGGCCGCATGAGGCCCGCGGGCCGTAGGTTTCCGACCCCTGATCTATAAGACGTACCACTAACAGAGCAGTATCATTTACAAATTCGAATTCATAATTCCGGATATCATCTTAACAGGCGAGTCGTTCCTGACTAGACAAAAACTACCCTGAAGTTATTTCTAGCTAGTCGGGAGCGACTCCCTGGAGTCGTTGGTGTAGCTTTTGTCTACTCAAGAATGACTCCCGGGAGTGTATGATGACTAGGTAGAAAACACTCCGGAGTGCGTCCCACCTAGTCAGGACACACTCCCGGGAGTGCCTCCTGCCTGGAGTCATTCCTGACTAACACACCAGCACCGGGTTTCCCTCCTCCCTTCTGTTTGTATGGTGTGGAAGGCAACGGGAAACCACCACACCATTTGTGTTTATTCCCAAGTCAATGAAACCAGTCTAAGGTCTTTTTAGGCGTGTTTCGCTTCCAGCTACGGTCTGTCCGTCCGTCCGTCCGCATGTTCGTCCTCGGCTTCTACCGAACAAATTTTCACGAAATTTTACAATAAGGACTTACAGTCAAAGAAAATAAGAAAACCACATAAATCAGGGATGGTAAATACGTGGCACGCGTGCCAGAAATGGCACGCAAGCGATGTTACTCGACACACGTAAGCTCGTAGTTTCTGTGTAAAATATGAATTTTCTTAGTGAATAAGTAAAATAGCGGCACGCGAAAAAAATTCTGATAGCTCATATTACTTTTTGGCACGCGGCTCAAAAATTATTTGCCATCCCTGACATAAATTAATCACGTAAGCCAATCAGGGGTACCAGCTTACTGGGGGCAAAAAATGAACTTTCCGTCATATCTCGTAAAGTTTTGCTCATATTAAAATACTTATCAAATAAAACTTGTAGAACTAGTTAAGGTATTTATTTTCCTATACATTTTTAACGTCGGAGTAGCCGTTGTCAATAAAATCAAATAATAATGTCTTAGTAAAGTTGAACTTTTCTTTTCTTGCATGGTTACTTCTCCATTGTTGCTAACATAAACAATCTCACAAAATACGTTAAATTTCCTTACGTGTGCATGCAGTGTTTTTAAATATGAAGAAAATGGATTATTTATGAGGAAGAAAAAAACTTTAAAACGCTATTTCCCTTACGTATACGTATATCATTTGGGATTACGTGGAAGAGGGGACTGCACAGTCCCAATATCGCCCGAATGAAAGACATAATCAATCAGTCGTTTCTTCGAAATAATCCATTGCATTTGTGATACACTGTACACTTTCCTAACTTGTTTTTTTTTTTACTTATCGCCAAAGGCGTGACGGAAAACTACCCGTTTCCTACTCGCCAGAGCTCAACGTTCCCGGGCAGTCGCCTTCTTTAATTTCTCCATTTTGGTGCAATACGTCTCCGCATTGACGGTTTCATTCGAGCTGAGTAGCTCATAATAGAGTATTCCCTTAAAAAAATCCCACCAAGCGCAGAGCATCATCTTTTTTGGGTGCAATGCTAGTTTTGCGGCGGGGAGGGGAGACTCTCCTCATTCTGACTTCTGTCGTGTCGTGTCCATGTTGTTGTAAAGTGCTAATTTTTGAACTTTATTAACGAGTAATTCCAAAGAAATGGCTCCTTCCTCGTACCTGGTAGGGAAACACATGCAGAAACGCTGTCCATTAAATTGTTCCCTGCGAGCAGATGTTGGATCTAAGCGTAATGACGTCTGCCATAGAGTCCGAATTCTGTTGTCATCAGCATTGGAAGATCGTCCAGAGCGTTGGTCCTCTTTCGTGATAAAATTACTCCTATGGAATTTATTGAACCATTTTTGACAGGTTCGATAGGTTAAATCAGAGATGTTTTTACTGTGTTTGCTGGCATAATTTCCGTTTTTTAAATTAATAAAGCAACATATGACGGAAGTGCAGTTGAATTTCACTCATATTTGATCATTCAAAAATAATTTCAAATCACTTTTAAAATCGATACTCTTGTGTTTCTTACGATGCCCACTTGTCGAATGACAATAATTTTATAAATTAGACTATACTGCCATCAATTAGAAATTCCACGAACTTTTCGAGTAGCCTATCGCTCTTTTTTGCCGTGTATGAACCAACTAACATACTGTTGATCGACAACCTAAATTTGTATATACACTGCAAAAACTCATTTTATACTCAAATGAGATAAATCTGTTTAATTATGAACGCGAGCAAATCAGTTTTATGTAAACGTTTTTTATGCATTTTAAGAAGTTAGACGTAAATGGACAGAGAATTAGATATTATTCTTCATTTTTACGTATAAATGATTTATTTATTTTTCCATAGGTCTGGATACTATTTTTACGGAATTATTAAATAAATATGATTTAAAAATCGAAATGGCAAATTAATTTATATTAGAAAATCACCGTAGATTTAAACGTATTACGTGAAGGGAACCATTACTGGAGATAAAATAAAATATATTATGATTAAGTATCCTTTCAGATCCTTACTAAGACATCTTTAATTCTTACCCATAATTTATGATAGTCAGTAATTAATATTCATTTTGTAAAATTAATTAAATGTTGCCATTGAGGTTGGAATTTTTTAATTAAATCGCAATTTCGCCTTAACTCATTTAACGTTAATTTAATGCTTCACTCGCTGTTTTAAACTGCCAATCACCCTACTAGTAGCAATATGAAAGACCAGGTCTGTGTCTGAACGCGGTATGGCTTTTAGTCACTGTCGATACATTTCGAGCACAAATGAGCGTCGACGTACATTCTGTGCAGACAGGCATATGCAGGACACGAAGACATCCATTTGCTTTTGACTGGCCATCACTCCTTTGGGACGTAATTGGGTTTTCTTCGGGCGTTCCTCTTGGAGGACATTTGTTGGGGAGTAGTTGATACTAGCTTACTTAGCCTGACCTCCACGCGTGAGAAATAACCTATGCTGAAACGGGAGGATTCTTAATCGATGGTTAAGTTGTAAAATGGAAGACCCGAGTTCGATCCCCGGCCAAGTCGGAATTTTTCTCCTGCTTTTTCAAATGTAGCGTGTATTCATAAAAATAGACTGCAGCGCACTTGGTACAATCAGCGTAATTAAACGGCCTCTTGGATGTACGTATTTCGCAATTTTGGAATTTCGCTCTTACGGCATTGAGATAGCAGTATATTTCAATTTCAGGGAAGGAGATGATGGAAAGGCTTACTTACATTAAGGAAGGAAAGGGCGGACGATTCGTGCGAATAGAATTCCCGAAAAAGGAATAAAGCTTAAAAAAATAAACGTACATTAATTCGGTCAACGCATTCCCGTAATATTATTTTCGGTGGAAGACTGCTCTATATGAATCCAGGAACGTTTTATTAAAAGAAAGAGGTTTAATTTTATAAAATGCGCCTCGAATAGCGACTATCACGTTTTTTCGTGCATATTTACATAATAAAGTCGTCTGCATGATTTTGCGTTTGCAAGAAATTTGAAAAGTTTCTTCCTCGAAGCTGTTACCGAAACATTTGCATTTCTCGAGGTTTTTTTTTTTTCCTCTGGAGATCACCTGAATTGGATGTTAGAGAACCCGCCCTTTTTTTTTGACCCATTTGTCCTTATTACCGCGTTCGGACCTGTTCCTTTCCTCGACTTTCCCATTTTTAAACTTATCCCGTGCACTTAGTCTCTCTTCAAAGTTACGCCCAAACATTTTTCTCTCCATCTCCTGCTTAATCTTCTTTATGGTCGCCTCCTATCTCTTTCCAGCAATCAGAAATTGCTTTTTTCGGGCTATGGGCCTATTTTCTCCCTATCTGTCCGTTCCGATTTCTTTGCCCTTCCGTTATTTCCTTTGCTCGTTCATCCCTTCTTTATTTATCCGCTTAAGCGACTCTTCGCATCCAACTCCTCAGCGTCGTTCTTTTTCCTTGGCACGAATTTAGCATTCGAGAAAATTCTTCCCGAAATGTAGCGTTTGATGATTTATTACCCACAAAACTATTTTCTGCGAAAGCGACAATACATATCGCGTAATGTTCGTATGAAGTTTTTTTTTTAAATCCGACTCGGAAATCCTCGAAAATCCAAATTGAATGGGTGTAAAGGTACTTTTTGTTGGAACGGTTGTGTTTTTTAAAAAAATTTATTTGCGTGCTCTTTTCTCAGAACCCTAACATTTGTATGAAGTTGTTATCCTCATCGTTGTTCTTCCGATATTTTAATTATACTATTCACCTGAAAATGGATGGTATAATGCTATATTTTTTTCGCAAAGGCAAGATCGGTAATCTTTAACGTTAGCTGCCTTAAAAATTGGTTTATTTATCTTCACGCTAGGCAAGTAAGCGATTTTGGCACTCTTCAGTCGTTTGCGTAATCCGCAAAACGGGAGACACTTTTCCTCTCATCTCCATTACTCGCATGTATCAATCCTTTTAAGCCCATCCTTTACAGTTTTTTCTCCTGACACATACATTTAAATCTCACCTTACCGGCGTTATTATTCTTCGGTAAAAACGAAAAATTTGTCTTAATTCGACTCGAAATTGCGAATACGACTGTCGCTCAAAAAAATTCCCTTCTGTAGGCAGAAGCTTTACCGCCTTCTTGTATTTAACGTCAATTTTTTCCTTCCCTCAATTAAAGTAATGCCGACCATCCCGTCAGTTTCGCTTTTTCTTTTGCATTCCGAATGCCGAATTGTAATCTCCCCACGTTTTTCTCGTCGAGTGCGATAACGAGAACGCGGCGGCGTCCAACGCTTTCGGCAACGTACTATGTATTTTGTTGTCGTCGTTGTTGCTGAGGCGAAGGCCACCTCCCATCCTCTCCTCCTTCTCTAAGGTCAGAGTGACAAGGTATAACGTAGAACATCTCCTAATGGATTGGATGTCGGCCGAGTCGCCCCAAAACCTTTTTGGTGCAGCGCGGTGGGAAAGTAGTCCCGAAAATGGGTATTTCGGTAGTGCCGTGGTCTCATTGGCGGAGCAGCAGTAAAAAAAGGGAGGATGGATGGGAGGAGTATTTCTATATGTCGCGTGGCCAGCGGAGCGAGTGGCCGTGAAGATTACCTTAGACGAGGTCCACCGAGGTTTTAATTTAGGGAGAATCAATCATGCTCCTAACGTAGTCGTCTCGGGCTAAATTAAATCCCCTTTGTTATTTCTATTTCTCCCAGGTCTTTGTGGTTTTCTTTCTTTTCCTATTTCCTTCTCTTTTTCTGTCTCTCCATCCTCCTAACCGTCTCTCTATCTCTATCTTTTTCTCTCTTTCTTTCCCTCTATCTCCCTTGTGTTTTTCTTTTCCTCTTTATACCATCCTCCTCCCCCTCTCGTTCTCTTTCTTCCTTTATTTTCCCCTCTTTCTTTTTCCCTTTCTTTTTTACTTTCTCCATACCTAGTATGGGAAAGTATTGTGATCATGAAAAAAATTGACTTCGAGATTTCAACGGAAATACACATTTTGAGGTCCCTAGAGCACGTGTAGACTATTTTCGGAATGATGTCTGTGTGTGTGGATGTGTGTGTATGTGGATGTGTGTGTATGTGATTGTGGGCGCTCTAACTCAAAAAGTACTTTTCATATATAACACTTTAGCATGAGCACAAAGAACTGATTAGTTTTTGGACAAAAACGGTTAACCGGAAGTCGTGGTTTATTCGAAACCAGATTCGGTTTTTGCAATATTTCCCCATTAAAACATCATCATTGTATATACAATTCTATACGGATGTTATAGAGAATGTAATTTCCTACAACTTTCATTTGAAACAATTTTACATAACAGTTATTGTTTAGGAATTATTTATAGAAAATAGTCGGTTTTTTCGGTTTTCGTCAAATCTCCTTAAAAACGTCGTAATTGGTCATCTTCGTAAGGACCAAAGTTGTAGAGAATAATATTTCTTCCAAGTTTTATTTGAAACAAATTTTCGTAGAACCATCCATTTCGGAGATATTTTGCTATTTCTTAATTTCCAGTATACAGCGCCGCCACCATGTAGCGGTGAATTCTGTAAACATATTCAAAATATACCTAATTTACGGCAGTAAGGACGACTGTATTCTTTTACGATAGGAAATAATAATTTTGCCTTATAATGCTATTCATAAAAAGTAATTAAATATCTGTACCCCAAATATGGAGAAAGTCATGTGTTGGCCACATCAGATTTTTCTCTCTTTCCGTCTCCCCCATTTCAATTATTCAATTAAATTCTCTCCCTCTTTTGCTGTATTTCCCTCTTTTGCTCTCTTTCTCTCTCTCCACCTCTCTCTTTCAAATATACAATTAGATTCTTTCCCTTTCTTTTTCCCTTCCTCTCTCTTCCTCTCTCTCTCTCTATTGCTCTCTCTCCCACACCCTTTCTGTCCCATTTTCTCAATCACAACTCCCTCGTTTTCTTCGAGATCCCATCGGAGTATTTCCTCTGTTTTATTACATCGGCTGGAATTTGAAATCTCATGGGGGAGCTGACGCTGTTCCCTCTACATAACCACAGTTGGAGCTTTGGAGTCTGACAAGTAACTGTCTCTTTTCATCTCTCTCTCCCTCTCTCTCTCTCTTATCCCTCCTCTCTCTCTCTCTCGTTATCTCGCCCCGAGCAACTAACTCCCAGCGCGATGATACATCCCAGCTCAATCCACACTCACACACACGCATTTTCTCCCCTTTCAAACATGGCTCTCTCCTAACCTTCCAACCACTCTCTCCCCCTTCTACTCCTCCCCAACGCTCATCCTACATCCTCCTGCCATCCCATTCAACCCTACATCCTTCATTTCCCTCCATCACTCGGCCAACCCCTTCGTATCTTCCCTTCTGCTCTTATGAGAACCCTTTATAAACCACAAAAAACCATTTTTTTCGATATCTCTTCCCCCTTCCTTTATATAAATCTCAACCCACCACTCCTTCCTCTCAGCTCTCTGTTCCCGTACAGTGGCTGGCGACCGCCCTCTCTCTCTCTCTCTTCCCATACAGTGGGTGGCGACCGCCCTCTCTCTCTCTCTCTCCCTCCTTACTTCTCCTTCCCATTCACCACTCCTACTTTGGCGAGATAAGAGAGTTCTCTCCCTTCCAACTCCTCCAGGCGCTATGCAAACAGCGAGCGGAGTGGAATAGAGGGCGTCGGGAGAGTTGTGGTGTAGGGGAGGAGGAGGAGGGGGGGAGGGGAGGGTTGGAGGCAGCGAGAGAGTAAGAAAAGGGGAAATGGAGTGAAGAGAGAAGGGACGCTCCTTTTAGCAAAAATAATGCATGACTTCTTTTATAACGTGCGAGTTAGGGCGCCATCTACGCAGTAGTGTGAGAAGGCTGGACTCGCGATTTTACATTATTTTTTAAAAATTTTGCTTAGCCAACGTGCGGTTAGAAAGGGTGGGGGGGTAGGGAAAGGGTGGGGGGAGGGGGTAGGGTATAAGAGGAAGTGGGACGGGAAGTGGTGGCTCTCGACTTTTGGACTCGGTATGGAAGGAAACGTCGCGGCGTTTGCGCGGTCTCGTGAAGGAGTTTTTTTTGCGGAAAGAGGGGAGGCGAGTATAAATGTAACAACGCGCATGCGTGCTTTTTTTTTAAAAAGCGATCGAAATCAATGCAAGAATGAGTTTTATTTTGTGCATCGCGACCGGAATTTTTTTTTGTTCTTTCTGGAAGCCTATCGAAAATATATATTTCTTAGGAGCGTTTTAATTAGGGATGTGCAACTTAATAAAACCGTTACGGATTATCATAAAAGCGTCCGCTTGCATCCTCTCCGAGTATCTAAGCACCAGAATGATAATAATTTGATTTTGATCTTACATATTTGAACGTATTTATTTATTCTTCTCGTTTCCGTAAGAAATAACGTAAAAAAAACCTTGGTGGCATTCCATCACTGCTGTGTTTTTCATTGGTATCTATTTTCCGTTAATTTATTGATCGAAATTATTAAAGAATTTGTTTACTTTGTTTATTTAATATTTTGAATTAGGCAAAGCGAGCCTTTTAAAAGAGGATTCGTTTTCGATTTTATCCATCAGTGTTTTTACTCGCGTACTCTGTCGAAAGCAGTCGATTGCACCCGTTGAACACGAAGAGATAGGTAATTTGACGGAAGGCCATTTCCGCTTTAAGGTTCCTTGGCATTACTCCAACAAATCATGAAGCGCAGAACGAGAATTTGCCATCGCTTTCTGAAAAACTGGCCCAAATCTGTAAACTTTTTTTTTAATGTCGAAAAAAATCAAACGAATTGGATTGCATGATTAGAATAAATCAGTGCGTTAGGAAAAAAATAATGTTATGATTACAACCGCAGACCCTCCGTTGTATGAGATGGAGGATTTCCAATCGCGACTACGCCAGCCTTTGGGAGTACGACCAGAGTTTTTTAAAGGGGCACGCTAATGTATTAAACATTCTCACGCCATCTTTCATGCAGTACTCCGGAATCAAATGCTGTAATGTAGCTAATAATAATGACGACATAAATCACAGAAATGTGCCATAAGTGTGAATTACGACGTTGTAAGCGTGAATTTTCTATTTAACGCAAGTGTATATTCATTTCATGATCACTTTAAAATGTATCATGAGATACGCGAACATTAGAAACTACTCGAAGAGATAATGTCGTAAGCTTGCCTGACTACATGTTTGCAGGATATGTGAGGGCGAACAGCGATCGCCTTTTGAGGTAAATGTTTATGACAAAACAGTGAAATATTCTGTCGCCATTCATATAAATGACCGTGCTCAATGAATGCGGCCATTGAAAGAGTATTTGTGAATCTAATAATGATAGGAATTGAAGGAAGCCCTCGCCATTTACGAGGGATGCGTTCCTGAGAAAACCACGAGTACTGTTGCAACGGTATTTCTCATCGAAAAAATATTTTAAGCTGAATAAAGAAGCACATTCCACGTGTATTTATGTGTTGCACTAAATATTTCATCTTCATTAACGGCTTTCTCCCTAATGGGTCGATATAATGGATGAGGATGTGTGTGTTTGTTTGCTTGGCGTTGATCGCGAAAGGTTTCGTAAAATTGCAAATAATTCAGTAAGTCACGATTTTAAAACGAGGAATCTTGATGTATGTACATTTCTATTGGCGTTCATCGGAGATAGGAAGAATGGCTCAACGCTCGTGCGACGTGCAATTTTTCCATGTAATTAATGCACGTGTATTATTTTTTTTATGAGAAAATCGACAACTACCTAGCTTTACGTTAGACTCTGTCCGCTTCTCTCGAATCTGATTTAAAGCGAATAATTCGCGGTGATAGATCTCCTTTCATCATACAGGCGGGAGAGAATGCGAATTCACTCGCGAAATCAAATCGTTGGCTTTCTAAACTAAAATGCGTTAACACACGTCGCAACCTGCGAATAACCGAAAATGCGAACTGAGAGACAGCGAATCGCGAGGGTTTATCTTGTGTGTGTGTATATATATGTATATGTATGTATATGTGTGTGTGTGTGTGTATATATATATATATATATATATATATATATATATATATATATAATACTAGTAGACGGTTCTTGTATTCTGCAAGAATTTTAGCCTATTCTGAATTATGGGGTAAAAACAACCCCTAAAAATTGGACTTTTTACAATTGCGGATTTTCCCCGTTGGCTGTGGCCAAAATACTATAATCTTGCCAAGTTTCAAGTCTCTATCTTATCTGGAATTAATAACCTCGTTTGGTACAATGATGGGGTAAAAACGTTCTTTAAATTAAATTTTAACAATTTCCGACCTATCCCATCGGTTGTGACGAAAAACCTACACTTGTGCGTATTTTCTTCTGGCTCATCTTTCTCCGCATCGATTGACGTGAATTTCTTATGGGCAACAACGGGGTAAAATCAACCCCTAAAAATTAACATTTAAAATTTTTCGGATTTTACCCTTTGGTTGTGACCGAAAATCCATAAACGTGACAGTTTTCAAGCTTCTAGCTCTTCTGGAAGCGTCTCATAATTTGTATCCTCATGTACGTATACTAGCGGAAGTGCCCGTTGAATTTCAATGAATTTAGTGAATCTAAAACTTCGCCCGTGTAACATGTAAGCATCGCAAGAATAAGATTTAACCGTCGAATAAAACAAAAATGAAGAAAACCGGTACGAATTTATCCATTTTGATGAACGAAAGAAAAAACTTTCACTGCGAAAAATCGAAAATTACGTGTAAACTTATGGGAAAATAATTATAGAATTAAGCATACCCTCCTTCCAAATTTTTAATTTCCATATAGCCCATGTTATCCGCATGGTAAAATTATATTCCTATGCGAAGTTTCGTGAAGAAATCTTCAAAGGTTCGGAAATCATAATTTGTAGACAATCTACGTCTAATTATTTAAGCTACTTACGTAGTTTTGAAAACAGTTTGCTTTGGAGAACTTTACGGCACACGAAAATATCATTAAAACCGTTTATTAGTAATATTTCAATTAAAATCAACAAATATTTTGTTGCCATGTAAACAAAGCAAAATCGCACACAGAAATTGAAAAACGATATTACGTAAAAAAAATTCTCATTTAATGCATTGGACTCTCAATTTTGGCCACAGTGGAAGTTGCCAAGGTAGCTTATAATTGGCATTATCATGAAACTGATAAAATCACGTATTTTTCTGATTCTAAACCCATTTTTACGCTAATTCGAGCAGGATTCGAATTCTGTCTTCAATAAAAATAAACTTTATTCTTTCCTTCATAGAATCATATAAGTCTCAAGTTCGTACCATGTTTTTAAATAATTTTAAAATTCAAAGGAAAAATACGTTGCACTCATTCCTATGCTATTCAAATGGAGAAAATGAAAAAATCAAATATTTTTTTAATTAGAAAGGTTAATCAAATCGGTATAGAAACCTGACTACACCACTTAACTCTTTATTCCGATTAATATGACTCCTTCCTCTTGTTTCTACTTGCTGTAGTTGCTGAGTTATAAAAAACATACATACTCGTACATACATACAAACACTTTATAGATATTTATACATCTATAGAAGACTATAGATATCCATATTATAGATATGCATATTATAGAGATAATGAATGACAGTGGCTGTGATTAAATCCTTCAGGACCAGATTACGTTCCCTACTACTTTATCGTCTTTTGCGTAGAAGTATTCTTCGTTTTTTTTAGGAGGCTAAGGCCAATGTTATTTGGGGCGTCTTAACACAAACTAAATTAGGCTACACATAGAAGGGAAAGTTTTTTGAAAACAATGTTTTTGCGTAGTATTCATCCTTCATATCTATGTTTATCGTTTTTTAAAATAGGTATTTTGTTGTGAAACAGGGCCGTTCGTAGATCCGGCCCTGATTTTATGTTATGATGGTTTGACAGTAATTTACTGCTTAGCATGCTGATTTTTTTTAAAAATTGAAGTTAAAAACAAAATTGCCTCATTATGAATGATTTTTGAGGATAAGTTCATGACACGGGCGAAATCACTCGATTGGAATTCTTCAGGTTATTTATTAAGTAATCTAGCTATTTATTTAAATTATTTCTTTCTGAGTTTTGATAGTTTGATGTTCCTACTTCCTTTACGAAACTGTCACACGTCTCGTAGTAGGCGTCGTTGTTTTTAGCATTTTTGTTTATTTTTAGTCGATGGTCATATTCCTGTTATTCCAGGGGCTGTATTTTTTTATCAAAGAGGATTGAATTCTAGCCATTTGTTGAAATCTAAGTTAACGATCTTCTTGGAATTGATTTCGTCTCTTTTTTTTTTTTAGAAAATCTCCGTGAAATTTTGTTAAAAGTTAGTATGTCTGTACCGCTTTAGAAAGGTGATGTCTGCTCCCGTTGCTTATTTTCGTGAGAAGACGGTGAAAGCTCTTGAGCTTGAGAGGCATGTTTAATTCAAGGAAGAATTATCGAGCTGGCCTATTTAGAATCCCCTTAGGTACTCTGAGAAAACCACATGCGCATTCCGGCTGCTAAACAGCCGTCATCGGTGGTGGTTCACTGAGAAGTTCTTTTCTTAGAATCGACCTCTTGACGACTACTCCTTACGAAGCAGAAATGCGCGTCTGCTTTTCTCAACTTTTTTGTGTTTAACGAGATGGAATGCTATTGGGAAAGATAGCTTTTATGCGTGAGTGCATGAGGCTATAAACAAGTGTGAGTTATGGAGAAAGGAGGAAAAATTCTGCATTTGACCGGGAATCGAACTCGGGTCTCCTACTTGATTTAACAAACTAATCTATCAAATCAGTCTAATTCTCCATTCTCGCATTGGGGTATTTACGGTGAAGAAAGCTATGCAGTAAACCTTACAACACTATATGTCCTCACTAAGGCACGCTTTGCCAACGTATAAAATGTATACACGGTCCTTTAATTGGGCGCGCACCGGGTTTTACTTACGTGTATAAGGTCAGAAAGCTCTTGGCTTATAGGAACGCATGATATTTTTCATAAGATAAAAAATGGGCGCAACGCGGTCTTTTCCATTAAGAGACCACTGTAAGAAGGCCATATTGCCTGAAATTTCGATACGAAGTATTTTTTTCTGCTCGTCGTCTCTAATTTTTTTTGTTGAGAAAATTAGATCCTTTCACCAATTAGCGCCGCAAAATGATAAGATTGTGTACGGCCATTATTACTCCTTTATGAGCGTTTCCCTAAGGCATTTTAGCCGCCGCTGAACTTCTGTTTCGAGAGTAAATGAAATTAGCAAAGGGTTTGCGGGAAATGGATGACGGAGACGGAGCGTTTTGTCTCTGCCGGTCTTTCGCGACGTATGAGGCCGTATTTATCCGAGGAAATTACTTGAAATTTATGCATTCATTGCTCGAGGACGTCAGCGTACAGTTGTAAGGGTGGGAGAAGGCGTCATGAAACATTCGGATTTTAATAATTATTCCCGTCATAATCGCGGCGTTTGTTTTATTAGTAAACAAGGGTAATTGCAGAAACAATCATTCTTCCAAAGAACAGCTTGAAAGATGCTTTTTAGTGCTTTATTTGCGCTGTCGAAAAACCATATAACAGTTGAGCCCGAGCTGAGATAATATCCGCCGCTGCAATTTAGAGATAACATGGTCCACAGCCTCGTGTGCGGATTTAAAAGGGGAATTTTACGACCATGTCGTACAAATTAGGGCGTGGATCTATCACTTTTATCCTCTCTCTCTTCTCCTCTCTCCGTGTTAACCTATTCAACGCATATTGTAACGTCAATCTATCTCTCCCTTCTATTTTTTTCTTCTTATTTCGCATTACTTTTCGAGCACTATAAAAGGATGAAGAGGATGGTCTGTTAATAAAAACCAGACGGGGAGGGGGAGTAGAATCCTTGCAGGGCTAATAAAAAGAAGGATAGGGTTCGTAACGTTCCAATATTGCCTTAGTTCTTTAAAAGGGGTGTAGATGATGATCATTAGAGTTTACGCGCCCAAGGGGAAAAAAGGTCTCAGGTTTGGAAAAACGAGGAGAAAAAACCTATTTGCTCGAAGGATTGGCGGGGCTTCCACTCAAATAGGGCTCCGAGGTACTGCAATGTCGGATTTATTTAACCGCGTACAATCAAAATCCGCATCGGGGAAACCCAGCGTTGGACTAATGTAGCAAATCTTTCATATGCAGTGACTCAATGCACACAACATGTAGATATATTCAAAGCAGAACGAGTTTGAGAAACTTTTAGATTGTACAAATCAGTGCACGGATATATTCGAAGCAGAGTGACGTCACGAAAAGAAGAATCATGTCCTGACAAAGTGTACATCACCTTGAAAAAATCAATCACGTTATAGTACCTCCCAATCAATTTCAATGGAGCGGAAAAAAATTCCGAGTACTGTTTTTTCTATATATATATCACGTTTGTGTCAGAGATGAACTCTTATCGAAAGAGGGCGTGTATACGTAGTTCAAAGAATTGATGAAAATGGACGGACGGGCGGATGGACGGGGGGAGGGAGGAGGCGAGGAAGAAGTCAAGGGAGGAAGGGGAGTTTTCTCTTTTACCTCTTGCTCTCCACGCCACGCTCTCTCTATCCTCCTCGCCATCTTCCGCCACCCTCTTCGCATACACTCATCGGCGCCTCCTCCCATTTCGCTATTCACTCGCTGCTCCTCATATAAACCCCCTTGGCTTTCGCCCTTCATCCCATCACATCCCATAATCCTCATGTCCTCATATCCTTCGCGTGGATTCCTTTGCTTTTTCCCCCTTCTCTCCCTCTCTCTCTCTCTCCTCTCGAACGCGATGTCACCACTTTTGACATCGCCGGTCCTAATATTTGAGCCTCGAAGAGAGAGAGAGAGATTTCTCTCTCTCTCTCTGACTAAATCTCCGACGGAATTAACGCCAGTTGGATGAATGCATGCAGTACCATGCTTTGGATTTTCTATCCATGTTTTGTGTGTTGCATATCCCATCGCTTAATTCCCGTCTATCAATTGGCGGCTTACTTAGATTTTAGGCGTTATTTACAAAAAAGTGAAAATAAGTCAGTCAGTCAGTCTGCCTGCATGTTTCATCACCGAAAATATTCGGTGGATTTTCATGAAGTTTGGTACTAAGGACTTTTTGGGCAATAAGATCAATGGAACGTTGGTCGCATAACCCAAGCAGGAGTGCCTCAATTTTTTTTAACGAAAAATGAACTTTCTCTCACATGTCATAGAAAAAATATTAGCCATACCAAAAAAGTTTCTAAGAAAAATTGCAGAAATAGTTATTTAACTATTAGTTATTTATGATTGCACGATTCGTAAAGGACGACTCTGCCTTGCGTGTATGTACGCTTGGGCGTGCATCGTTTTTTGTCCATAAAATACGAGTGACAAGTTTTTCATACGATTATTTTCTTTCAGTGCAAATTCATCTTTTAAGAAATATTTCTTCAATTATTTCGCATGGGTACGTAGGGCGTTCCATTTTATGCACGCTTGGGATTTGCGCTCTGTCATTAAAACTCGCACTTAGAATAATTAATTAAACTCTTGATCCAGCAGAACTTACTAACGAGTCATGTGAATCATCCCGCACAAAAATCTTTATTTATCGGAGGGTTTAGGCAACCTTCGGTCCCAATTTATTTTTCGCCAAACATTCAGAATTTGTATGGCTGCTAAAGATTGCCTTCGGTGATGTTTTCATTAGAATAGGGATAGAAGTTAAAAGTTGATTCTTTGTTTTCAGCCACGTAATCTACCAGCAGGAGTTAGATTTGATAAAAGGAATTTGCAACTCTCTCCGAGCCCTATAAGATATCACTGCCGTGGCAGCGTTTTCAGTCGTCCAAGAACCGCTCGCCCTAGCAGTTTTAAATTGCTGGATCTGAATCGAACTGCACTCCTCTTTCGGAGCGAGCACAGATTCAGTCGACTCTTTCTATTCTGAGGTAGAATGGAAGTTCAAATAGCGGATTCCGTTCCCTTTACCAAATTTTGCTCACGCCGGATCTTATCCTATTACGGCGTAGAAGAACTTCTGTCGCTGTCTAATTGACGTTTCCATAATGGGTTTTATAACGATGATCTGTGAAAGTCAAATGTAACAGGCTCGAGTCTTGTTTTGACCTCGAATTTTTCCGCTGGTGTGAACTTCTACCTTTAAAATTTCCTGTTTTTTTGTTGCTATATTCTTAATTTCGAATCGTTGCGTATTCTAGCACGGCTATCGAAATATTTGTTTTTATTGCGCGAATTCGGTCATTTAATGAATCGGTCAAATTAATTTTTGCTGAAGAGATGTAGCTGTCGGCGTTCTTTTTTATTCCGCAAATAATTAAAAATAACTTCAATTTCGAGCCCTGCCCTCCAGGAATAAATTAAAGGCTAAAAAAACATTCTCCATTCACTAAATCACGCGATGTTTCGGCGTCACGAACTGTATTTCTTTGGTGCACTAAACTCCGCCAATTCAGTTATTCGGATTCTCTTAGAGTTTCGTGGTTTTTTTAAAACCAATTTCTCATCTTTTAAGGTCTTCCGAGGAAATGTCATTGAAAAATGCGAGCAGGTCACACGGAAAGGTGTGTTCTCTTTGGCTTTATCGATTTCTGGAAGAGGTTAGAAGGAGAGATAGGGGAGGGGGGGGAGGGGCCAGGTTGGAGGATAAAATATGGCCCAGAAGGCCTTATTCGGCCGCCAAATTAATTTCATCCGGTCTGCCAATTCATCTAGAGCGAGGCTAATATATGAATATTTAAAGGTTTTCACTCAACATAATTTTCATCATAAGGGCGGAAACATGATTAAGTATGAGTCGTCGTATAATGGACTTTAAGACGCATTATATGCTGTAATAAGAACAGAAACATCTTTGGTAAAAGTACGATATTTTATAGCAAAGGCTAGTCTTTTCTTTCTCCTTATACGTAGTGTAGAGAAAGTGTTGTTTTCATGAAAAAATTCGAATTCGAGATTTCAACGGAAATACACGTTTTTGAGGTCCCTAGAACACGTTTTCACCGTTTTCTCGATGATGTCTGTGTCTGTATGTCCGTATGTGTGTGACAGAAATTTTGTGGGCGCTCTAACTCTAAAACTATTCAACGGATCAGCATGAACTTCTATATTCGTGATTTTATATATATTCTTATGATTTTAAAAGCGTGTGATAACAATCGGTCAACCGGAAGTAGCGGTTTACTCCTGAAAAAGTTTAGTTTTTCTCATATATTTCGCTTAAAACTGAATTTTTGTTATATATATATATATATATATAAGTTGTAGATATTATTTTTTTCTACAACTCTTTTTTGAAATAAATTTTCATAGGAATATTTCAAGAGGTATTCAATTTTCTTAGAAATTGACGGTCAGTGGGCAGCTCGTTCGCGTGGTAATGAAAACAATTGAATCGCTAGCGCTGAAGCGTTTTAGTTGAACTGTTCCTATCGCCGTATTTATTTGATTTACGTATGGAGAAAGTCGCGTTTTGGACACATCAATTTATTTTTAATGTATGCCTTTTTTGCCAACTATAATATTTTATACTGACCTCTTCTAAATCTTGTATTGGTTTTATTATTTTGTATTTTATTGAAGAACTCGTTATGAAGATTTATTCGGTATTTCATGTTAATGTGTGGTGAATTTTTTAAATCTGTTGCGCATTATAATAAATTTTTAATCGAAAAAGGGCGAAAACATTGGCGAAAATCTTTAATGTTTAACGTTCTCTGTAGAAATATTTGACGATATGGGTTTTTCATTTATTTCATGTGCAAGACCCTCAAAAAGCTGAGAATTACCTTGCCGAATATAAAGATCAAAATCATATCGTAATCTGAAAATTTTATTTTAATTTGTAGTCATTATGTAACAAAGGCCAGATTATGGCGTAAGCCAACTAAGCTGCAGCTTCGAGTGTCGCAATAAAAAATAAAAGATTCCATTGAAAATTTTATCAAAATCGGTTGATAAATAAAAGTAGTTGTGGGAAAAAGAATATAATTTCAAAAATGAAAACGCTTTTATTCAACTACGACAAAAAATGTAAGCGGAAGTTTTGTCGTTGTATTGTGATAGGGCGCAAGATTTCATAACATTGTGATGAAATTCCATGCCACAACCATCGATAACAGATTTACTTTTCGTTTTAACGAAGTTCATCATTTATTACACTGCATTCCTCTATCGCCAGTCTGAAATCAAAGTTTGATAAGCCGCTCGGGCTTGTACGCTCACATAGCACTTGTCCACGTGTTTCCTATAATCTTTCATGCATCTTAAATAAATGGAAATATATCGCATTTTTTCGCTTTAGGTCTTCTTTACTAAAATTCTTCCTAATGCGTACGTGCTAAGCATTAAACATACTCGAAAATAAATTGTTGAAAGTTTGTAAAATGGTTTGGACAGTTGGATAATTTTTTTACCGGTGTCAAAACTTATTAATCATTAATTTATAACACATTTGCTACCACAAACGTTAATCCAAGTCGAGTATTGAATGCGAATCCTGGCAGCCACGAAGCGGCTGAGTTAACCAGATATGCATGTCAGCTACTAAGTAGCTGTACTCAATGGCAATACACCGAGCGGCGGTGTTTATTTTTATAGCCAAAGAGCCATGATTTACTCCTGAAATGGTCTGAAAACGTATCTGACTTAGCAGAAAGTTTTATGGTACCAGAAATCACGATGATTATCTATAGCAGTGGTTCTCAGGCAGATCTGCCATGCGACCCCCTCCTTGTGGATGTTCGGTCGCCGTGACCCCCCGTGATTTTTTGAGAAGCAACAAAAGTACATAAAAAACTTTTTTAATTTATACTTTGTTTATAAACCGCACTGAATAGTATAAAATAAAATTTGGGTTCAAGAAAATAACTGGATGTTAAGGAAAATTTTCATTATATATGATCATGAATCTCTTTTTAGGCGCGTTTCGCTTACAGCGCACAGTGGGCTGGCGACCCTGTTTCGGCGCTCAAAAGTCGATTTAACCAACTTCAACCAAAGTAACTCAAAATGGTGTAAAAGTGAAGATAAGAGATCTGTTCATCAGAAATCGGGCATTTTTTTGCCCAGTGGATCGCATTATTCTCGGGCTGAGCTTGGGAAGTTCGTGTATCTGGGTGAAATGTGTCAC
The DNA here is from genome assembly GCA_036926305.1 of Uropetala carovei. Classification (NCBI taxonomy): domain Eukaryota; kingdom Metazoa; phylum Arthropoda; class Insecta; order Odonata; family Petaluridae; genus Uropetala; species Uropetala carovei. The sequence goes on from JAXCHB010000069.1 coordinate 8,357,248, forward strand.
AGCGGAATTCCAGTGTATTATGCATATGTCATTTTTAACGACTGACCGGTGTTTTGGGTCATTTCTATTCATGTTATTCTCTACAATAGCCCTTAATGTAGTTGTATGAACCTCCGATTTGAACCCCTGCCGTTTAGTACAGATGTCATAAATCTCAAAATTTAATGTTTACTTGGACATAAAAATAAACAACCATCTACAACCGTGTTGTCATGGTATGTACCAATTAATATGAACCATATACTGCATTTCTGTACAAAATTCAGCTGCCTTTAGCTGCCCCTTCTCGAAAAATCCACCAGTTACAAGCGAGATGTAACGAAAGCTATGAACGCGTTTTTGCACATTTCGGACTCCCGTGTTGGGACGCATGGGGGCTTGGCCCTCTTTTAGATTTCCGATTGTTAGTAACATATATAGTAAGTCACCGATACCGTACGCCGGACTGGGAAGTAAGAGTACTGAATCATGCGAGTGTGCAAGTTTCCACTTGCTCCTGACGCGGCGCACAGTGGGACCAAAGCCCTGCTTTGCTCGCCAAAACTCAGTATTCAATCTGATCGGCCTGATTTTGTGTATGAATGGGTTTTTGGGGAAGCCGAGTTCATTTCTTGCGGTTTTAAGACTCAGGGGCGACTTCTTGTGGCCAGTGTCGTAACTCTCTACAGGACCAAGCACCCGAAGAACTGGCCGAAACGTAAGAGTCGCGCATTTTGCTAATGTTCGCGTTTGTTGAGTGGATAGTTTGCCTATATTTCATTATACAGCTTTTCAACGTATTTATGCTACTAGTTGACTTCATTCCAAATGCAAATGGGAAGTTTGAATGCGATTACTTTCATAAGGAATGGTTTCTTAATGCAAAGAGAAAACGATATCGTGATTCAATAAAATTTATTCTGGTGCATTAGTAATACACGAACGACAGGGTGATAAAATAATGTTCTACCTTACAAGTCAATTTGTTTTATTCATCATCATCACTATCGCTATTGTCATCATCTAATGGGGAGTCATGCATTTCGGCTAAAAGGCTAATTACTTCAGCGCTAAAACTTCCACTCTTTTTCGGAGGAAGTTTTCTATGAGACGATATAACTGGATCCGATGAGGTGAGCATAATATGCAGGAGATCCTCATTTGTAGCTTCCCTGGACGTCATCCTGCGGTGACCCTCTCTGTACTGTCTAAAATCTTTATTGCGTGCCTCCTGCTATTCCTCGCTCAGCATCCCGATACGAAGAAGGGACACAGCAATTACTTCTGAGCCGTGTATGAGAACTTTGCGAACAGATGGAGGCATCGGATACCACCAGTATTCTTTTACATAAAGTCTTGCTGTTGCTACAGCGTACTCATGGAAAGCCTTAACATCCACTGCGTACCCACACGATAAAGATCGAAGAATGACATCACATCGAGAAATAAGGGACTCTTTGATACCTGTAATAGACGCTGATCACAGACAAAGGGCGATGAGGCCAAAGATAGCGTAAAGAAGAGGAAAGAAGAAATTCAGAATAGATTTAGAGATGAGTTAGGTTTAGTTATCGATATGCCTAAGCAGGGAACCGGTTCTTCAAATGATGGGAATACTGCGCGTCGCTTTTTTGAAAACCCTACCCTCACAGCAAACATCACCGGCCTTGACGAAGCGCTGATTACTCGCTTCTCTGTCATTCTGCACGCACTGTCAAGCGGATATGAAGTTAATACAGAAGCGTTCAAGAAATACACCTTTCAAATGGCAAAAGATTATATCTCTCTCTATATTTGGTACCCTATGACTCCCACCCTGCACAAGATCCTACTACATTGGGCAGATATCATACGAGCAGCTCCTCTTCCTATCGGAATGTTTGCCGAAGTTGCTCAGGAGAGCCGAAATAAAGACTGCAAGCATTATAGGGAATTTAACTCGAGAGAGTGCTCAAGGATATCCTGTAATGAAGACCTGCTCCACATGTTATTAATATGGTCAGACTCAGTGATCACGTCGCTCCGGAAGCTGCCGAAGAAGAAAAGCACAAGTCCCCCTCGTGGAGTCTTACAGCTTCTCCAAGAACCCCACCATGATTCACATGATATTGATTTTACATATGACAGTGACGATGAACAATAAAATTATCTTTTCAGCATGAAAAATAACTATGGTTATGGCTTATCCCTCATAGTAGAAACCAATCGCACAAACAGATTTTCCATCCGACCAATGGTTTTCCTGATACAGTGGGTCACGTGATCAAAAACCCCCTCCAGATTATGTATAATGGACCAGACATGTTTCTGTTAACGAAAGCAACGCTGCAGCGTGAGCGCATATTATCGTCCGTCGGTCCGTCCGTCCGTCCGCATGTTCGTTCTCGGCTTCTACCCAACGGATTTTCATGAAATTTGATATTAAGGACTTACAATCAAATATAATAAGAAAATCGCAAAAATGAATCACGTACGCCAATCAGGGATACCACTTTACTGGTGACAAAAATTAAATTTTCGTCATATCTCGTAAAGTATTGCTCATATCAAAATATTTTTCAAATAAAAGTTGTATAAATAATAAATTAGAGTATTTCTTTTCCTATACATTTTTATCGTAGGAGTAGCCGTTATCAATAAAATCAAACAAAAACGTCTTAAATCGAGTTGAACTTAGAAAATTTCTTGCATAATTACTTCTTCATTGTTGCTAAAATAAACAATCTCACTAACAAACGTTTAATTTACTTACGTGCGCATGTACTATTTTTAAATATGAGGAAAATGGATTATTTATGATGAAGAAAAGAACTTTAAAACGCTATTCCCCTTACGTACAGGTATATGATTAATTTCTTTCTAACACTCCATTACACGAAACGCGCCCATTTGTGATACGTTGTACACTTTCCTAACTTGTTTTTAAATACGTATGGCATATGTTGATTAAATTATTCACTACATTATAAATAGTCTGGAATATTCTTGTTGAGGCACACAGATGACTAGAGAAGAAAAAGTCTGCTACGGTAGTTCAGTGGTAGAATATTCGCCCGGCAAGTAAGTTCGATTCCCGGTCATAGCAGATTTTTTCACTTGTTTCAATATTTCCTAAAAATAAATTTCATCAAAAATTCAGATATCGACATGAATTACAATAAAGATGAGAAACGTGAGGACTAAGAAAATGAGTGAAGCTGGTATAAGTAGCCGTATTAATTAAAGTTTTATTATTAAATCAGATTTCTTATATTACATATAAATATATTAAAATTAACTATTGCTTTATTTTTGAAGATTCCAACCATAATTAAAGTCTTATTATTAAATTAGATTTCTTATATTAAATATATTAAAATTAACTAATGCTTTATTTTGAAGATTCCAACCATAAAGAAATCATAAAAATTAGACTTGTAACCTATAGATTAAAATTGAAGGATTGATAGAATGAGGAAAAAATCAGTTGGCGTAGCGAAGACCACTCGCGACCCTACGTTTGAGAACCGCTGATATATATGTAGGATCAATGACAAGATGAAATCGTTACTTTTTGATTGAGTCAAATAAAATAGATTTAAAAAAAATTCTTCCATTCCTATAGATTTTGCCACTTTATGAGTCGAGTGAGGTTAAAATCAACGACTCTGTCAATAAAAAAATCGATGAAAGTTTAAAGTATCTTTTACGTATTTTGACATTTTCAGGAGAAAGTACGAGAGTAAGAGATTCAACGGACGAAGCGTGTAAAAAAAATTAGGTTGTAAAATTTATATTTCGCTCAATAAAAATTGACGACCTATTCGCGCGTAAAATAAATTTAAAGAGTAAGCTAGGTGAAGACATGATGGCTTTTGGGTAGCCCAAAGACAGTTATGAAAATTCGACGTTTCAAGACTTTTTACTCCTCGATATGTCTATGACACCTGTGAGATTTTCGATATGAATACAATAAAGAGAAGCTGCAGATATGACAGAAGAGCATCCAGCTGTAATTATTGTAAGGACATATTTAAGTGAGAGAGGTTGTACAGTTATTCCTTTCCGCGTAAAAAGAAAAAAAATGGTTTAAGAGTGCTTCAACGCCTATTGTTTTTGACTTTGCATCACCAACGTCCCATTCTGCTTGCGCTACTTTGTCAATTCGGATGGAAATCCTAGTTGATGTACCTACTCTGCAAGTTTAAAAAAAATGTAATTCTCATGATGTAATTATTTTTCATCCTTCTCGATTCCGATCGAAAGACTTCTATGTTAAGAATCTTTCCACTTCGTTCCCAATTTTAGGATAAACAGTTTTTCATCTCCACGAACTGCATTGCGACTAAAGTAAAACTTTTAAAATCCCTTGTTTTAACCTGGAACTTCAGCGCTGTTTCGCAGCCTCTTCTTACTACGTAATTTTCTGCCTCTTGTAGGCCGTTTTGAAGTAAGTTAGGTAATATAGTTCCTCCTGAAAACAAGAGTTTAAGAGCATCAAATGAAGGTCGCCCACATATATGCTTTTATTAATTCTTCCAACTGCTCATCGACCACGCAGCATAATTATTAGTTTCGGTTATGTTTGTTTTTCAAATACATAATCATAATCGCTCCTTGTTTTTCCCCCACATTTTTACTTAACCGTGGTTTCTGTCAATTAATTTGTCACTTATCTGTATCAGTGTCCTATAATTTTTTTACTCATTTACAGCCGAATTACAGCTTTTTAAAAGTTACTTTACTCCATCCCCCATTAGTACCAATACTATAACCTTCAAGCTTCACGATTGATTTAACTTATCTGAGATATTCTTTTTCCTCTCGATCTTCCGTCCGATTTTTCGAAATTTTTAAACCCTGGAAAAATTTTTGCCGGACAATCAAATTCCTTTTAGCTCAGATCTTCAATCAAGACTGATCGTCAGACAGGCGTTTTAAACCACCCCCTCTTTAGCGTCTCTGCCATCGTTAACGAAGGATGAATTTGGATAGAAACTTCGGATCGACTCGAATTGACCGCGTTCTAGAAGTCTATCCTCTTACAGAATGACTTTTGACTTTGAATTTACTTTTCCTCTCTCCGACTTGTCCCGTCTCTTCTCGCTAGCGTTCGGCTTCATCCTCCGCAGTTCTATTTTCTGGGCTTCGTCCCATCCGATCCCTTAACATCCTTATTGCTTTCTTCATAAGTATAATATAGGACAGGGGTCCCCAAACTACGGCCCGCGGAGTGATTTAATCCGACCCGCCAGCCTTACCCAACCCACATCCCCCCCCCCCCCCCTCGAAATAATTGGCATAGGTGAAATTTCTCGATAACCCCTCCCCCCCCCACCTCGAAACAATTTGTAACGGTGAAACTTCCCAATAACCCCCCCTCCCCCCCCTTGGCCCGCGCTGTCGTACGTAAAGCCTAATAAAAAGTTTGGGGACCCCTGGTATAGGAGAAAGTATTGTATTCGTGAAAATGATCGAATTCGAGATTTTAACGGAAATGCACGTTTTGAGGTCTCCTTGAGTACGTTTTCGCCGTTTTCTCGATGACGTCTGTGTGTGTATATGATAGGAATGTTGTGGACGCCATTAACTCAAAAACCGATGATCAGGTCAGCACAAAACTTTATACTTAAGATTTTTATTAGTAATCCGAGATCTGAAAAGGATTTGGCTTAAACTGGTCAACAAGAAGTGAAGATTTATTCTGGCCATATTTCTGCTTTTTCCAAATATCTCATTGAAAACTTAATTTCTGTAAATATTTCCTACTATCAAAGTTGTAGGTAATGCAACGTTAAACAAGCTTTGTTTGTAACATTTGTCATAAAACGGATTTTTGTGCGATATTCATATTATTCGTCTGAATTTGTTAAGTACGTTGCTATGACAAAAATGTCTAATTGTTGACAGCTGACAAGGCTAATTTTAACTGCGCATCGATTGCACGTTACCCTTAGCAACAGCTAAAAATTTTCTTTACTTATTGTTTTTTCAATGTGGCAAGTGATTCATAGTATTTTTCGCTGTTTAAATACTATTCACAAGTGTAATCGCAGATGTCATTATTTTGTATGGAGAAAGTCATGTGCTGGACACAATTTTTTTATAATAAGTTATGTATCCCTTTTTCCCTTCCATTTTACATTCTTTCTTTTTAACCTCTTATCTGGGCCGTCCGTCCTTCCCCCCTTTTCCCCCTCTCGCATCCCTTTTCACTTCCCCTTCACTGCTTAAACGTCGCCTCGATCCTCTTCCGTGCCTAACTACCTGTACGCCCACTCGAATGTTATCGAGAAAAGAGAGGATGAGGAGAAAAAATCTCCTTGCGAAGGGGGTAACAGCATGTAAAATTTAGGTCACGGCCAATGTCTCGTCAAGGCTTGGAAATCAATTATAAAATAAAATCGTGGAGGGTATATCGTATATATGTATACTTCAGTCGCACATAGATGCCAGCAGAACGGCTTGGTTTTCCCGATAAAACTTCGCAGTCATTATTTATGAGTTTTTCTCTCTCTCTCTCTCCCTCATGCATAAAACGGGTGGGGAAAATTTTCGGTGTGTTGTACAGTCCGGACTCCGTCGTGTCAGGAGATGGATGTGTTTCAAATAATTGATGAAGGAAAGGAAATCGTTAAAAAGTCGAGAGAATAAAAAATTGAATTTTCGGTATTTTTATTTTAATTGGCATGAGGCTTCACTCGGATCGACGGGGATCATGTTTTGAAGAAAAAAAAACAAAATGGCGAAAGGTTATCGTGAAAAAATTTTGTGACGGGTGTTCTGTGCTAAATATTTTCGCTCCTTCCCCCTGGGAGGTCACGCGATCCAAAACCTCTCCAGAATATCCTCTCGCTTCCCAGTGTTCCCACAATTATTATTTTTTCCGAAGCATGTTTATTTCCCTACCTCTACTTAAAGATTACAGGAAATAAAACTGTTACTACGTTTAGTAGGTGATCTCTTTGTGTTTTTTTATAATGGCTTTAATTAGCTTTGACGCAAAAAATCGGTTAACGAGGTAAGTTCGCTCGTGCTACGATTAATAGCTGATCATAGTTTGAGGGGAAAAAATATATTCGCCAAAGCGCCGAAGTCCGAGACTTTAATGACACAAATGATAAGGTTTCCCTTCTTTATTTTCGCGATATTTTTCCCGATAATTTGAAAAACTTCGCTCATTAAGCTCCTGAGTAAGCAGCCCATTTATTTTATTTTTTTTTGCTGAGACGGCCCCCAAAGGGCAAAGTTGCTTTATCAAATAAAATGGAATTCTGGCAATTTATTTTTTTTTAATCGAAGCGTTTTGTCCATTTTTGGGAATTCGTATATTTTTCTATCCGCATTATCATGCCAACGCGAAAGATAGCAGAGGTGGAAAAAATTGATCTTGTTAACTGGTTTGCGTTCGCATGGCTTACTTTTCATAATGAGCTACTTTAACTTTGTTTTTCTTCTTTCCTTCAACTTTACCGCATGCATCTTTTCTAATTAATCATTTCATCTATCCTTGATATTTTTGTCAACCTTTAAGACGTAAAAAAGCGAGCGTATCTACGGTTTTTGCGTCCATTAGCCACCTCGCTCGGATCGCATCCCATTAGCTAACATTAAAAACTCTTCTTCGATTTATTTTTGGCACATGCCTTTCAGTCCATTTCTCGGAGGCTCTTCACAGACAGCACGGGGACCTTGAATTATCTTAGGATCACCCGTCATGCATAGTAACGTAAGAATGTGTGTTTTGGAACCGCCATCTTGAACCTACTTTCCTGTTTACTTTTGGATATTTGTCTTGTAACTAGCTCAAGTCTGGCCTTCACGTCGCTCTACTCGACGTAGTACTCTGTTCCGCCAACATAAGTAATCCTACTTCTCCATACTCAACTCTCCCGAGAAAGGAAAATAGTCGTAAAAAACCACTATAATTATGTTAGCGATATGATTTGCACAAGTAGAAATAGCGATCGTGGAAATCCATCGACATTATTTTAAATAGTATGCTATGTGTTTATATTAAACAGAGAATTATCGAGCTCGTCTTAATGAATGAAATATTCAAGAACAAGACCACAAAAAAGTACTTGTCTCAGGCGTCCCCAATAGCCACGACAAGGTTATAAAAAATAACAGATCTTCATTTTGGCTACGAAGTAGCCGCCTTCAGTGTAATGCACCGTAATTAAATATTAAGTTTTTTTTATAACCTTGTTACGGCTATTGGAGATACTCGAGACAAGTACTTTTTCAAGTGCATGTCGTCCGAAAGCCAAGTGACTACAATCGTTAACTGCATTTCTCTCATGAAACGTACATATAATGTGGCAAATCCATCTGCTAAGGAAGCCTTCATTCTGCGGAATTCCGTAATTCAGAACAAATTGGACGAAAGACTATGTAACTATTCCACATTATTAATTAATGGGTTTTGTCCTATTTGTTTCAAGTTACGTCATTAACATGACACGATAATTTTTACGGAGTTTTCTCGGTACCAGATAGGACTTAGATATCTACCGTAGCTATCACGGGGCACGTGATCCCCAGTGCGATTCAACCATCGATCATTCCTTTACTTCCTCCGACTCCGTCCTCGCCTTTTAAATTTTACAAGAGTTCCAATAACCGGCTTAAAACATTTTGCAGGTTTTCGAAAAGTGCTCGAAGGGAACTTATTGTTAGTGCATAATAGAACAGAAGCTAATTTCGGACGATGTTTCGCTGCTGTTTCATATTAAAAGAATTTTTCTTTCTCTGTCCCCCTCGAGTCGCATTTTTGCTGCGTGAAAGGTCACTCCCGTTTTGTCCGTTCGCGTTTTGTAGTAGACGTAAACTGCAATTTCTACCCTTTTTTATTTGCCACAGAGGTCGCCATATCTCTCTCTCTCTCTAGGTCGTGTTACAGCAAAAGGAAAAAGCTATAAAACATTCTCTCATGAATAACAAAATCGAAAAGAAGAAAAAAGTAGTGCCCGTAATCGCTTAAGCAAGGAAAGAAATGTTGAATTTTTTAATTTTTAAACAGGCTGGAATATGGCCCTTAAAAATATCAAAGGAATATTTACTCTCTAATAACTTTCTTTTATGTTTTTTTTTCAATGATAATCTTTCGGCATGCAAATACGAAAGAGCTTATAAAAAAAAGGAAAGTTATCGATGGAGGATAAATATTTAATGTTGGCATGAAGCTGGGCGTATTCATGGATGTTTGCTTTGACGGTCGATGCGTTGCACAAATGATACCAAATATATTCTGGCGTATTTACCTTGTCAGGGATTGATTTTTATTTTGTTACCTAAATGGGAATATTCGGTATTATTATTCCGCTGAAGTCAGTCGATTTTGATGGAATTCATTTTACCAGTTTATATTTTTTCCAAGTTCTTGTTTATCTATATACATGTACGTTCTCATTGTACCGATTAAATACCAAGTAATAAGAAAATCCTTCGCCTATTCAGTAAACGTTATTGCTAAAACCTGCATTTCGTTATAATTTCTCGTCGTATTTCCAATTAACCGTATTATAATTATTTTTGTGCTATGGCTTCATATTAACGTCGCGATGACGATGTTGTTATGTAGGTAAAGATACGGAATTAATCAAAATCCATCGAATTTCATGCTATCAGTTTTATTTGACTCGGGCTGCTGCTAAAAATGAAACAATAACAAACGAAATGCGTCTAAAATTCCGTGTAATATTTTTCAGTTATAATTTTCGGCCAAGTAACTTCCATTTGTTTAGTAATGCGTAACGTTGATTTTTTTTACTATGTTATGACCAAATCCACGTACCCTTTTATAGTTAATTTATTGAAAAAGTTTTTCTTCATGTGGAATAGTTATCTGCTTATCTAAGCTAAGCGTGATAACTCGGATTATTCTTTTGGTGAGTTATAACGAAAGTTAACGTTTTTCCACTGTCAAAAAATTTTAGCATTTTCAGATATTCACATATTTTATTTATTTATTTTTATCTCTACGGCTGAACGACGGGACTGTTTTGCTAATTACGTAAGTGCTTTGGACGATTGAATGGATTCCTGATCGATCATCCTGCATTTTAGAGTAAATTTTCATTATGAAAAACTACGTTATACCCTTGGCGTTTCTCTGGATGTACAAAAAAGGCGACGTTTTGCAAGAGTTATTTCGGATCGGCTTTGAAAAATATTTTCCCTTAGGATAATTATTCTCTATACCGAATTTCAAACTCTCCAATGCGAAATAACAGGTTTATCTGTCTTTTATGTTCGCGTGCCGTCTGTAGGCTTGACTAAAAAAAAAGAATCATCCTGCTCGGGCCTTATGGCTGGATTCCGATAGATAAATTGGGCAGCTCTAATTGAACAAAAAAAAAAGGTTTGGAAAGATTAGACGCACATTTTGGCTACATAGCAGATTCACCGGTAGCAGTTTATGTTTTTTGTTTTAGTTAGCTCGCTGTTGGCTCCGTGTGAAATTAATTGTCACGGAATTGCTATCGAATTTTCGACTACAGGATTGGATTTCGGTGCGTGAATTGCCATGGTGATTGCGCAAGTCGACTTTTGTTCCACGATTTTGCCAGGCGTGTTGTTGGGGCGCTTATGCGTGAAGGCGTCATGTCGACCAAGCCACGCATGTTGTCAGTGATAACATTCTCAAGGAATTCTGTTTTGATTACGTTTAATCCGTATGTTTGCGAAACTCTCGAAAACGAGAGGATGAAAGAGCAGATTTGTTGAAGCTAAGGAAGGACATAGAGATGGATGAGAAACTACATTATATATTTAAGAGATTTATTGTTAGAGAAATTGGGTATTCGTCAGAGATAAAACCAATTAATCTCATCCGGCATGGACTAAGTCGATTAAGAGCTAGATATGAAGGATAGTGGAATTCATCCGTTCTTATATATATATATGTGTGTGTGTGTGTGTGTATGTGTGTGTGTGTGTGTATGTATATGTATGTAGAATGTGTTATTATTATAAAAATATTCGAATTCGAGAGTATGATGAATATTTACTTTTATGATTCGGACATAATGTAAAGTTTAAACAGTTAAATAGAATCTGCTGAAATGTCATATTTATATAGGTTATCGATCTGAGTAGGAGACTTGTTGAAATGGCCCATATCTCCCAACGATGGAGGGTTTTTTATTGTTGTTAAATTTCTCAAATTGTCGCTTCACTCAAAAATGGCTGAATGGGTTTATGTTAAAATTAATCCAGTTAAAGAGCCTTGCGTCGCAAGCAAGGATTACAACTGTTATATGTCAAAAAATATAAATATATAGCATCTAATGACCTAATATATACACATAGGTACCACTAAGCTCACCCCACTCCAGGAGCAGAGCGCTGTTGCTAAGAGACGATCTGCTAGAAATTATTATCCGCGCGTAAATTCGTATTAACGCAATAAGCGCCATTTTCGCATAAACTGGTAGGTTTACGACAGCGGTTTTCAACCTGGATTCCCCAATATTTGTTGAAAATTTCGATATTTGTATTCAGTAGTATATTTTTTAAAATTACATATCATAAATAACATTCTTGCGCATGTCGAGTAGCAGCGACGCCAATTTTGTTTGTACGCGCTCACGTGTGTCTGCGTGTGTATGTTTCTATTTTAAAAGTTATTGGTGATCCGCGGTCAAAAAAGTTCTAAAATCACTGCTATACGGATATGTTCAATGTATATATCAGCGATTTTAAAAAATTATTCGTTAATGAATTGTTAACGTTTTATTCGATCGAGAGATTAGCGGCGCGCGAAACTCAAACGCTCACAGCCGGGACTACGACGGACGTATTTAGATAAATATAGCGAAGTTTTCAAGTGTAGACGAGAAGTACGAGCTGAACGTGGGCGGAGAAAATACAAAAGAATAATCCGTTCCAAATCCAACAGAAAGACTACGGCGAGGCAGTCGTTAATTTTATGTTACTCGCGCGGATAAAAGGATGCCTTTATTTCGGCGGGTCTTTTTTTTTTTTCACTCGAGGTTATTTATGGAGGGAAAAGCGAATGGAGGAGGGCGTTGATGAATGCGGTTTCGTTTGGCAGTTATTTTCCTGGTTGTCCGCAGGAGGAGCCAAACAATGAGATAGAAAGAGGTTTTTCTTTCCTTGCGCGGAATGAAAGGGAAGTGATTACTCACTGAATTTTGAAGAATGTTTCGCCGAGTTTCTCCTCCAGAGCAAGCAAAAAAAATGAAAGAGATGGAATGGGGGAGAACCTCGTGGGATGTGACTCTCGGCAAATTGGGTCAATAATATGTTTACATTATGTGTATGCGTGGTGGCGTTTGTACTGTCAATTCATTCTTATTTATGTATTCATTTGCAACATGTGTTCAATACTGCAGTTCTGAACATTAGTTTGTCGTAGTTTACGAGATGTGTAGTTTACCTTATGGTTTCCGATAGTCTTCAAAATGGCTCATCTTTCAGATTGCACCGTTGTTGAACAGCGAAGGTTCATTCTATTTTTTTTTCTCTTATCAGATGGAGTCGAGCCAATTGCAATTTACCTTAGTTAGAATATACATGTGCACCAGAGGGAAAGTTGTTTATCGCAGAAAAATGCGTGCAACTGGGGTGAACGGTCGCGCAAGTACTCATATACCAGTCAATGCAACTGCCGATACAGTTCAAAGCGCTCATGAAATTTTATGGAAAAAATCGCTTTGGATAAAAATTGTTCTAAATTGAGAGTTCTCATAGGAAAAATATTCTTCCTTACCGTTCTTAATTGCATCCGTTACGTCATTGCCCCACCTGAATTATGAGAAGGAAATAAATTATTATGTTTTTGGACATGACTACTTTCATGCCCCACCTTTGTTTTAGAGCGAAAAAATCTTGCGAAAAAGTGGGGAAATTACGCAAATAAATGCTGTACTTATATGTACGGAGTGGTCGATAAGTTCCAATCGTTTGCAATAAGGAAAAAATACAAAAAAACTAGGGAAAATTATAAATAAATTTCTTTAGAAATACTTATTGATTATTCAAAGTACAAAATGAAACCATATCAACAAATTTTTATACTCTTATTTTATGAAAATTTTACTTGTTTTTTTGTTGAGTTACCGCTTCATTTTAATTGGTACTTATGGCACACTCTGAAGATATATACACGTATGTTGGAAGCTTTTCGAGTAATTCCCTTATTCAGTCACGGAGATTTATGCTTAAAATCTAAAATGGCATAGCACTGCGGGAAAATGAAATTAGACAACGGAATTGCAGCAATTCAATCTGTATGTGATAGCACCTCTACATCGAAACCGGTTTGCTGGAGTTCCGTCTCATGATGACAATATCCGACACCGCTATGCCGTTTTACGCATAATTCCGTATTACTTCCCTCCTTCCTTTATGGGAATCAGGACCTTACACCAACCCTCAGCGGAAACGGACGGCTTTTGATGTCCTTCCGCCTTTATCACCACGGCGTCAATTAAAAGCGAGCCGGCATCTCGAGAGATAACTTATTTCCTTATTTGGATGGCGTTTCAAAAAAGGAAACGAACCCTACACGTTGTCCACGAGGTAAATTTCCGAGGGTTATCGTCCCTACCCTACCCCGCGCGAACAAAATCTTCGTGGACGGATGTTCAGATTCCGTTTTTTTGCTCTTCGCCAGGGCCATTTCCCTCGGCGCAATTAAAAGAGTGGTCTTGCGCGGGATACGTCGAAAGTTCATTTTTGTCAGGATAATGGGGCGGTTTTTGCGGATAAAATAGGGCGCTGGAGAAGGGCGGAAATGCTAGGGGTGGAGAAAAAAAAGAACAACACTACAGGTACCACTACCTTGGCACATGTACTATGGTAGGGAGTAAAGTTTCATGAGAGCGTTGCCCCGTACCGAAATCACCACCCATCCCCAACTACCGGAAGTTACGACATAACGCTTCAATTACGCGGAGATAAAACGACGTTTCGACGTGTTTGACGTCATATTTATTCCTTCCCCTCTGTCAAATTTAACGTTCACCTCTCTCCCTCGGGGACTGCGAAAAGGTGGGCGTGACGGTTTGTGTCCCTTCTGTCGTTTATTTTTTTAAATTTATTGGGCGAAGCGGCGGGATAATTTCGAGTCAGTTCTTTTTTTACGAATTTAACGCCGGAGAGGTGATTAATCGGTGGCGTCCTCTTATAATACGAGCATATTCTGGTTAGCTGCACGGCGATGCGGCGTCAACTCGGTCCGAATCGGAAAAATAATAAATAAAATTCACGATCAAAAGCACGTGCCTCGAGTGGAATTCGACGTGGAAGGATCTAAGAGAATAACTTGTGTTTGCGAGCGTGATAAAATGTCAATAGTATGGAATATATTTATGAATTAAAGATTAAAATTTAATGTGATCGAACGATGAAATTGACAAGCTATGTCTCTCCAAATAACATAGAAAGGTTGGGAAAAACCAGATGTAAATTTACTGATAGTATTCTATCAGTTTTATTATTCATTACGTTATCCTATCGGTGAATTACAACTTATGATTATTGATTTGTAGCCAAAATGCCCAAGTAACTTTTTCGACTTTTCTGTTGATATCGATGATATTTAATTGATCAGCTTGATGTCATCCATGTGGTGAGCTGGATAATTGTATTTCGAATTAACCTTAAATTACGAAAATTCAATTACCTCGCTGATGTTCCTTCAACCCTTAAATTTTCTCTTCATTAAGTTTGATATCGAGCTACGCACACACGAAAAATGAGGGCATAGAATATTTTTCTAAGTTTCCATATTTTTCACATCCTCTTTGTCCCAAAAAATTATAAATTTTATCCCTTTCACCGGTATCATCCTCACAATAAACAAAAGAAAATTTTTTTCGATCAAACTTCACGAATTTTTTTTTCGGCCGGATGCATATTTTTAAAAAAATACGAATTTAATGCAAACAAAAGGGGCGTTATGGTAGTTGTTTCGGAGGTTCCTGTCAAAAATATAAAAAACGCGCGCAGTTTTCGAGTCGAGGTATATAACGTACGTGAAAGTAATACAATGGTCCCTTCCAATTATCGCCGGAATTGAGTTACTGGAAAATTACGCGAACTTTGAAACTGCGTATATCTCTAATAATTATACAAGTCCTTATCCCACCTAATTGTCTGTATGTTTTTGCGTTTGTGTAAGTGTACTCCACTTTATATTGTTCACTAGTGGTCTAACGGTAACGTAAAAAAAAATCGACTGGATCGTCTGAATAGAAAAAAATGGTCTGCTGGTTGACGGGGGCAGTCATTTCGTAATGTAGGTTTTGCTATCGAGTTGGAGTAGTTATTATTATTTTTTTGTGATGAAAAATTGGCAAACACCTTTAATTCCCTCCGCCTCTTCCTCCATTTCTCAAGCACTGCTCGAATGCTATCTCTCGTCTCCTCTTTTTCACTTTGGTTCATGCTTTATCGTCCATTATACACCTTTGTTTCGCCCTCTCCACTTCCACTCGTGTCTCTTCTCTTCACGTCCTCTCTCTCTCTCCCTCTCTCCCTCCCTCTCTCTCTCCCTCTCTCTCTCCCTCTCTCTCAAATTCGTTTATTTCTCCTTACCATTACTCACACTCTTTTATCCAATCTCATCCTTTTTTTATAATAATCTATTCGTCTCCGACCAACCTCGCTTCTTCTTTCTTCGAACGCTCGAAGGAACCTTAGATTGCTCTTCGGAGGAACGCGATGCGTTGTACTTTTGTCGAAAAAGAAGTGGACCTCGAGTGTTCAGCGTCAACTCCGACGTTTCTTTTCTTAATTCTAATTTAGTTTGGCTTTTACATTTGCTCCCGACGAGAAATAATCACTACACTTGCTGTTTCAGAAAAAAACAAATACATGCTTAGGTACATACAAACCGTGTCGACGTGATCAGGCTCGGCGGTCGCCTTAGCAACAGCGTACGCGATAGCTTACTTTAATTATCGAAACGATCCGTAATTGTCAGTGCATTTCGAAATAAAAATATTCTATAATCCACTAGGAAAGCTTTTATTTCGTGAATTTCCACTAACGTATAAGCTCTTGTTTAAGATACACGACCCGGGTTTCAACGTAGCAACGACACCATCAGGTTCAGTTAATTTATCAACGAACGATCGCTGTGATCCGTGAGATCACTTCACGGGGTTCAGGTGCTATTAAAAAAAAAGTCACCGCGTGATGAATTGATTTACCAGCATCTATCATTCACGCGTTTACACCACCGACGCTATCCTTATGTTTATCTTTATCGTGAGACTCCCGCCCTCGATTTATGCGAATCTAATTTTACTACCTCTTATATTCCTTTATCTGAAATAATAAAATGGCTACCATCCACCGCCTGCTTTTCTAGTACGTATTCCCATCATATTTCTTCTTTATTGCTCACTTTATTCTCTATGTGTGTGTGTGTAGCTATATATATCATCCAATCTTCCACGTAACCCGCCTGACTGAAACTTTATCACTTATTCCCAGTGTGATTCTTCTCTCCTTTCTTTCTCTGTCTCTCGAATAAAGCCGTTTGTCTGTCTCTCTCCCTCTCTCACCCTCTCTTGCTTCCTTTCTTCAATTTCTCTTAATTTTCTCTCTCCCGCAAATCCCTTTCTTCTGCCAACCTTTTGTCTCTTTAAGCCCTTTCGCATTTTTCTCACCGTCGCGACGCGTCGCTCTCATTCTCCTCGCAAACCTCTCGTTTCTCTCTCTCACAGCCAACTTCCCTTTCCTGCCCCGTTTTTTATTCTTCTTTCTCTCACTCCCCCCCCCCCCCTCTCCCCCCTCCTCCCGTCGTCTTCACCATCCATCCAACCTTCCTTTCGTTTCTAGCTCCCTACACCTTCGAGATTTTCCTCACCGCCTCTCCCTTTCCTTCCTTCCTCTTTTCCTCTCTCCTTCTTTTAACCTCTCCTGCCCTCCCAACTCTCAAACCGTCCCTTCCCATTACTCCTCCTGATCCTCAGTGGAATCACTTCCTCTCTCCCTTTCTCCTTTTTGTCTCACTCTCCTTTTCTCTCTCTCTCTCTCCCTCCCTCTCTCTCTCCCTCCCTCCCTCTCTCCCTCCCTCCCTCTCTCTCTTCCTTTTTTACCACAGCTTACGACCCCCCACGTCTTCCTCCCTTTTAAACCTCCCACAAAGCCATCTAACCCCCGTTCTTCTCCCCCCCCCACCCTTCCCTTCCTCATTCTCCACCTCCCCCTCCTCATTCTCCACCTCCCCCTCCTCCTCTGGAACATTCCTTTCTCCTTGCGGTTTTCTCGACAAGTGACTCCGTGCCCTATCGCCCCGAGCGAGAATGGTTTTAAGGGAAGGGAGGTGGTTGGGGATGGGGTTCGGGGGTGGGAGCGGGAAAGGGGGAGAGAAGAAGGGAAGGGATGGGCGTCAATAAGGAACGAAGAGTCGTGGGAGACGGAGTGGTTAAGGTCCGGGGAGAAGGTTAAGGTGGGAGAGTTTGAGATCTCCGATGGTTTCTGTGGCGGGAAAGGAATAAGAACTGAGTCGTCGTTTCTGTTACTGAGATCGTCAGGGATGCTAGCTGTGTTTTGATTAATTTTTTAGTTTTAATTCGTTGGAATTCGCTGGAAAAGTTGAAAAATGTAATTCCGAATATATGTATCTTTTCAACATTAGTCCATTTTTTCCACCGTAGTGCCTCTGTTAATAAATTCGTAATGTTTTCTCGCAAGTCGCCACATTTATTGTCATTTGTGGCGCCTTAATTTGGTTGATATCACCGCAAGACGTGAGGGTGGGGTCATAGATTTAGTCGTTTTTTTTGCGGGAGAAATGAAAATTTTTAATCTCCATTCGTCAGCCGTGCATAAGTAACTTTTAATCATTCGCGGACTTAGATTTTTTTCTCCATCTCTTGGAAAAATGAGTTTTTATCCAGCATCTGCGAACCGCGACTTTTTTTATTTGTGTGAAATTTGTTTCCTCTATTAGAAATCCGAGATTTTCTGTTCGGTGGGTCGCAGAGAATGGGCGCAGAATATTTTCTCAACATTACGGTGCGCGAATCGAAGATTTTTTCCTTCTGCGAAGGTCGGCTTAAATAGTTGCACGTGTTCCGAGGAACAAAATATCAATAGGAATATCTTTGCGGTCCATCTTTTATCGACCAGTTTGGTTTTGTTTCAGTAGACGAGTGTGGAACCCTTGGTGACTTTGTTTACAAGTTTAACGTTCTCATTTTTTTAGGCACCTGGTAAAAATATCGAATCATTTTGAGTGAATATTAGCTCATTTAAGCCAAATTATGGTTATGCTCATTTATCTAAGTAGATTTAAAGTCGCCATGATTCGTTATCACCGCAGATCTTTTATGAACGGAATGGGCCTATTCGAAGACAGACTAGTAGATTTTTGGAAGTGTTCTTTTCCGCGGAAGAGTATCTCCTCAAGGGCATTAACGTTAATTAAATTAATAATATTTTTCCACCTGAATACATGGCCTGTGATTTGTATTCCTTCGTAAATGCTTAAATTTCTTGGAAGTTTTGAAGAGGAAAAAGTTCCGCCCCTGTAGTAACAGAATTTGATGAAATGACGAATTTTTTGAAAATAAATCTTGATAAACAATGCACGTTCTGTTTTGCGTTTTTATGGATCTTTGCTTATTAAGGGATCATGGATCACGAAAGGTTTGGAACTGGAAATGCTCGGTTATTTAAAGAGCGAATTCCAGCGTTTTTATGGATCTTTGCTTATTAAGGGATCATGGATCACGAAAGGTTTGGAACTGGAAATGCTCGGTTATTTAAAGAGCGAATTCCAGCGATTCATTCTTTAGAATTTCTTCAGATCGAGAGTTTAATATATTTTGCCTGAAAGCTATATATTAAGCCTTAAGGTTTATATTGTACTGAAAGGGTTTATTGAACATTCCTATGAACCCAGTTATTAACTCACCATTTAAATTATAGCTTATTAATTTTATTTTCCTGTGTACAGGTCAACTTTATATTTTTAATTTATACTTCTAAACTATATCTTAAAAATGTACATGAAAAAGTTTAATTCTTTCTTTTCACGATCTTAAGTGCAAAGCCAACATTTACTTCTTGAATGATTGAATTCCAACGTCCCCGTAGTGATTTCGAGCTGTAAGTTTTCTGATGAAAATTAAATTTTTGCTTTGTGACGTGATGAAAATTGCTGAAATGTTATCAGTTAAACGAAAAACTTGAATTTTGAAAAGTTCTTATAATTTATCCGTTATTTCTGTTACGTCGAGGTAAAATCGGTTCACGATGGCAAAACAGAACACGATTGAACGCGTATCTGCTGAAAAATTCCTACTATGAAAGCGATGGAATGGAATAGATGAAGAAACGAAAATATGCCTCTTCAGTAAACCATAGAATTTTAAGTAAATTGAACCATTTCGATCGTTATGATAATGCAAAATCACCGGAATGCCTCTTTTTCCAAACGGAAATAATACTTTTCAGGTAAAATTTCATCTTGCGTCAACCGAGATTATTGCTTCAAGAATTCTGCAGATTTCAAGTACCCGCTTGCTTTTATGTGTATCATACATTTACGTATTATGGAAAAATTATGTTTGAAAAGTAGATGAAAAATTATAGTTGCTATGTATATATAACACATATAATATATAAATTTGAAAATTATTGGATAATGAGTCCTTTGTTATTGAAAATAAAAGACAAAAATGCTCAGAAATGCGTGTATATCTCACCTGAAAATAAAGCTTCAGGTTACAAAATACCGATAAGGAGCAATAGGATCGCAGGATTTGCTAGATTACTTCAAGAAATAGCTGTAGAAAGTATAATTATATACATAATATAGTGTATAATATTTGTACAATGAATTCTTGGATGACACAATAGGATGAAGAAACAAGAAGTAATTGTAAAAATGTTTTCTCTGATTAGCGTTGTTTTTAAGGGTCAAATTTATAAGAAGATAACACGCAAGAATCTGGCGAATGAATACATAATGTGTTGAATATCATTTGCGGAGCCTAGCGGTATATTTCCTTAATGGATATGAATCTAGTTATACTGAAAATATATGATTTTTGGATCAATGCATAGAAAACATAAATCTGATAGCTTTAAAACTTCGATACTCGAAGAGAAAATTTTCTCTTTGCCGAGAATATCGATAAAAATAAGCATACATTTACAAAAGAAGGCACGAAAAGTATACGTATTACTTTAAACAAAACCCACGTTCATTACGATTGTTTTCGTCCTCAGTGGAGGGAGGGGGGAGGGGGAAGAACGATACAAGTTCTGTGAAAGTCGTAAATGGGAAGACGCGGATGGATGAAAGTTTGGCGAAAGTATGGCGGTCGTTAAGGCGGAAATAACAAAGTTACTCTCAGAGGCGTCTCTCAACCTGCATACATAAAACTTTCGTGTAGAGAAAAAGAAAAATTACGGAATCGGTAAAGCGACAGAAATTTCGCACAAGGGAGGGGAAGGGGAAGGTAAGCGGGAAGTGGGAGAAACAAACAAGCGAGCGAAATTTATTAGAAAGAGAATCCCGAGGAAGGAGACGTTTCGTTCTCCGAGGTTGGTTTTATTTATTTTTTTCGTTATCGGGAAAATTCTACGTCACATTGTTCAAGGGAGCCATCCCCGATGTTAGCCCAAGGGAACAAAAGAGAGGAGCAGATTACAAAGGGAAGAGTTTCCGGACGAGTAATTTCGCCAACGTTGATTAAAGTTTTTGAGGTGTTAGGAAAGCAGAGGTGGTGCCGTTGCATGTTGCATTGTAAAAGTGGCGAATATCACTTCGTGCCACAGTTTATCTCACGTATTTTTACTTTCTCCATGCGTGGTATGGGAGAAAGTATAATATTCGTGAAAAAATCGAATTCGAAATTTCAAGAAAAATTCACGTTCTCGTTATTTTCTCAATGATGTATATACGTGTGAGTGGAATTTTGTCTCGCTCGAACTCAAAAACTGATAATCAGATCATCTCAAAACTTTATATTTTAAATGTTTATTAATAATCAAAGGTCTGAAAAGGTTTTGGCTGAAAGTGGTAAATCGGAAGTGGGTGTTTACCTTTGTATTTTTTTCATTTCCTCAAGGTATTAATTTATATAAATATTTATTACTATAAAAACTGTCGACAATGTAATTTTCTGTTAGTTTTTTCACAAAACGGATTGTTTAATAGATATTATTCATCTGAATTTATATTAAGTACGGAACTAAGTAAATTACTTTGTACGGTTAATGAGTATTTATGTTTTAATTTAATTAATTCATCTCACCCTAGTCTCCGACCTTTTTTAATTACGTAACTAAGTGATAACTTATTTTCCGTTTTTGTGGTAAAATTTTTTTCTACGCTGCCAAGGGTAATTTTAATTGCGCATCGATATTTTGTTATCCACAGCAACGGCTAACAATTTTATTTATTTATTTATTTTATTTATTAGCAAGAATTCAGAAACAGCACAAAGGCCAATTACACTGAATATCATAACAAAATAAAGTACAAAACAAACAGGTAAATATAAATAAGATAAATAATGTAAAACAAACAGATGACAAATTAAATTAACAAAAATTAAAATAAGGAGGTAGAAAAAAAAGAAGAAGAACAAACAGTAAATATCATAAATGGAGGAAAAGAAAGATTCATTTAAGAAGAGAGAGAACAGAAGTCTTAAATGTAGTTCTATTTTGGAAGATGTCAAAATCAAATTTACTGCTGAAGAGATTGTATGAATTTGGAAGACGGAAGAAAAGAGAGCGTTGAACTATGGAAAGACGAGGTGTATGCAAGTGAAAGAGTGCAGATAGTATAGTGGATCTTGAGGGAATTCTTAAAGAAAAGGAAGACATGAGAAGAGAGGAGCGTAGATTTCCATTCATTATATTGTGAAGGAAAGAAAGATCGGAAATGGTTCTGCAAGATGAGAAAGTTGGAATTTTGAGGGTACTAATGATATCAGCTTAGGGTAATTGTCGCAGATGAGGGCAGCGGTGACGCATTATGGCCAAAAAGAAAGACGATATGCCCTCCAATTTATCAAGATTAGATTTGGTGGCCATACTCCAAATAGGTGAACGGTAAGTCGCAATAGGTAAGATGCACCCGAGAAAGAAAGAACGAAAGAAAATTACATGATTTAGGCTGGTGTGTCTGTAAATAATGCCCAATAAGGACATGCACTCTTTCACTGTATGTTCGGGATGATCACAAAATGACAGTTTATCATCAGTAATGATGCCGAGGTCTTTCAGATGGGTAACCTTTTTTATATTCACATTCATAATAAAGTAAGTGTAGTTAAAGACACGTTTACGCAATGTAATAGAGAGATGGGAACATTTAGAACGATTTTGCTTGAGGCCCCACAGAAGACACCACTCGGAAAATTTGTCAAGACACCTTTGTAGAGATACAGTCAATATTTATAAATATTTTACAATCATCAGCATACAATAAAATTGAATTATCGGTGTTATTTATAATACTGCAAACGTCATCAACATATAAAGAAAATAACAAAGGCCCCAACACCCCGCCCTGAGGTACACCAGAAAGAACGGGAAGAGATGATGAGTGGAGACCAGAAATAGTAACTCGTTGCCTACGATCAGAGAGAAAACTAGAAAGAAGTGAAAGAAAATTGCCGTGAATGTTAAATCTATTAGCTATTTTATGCATTGGAAGTTTGTGAAGTACAGTATCAAAACCTTCCGCTAAGTCAATGTATACAATATCAAGTTGGGATTTATTTGTGAGAGATTCTATAGCAGAGTACTGAAGTTCAGCCAAATTACTTAGACATGAACTACCAGGAAGAAAACCATGCTGCTGAAGAGATAAATATGGAATAGTAAAAGCAGACAATCTTCGATTAATTATCCATTCAAGAAGGGTCGAAATTATAGGAAGAAGAAAAATAGCCCTATATGAGTCAACAGATTTTCTGTTACCAGATTTATAGAGAGGAATGACGGTAGCAGTTTTCCATCCAGAGGGAAAATAACCCGACTTAAAACATTTCTTGAAGAGACAGGATAAAGGATTTGCTAAAGAGGAAGCAGTATTTTACAAAAGGATAGCAGAAATAAGATCAGAGCCAGTGGCACGGGTGACAGAAAGGGATTTAAGGAGTTGTTGGCATTCATCAGGGCAGGTAGAGAGAGAGATACAAGAGGCTGAGAACAGACACTCTCCATGGGAAGAAACATTGTCAACTTAAAGTCCTTATTACAATTAAAATTGGTGAAAAAATATTCATTAAATAAATTGCACTTTGCGCTCCCAGAGGCAGTCTTTCCACCAAAAGCTACTTCCTCAGGGATGGTTTTCCGTGCGTTCAAAAGAATCCAGAGGCGCATAGGGTTTGAAAAATTTTGTTTACTTATTATCTTTTCAAATCGAAATGTGATTCAAAGTGTTTAAAAGAACGGATGTAATTGTAGATAATTATTCTTGAGGACTCAAGAGCAGTCATATTCATTACTCTATATGGAGAATGTCATGTGCTGCACACATCAGATTTTTATCGTTGCATTCTTGCCTTCCTGTATTAGTGGGTGTTTCGCCTATTCCGAATACCCCGCTAAGCTTTCCGATCTACATTCATCTAGAAGTTCAGTCGGCGTTTCTCTATGAAATATGCGAATCAAATTCTTTAGCAATGAAGTATGGTCATGCAAAGGGCTTTAAGTTATTTTCACGAATCTTGCTGTCCTACTCCGAACTTTTCCAAACTCGAGTATGCGGCCTTTCTCAGGTGGGTCCCATATAATAGAAGTGCACTTGACCTTCGGCCTACCCAAGGATAAAGAACATGTTTCTCGAACTTTTTAGAGACTTATTTCGTGTCACTCTGTATACGAAAGCTCATTTCTTGTCGGCTGCGACAACCTACCGACGAATACGTTTATCCTACGACAGATCGCGTAAGATTATTTTCTCGAACATACGATCTATTTCACGTAGTCGACAATAGGTATTTCTGTTCCATCGATTTCGCACGGGAAATCTATCGTTTGGTTCCTGATTCTCCAGAAATTCAAAACTCTTTGAGGCTGATTTCCAGCTGCTGTTTCATTCGAAGATTGCTTCAAGATCTTTCTGTAGATATTTCTGATTTGGAGGATTTATTTCCCAATAAATGACCGTGTTGTCCGCGAAGAGTCTAACTTTGCTGCGTATCGCCGAGCATGTTGTCATGGACAGTGCTAAAAAATGCAACTAAAACCTACTCGTGAGCACATTAAACGCTATGATAGCTATTAAGACCCATCTTGAAATCAAGTCAACTCTTAACTCTGTAAATGTATGAAATAATAAGTATTTAAAAACAGTCAGTTTTTGTTTGTTTTTAAACATGTACTCATTATTTCAGATTTTTACAAAGTTAACATTAAAGTTCTACTCAGCAGGAAGAATTTATATATAATTTCTATACATCTACATGATACCCTGCAAATCACCAGATTGGTGGGTGGCAGGGGGTGCAGCGCACCAAAACCTACCTAATAACTTCTCTCGCATGTATCACTCTCCTGTTATGGTCTCGTATGGTCTTTAGGATAAAGGAACCTTGATATCGCTCCGTCCTACAGTCGATCTCTCGTATTTTATCCTATATGCTTTATGTAGATTAATAAATGACTAGCTGAGCCCGCGCAAAATTTGCGCGTTTAATTTTAAATTGATTCATTGAAAAATAATAAGTTTGTAAAATAAGTTGATGTTAATAATTCATATTTTACTCTATCAATGAATTTACACAGTATAGGATACTTAGATATTTGACTCCCAATGTAAGGTTTGCGTGTTAGAATCTCACTGAGGGAAAGGCAGTGTGCGCATATTTAAAAAATGTTATCCGTAGGTAATCAGAAATCTGTATTTTATAAGTTATGGTAGAGAGTAAATTGATGCGGCACAGTAATTAAATTGAAATGATTAGTGATCGGAAGTTTCTTACGCGACAGGCATAAACTCTAGTGAAGTGAAATGAGGAAACAGAAGAATAGAACTGCTAAGACCGGGAGTCAAACTGGGTCTTAACACCTCAAAGAAAGCAAATATTGGGAAAAGAAAGATGTGAACTTTCTGTAATTTACAGGAAATGTCATCCACTTAATCAATCACAAAACATAACTCTTGTAAAAGCGACGCCACAAAAAATAATTATTTATCCATTTAAGCCAGGCGAAAGTATTAAAAAAGATAGGGCTGAAACAATTGATTGTAGAATAATGCGGAGTATAAACTTACCGGGGTTTAGGAAGATTCGTCTTCACCAAAGCCTTCGTAATGAAATGGCAGAGTCTTACGCGTATTTCCACTGACAGGGTGATCCTTGGTCGCTTTTATCACGAAAACAAAAACATTTGGTATTTCCAAAAGGTTGAATACTCAGATAGAGTACTTTAAAAAATAAATATGCTTTTCTACCACAATCTACGATAAACGCGTCCTAGTCACAGAAAATAATCTTGCTGAATGTTCTCGAGTTAAATCATTATCTTAATTAAAGCAAAAATGTAGCGTATAACGATCTTACTAACTTAAGGATTCCATTTTTACGTCAATATGAACGTTTAATCGATGGTAATTGAATCAGAGGCAACAATTAAGGTCGACTTGGTAACGTCCCGAAGGAGAACAAAAAATCGGCAAAATTTCGAAAACAGTTGTGTATTTCCGAAAATTTCGACCGCGTAGGGTATAAACATTGAAAGAATAAGATAATTTAGAGTTTTAGCCGTCGAATAAATCAAAAACGGAGAAAATATTTACATATTTTAACGAATGAAGGAAAAAAACCTTGCACTCTGAAAACTCGAAAATCCCGTGTAAACTTATGGGAACATATAATTATCTCCTGGAATCGAACCCGGGACTTTAGGAAATTGAGAATAGTTTTCTCGGGACCTCCTGGACTGTAGAAACAAAAGGCAGTTTACTGCAAATCTCTACGGCAAACGGTTTTCGAGATAGAGGGGGGGACGGGCGGACACTTCAGAAATTATATATAGGATAACTATTTACAATATTATAAAAGTTGTCGACGATTAAGATTAAATAAATAAATCATTTCCATAATGCATATTGAAATAGTAGAAGAAAACTGTACAACTTATGTGATGTGCTGATTACTATATATATTGGCAAACTTTAGCCGCGAATAGCCTAAACCTCGAATAGTCAAATACTGCGAATAGCGCAAACTGCGGATAGAAAAACCGCAGATTCCGAGGACCTGCTGTGCTTGTGCATTAATCCAATGTTATTCTCATTATGGTTTTATTTTAGTAACTCCGCATATTTGCCGATACTTCACTCATATTTTTCCAAATGGAACAACTGATAGCGGAAACATATATACCTACTACATTTAAACGAGCCTCTCTTTTTTTTATTCTCAATTTTCCCGAGTGTGTAGGGATTAAAACAGTCATCTCGGATTCGAGAATTTCGGAAACGGGTCGCATTTACCTGTCGAATGTTATCAGGTCCTCCTGAATGCAATCGGATCCGATTTATCCGTTTGTTTACGCCGCGCTCCACCGAACGGAAGCACTGTCGTATTTTGCCCATTTTTATGCAAAGCAAGGGTGTGTTCGATAGGCAACGGACCCTTAGAGTTTGTTTTTTTTTTGTGCGTTGCGGTTGGACGTTTTGTTTTTTATCATATCACCGCAGCAAAATTCATGCCCGGAAATACCCGTCATTTTCGAATCGTTTTAATGGACTCCCAAGAGGAGGAAAAAATAGTCGCGTTTCCATTAATTTTTCTTTTTAAAGGATCGTCGCTTAAAGTGATGGGTAATGTATATTCTTAAATGAGCGTTGGTAGAGTGGGGTTTTATTTCGATATTTCCTGTAGGAAATTGTACTTCTCGCTTTAAAAGCGATTCGTCATAATTGCAGGAATTAGAAAGGCAGTTTTTTTTACGCAAGTCCCATAAATTCACCAGGGCTAGACAATCCCAGGTGGCTGATCTCCATTGACGACTATTCATAACAGTTGCATAGTGACGACTATATTTTTATGTTTTACCTGTTCAATAGAGTTACTAAGTGGTAATATTTTTACGCCGTGTGTATTTTGTACTATATTCAATGCATAGAGATTTATATGAATCTGAATCGCGTCGCATTGAAATATACCCTGGCACCTGTATTTTGGAAATGGCCCCTATATTTCGATCAGATTTGTTCAGCCCTCGAAAGAAACGATAGAACACATTACCAGCTGGGACAGAATATGTACCTTCAAAGTATAGCAAAAATATGTGATTCTCCAGCAGCTGGCAGTAGACTTCAGTCTCATTAAGGAAAAACTACCCTATCGTGAATACGAACCCCAGATGTATGTACTAGAAAATAAAGCCCATAAACTCTACTGGGACAGAGAAATTAAAACAGATATTAAAATTAACGCCAATAGACCAGATATATTAGCCTTAAACAAACATAAGAAAGAAACAATTATAATAGACATAGCTGCCCCATCTAATTCTAATATACAAACCGCTTATGCAAGTAAAATAAATAAATACGCAGCATTAGCCATAGAACTAAAGAAATTATGGAAATTAAACAACGTTAAAGTAAAACCTCCACTGCTGTCATGCCAAAAGACTTAATAACCCAACTAAATGCCTTAAGTCTGATCCATCTTACACCTATTATTCAGAAATCTGTTATTCTCGAAAAGTCATATTGTCAGACGGTTTTTAAACAATGATTAAATAAGGATGAACTTCATATAGACCGTTCATCAACGGAAATTGAGGCATGAAAATAAAAATATAATAATAATAATAATATATAAACACAGAGTCGGCCAAGCACTGAAGGGGACCCGGATGCGAATATTAATGGGTCCCCATGATAGTGATATTTATGGTAATAACGAACGATTTATGAATCCCCAGTTTAATACTATAACTTTTACGGAGTGTTTCTTCATTGAAAATCAGTTTACAAGTGATTTTTAGTCAACGTTTTTGCAATATTTACACTCGATACTTGAATAATTGAGAACTTCTAGGGCCTCCATTATTCAGGTGCTCGGTTGCCAGGCATCCGCCGCATCCCGCCTTTGGCCGGTCCTGTATATACACACACGCGCACACACACACACACACACCAACGGCAGGTAGGTGTTGATGAAAACAATCCCATTGAACACTTATGAATAGGAGAGCCGCTGGGTTGTCGGAGAGAGACACACACACATAAATTAGAGTTTTCTGGTTAATCCTTTCGTCAGCACAAGAGAGAGACAAAACTGATACCCACACAAACGTGTGTATATGTATATATATATATTCTCATTTTAAACGTCTCAGAGTAGCCATCGGTTTCCTCCCCGAGTGGCGAAATTCGGAACGCAAGGGCGATGTATCAAAGAGTCGTTTTAACGCGCCGGAATCCATTCCCCCTCCCTCTTTTGTGAGAACGGCTGCGTGAAAGGAGACCTTTTGAAACCCTTTATAGGTTGCAGCGGCGGTTTACGTTGCGGATGCTGGAAACGGGACGGACCCAACAGATGACGAGGTCGCCCTCGTGCGGGGGGGACGATTGGTGGGGAAGGGGGAGTGGCGAGCGTGAGAATGGGGCAAACAGCCGGTCTTCTTTTTGAAATGGGTTTTTGAGTGACCCTTGCTCCTCTAGAAAGAGCTTGAAAAACATCGCGTCCTTTTTCCTTCAGCCGGTCTTAAAAACCCTCGCTTCGAAAGGGAATGTAAACACCCGCGTGAATTGCCACTTCTCTCACGGGTTTATCTTTTTCCCGCTATTATTATGCTGTTTTGCTTTTACGTTTACGTTTTTAAATTCAGGTCGGGGCGGGACAGCGCCGAGAAGTCTATCCAGGGTGAAAGATATCCAAGGGAATTCATATTCTCCGTAGATTTTTTTCGTTATATTTAAATTACGTGCTGGTAATGGTTATAAGAAGTCTCTCTTACTTAGTAATTCACGGTTTTCGTCAGTCTTAATCCCGGGCTGCTGAAATGGGATGCTGCAGCAACCCGCCCACTGTTTTATTCTATAACGTTCGTGATATTTGCCGGGGTCTATCTCTAACAAGGTGATGCGATCATTATAAAATAAAACTCATTCTTTTCCATCTCGTCTGAATTTTGTAATTTTTATCCCGTGGTCCTACAGGATCCCACGTTAATGCTAATATTAATTAGAAGCGTGTTATAAATCTAGGGTTAAAAAAGAAAAACCGGAAGAGAAACCACGTGATTCGGACGCATGCAGATCATTCAAGTAATAACAGGACCGTTTTCCAGCAAAGAAAGTTGTTCAATAGCGGAATCGTTTGGGAAACGTCTAGCCATTGATAGATTTAAATACCTTCGAAGACATATTTATTTTTGTGCGCTTGTGCAGTAAAGCTATCTGATTTAGAGTCACGACGATGACTAATACAAAGATTAATGAGAAAAATCTCAATTCAAGGGATATGTCGTAATTAATAAACTGAATTATTTGAAACTAGATATTCGTCTAATTGGTCCGGATTCAAGACTAAAATCAAGCCATGTTGGGGTACATTTGGGAATTTCGTAGGGTAAAATTAGATTGATTTTATTAAGACGGAAAAAACGTAGTTTTACAATTAAATATTTACCGCATATATAAATAAATACGGGCCTTCTCGTCACTAGATCGTTTTCTTTGTAAATTGGCAGACGAAGCGGGAGGAAGTAACAAAAAATAAAGTTTTTACAACGTAGTAAAATGTTAACTTTTAAACATACTATCAATTCTTTCTACTTCAAGAATCAATTCCGTAAATTTTTCCAGAAATGATAAATGTAAATAATCTATTCTTCTTTCGATTTGAAATTGTTCTTCGGCTGGACATCGACTTCGTTTCATGCTAAGTCCATGGCGCATGCATTCGCGAACGGTTATCTCCTCGTTATTATAGTTGGAATCTGTTTTTTTTCCCTTTTTCGATTCTAACATTCAATTTCCGGATTAGTTATTTTTCTCGAAAAAAATATAGTATCGAGTGTTCTCAGAACGCTTTATCAGCCGATTTCCTCTTCCGTTTGTCGCGAATCGACGGAAATTTACTCCTTCTTTCCTCTCTCAAGTTGTGATTTGGAAACGCTATGGTTTTCACGTGGTCGAGTTTTATCTAATACTATAAAATTCGGGGAAATCCAAAACAACGTAAAACTGAATGTGTACTTCTTTTCACGTCCTTTTCTATGCGACCTACGTTTGAAATTTCCTTCGACGTCCAATTTAGGAGATGGGTTCATTTCCGCTATTATGTTCATTGCTCGTCCATTGCAGTAGAATGGATGATAGCCATTCACGTAGAACGGATTCTTATTTCCTTTCCGAGTCCGAATCCATTTTTTATGGTGCGTGGAAATTATAATTTACCGAGGCAGCGCTTAGTTAAAAGATCATTTTAATTTTGAGAAACAAAACGACGGTTTTTTGCTTACTTGATCGTCGCCCTAGTAAGATTATGCAAGCACATTTTCCGAAAACGAGGGCTACATCATTTCCACGGAAGTATTTTGAGACGGTTCCCTTCGCTTCGCTGGCTCTGAGGGATGATTGGAAATGTGTTTGGAAAATCGATCGTTACGGGTATAAATCGAAATCGAATAGCATTTTTCCATGGGAACCGTATCATATAAAGAATAAGTATTTTTTCCATTTGTCATTCAACTAGAACAAGTATTATGTCATACTCGAAGAAGCGTGAGAGCCGCATTGAAGTGATTGGCGATACAGAAGGGCCGCATTAGGATTACAGTTGCTTACCTAGGGCCAGAATTGGCAAAATATACTTCATCTAGAAGATTGATCAATTGGTTTGTTATTAAAAGATTTAGAAACCGCGTTCTATTGTAACTCAATAACGAAGAAAAAATCATGTCCTTTTCACATAAATTAAATTATTTATATAAAATATCTAACTATTTAGTATGTATTGAGAAAAAATAGTTATTTGGTTTGACTTGAAGGATAAAAACATTTTTTTTTAAATCAAAGAAAAACGATTTCGTATTTTTTTCTTTTATATTACGTCGCATTTTGGATATTTACACCGATGTCGACAGACGTCCTAAAACAAACAATGGTGGAGAGATGAGTCGACGGAGAGGCCGGAGATTCTTAACCGAAGCCTAGGGCACGGAAAAAAATGTACATATATGTATACAGTAATCCCTCGCCAACCGTGGTTTTACCGATTTCGAGTATCCGTGGATAGCGAATTGTATTTATACCGTTTTGCCAACCGCGGTATGAGGTTTTGAGTATCCACGGTTTCAGGCGCACACTCAAAAATCTTCTTTAATCTGAATAATCTTGATGTTTCTTTGTAGAAGAACATCTAGAATCACTACTTACATTCAATTCAGCAATTTTATTATTCCTAACATATATATTGAGTAATTTTTATGCGTATTTTTTATGTAATCGTGTAGAATGGCGCACGGTGCTGATAGTGTAATTTCCAAGCGCCCAAGAAAAGTTTTATCTTTACACCAGAAAGTTTAGTTGATCAATCGCTTTGCACGTGTGGAAAATGCTGCTCCAGTCGCAAAGAATTATTGTGTTAATGAGTCCAGTGTTATCCTTGGAAGTGGCTTCCCCTAACCCCTTATTTACCATAAGCCCTGGGTTTTACCAACCGCGGTGTTTTCAAGAACGTAACACCCGCGGTTGGCGAGTGACTACTGTAGGGGAGACCGGGGCAAGTTGATACAGGGGCAGGTTGATACAGTGCGAGTAGCGCGACAACGCGCAAGCGTAGGTTTGTGTCTGTGGATGGGGAGAAGCCTTCCACTGGTGCCTCCAGTTCGCACGTGTGTTTGGCGATGCGGCTGTGATTGTGTCAAAGTTATTCTAGTAAAACTGTTTTTGGTAACGTAAAGTAAAGATTTTTGTTGTTGTTTGAAGTCACCTGGAGTACTTTGATAAACTTTTTGATATTTTTTCGGATTCAGATGTTATTTGGGCGTCCAAAGGTAACAAAACTCCGTTGTTGTTGATTGATTATGTGTTGTCTCTTTTTGCGTATCAAGGTTTGAGGGTAATGGCGTCGTTTGGGGCAAGTTGATACATTTTAAATGGGGCACGTTGATACTATGTATCAACTTACCCCAATCACTTCCAATTTTTTTTTCTTGTTTTTCACAGGAAAATGGTCCGGAATTACATAAAAAAGACGAAGCGTGGTGAAGTACCGCGAGAACTGTTGATTTTGTTCGATGACAGTGAAAGTGATTAACTGACTTTCATTTCCTTTTGAAATTACTTTTTCAAGAAAAATATTAACAATTTTAAGTAATTTTTTACACACACGCAGCATATTTTTTTCAATCTTTTTGCTTATTATGCTGTTATCTCTCAAAATTATTATTTTTATTCAATAAAACAATTTTTTGCTCAAGCTTCTTGTTATTGTGTCAACCTGCCCCAGGGTGGGGCAAATTGAGACATTTCGACTTGCCTAACTAAACAGACTTTCATGGGTTTCTTATTCTAATCTCAGAAGTTATAATAGGCTAAATCAAAAGACGGCGAAATAAGACATAATTTCATGATTTTTAAAAATTTTTAAAATAGAAACAAAAAAATTCAGAAATTAAAAACCAAGAAACGTATCAACTTGCCCCGGTCTCCCCTATATGTATTTTTGTTGCCTGTCGAACGGTAAATATTTATTTTAACTGTTCCGTAATGGAGGAAAAATGTTTACTCAGGGTTACTCGTTCCATTTTCTGCAGTAAATTGGACTTTTCCCCTTTTCTTAACAATAGTTTTGACATAGTGTTTTTTTGTTTTACGCACAGTGAAGATTTAACCAGTCCAAATTGACTCGGGAATGACCCCAAATCGAACCCTTTCTGTTTCGGACATACCGTAAAACTATTGGGGACATATTCAAACCCATTCCATCAGAACGGTTACTCGAATATCTGAACCAGAGTAGGTTTTTGAAGCCACGGAACCCTTATGTTAAAATATTTTTTTTTCCCGGAACCCTAACTAAGAGGTGATAAGCCAATTCGCAACGAAATTAGCTTTATAATCATTGCAATTATTATTTACATGGTTTATACCTATGGCTTACAGTATACAGTTTACAAGGGAATCTCATGTTTCCTGCAGTAAATAAGAGAAGGAAGAACTTATCGAGCCTCTTCATTTGTTTATCACGGAACCCCATTTAGCTTCCGCGGAACCCAGTTTGGGTAACCCTGATCTTAAACAGTTCGCGGGAGAATTTTTAGGCGCGTTTCGCTTACAGCGTGAGCGCCTGTTATCGTCGGTCGGTCCGTCCGTCCGTCCGAATGTTCGTTCTCGGCTTCTACGAAACGGATTTTTATGAAATTTGATATTAAGGACTTTCAATCAAATATAATAAGAAAATCGC
This sequence comes from Uropetala carovei, assembly GCA_036926305.1. Lineage (NCBI taxonomy): Eukaryota > Metazoa > Arthropoda > Insecta > Odonata > Petaluridae > Uropetala > Uropetala carovei. Next base: position 8,390,607 of record JAXCHB010000069.1, read on the forward strand.
AAAAATGAATCACGTACGCCAATCAGGGGTACCACTTTACTAGAGACAAAAAATTAAATTTTCGTCATATCTCGTAAACTATTGTTCATATCTAAATATTTTTCAAATAAAAGTTGTAGAACTGGTAAAGTAGAGTATTTCCTTTTCTATATATTTTCATCGTAGGAGTAGCCGTTATCGAGAAAATCAAACAAGAATGTCTTATATCGAGTTGAACTTAGAAAATTTCTTGCATGGTTACTTCATTGTTACTAACATAAACAATCTCCCAAACAAACGTTTATTTCCTTACGTGTGCATGTAATACTATTAAATAGGAAGAAAATGGATTATTTATGATGAAGAAAAGGACTTTAAAACGCTATTTCCCTTACGTACAGGTATACAATTGCTTTCTAATACTCCATTGCACGAAACGCGCCCCATTTGTGATACGTTGTACGCTTTCCTAACTTGTTATCGTTGAAAATTATTATTTGCGAGTTTTTCGTGCGAATCCGTTGGGGATAGTACTGCTCTTTTGAAGACTGGAGTAAATTCCTCCTCTTGTATTTGGAAGCCACTCTCGTTAATGAGGTTAATCCTTTTTTGGGGTAGATTAAGGAGGATTACGAAAGTTTTCGGTGCGGATGGGAATGCCTCTTCGGAGAAAGGATGGCAATTATTTGTTGCCGGTAAAACAAAAATATAATCCATTTCGCGTAAATTTCACGTCAATTTCGGCGAAGGCCTACCCCGTCTAAATGAGGATTTATAATAATAGGTTGTGTGTATTGTTGTCTACCGTGTTATTTTTTCATCCCTCTAAATCTTTAAAAACTTTAATTGTTCCTATTTATCTTCATTTTTGACGAGATTAATTGGCGTGAAAACGCTCTCAGACGGCGAAATATGGATAATAGAACGAAGCGACTTTGAAAAGGGTTTGACAGCGATAATTTTACTTATAACATCGCGAAATAGCCCGACCTGATGGCAAATTAATCTGTATTTTATTATTTCTCCGGAGTATTTCGCGTTCATATTAAATAAACTTTTTTATTCCGAGCAGACAGGTTAGAGATGTGGAACACGAGGTAACCTCTGAACTTAGTCTCATACGCGGAGAACTGTTTTTATTTTTTTAATGGAATCCATGCGATGGCGTGAGAGCAAAGGGAAAAAATGACGGCAATATCTGCTGGTGTTTTTTTATATCAAAGAGAGAACTTTCTTTCTTTTTTTTAAAGGCCGTATTATTTTCCCCTCTTTAGTTTGCATTGGGTTTTGTTGGCGGTTAGGTGTTTTGTCTGTTTCTGACGGCTCGGATTGATGGATTGATTTAGTGGATCGGATTGATGAATTTCTTTTGTGATGTGCGAAAAGCCGAGAGGTATTTCGATCTTTTGTGCGCTCTCAGGGCATTTTGATCGACGCAGGTCTATCGCGATCGGTATTGCCGGCAGAGTCGGCCAGAACCGTCCTTTTAAATGTAGGATTTAAAAAGAACGCATTTAAATACGTCATTTAAAAAAAAAATATTTAAAGAAATTTATACCTAGTTGGGAGCCTTAAAAAATTCAGATTTTCGTGTTTTTTTTTTCAAATCGCGTTTCACGAGATTTTTTTATTTTTGGTTTAAAAAACGATAACACAGGGGATCCGTGACTAACAACGTTGCTCGCGCTTAACGGATGCGTTAGAAAGCGCCGAAATTTTACGCTTTCGTCGTGACGGTGCCGGCAAATTGGGTGATTACATGCATAACTAACTTTAAACCCGTGCCTATGAGCTAGATTGATTGGTTTTACCGTCTACAACGCCGGCTTTTGAGAGAGAAACTCCGAATATGATTTATCTATTCAGAGGATGTCTATGCCCGGGTCTAATCAAGAAGCCCCAGGAGGAACGCTCCTCAATAATTACGGGCGTGTGTTACCCTCCATGACGTAACAATGACGTCGAAACCAAGGGTATCTTAGACATGCGCCGCGGCTCCCACACGGTTTTTGTCCACCCTCCCTTGCAGAGGCATGCATTTTGTTGTCCAATTAAGGATATTTACATGGCCATGGAGTTGTTAAAGGGGCCCACTTTCCCTTCCACCTTGATATACCGAATCGTGTTCCACGTTTCCTCTCTCTCTCTCCGCCTCCTCTCTTTATCTCCGTCTCTTTTCCTCTCCTTCCGCCTTTCTCTCACCCTCTCCGCGTCTTCCTCTCTCACTCCTCTTTGCCTCACTCTTTCCGCCTCTCTCTTTTCGCCTTTCTCTCCCTCCTCTCCTCTCCCCATCTCTCCGTCTTTTTCCCTCTTTCCACCTCTCTCTCCCTCTCCGTCTCTTCTTATCTCTCCTCTTTCCCTCACTTTCCCCTCTCTTTCTCTTTCCGCCTCTATCCATCTCACTCTCCTCCTTTTCCTCTCCCTCCGCCTCTTTCTCTCACCCTCTTCGCCGCTTCCTTTCTCCACTTTCTCTCTGCATCTTCCTCTCTCTCTCTCCGCCTTTCTCTCTTTTCACCTCTTCTTTTCACTCTCTGTCTTTCCCATACCCATCCAACCTCACTCCCCCTTCACCTTCATCACGTAGAAATTCCTCTAGATCCAGTCTGACATACGAGAAAGGTTCTCTACGCCTTTTCCCCTTCATTCCTTTTTACGCTCTTCGCGTTTGCGAACAAAACACCTTCGCCGGATTTCTTCGCCCTCTTTTGTTTTTTTGTTTTATTTTCATTCTCGTCCGAATCGCAAAAAGGCGCTTTATTTCACGCGTCTTCGCCTTTCGTTTTTTTTTTCACTCGTACGAATGCCTTGTCTCACGCCGCTTGCGCACCCTTACGCTTTTTAGGTTCTGTAATTCGAGAGATTCGCTCCAATTTCCGAACTGTAGTATGTCAAGGAGGGGATTCATCGGTTTTTTCGCTCTTCGCGAGGGTGTGGGTATTTCGTTGTCGTGACTGACGTTTTGAATCCGGTGGCTCATTAGGGCGGGGCAGTTCTTTCTCTATGTATATATATCTGTCTGTCCACATCTCTCGAATATACACAAATGCATATTTAATACCTATTTTTGTCGGATAAAATGTGTTCGCTTTTTCGTCTTTTTTATTTTAATTTGTTCTCGAAAGATTATAAAACCTTTTTCAGAAAAAAAAAGATTCTCTCATCCGCTTCCAATGCTTGGTTTAACTTGGTTTTGATTTTTCGTCATTTGTCGTTCTATTTACAGTTTATATATTAAAGTTGTAAAGAAAACGTTGCAATTGATCACATTTATTTTCTTTCATAGTTTTTTCCTCAGAGTTTTCAGCTTTGTACTTTCGTCCATTTTCTGTTATTTCTTCGACAAAAGCATTTGGCAAAAAACAAAATCAAACGAGAGAGGCGACAAGGTGAAGTTTATCATTTTACGAAGCGACAGACGGATTGAAGGTTCGTAACGGAAGAACATACTGAGGAAATATCATCATTGATCCATATGTCGAATCATGACATATTTTTGCCTCTGTCTTTCCGTAAATAATTTAACATTCGTGTAATCTATTTATTGCTCTTATCTAGATAGTTCATTTATTTTCCGATCAACCTAGTTATTCTATAATAAGCACTTTATCATTAAAAATTTTAAAATTTGGGTACCCATTTTAGGGATCTCCAATAGCCATAACGAGGTTGTTTACGGTAAGTATATTCTTTGTACTTTTCTAATGGGCACTTGTTATTGTCGAATCCTTTTAAACGAATCAGTATTTCCTTTAACATTTATTTCTTTTGTCGTTTTATTAAAATTATTACTCGTTATGTTGAATTTAAAATTCGGCTCTTTTGTCATTTTTATTACTGCTTTTATGCTATACTAGTATAATTCCCGTTGAAATATCAACGGAAGAATTATAGATAGATAGATAGATTATTATTATTTTCATTTAAAATAATTAATATCACACTTTTACATATGAAATATTTTGCCATATACAACATTTCTAGTGAATATTCTGTTGTTGACGGGCTATCTTTAGTTAAACTTAAAATAGTTGCCGCACTTTCCCTCCCTCTCTCCCCCTTCCCCATCTTACACCCTCTCACACCCTCTCTCTCTCCCTCCCCCTTCCTCTCGCTCCCCCTCTACCTCTCTTCCCCCCCTCTCTCGTATTAAAAGCATACAAAGCACGCTTACACCCATAAGGATTGATACAACAATATGATATAGAGGTCTAGCAATGGAATTGGTAGCCAAGGCAACATTCCGTTAAAATGGCAATATTTCCACAAAATATGTGAATTAAACGTATAACATGAGCGATTTCGAATTGAATGCGGAAAAAGATGAACAGAATAAGAAACTTTGTAATTTTTTCTTCAAAATGGTTCAGATCCGAAGATCGTAGGTTAATTCCTTCTAATTTTAATTTCCAAAACAATAAAAGCCTGCGCATCAAAAAATTTATTTTTACATGTTACCATACGGAACATGGAAATGTCTTCCTTGGAGTCGAACCCAGGACTTTTTTGGAGACTTATTTTCGTAATTACCTTAAAATATGTTAATCAAGCATCCTTGCCAAATTTCAATCTTTTACCTATTCAGGAAGTTTGTTAAAACACTCTATATCGGCCATCGTGAAAGCGTGACCAACCAACCAACAGACCTGGGCTATTATAGTATAAAATTGCTAATTTGGCCTTTGTTCTGTTTTTATACTTCTTCATTGAAAAATAAATCGAAACGACCTAGGGCGTAGATGCGGTTTTAACCGTCGACTATAAGCCGCGTTATTCTGTTAATGCACTCGATTAATGCGTGGACTCGCTGAAACGCGCTCGAAAAGATTACACTCGTCCCCTTTCATCCGTTTTACTCCTCCCACCCCCTCTCCCCTTCCCCCAGCCCCGTTTATGCACGAGAGAGCAAAGGTTGAACATCGAACGATGATACGTATGCACACGCGTGCGAAAGAGAGGTACATACAAAAAAATAAACAAATGAAAATGGATGATACGTCTTTGTTGTTCCTGACTCCGCTAACGTTTCTGTTTCCCTTCCCTCTAAAAAAAAAAAAAAAAAATAAAGGTGTGCATCGTGCAGAAAAAGGATTCCAAGCAGATGTTCGCCATGAAGTACGTGAGCAAGAGGCAGTGTATGGAGAGGGACGCCTTGAGACACGTTGCCAGGGAGGTGGAGATCCTCGCTTCACTCGAGCATCCCTTCCTGGTAAACCTCTGGTTCTCCTTTCAAGGTCAGTATGTCTGCTTATTATTCCATTTCTGCGTCTCTTATCTCGCTGCTCTCATTATCTCTCTCTCTCTCTCTTCTTACGCTACACCTCTCTTTCTCTTTTTCGTCTTATTCTCGCTATCGTATTCTCTAAAAACCCTTTTCGCTCGCGCTGTCGCTGGTTCACAACGCTTATATAAGATTTATTTATGACCTCAAGAAGTCTTGAGAGTATGTTTCCGAATTCTTCCGCGAAGTTTCCCGAACCTGAAGCCCGGAATCGTGAATAACTCTTCTCTTTTCGCAATGCCAAAGTTCAAACATCCCTAGGTTTATTGCCTCGGAATTTTGCGGGAGTTGTTTAGTCAGTTCTTCTTCGTGTTTGTATTGGAGGAGGGGGGGTAAGCGTTAACTCTTTATCCTTCGAACACCTAAAGGAAACATGAGATCAAACATTTATTGTCGTGACTTGTGTGTGCAATCTCCTGTAAAGTTCGGAGCTTTGCATCTCTTCTTTAGTTTGGGAGGCTCTTGTGATAAATTATCCATCTCCCTTAAAAGGATTATATATCGATCCAGTGACCGCGTAGCAGTCTTCTCTATGCTTAAAAGGTTTCTCAAAAATTTCAATTTGTAGAGAAAAATGTGATATAACTGGAACTCTTGAAATTTGTTTTTGCTTATTATTTCGTTTTTGTGTTATGCATAATATGTCATTTTCGTCCCTCTTATTACCCTTTATTAAAACAATTCCAGAATAACCACTTGATTATAAAAAAATTGAAATATTAAATACCTGTGTTATGTGTCTACGATAGATATAGCAAGTGTTTGATTTTTTCAATGTTTTATGCTTAAGTGTTTATTCTGGAATTTTATTATCAGCTATACTAGCTCGATTATTCTCTAGTGCAGGCATATCAAACTGGTGTCCCATTTTGTGTATTAATGCGGCACGAATTGGAATTTTTGCCTTATCTATACCTATCGTTCTAGGTTTCATGTAAATACTTTATATTTGTGAAAAGGAGACAAGATATTTTAGTCGGTTATTGAGGCACAATAGAACTCGTTTTTTTTGTAAAATGGACGTCTGATTTTCAAAAAGAAGTGTATTTTTTCTAACTCTCATTAAACAACTTAATCGTAAGTAACACTAACGCGGCCCAGTTGCCTCATATGTTAGTGTTTGACGTGCCTGCTCTAGTTCGTTTAAAAAAGAACGTTCATTCATTCGAGTAGCTCAGTGTTTCCCAACCTGGGTGCCGTGAAGTGTTCTGAAGGGTGCCGCAAAAAATATTCTGTTTTCCCATTTTGCATCGTCGGCTTTCAAAAATGCAAACCAGAGTTAAGTCGACCTTCATTTCGTTGCAAAGGCACTTCAAAATGAAAGGAGATATGGAGATTAGGGTCAGGAGTCCAACTTCACCGCGATTATTACTGACGGTAGATAGGGAGGGGTGCCGCCAATTTCTGAAAAGTCACTTAAGGGTGCCGCGACTCGAAAAAGGTTGGGAAACTGGAGTAGCGGGTAAAAATGCTGTTGTGGTCGCATAACGTTTAGGATAGACCGAAAAAATTACCATCTTAAATCTATCTGTTCTAGAATTACACGAAATCCGATTTTGGTGTATTTTATCCACATGTGTATTAAAAACTTCATGTTCTCCGCGTTTATTTTTTTTAAATTTCTGACGCGGGTGGATTAGAACTCAGGATCGCGCGGAAGAGTTCTATCGCCAAATAATGTTGCAAGAAAACGACAGGTTACGTCATTATCGCTGATCATAAAGACAATGAAACGCTGATACACCTATAAAGTCGCGGTGACGTGTCTTCTCCGAATAACCGGCGAGGTTCCCCCCCCCCCCCTCCCACCCCGATTCGAAAAAACAAAAAAACAGTTCCGGCGGCTGAGTTTCGTCACAACGGCTAATAAAAGCGCTCGATAGCGTCACATGCGCGCCGTCGTTTTTGTCTTCGTGAGAATAGCTCCAAACCTGATTGCATGGACGACGGTCATTCATCCGTATTAAAAAAAACGTGCAATGCATTTATGTCGTCAAGCAACGTAGCCGACAACAATTGCCGTGCCTCTTTTGTCATCGCGTTACGAGCATTTCCATAAAAAAATCGATATGGTGTCAAAAGGCATATCGCGGAGTAATGACAGCGCCGTTGCGAGTAAACCTTGAAGCTACGAAGGCGGGAGGGATGATGAAAGAGCGACGCTGGACGCAGGACGCGTTCGAATCGAGCGCTAGAGTCAAAGCACGATCGGAAATAAACAAAAAAGCGAACGATGTAACGAAAAAAACTGTTAAGCGAAAGTTCCTAAAAAAAAAAGTGAGGCGATCCAATGGGCGAATTGGCGGGCTCTTATTGTCTAATCGCTAGCATCGAAGTGGGTCTCAAAAGGGCTTATTAATTCGATCCGAGAGGCAGGTATGGGTAATTCCTAACTGGGAGTAAATTTACGGAAAAGAAATTAAAAATAAATCAAACGTTAACCCTATGCGGTTTTTTTTTGTGTGGATGAAACGACTTTTGGCGCTCTGGCTAAATAGGGACACATTAGCGACACGCGATTGCCTCTATTTTTTCCGATCCGCTTCGAAATCTGAACATAAAGTTACATCGCGTTATCACATGAAATGCCAGAAAATTAGAAGATAATATAATAATCCATTATTAGGTGAACTTTATGGAATAATGAAATGAAACGTAACTAACGGCATGTAGTAATCAAACAATTCACATATTTCCATTTTCCAAATGTTCCATAAGCATTATTAAATTTTTTTAATGGTTTGTTAGCTGATGCCTAGTGAAAATCTCTACCTTTATTGCACACTTACATATTGAGCTGTAAAATTCTGTCGAAATCTGACATATGGAAAGAAATTTCCAATTTTTAAAAATCGTGATTCATTAAAGTGTTTCACTTTTTCAGGGTAGGCTATCGTCGACTATAAATATTTAAAGATTAAAAAGGTATGAAAAAGAAAGCGTGATTGCGTGCAGACAAGTTTGTAATCCGTTTCAAAGTATTCACCGAATGATTACTATCATCCGCCAATAAAAAATATGTAAATTTGAGTACTATAAGAAAAAAATGTTGACGTGTATATTCAAATTTACCAAAAGTATCGCCATGCAACTTCACACACAAAATTTAACGAAAAACATTGATCCACTATCTATCTGCGTGCGTTGGCGAAGTTATACGCGCAATATTTTAAGTTTTAATCACAAACAGTACGGGCAGAAAAAAACTTGTCGGTGAATCAAATTTTGTATTTGTAGGAAAGTTTTTATTTGTAATCTACAACGATGGAGATTTTTAGAATTAATACGCAGTAGATTTTCAACATTCGCGAGGGTTCCTGAAATCATCGTAAAAAGAGATCATTTTTTCACCTAATAAATAACGTCGCGGTAATAAAATACACGTAAACGAATATCGTGGTAAAATAAAACTATTCCACTGCTTATGCATTGAAAGGAAAAAACTTGCACTTGAAATAAATTCGCCGATAGCCAAGTTTATATGCCGCGGATGTTAAATCGGCGTACAAACAAACCAAATAATCGCAAATAATCAAAATCCCAAATGTTAAGGTTTCCTGTATGTGCTTTAGCGTTTGTGCCTATGTAAAGGATTAAAGGCGAGATAATTACATTATTTAATGTCAAATATATGATAGATCTCTCCTATGAAGGAATAAATGACCTACAAAAAAATTTAATTTCGTGTTCATAATCTCATTCAATTCTAATTAGAATTCGAGCCTGACGTATTGACGCCTCTTTACAAGTACGACGACGACGTAGTCGTGAGCCAAAGGCATTACAGGGCGTAGCAAATTTGTAACGTAATTAAAGTACTTACTGCCCGCTTCTCTCTTTCCCCGAGCACTCTACAACCTCTATTCTGCCATTTTCTCCGCTAAGAGCCCTCATCTCCTATCTCATTTTCTTTTCTTACCTCCTCCCTTTCTAATTAGCCTTAATATAGTGTTCATTCTCAAAGACCCTCCCCACCCACCTCACCACCCCCTCCCCCCCCCCCTCTCTCTCTCCTTGCGCACCGTTACGATCCTTAACGTTGAACTCACCTCCCTCTCTTCAGTGCTCTCTCTCTGTCTCACCCCTTTCGCCTCTCTCCTCACTTTTATACCTCCCCCTTAACTCTCACTTCCATAGCCCCTCCATCTTCCTTTTCTCCCCCATCCTTCTCTCTCCTCTCTCTCTCTCCACGTTTCCCCTTCCCCCCCTATCCTCCATCTACTCTCTCCCTCTCTCCGTTTCTTTTCTCGTTTATCTTTTCTACCTTTCTCCTCCGTCTCTCGCCTTTCCTCTCATCTTTTCTCCTTCATATCTCCTCCCTCTCTCCTTCCCCTCTCCCTCTCTAATCAACTCCCCTCTCCTCCCTTCCTCTCTCCCTTCCCCTCTCCTCCCTTTCTAATCACCTCCCCTCTCCTCCTTTTCTCTCTAATTACCTCCCATCTCCTCCCTTCCTTCCCCTCTCCCCCCTTCCTCACTTCCCCCCCTTCCTTCCTCTCTAATCACCTCCCCTCTCCTCCCTTCCTCACTCTCCTACCTTTCTACCCTTTTCCCTTATCATCATCATATGTAGTCTGTCCGTTGACAGGTCCGTGATTATTCATGGTTAAACTTGGTTCTCCATATACTCCTATTTTCCGCATTTTTCTTCTCTTTCCCATTCCAGTCGTCTACCAGCTGAAACCTTTTCCTACCTCTTTCTCTTTTTCCATCCAGTTTTCCTTCTAGCACTTCTTTAATCATGCACTCTCTCCTCAGGTGATGCCCAATCCAGTTCGCCTTCCTTTTTCTTATAGTCTGTAAAATCGTTCGCTCCTCTCCTGTTCTTCGTAGTACTTCCTCATTTTTCACCCTATCTGTCCATTTTATCTTCAGCATTCTTCTCCATGTCCACATTTCGAAGCTTTCCAAGTATTTAATATCATTTTCCTTAGCGTCCATGTTTCCCTTACTCCCCCTTCAATTCGAACAGCTCCTCTTTTCTTCCGTTCTCATTCTCCTTCCTCCTCCAATTTCCCTATATTCATCCTCCCTTCCTACCTCCCTCACTTCTTACCTTCTCCCTCCCTCTCTTCTCTCTTATTCCCTTCTCCCTTCCTTTATCCTCCAGTCTTCCTTCCCTTCTCCTCCCTTATCTCCACCTTCTCTCTCTCCCCTCCCCTCTCTCTCCCTCTCTCTCTCCCCTCCCCTCTCTCTCCCTCTCTCTCTCCCTCTCCCCCCTCTCTCCCCCCTCTCTCTCCCCTCTCTCTCCCTCTCCCCCCCCTCTCTCTCCCTCTCTCTCCCCCTCTCTCTCTCCCTCTCTTTCTCCCCCTCTCTTTCTCCCCCTCTCTCCCTCTCTCTCTCCCTCTTTCTCTCCCTCTTTCTCTCCCTCCCCCCTCCTCCCCTCTCCCTCTCTCTCTCTCCCCCTCTCTCTCTCCCTTTCTCTCCCTCTCTCTCTCCCTTTCTCTTCCTCTCTCCCTCCCTCTCTCTCTTTTTATTTCTCCTCTATTTATATTTTTCCTTTTCCATTCTCCACTCACATGTTCTCTCTTCCATACTCTTTTCCAGCCTTCGTTTCTCTTTTTTCTTCTAGCCTACAACAAAATTTCCCTTCCAATATACAATCTCCATTTTACATTCACTCTGTTTTCTCCTTTAGGTGTCCAATTACATTTCTCTTCCCATCCTGACACGCTCCTCTCTTTTCCGTCGCAAAAAGTTTTAGAATTCCGCCCACACTTTTACGCCGACCTCTTAGTTTCGCATCCGAATTAGAATATTACCCCACTTCGTCCACTCGCCGATTGAACTTCATTTGGTTTTTTTTAAAAAAAAAGTATCTCTCGTAATTTTCCCATCTGAGTCTCTTTTACCCTTCCTAAAATACTTAAAAACTTCCCGTAAAAAAGAATAAGCACGCGATTCCGTACGTCCGCTAAACTCCTTCAGCCTTCGCTTCCTTTTATTTTTTACTCTTCTTCTCCCGAACCTTCGAATTCTTAATCACGCGAACTAATTCCGTGCCATTCCTCCCCGTCTCATTATCCGTGCCTTTTTTATTTTTCTCCATCTATCCGCAGTATTTTTTTTAACGTCCGCCATTTCGTACTGCTGGATCTTCTTTTCCATTGTCGTAATGTTTTAAAAAAAATCTCTCTTCCGAATTCTCCTTCGCATTCATTTATTTTGGCTCGCTTCTCAATTTCGTTTTATTTCCCGATTTAAGCCTCCATTATGCTTTTCATACATCCTTTTAGGGATTTCCCTTCCTTTTTTTATTATTATTTTAAAGAGCTGGGCGCTCAGAAATTTATCGCCTTTACTCATTCCGTTTTCATTGCCTCTTCCAGTCTATTTATTTTCGATTTTTTCCTTCATTCCGTAGGCGGAGCATTTCAATCCTTACCTTCCATATATAAATAAATTTCTGCTTTATTTCTATCCCTCCGTGCCTATACCCCCTTCTCCGCCCTCCCTCTCCCCGTCTCTCTCCCCCTCTCACTCTCTCCCTCTGTTTCTAACTCCCTCTCTTTCTCCCCCCCCCTCTCCCCTTCTATCTCTCTACTCTCTCCCCTTCTCTCTCACCCCTCTCTTCCCTTCTCTCTCTCATCTCTTCCCCTCTCACTTTCAAATACTTAACTTTTATCTATTAATATATTTTTTTCTTCTGTATCTGTCTAGGGATTTTCGCGGTTATTTACACCTCCCTCCTCTTCGTAGGTGTTTTTCCGCAGTGGGACTTTTTTTCTGTGCCAAAAGAAGTGACAACACAGTTTTTTTTCCAACCCACAAAACTAACATCATACTATGGTAATTCTCTTTGTCAACTAACAAAATCTGTAGTCAATATGTATGTTAAAGTCTGTAATTTAACTTTTATATAATTCTCAGTCCTGACGAAAGGGTTAAATGTAAGAAGGGACTTCACAGTCTCAATTTCGCCCTAAATAAAGTCGTTTGTCTGTCTGTCTGTCTGTCTATCTCCCCCCTCTGGCCCTTTCTCTCTCCTTACCTTCTTTCTTTTCTTTCTCTCTCTATCTCTTGATCTCTCTTCCTCTATCTTCATCTAGATCTCTCCCTCACCATCATTCTTCCTCTATCTCTCTCTTTATCTCCGTTTATTACTGCAATTTCTCTCTCTGTCTCTTCCTCATCTCTCACCCCGTGGCCCTATCTCTCGCCCTCTGTCCCTCTCTTTTCTTCTTTCTACTTCCCTCACCTTGCCTTTAATGCCTCTCACCTTTCTCTAACCCCTCCCGGGGTATTTGAAACTTTCCCTTCTGCATATCTCTCATTTCCCCTTTTTTTCCTTTTCTCCCTCCCTCTCAACTTCGCTCTTTTCCCCCTCTCTCTCCCTCCTTTCCTCGATCACCCCTTTTCCCGCCTTTACATTCCTACCTCACTCCCTCTATTCTTATCTCTCTCTCTCTCTCTCTCCCTCTCTCATCCCTCTCTATTTCTCTCCCTACCTCTATCCGCCCCCCCTATCTCTCCCTCCCTCCCTACTCCGCTCTTTCTCCCCCTCCCTCTCCAACTCACCCTCTTTCACTCCTTCCCTCCCTGCCTTTCTTCCTCTCTCTCTCCCTTCCTATCTAACTCACTCTCTTTCCCTCTATATTTTTCTCCCCTTCTCTATCTCTCTACCCTTCCCCTCTCTCTCTCCATTAACTCCCTCCCACCCCTTCCCTCCCTCTACCCTCCCCCGTTCTCTGTCTCTCTAATCCCCCTCCCTCTCTCTCTCTCTATACCCTCCTTCCACGTACTGTTCTTTCCCAGCGCGAATGAATCCCGTTCCTTCCAATCTCTGCAACACTTGCGTACTAGCACCCTCTATTGATCCGATTGCGTTTCTCCCTCACGTACCAATGCGTTGTGCAATCCGACAGAATTTTTTTTATACGCTCCTAAAGATATATAGACCGGGATCCTGTCTTTTTTTTCGTTTCATTTTTTTTGTATTGTTCAAACCGCCGAACGAAACGGACTTCGACGCTAAAAGCTCTCTATTTTCTCCCTTTCTTCCCCCCCCCATTCTGCTACCCCCCCCCCCCCCTTCTTTTCAACACCTCTCTTTCGACGAATCCCGTTTTATTTACACGTGGAACCTTTTTCAGCGCCCTCACTATTTGCGCGTCTGAATCTTTGTTGTTTCCATCTCTTACCTTTTTTTTTATTCCTTGCGCTCCCCTGTGTTATTCCGCCGAAAAAAAGGGTTCCATTCCGTCGTCGTCGCCCACTTTCCCTCCGTTTTCTCACCTATTGCCCCCTTAACTTTCGTCTCGCTTCCATCGCCTCCTTCACTTTCACCTTGCCGCCCCCCGAGATTTCTCTCTCTCTCTCTATGATCGTCTGTTTTTCGTAGGTCCTCGTAAATTTCTCCCCCGAATCGCTTCTCTTTCTCTCCATCACTGCCGCAGAACAAATTTTTCCAACCCCCAAAAGACCCTGTAGTCCCTATATCTTCTTCTTTATTTTTTGCCCTTTATCCCATCCTTATATATATATATATATATATACTACGGAAGAGGAAAGGTAAGTACACACACATATATATACACGTACATATATTCCTACATATACACACAGTTGCGGATTGGAACCTTTCTGCCTCTTGGCCAAATTATTTTTCCACCCCCTTAAAACATTTCACAAAGTTTGATTTAATTTGTACATTTCGCCAGAGGAACAGTCCGTTCTTTCCCGGGTATTTATGGTTGAAAGGCTCCCTTAGGTGAGTACCAATAGTCTTTCATGATTTCGAAGTAATCTTCTTAAACCCCCATAATTTTGTAAACCACGCTGAAAGCCCTCTTTACAGTGCTCGCTCACATACTATATTGACGGTCTTGCAACTTGGCGAATGAATATAAATCTGACCGCCAGGAAATCCGGTCGCTACGAAAACCCGTCGACTCGAAGTCCTGCCGCCCCCAAAACCCCTCCGCCCCTAAGCCATTGCCTACTTTGGCCTTATTGCAAATCCGCCAATGATTGTATATGTATATATGTATATATAAGCCATTGCCTACTTTGGCCTTATTGCAAATCCGCCAATGATTGTATATGTATGTGTATATATATATATATATAGTTTAACCTAGAATAATCACGGACCTGTCAACGGACAGACTACCTATGATGATGACACACACACACATATACATATACATACATATATGTGTGTGTACACACACACACACACACACACACACACACACACACATATATACACATATACATACATACATATATATATATATATACACACACACACACACATATATATATATCCATATATATATATGTGTGTGTGTGTATATACACACACATATATATATACATATACATACATATATATATATATCTTCCTTTCCCCTTTTCCTCTCTTTTTCCACTGCAATTTTCTCCTTCGTGCGAGTCTTATAAGCCAAGTGCTCTCCTTTCACGTCACTCTCTCCCATTTCCCCCCTCCTCTCCCTCTGCATCTTTTCCTCTATCTCACCCTTTCTCTCTTTCCTCTCTCTCTCTCCCTCCCTCCTCAACCCATCCCCTTTTCGGAGAGCACGGTGAGTGGGCTCTTCAGGCTTGCACTTGAGGTCGGCGAGAATGTGGGAGGGAAAAAGAGAGGAGGTGGATGGGAGTAAGAGAGAGAGAGAGCGGGTAAAGGATTGGAGAGGCAGTTTGGCACCCCTTGCCCTCTGGGGATCTCCAGACCTACGTCTTCTTTCCCTCTCTCTTCCACCACCCTATAACTACTCTTACTAACTCTCCGCCTCTTTCTCTCCCTCTTCCCCCTCCCCCCCCTCACTTATTTTTTTTGCCTACTCCGTCTCTCCTGACGGACCACGTGACCGTCTTTCCCTCCCAATCTAGATGATGGGCTTCGATTCGAGAGGCTCTTCTTGCGAATCCTTCTCTCTCTCTATCTACCGAACCTTAACGTTTATTATCCTCCCCTAAAAGGAATATCTTTTTTCTTCCCTCTCTCTCCCTCGGCAAAAAACTAAAGCCGCCTCCTTTCTCGGTCCCATCTCTTCGGCCTTTCTAACGTGAGCCTAACTTCGAATCGAGAAGAACTTATCCGAGATACTCCGTCCTCTCTCGACCTCTCTCCATGCGACAATCGACTCGCCATGATCGGTTACAAAAAATGTAATAGAAAAACATTAGCGTTCGATCCTCCTCCTCCTTCCTCCTCCGAGGAGTTTTATTTTAATTTTTTATTGGTCGTCCTCAAATTATCTCTCGAGGTCCGATCATGATTTTTTTTGCAAGTCGATTGTCTTTTTTTTCCAGATTTTATTTCCGCGAGATGTGTCAGGTCTCTCGTTTTCGTCCCTTCGCTCTCTGTAATTCCGGCCGGTTGAAGACATGTTCTTTCCTCCCATTCGCGCTTCCTTTCGTCAGTTTTATACGGTTATCACTTTTGTTAGTTTTTACCGTTCTTCTTTGTCGTCAGTAGTTTGAGGTGGTGCGTCGGATCGAGGATATTTTCAGACCTCGCGTATCGTCATTTTTCGCCCTCGCGGTTGGAGATCCGTCGAGTTTATTATTTTTTCTTTCGGCCGCGATCCTCGTCGTGGTTTTATTACGGCGGTCAATGGCGGATATCGCTATCGAGATTCCAGTGGGCCAAGTGTTCGTCGATAGCAACAACTTCTATGCGAATATAACTTTCATTTTTTTTCTCACGAGGGTCTAGGTGAGATCATTATCTGGTTCATCCTGCCTCGTTAATCATCTCGTGGTCGATATGCAGCCTGTTGGGTCTCTCCATCGTGAGTTCTGCGCAGTAATGAAAAAAAAATAAGTTATTTTTTCATCGACAGATTGTTGGTAACTAATTGGTGGTTGGCGTACAGATATGAGTTTCGTCTTTTTTTTTGTATGACCACCCCATAAAAAACACGGTGGAATAGTGATGAATACTTATTTACCTGTGGATCGATTCGGAGGATTTGCATACCGAGTGCAGCTTTTTATTATATTAATCCACGTAGAGAGAAGTTTTGTAGAACACCAATCTCCTTACCGAATAACTTCCACATGATGATGTAATAATCCAAAAAGGATTCAAGAATAAGCGCTTAATTATAAAAAATTGAAAAATTAAAGACTTGTCTTAGGTGTCTCCAACAGTCATAAAAAAGGTTGCATAATCTCATTGGAGATTATTTGAGATGTCTGAGGCAAGTACTTTAAGTTTTCAATTTCTGATACTTAAATGCTTATTCTGGAATTTGTTTTAAGCCATAAGACGTGATCAGTAATTCGTTGGTGAGTCCAAAGGGACGTTGATTCTTTCCTTTTCTTCCTTTCCAAGCAAAAAAAAACATAACTCCCGAGTTTTATCGCGATCCAGGAAATCACTTTGATATATGTATCTTCCTTAAGTGACTTCGTCTTTTGGAATGAGCAAGTAGTAAACATACTTATTCAGGTTCTAACACACCAAAATACTTATTTTTTGTAATCACTGATAGTTTTAGTCCAATTTATGCCCTAGCTCTAACTTTTATGGAACCTCAAAAATATTCTGCTAAATTCGACAAATTGTGGAAATTACTTCCGGACAGGCTGTCAGTATTCTCTATAGCGGTGAAATGTTTACGTAAATGGCTTCTAAATATCCTACGGTTGATATGAAGCAAGAAAATTCCTAATTAAATGCAAATTATTTTAGCCACATGTGAATATAAATGTCTTAGTGGTAAATTCTGTACCAACCTCGATGGAAAGGTGGTTAACATGTCGAACTCACAGTCAGGTCGCGGGTTTGAATCCTTCTGTAATCATTAATGTATGGGCTCATTTTTATTATCACTGTGAAAGACCATTTATTTCTTTTTATGAGTTAGTTTATATAAAAAATCTTGGCAGAGAAACTTCGCCAAAGGAGATTGTATTTACATATAGACCAAGAGTATTCAACGCTTTTTTTGCTGAAATACCTCACAGTCTTTTTTAAATTAATTGCGAATCTCCTAGTATAATTTAATACGATAAAAAGTTCTTATATTGAAGTATATAACCCATATTCATAAAAGTAATAAATAGTGCGACATTCTCCTGCTTTAAGTACATATATTTTTCCAACGCTGCTAAAGCTATCGTGCACGATCTCTTTCAAGAAAACAAAAGACTACCTCTCAAGGATTAATATTTAGTCACTGTTAATCACGCTCCTTTGAAGTTATGCATGATAATGTTGCGCTATTTTTGTTTATTTATACACTCCTTTTCGCCATTCGAGAAAGGTAAAGTATGAAGAGAAAATATTTTCTTTAAAATAATATTTTCGCGTTCCCTCTTTAAAACTCTCTAAGGGATAAGCGTACACCCGGTATAAAATTCACGGCGTAGACCCTTTGTTTTCATAAACTCCACAAACTTCTCGAACAGAGCGCAAAAATAAAACCTTATTTTTATGCGGCTTTTACGTTGATTGAAATATTACAGAGTTGCAAACCACTTCAAAATTTGGAAGTGGTTCGGTTCGCGGTTCGGTTCTAAATTTTTGGAAGTGGTTCGGTTCATGGTTCGGTTCAGACGGGAATTTTGACAAGTGGTTCGGTTCGCGGTTAGGTTCAGCTAAATTAATCATTTGAAGTACTATTCAGAAATAATTTATCCAATATAAACATTACAAATTCGGTATCAAACTGTAAGTAAATCAATCAGCAGTCATTATTTTAAATGAAAGAAGTATTTATTTAAAAAAATGAAAAATTTATATTTAAAATATATTACAATCCCATCATCATCTTCATTTATTTATATTTTTTAAATGGTATTTTTGATCCTAACATGATCTTTATGTGGATAGCAATAGTATCAGAGAGGAAAGAGTTAGGCACTCTCCTTTGAAGCAAACCCGCTGGTTTTTCCAATGGAAATTCCTGGTCTTTTCGTTGGTTCGTACTTTGTGGATTGAGATCGAACCGAAACCGAACCACTTTTGCAAAAAATTACGGTTCGGTTTTCGGTTCATTGAAAAATTTATCAGTGGTTTCGGTTCGGTTCAGCGGTTCGGTTTGCAGCTCTGAAATATTATTTTCGTTGTAGCTGCTTTAACAACGTTGATTTTGAAAACATCACATGGCATTTTACTGAAGAGCAGCGCTATAATGTTATTTATATTACAAATGTTTATTATGCAATTGATCCGTTTCCCTAATGTTGATGAAATTTATCTCTCCAACTGAGGCTTGGTAAAAAAAAAAAGAAACGCTTTATAATTTTTTCGTCGCTTCTAATATCCATTACTAGCAGAATTTCCCGTTGAATTTCGACGGATTTGGTGAAGCTACTACAGCACAACATACAGACTCTTTAAAATATATAGCAGATACTTTTTAACTTACAGTTAACTTTTCTTAACAATTAATCATATTTGCTTGTAACAATCCGTTTCCGAGCGTATTGCATTCAAATATAACGATAATTGTATTTCCTATCATATATATCACTTTCGCCAAATCCAGCTTCATTTCTTGTGTAATTATGCCTATGAAATGTTTACACTTATGTCTTGTAAGCAAGAAACCCGTGAAAAAGCAACATACAGTTGTCCATGATTGAACACTGACTCCGGTAAATGTACACCAGATACGTGAGCTTATTTACATTAATAAACATTATAATGTGGAATATAATGATTTGACTTACAAAAAATGTAAGATTCCAGTATTCAATAGACGAAAGAAGGTTCAATTACTTTCATCAATCGTTATAAACGCTTCCTGAATAATAATCAGTATCTATTTACGTTGATATCGATAAACATCGATCGTTTCGTTGCTTAAACAAAAGTGCGAAGCGAATAACGCTAAACTTTCGCCTATTTATAAACTTCATTGAAGCTAATTGAATCGGAGGTAACAATGACGGCCGCCTTGGCAACACCCGGGAGGGGTACGAAAAATCCACAAAATTTCGAAACAAACAGCGTATTTCTGAATACTTCGACCGTTTAACATGTAAACTTCGCAGGAATAAGATAGTATAGAGTTTTATTCGTCGAATAAAGCAAAAACTAAAAAATTCGCTCCATATTTACGTAATTTAATGCTTGACAGAAGAATATTTTGCAAGTCAAAAAATGGATTCATACGTGTTATCTTATGGAAAAATGTTAATCCCCTATATTGGCAGCACTGATTAATCCCAGTTGTCCAAACATTGGCCATTCACTAAGTTAGGATGTAAGGAAGAATCGTACCAAATTTGGCTATTCTAGCTTTTATCGTTTAGGAGGAGTTCCACGAACAAACACACAGACCAACAAACACACAAACACGCAGACCAACAAACACACGCTTCAAGATATAGTATAGTAGATTAACTTCCATTTGATCAGGTGTAATTATCTACGAATCGATGAAAAAAATAGACAACACTAATTGCTTCCCCCATAGAACGCTGCTGTGTTGTCGTATGTAAAACTAATGCACGCGCCAGGATACCGCCATCCTCTCCCGTCACCGCCGAACGACATTCGAAACGCAGGGATCTTCACCTTCGACCTTTAGACAACTACTCCCGCTTCGTCATAGAACAAAGGTCGACGTTTCTCTGGTATCCGAAGCCACTAGTGAAAGTATTATTAATTTAACAATGAATTACGTTCGTTGAAATTCGTTTCGTCGAAAGCTCTTGCTTTGAGGAGGAATAATGGAAAAGGAACACGAGGGTTGGAGACGAGACATTTCAAAC
This sequence comes from Uropetala carovei, assembly GCA_036926305.1. Taxonomy (NCBI): domain Eukaryota; kingdom Metazoa; phylum Arthropoda; class Insecta; order Odonata; family Petaluridae; genus Uropetala; species Uropetala carovei. The sequence continues at coordinate 8,410,555 of JAXCHB010000069.1, forward strand.
ATCGGTCCCGTTTGTACTCTTTCGTTCGAGGAAACAGGTATTTTCCGTTATTTGCAGGATCACAGGTTTGTCTCCATGGTATTTTTCGTCAATCCCGCTGTAAATTATCGCGCGACATACGTTTTTTCTTCTTCTGTCCTCTTTGCAGTATTAAATAGCACACCTCATCTGAATAATGTTTCGGTTTCAAGTAAATTTTTCGTATTTGCCGCATTTTTTTTGTAGGATTAAAATTTTAACATTTTATTTTCTAGAGATTTCTAATTCTCCGGGAGTATCGCTCGAGTAATAAGTAAAAACGCGGACGAGATAATTTATTTCTCGTTGTTTTTCCAAAATTATGTCTTTTTTTATCTACTGACGTAGCGCGCTACATTCCTTATTTTCTTCTCTCTTCTTCTTCTTTTTCCTCCAATAAATCACATCAGATTCCGCCTCCTGATTCTTCGTAATCCTTAGTCCCTGATCCTCTCATCTCTCTCCTGCCTCGCTCTTTGCGTCCACCTCCCTCCCTCCCCCCTCCCTCCTTCCCCCCTCCCCCTCCCTCCCCCCCAGCTCTCCTATCCCCTCATCTTACCCTTCCCACTAACACGTCCCCCACCCACCTCGCCTCCTTCGAACCCTTACAAAAGAACGTTTCGAAGATTCCGTCCATTCCCATTTGCTTTCGCAAGCATTTTAAAGTTTTCATCCTTTCGACGTTTATTTTTCTCGCACACATTAAAGTTGGCGATGAGGACAAGGGGCGAGACATTTTAATTTTCCGTCGAAATTGTCGAGGGGGGGAGAGAGAGAGAGAGAGAGAGAAAGGGGGTGGGGAGAGAGGAAGAGGATTCAACTCTCTCGTCTAGAACTTCCGCCGTAAAAATCACTCTCAACTCGATCTATCTCCTTGTAAGACGTTATTTTTTTCTCTCCCGAAGTCGTTCGTTTCTTCGTCTACTACCTAAGGAATGTTTAAGGTTATCTATAGAGGCTCTTAACGTGCTACTTGATTACGAAAACGTTTCCCTCTTTTTTTTGAGGGGGGAGGGGATGTAAGAGAGGGGGGAGGAAGAAAGGAGTCTGCCACTTATACGCGTAGGGTTCCTTCATTTTTTTTGTTCATCCCCCTCCCACTTCCGTTTCCTCGCTCTAAAACCCCTTTTCGTCTGTCTGTCTCTCTCTCTCTCTCTCTCTCTCTCTCTCTCTCTCTCTCTCTCTCTCTGTCTCCCTCTCTCAGATGGAGTTCCCTCTTCTTCTGCGCCGCTTTCTCAATTAGCGAAATCCAAGGTTGTGATTTCGAGGCGCGCCGAGCTGATCCTCCGCCATCCGTCAAAATTACTTTCTCCGATCCCTTTCATGTTCGGAGATCGGGAAGGCATCTCTCTCTCTCTCTGCGAAAGCTTGTGTATTCGTTAAAGAAAAAAGATTCTTTCGGCGTTTTAATTCTTTGAAAATACCTTTTGATAAAGCCGACGGACCTAAGAGTCGACATTCAAAGCATGGTTCTCTTTTTTTTTTAAAAGAGAGAGAGAGAGAGGAACGGGTATTTAAAAACCAAGAAAGGAACACGGTCTCGGAGATGGGTGTGTTAATGGAAATTGGTGCTGGGAGGAAGCTTCAACTCTTTTCTTGCCGTTCGTTTTTTTTTGTTCGGATTCATCCTGCCGAGAGATGTCGAAAATTTCTCCTGCCGTTTATCTCGGATTCAGGTTGCAGGTAGAGTTATTTTAAAAAAAATACCTTTGATTACTGTATTCACTATAGTCTCGTTTACTTCTTTCATCTCGATTCGTGTTTTTTTTTAGATACGCCGGATTTACCTATTTCGAATTCCTGATATTCTTAAGACATCAAAGGCTCGTGTAATTTGCACAATTCTTATGTGCGAGATTTGCAGAGTTTTACAGCTTCTTTCCTGGATTCCGGGCAGTTTTTAATTCGGGTACCACTGTGGAAAAAGCAAAATTTTCTGGCACAGCCAGATTTGCTTTGTGATTTATAATAAATAATCTTATGCTTGGTCTATCCCCTACCTCTGCCGAATTATTATTGCTACTATTGATTGTTATTTTTTATTTCATTACTTGCTTTTCAAGTTATTACTTAGTTCCAAAAGATGTTACATTCTACGTTCGTTCCATGTCACTTATATGGCAGATGTTGCTAATTTTCATTTTATTCCACCTTCGCAATTGGCGAAGGTGGCATTGGTGTTAATCAATGTTAAATGTGAGAAATCATAAATTATATAAATAGCAACGAGAATAAAGAAGAATTCTAAGAGTTTATATTTTCCATCGCAATTCTTTCCTACGGGTCGTTGTAGTGCAATAAGTTCCGTTCCTCTTATTCAGTTACGAAAAAATAAGGATTTTCTTTCTTTTATCCCCAACTTATTTTATCTTCGCCTATTGTGATAATGCCCTTCTTTCTGTATCTCAGATCCCTCGATTCTCCTTTTTTTCATCCCTAATTTTCCCGCATTCGCTTTTATTCAGTCTCTAAATTCGTCTCACTCTTTGGAAAAGCGTCGATGTTGAAGTTAGGGAACGAAATATTTAATTGAATTTTTGCAGGAACCCAGATTTAAAAAATACCGAATTTTATGAAATTCGGTGCACCTTTTCGGAGGCAGTTCTTTCTTCCGGTATTTCGCTTTTCGATGAAAGTTATCGCTTTTCATTGGCATGGCGCTTTAAGATTGTTCCTTGGGAAACTCAAAACATTTCTCCTGCGAAGTAAATTTGCATATTTTATGTTAGGAATGATGGCAATACTTATGTGTTGGAGGAATGTTGAAGTTCTTCATAAGAGATTTTGAAGGACGACTAATAATTTCTTGAATGCATGTAATAATTCACGGAATAAAAGAAATCGGAGATTGATTTGGGTACAATCTTATAAATATTTTAGATTGTGTGTATGTATGTTCTTTGTATGTACGTTTTTACACCGTTGAAGCTATCGAATTCAAAAGTTTCATGGGCCATCCTATGGACCAAAGGAAGAACTCGGTCTAGGTTTGCAGACCGTGGGGTCTCTTATACCCCATGGGATCAGCAAAATACTATTTCCATAAGAATGCATGGGAAATGGTGTGGAGAAACCCCAAAATGCCATGCAGTCCTTCACTTGTGTGGATATAAATATACCTAAATATAAACTTACGATCTCGGTAAATGACTTATTTTACGCACGAAAGACTGAGTATTTTAATTCTGTTCATGTTTTGTCTTATTACATGCGAAATCGCTCGAAATTTTCCTTTAGGCTCAAAATTTATCGGTTTTTTTTCAGGAGGCAACAAAGCTAAATTTCTTAATTGTTGTCCTCTTCAAAGGGAGATAGCCACGTAAAGATTAATGCAAGAAAAATTCACGCCGTAGCGCGTCGTAGAGGAAGAATAGATAACGACAAGATAAAGGGTATAAATGGATTAATGCCTAAATATAGTCTATGAATACTTTTAAAGTATAAAGCAATAAAATCGTTTGCTACTTAAAAGAAAACTTTCCCGAGCGAAGCCGGTCGTTTCAGCTAGTGTTTTAATAAAATTTAGATAGAAATCGGATTAAGCTTGAAAAGACTGTGGAATCTGAGAAAGCATCTTTAACTCTGAATGCTATATATATATAGCTATATATCTATATATATATATATATATATATATATATATATATATATATATATGTTAATGTTAATGTTTAATGTTAAATTAAAAAAAAGAATATGTATCATAAAAAGTAGTTTGCCTTCTTTTAAATTAACATTGCGTATTTTCAGTTTGTGTTGACTAAAATTCGCTTTTGTTTTTATTTTATTAAATATATATATTTTTAACTCTCAGCGTATTTGGGGAATAGTCTTGATATATATATATATATATATAGCATCTTTTGAGGAAATACCCTTAAAAGAAATTAGTGGAAGAATTTAGCGATGTGCACTCCCCTGATTGAAATTCCTATTAAATTACACTTTCCTCCTGTTATTTTGGTGTATAAAGAAAAATTCAGAGGGTTTCTACCAGCACAGTGAAAAATGGAAACACCAGAAGAGAAACAAATGTTTATGGCATTGTACAGAAAATGTGAAGACTTTAACATTCTCCAGCAGAGGAAAGAACACCGAGAGAAGGCGTTCTTTAATGTTAAATTAAAAAAAAGAATATGTATCATAAAAAGTAGTTTGCCTTCTTTTAAATTAACATTGCGTATTTTCAGTTTGTGTTGACTAAAATTCGCTTTTGTTTTTATTTTATTAAATATATATATTTTTAACTCTCAGCGTATTTGGGGAATAGTCTTGATTCTAAACTCCATCACCTAAGCTTATAATCTAGCATATCACGGTAAAAGATATTTTCCGAGAATCAGCAATAAATATTAAAAGGCATATCTAGGTCACGTTCGTTGCCTTCATCAACACCCGGCGTCAGGCGTCTCTCTCCGATTATCGTACGGGAAAAAAAACATTTCAAGTCTCATACATAATTCTATTAAAACCATTACGCGAAAACACAGATAAATTTTAAGGCCGAAAGGGGATGACGCAGGTATAGTAACCTTTAAAATATTTCATGATCGTGAAGAAGAGGCGAACGAATGTTTTTGCCGTAGTTTTAGCGAGTTTTATGTAGGTATACTTTACTTTCAATAAGATTCCACACCTCAAAGTTGAGCATGAATTAGTTTAATTTATTTTGATCGTGAAAGAGGAATGATGAAGTCCTACCTCACTCTGTATTCGTGTTTTTTTCGCGGAGAGAATCGGAGTAATATCTCACGAACGCTTCTACGAACGGATGAAATTACAACGGATTCGTCACGGTTCGGTTTAACCTAGAAAACAAACAGTATGAAGACTAGTGCTGCACTGCGGATAACATTCGATTCAGCCTAAAGAACAACAACCTCATTGTGTTTTTTCATCGTCAGCCAAAAACAAAAGATAAGGCAAACAAATAACAACGCTGCATACGTTTGATAAATCAACTAAGTTTATGTTATCGAATGTTCCGTTAAAATAAATGAGCATAAAGATAACAATAATCAGACGTCTTTATTAGGTCGATATTTAGACATTAATGTCCATTCTTACATATAAACCTGAAGAACACAAACATCCATGTCCTAGGCGGAATTCGAATCCGCGACGTTAGCAACGCGTCGGCAGATACTCGAACCATCCGTCTACCAAGCCAGATTGAGAGAAAGAGAGAGGGAAAGAGGATGGGGAGAGGGTTAGTCGAGGAAGCGTCATGTATCTTTTCGGAGGCAATAGGAAAAAGGAAGGAAGAAATATCCAGTAGAAGGTCTGCCTGACGCAAACTTTTGAAGAAGAGATTCTATTACCCAACCACCCACATTCGTCTTTCACTTGAGAGCAAATCAGGGACTTCCTAACAGCATAGACTCAAGAAGCCTTTTCCTATATCCAGATGCTTTAGACTTCCGCGAATTCGCGCTATCTCACCATAGCATGGAGTACATGCACTATACAGTATATATCTTTACAATTCACCCCTCCATATCCAGTATAGTATGAATATATACGCATATCTAAAACATGTTCACGCCTATTTCTATTCCATCTTAAATAGTGAATAAATTGCAAGAATTTTTGTCTTTTCCACAATCATCAGTAAACTAATGTACGTAATTGTCTCAAAAATGACATTGCAGGAATTAAATTAAAAATTAAGAAATTCTCATTCTCCTTCACTCTTTCTATTTCACTCTCCCCCGAAAAAATAGCAAAAAAATCCCCCTTTAGAGTGATATGTCCCTGTATCTTATGCCGACGATGGTGACGAGCGTGGAAGACTCACAGACATAGTTCATTATGTAAATACTAGTAGAATTGCCCATCAAATATGACTGGGATAAATAGTCTGCTTTATCATCGGGATGTGTCCAAGTGTAAACGTGATTCTTTCATGTGAAAATATTAATTTTGTATTTTTAAAACGTTCTCACTAACTTCTCGTCAAATGCTTAAATTTTTAGTAAATCTCCAGAAAGGTTCTCGAAACATCTATTTACATTTGACGATGACTGAAGCACACTTCATTTACATAAATTCCTACCTTGTTCAAGGGTTTTCCTTAGGATTTATGTATTGTTTCTGTTAGTTCCCAAAATCAGCTATTTCGATCCTATTTGCTATCAGATTATTTTTCCTGAAAAACAATTTATGATTATCCCTTTTTTAATTGATGGCATTTACTGTTCATAGGAAGAAATAAATTCCGAATGGGTTTATTTGAAAACACATTAAGTAAAAAAATTCCATAGCACGTATATTTATAGGAATGCAGTGTCAAATATTTTACCGAATTTAAAATTGAAAATAAAATAAAGTGAATACTCAATTCCATATATATAGTCTTAAATCGTTAAGTTTTCCAAGCATAACCCCGTGCGTCTTATTTACAGTGAAAATCGAACTTAAGGTTTTCGAGTACAATCAGTACGTTCACCTTCGTAAGTATCATAATCCTGATATATTGGGACTATGTACACTTGATTTTTAAATCATGTGACTGGAATTGTGCTTTTATATTCTTTACGTATAATATCTACTGAAGTTTAGCCTTCATTGTAAACCGTTAAACTAAGCGAGTATTAAAATTTATTAATTAACAACCAGCTACATCGTTGTTAGCTACCAAAGCAAAGTAGATAAAAAAAAGCATATGTTAGGCTATAATATATTATAGTGATTTCGTATACGACAATTAAGAAAACTCATTTTGCTTTCCCTGTGTTCTGTAAGGTAGTATCGGATAGAGGAAAACATTTGCTATTGTTAAAGTTCGCGAGGGCACATACTATGTATCTACGACTTTTAGCATCCGATGAAGTCTTATTGGCTTCTCGACAGCCAATCAAATTAGCATCAGGGACAAACACAGCTTATTATTATAATGCGATATTTAGAAAGGGCAATTTTCATACCATTATCAAATGGGTACATCATCGTCCTTCTCTCTCTCTCTCTCTCTCCCTATCTACCTCCTTCTACGTCATCCTCTCTCTCTCTCTCTCTCACACACACACACCTCCATCCTCTCTCTTCCACACTCCCACGAAATAAACTTCGGATGGGGGATATTCTTCTCCCGTACGATCCAAAACTTGGCGGAGTGAGTCGGTTTCCATGTTATCCCGTCAAATCCACTTAAATGGTTTTTGGATTCCATTTACATCTTAGCGACAACTTTGATCCAATCGCAAGTCGGCGGAATAGGTAGATTTTTATTTTTTTATTTGAACGAGGCGTCGATGGCGATGGTGATGATGATGGCGACGTCGATTCCGTACCCAAAATGGGATGGATGGAATGGGCCGGAGAGGGGGAGAGGGAGAAATCACCTTGATGTTGTTTCCCCTTTTCGCCTCCACGCTTTCTCCACGTCTTCTAACCGTTTCCCTTTCGATTCTTCAAAATACGCAAAGTAGCATTCGTTTTCGACAAATTTGCGGGAGAGGAATTCAAACGAATACGAGGTGTTGATCCTTTCATCCAGATCAATTTTCACGGCGACGTTTATTTGATTTGTTTGTTTCTTCTTTGGGGCCGTTCTCTTCGGACTTGGCTGGATACAGCTTTTCAAGCATTTGTGTTGATGTAATTTTGATGGAAAATATACCTGTGGAATAGCCTTATGGTGTGTATAAAGGAGGTTCTAATGTGTGTCCTTTGGAAGAGGTAATTAATAGATTTTTTTTAAAATATGACCCATTTATGATTTATTATACGAAAAAGTATTTATTTATTTATTTTTAATGCATTTCCCTGGCCAATGAAATATTTCTTAGTCACTTAAGGTTATAATTTTTCGTGTGTTAAAGTGGCCTGTAAAGTTCATAGAAAATGTTACACAACTTCTGCATGTAGCGAAGGAATTTTTTCTGTTGAAATTTTCATCGATAAATATAATATGGTTATTTAAAAAGTTAAAATCCCACTGAATCGAAACATAATAATCTGAACGTACCTTCCAAAGTTGTGAATTTGATAACATTATCGTTATATTTATCGGCGGTTTAAAAAGAAACTCCGACGTAACAAACAGAATACTGGAATATTTATGAGGCAGCTGTTACACTTGCGACGTTATAATAGCGAGGCGTTCTCTCTTTCTATCCCATCAACGGTAAAGGGAAAACAACATCGAAACTAGAATCTATAAAATCGGATCCTGATGGTACACGATAACGTGGCCATAAATATTCATCGTCTGTCTACTCAGGCTGTTTAGCACTGTACATAAACAGTACAATCGGCATTTTCCCTCTTTCCACGGTAATATTACGGAGGTCGGTTAAATCCATAATTTTGAGCGATGATTACGCGCTCGAGCGAACAGCTGTCGTGCGAAATAGTACTCGGATTTTCGCGATTAATTTTTCCACGGCAGGCTTAGGAAACATTAGGCGCGATAACATCGAAACGAGCGGTAAAATTTCGACGGATAAAAAGCTCGAAATCGCTAACGGTTTTGGCTTCGAATTTCGTCACGAAACCAATTTTTTGAGTGTGCGTGATTTATATATTTAGACTCTCGAATGTGAAATTTGCGTGTGATAGGATCGTTTTCGCATGTCACAGCTCGCGGGGCTACGGATTGCGTGCCAAGAGGAAATTTTAACGGTGTACCTCCTACGCGACCTTTCGTTGAATCGAAATTTTCGTTTATATCGATTTTTTTTAAAAAAAAGAAGTTTTTATAAGCCCAAGTCTTGTGGAAGAAACGCCCTGCCCTCCTGTGGATGGTAATGCGTTCCGAAAACAAATGCCGCGTAACTTGAATCCTTGTCATTTGATCCTAACTTTACATTATGAAAGAGAGTCGTGTTCCATACCCCTCAAGTGTGATTGAGCTGTGGATCTGCTAATTGTTTCGGCGTTATTTATTGCGCTTATGCTTGATTCGTGCACGCTATGTAAACGCTCAACCGACTCGGAGGTCTTTCCCCTTATCTAATCTTTGAATAACATCAACTTTTCATTCTAGCGTTGGCGCAAAGGAGTATCCAACATATGTATAAAAATGTATGAAAGTAATGAAGGCATGATCGCGTGAATATTAATCGCAGATAAACGAAATCTCAAGTGAATCGAAATCTCGAACGCAACCTGTCACTTTGAAAATACGAGTGAACAGTCGGTTATCCCGTTAAAAGTTCAACAGAGAGTTATCGAGCTCGTCTTATGGCTGAAAAACTTCAAGGACAAACACTTGAAAAATACTTGACTAAGGTATCTCAAATATCCACAACAAGGTCTGCAAAGCAGCCGTCCTCGGTGGTAATTCACCGAAAAAAGAAGATTCTAAATTTTATAATATTTTTTCGGTGAATCGCCAGGTATTGGAGATACCCGAGGCAAGTATTTTTTTAAAGCGCTTGTTCTTGAACCGCTACAAATTACTTCGCAGCCTGCAATTTAGAGAACGATGAGAAAAAATAAACACATTAAAAGATTATTCTCTCTTCAGGTCCATCATAAACATGTAGCTAGTATTCTAGCTCATTTAATGAGACAACCAGCTGTTTTTAGCACCTAAGCCCTAATAGGGCGGTAGGTTGTTCTGCTGAATAGTTTTTTCTTCGGTGATTAGAGTGTTGTTTTCGTCTACATAAGCTATCATACAAAGCACACGGTCCCTCTGACACGTCCGTCGCTAAGCAATATATAGAATCCCAAATTTCTAGTCAGACCAAACCGCGTCAATGCGAACTATATATAGCCAACGTCGTCTGAATTGTTGGAATTAAAAACAAATCATGTTGTAGCGAATCCGTGGAATAAGGACTCCTGTTATATGAAAGTTTACGACCAGTCGACGGGGTTGATCGTAATCCGCATGAAACGAACGATGAAATTGTTTAGCATCGTTGAACTGAATGGTGAACTAGCAGCTGAAATGACACGGAAACATCATGACGGAAGAATGATGTCATTTAGTCTTTTTCGCCTTGCTATGGATTCAAAAAATTCTCGCATCCCTGTCGTTTAAAATTTGCTCGAACTCTCTCGCAAAAAAATCCACTCCTCGCGATTTCCTGTTTATATTTTCTAATGCATGCCTTGGAGCTATTTTCGAGAATGAAGCGCGAATAAAAAAAATAAACATTGCCTCGAGCACAAGCTGCATCATTCTTGCTGGCCTTGATTATGACGTCAATATGCTGGCGTAGATACGCTTACCCAAATGGGATATAGGGGACGGATTCACAACATGCATTTCGTCGGTCATTGTTATCATCATGTTGACGTTAAGGAAACGGCAAGATGGCCTGATAACCACGTTCGTCAATTATTCACAAATTGTTAACAAGTAAAATAGAAATGATGTGCTAAATTACCGTATTCACTGGAATACATCTCGCCCTGGCTTAATTATCCAGCCCTGTTATTTTTTTAGATGCGAAAAATATAAGATTTTAAATCGTGGAGTAACCCTCGCTCTCGATTTTTTTTCCTGGTAAAAGAAAGTTTCGACGGTAATTACAGAGGGATAAATGTTGAGAGTGAAGAAAAAACGTTTTTAAGGATTGAATCGTGGTCCGGCATTTGCCAAGTCCGACTTCAACGTTGTGGACTATATAACAGTTTGAAAAATACCTTTTTATCTCTTCGTGTAACTAACGGCTGGAAACTCATTTCCTCAATGTAGATAAAACGCCGAATTTTTGACGTGATGACGGATCGATATTTTCAGTCTTCCTTCACTCGATATTTTTACTGCGCCTGTTTCCTTCGAAGTCACTGATAATTGCAGCGTTTTATGTGTAATTAACGTTGAAGAAACAAAGAAGACACAAATTTTATCTATTCTAGGACTAGGTCTAGGGGTTAATTTTTTCTAGTACGGTAGTAGCGAGAAGAAAATCACGCGTCTGGTCCGGTATATAAGTACAATTACAAATGCTGTTGAGGAAAACAAGCATAGCAAAAAAAATGAAATGTTGTCTTTTCAGAGTCAGATTATAAAATACGCATCTGCTTTAACGAAATTGGGCGAGAAAGTAGGATTAATATTTGGATGAAAGTGTTAAGCGCCTTCGGTAACGAAATTCGTCAAATTCTTCGCGCACCTTTCGCTGCCGTTCGAAAGAATTTTACTTTGACGACGCTTTCAAGACAAGTCTTACCTCATCATCGATAGCTTTGTTTCGAGAAGGGATTAAATATTGGCAAAAGTCTTTTTTTAGTGAGGCGCCTATATCATCGAGAGAACAACTGTGAATCATTCCGTTGATAAAAATCTCGGTTCCACGTCAGAGCTGAAAACAAAACAATGCGATGGGCTGAAATGTGATTAAATTTCATGTTTGGATAGCAATAAATCAATGCGTTTTTTAAAAACGTAATTCAGGGAACATTTTTTAAAAATTCCAATTTAAAAAAGGAGACTATATTATTTTATATGCATACAAAAACGGCTACAAGAATGCGTAGAGGGGAGAGATGGAGGATGATATATTTTTTTTAAAAAGATTCGATTTAATCGTTAGGCTCTGTTAAATACATAAAGCGGATAGTCGTTGATAGAGGTGGATTTGCGCGTTACCTTCTTCGGGAATGCTTCACGTTTATTTCGCAGAGACGGCAAAAAATGAAAGGATGAATATAGAAACAGGAGTGAAAATGTCCGAAGTAATTTAATTAACGGAGACAGCTTTGCGGACGATAAAGCGTTCGTATTTTCAGTGAAAGACTTGCGTTAGTTGGGGCTGCCGTGGCGTAGTGGCGTTGGCCTGGGCCTGTTACCCCGAGCGTACCTGGTATGAATCCTGCGAAAGTAGGGGTTTTTTTTTTCAAAAAAGAGATCTTGCGACCCCATATTTGCGTGTTTTGAGGAGAGCGCGCGAATCAGCGCTCCGTCCTTCGGAAGGGACGTAAAATCCGTTGCCCCCCTTGGTTTTTCTCGTTAAGAGTAGGCTATTGCGGAACCGGGTTTCACTCCTACCTTGCCCTGTGATTTAGACTAAGAAGCCTACTATGATAGCGCTAGTAGTTGTTTGAAGTCACAGGGTCCAAATTCAATTAAATTGCGTTAGTTAGGAAATGCCAATTTGTGAAAAAGCGGAGGAATATAAACCGGAAATTAAACAAAGAGTTTAAACCCGGAAAAATTTCCAAAATCAAATCGGAAATGTTTTTTTTTTGCGACAAATTTCGATTGGTACGTTTCTGGTCCGGAATTAATTCGGCGACCGTATCTAACGTTAGGAATGTTAAAAAACGGCCTTTGTGCACATCCTTGATTCAAAGAGAGGAAACCTATACATGTACAGGCATTTGTTATTCCTTTGAAGCTCTCAGGCCTATGCTTTGGATGTTATGAGGATACGTGTAGGTCGAAATCTTCAACCCGCCATAGCACGCGCCTCCTTTTTCACACCGCGGCACGCGGGGCGGGGAAACGACCAATAAATGAAACACCGTAATTTCTAATTTTTTATAGCAAAAATATTATTTTCACTGACCTCTTTACAAAGAAAAATTTTTAACGACATATCTATAAAATAATTACCGTCAGGGATGCCATTATCACTATCCTCCAAATCTGCATTTCCTCTTCAGCGACACACTCGAACATTTCTAATATACGCTGACGTTCGGCTTCGTCCGTGATGAAAAGAGTAATAACTTTCTAGAATACGAAAATCAAAGATACAAATAAATAAAACAAAAAGAAAAAGTACAGATAAATGAGCACGAAATAGAGGCGATACATAAACGGGAGAACACACACGGCGGGAAATCGACCAAAAAAAAGGAAAGAAAAGATGAACACGTGTTCTCTTGCCACTAGCTCAACTTCAACTGACTTTAATGGTGTCCATTAGGAAAATAGACAGCGTTGCTACACAACACCGTCGCCAAGCGGCTATAAATTACGAAATATTTACAAGGGGCGGGGATTCCCCGCCAGCGCGTGCTGTGACGCACCCTACGAAATTGCGGAAATAAATTGGATCGAGAATGGGGAAAAATAGTCAAGTAATGAAAAAAGTTAAAGAGGAGTGGAGCTAGATCAACTCGGCGAAAAAGAGAAAAAAATAAGTCTTCCGAAGGGGTTTGTTTTGAGATGAGATGGAAACGTAGAAAGGAAATTATCGAAGGAAGGATTGACGCGAAAGGGAGGAAGAGAATGGGAAGATTTGGAGAGCTCGAAGGAAGGAGATAACCAAGGGAGAGAATATAGGAAGAGATTTTGGATTCGGATGTAGTGGGGCGTCTTAAAGGTTGAGTCGAAAGGTGGAAATGCCGGATGGCAGATGAAAGACATTCTTCGTCGCCTTTTGTCCAAATCGAGAGAAGTTTTAAATATCTGTGCCGTTTCTTCTTTTTTTTCAGATCGTTGCGAAATATTTACCCCGGGCACAGCGGAGATCTTTTTAAAAAAATCGGTACAACATACATTGTACAAACTTTCTCATATACGTACTAATGCGTCGTTTAGTTATCTTTAGAAAATGAAAATCTTGTGAGCCTGTTTTTAGAAAATCCAATTTTTGTTAAAGTTGCCCAAGAATAAACTAGCCTTATATTCATTCATTGAGAAAAATTAAATACGTAGTATTATTGTAGATGTATACAAAAGTAACTGTACGAAATTTGATCAAAATCGTTAGAGCCGTTATTGAGAAAATAAATTATTGTTAAAGTTGCCTAGAATAAACTAGCCTTATATTCATTTTTTGAGAAATATGAACTATACAGTATTATTGAAGACGTAAACTCAAGTAACTGTACGAAATTTGATGAAAATCGTTTTAGCCGTTTTCGATAAAATCGGATTGTTGTTAAAAATGTGTAGAATAAACTATTCTTAATTATTGATCAATGTCAACCATTTCTATGTATACTCTGCTCAGTATGATAAAATGCCTAAGTACGAGATTTCATTCATTTTCGCTCTACCGTCTAGGCTCCAGAGCCAGTAACAGACAGACGCCATTGAGAAAACCACTTTTTCGGATTCAGCGACAACTAAAATGTATATTTCCGTAAAAATCTCGAGGTCGAATTTTTTCGCGAAAACAATACTTTCTCGATACTTCGTATGAGAAAGTAAAAAAAATAGTAGTTCGTACTTTTATAAATTTCACCATCGCTGCAGGGGTTGCGTAAGATATTTCTGAAGCGTGCACAAGAAAAAAACACTTTTTTGAGTTCCACGATTTTTTATTTCAATTTCAACGGGCTTCGGTTTCGAAGTGTGTACTACTTCATCGTCAGGTGGAAAAAAGGGGGTAAAAAGTATTTCCCCTTGTGTATGCTATGGAACGATTGCACAAAGTTACGCCTTCCGCAGATAAATTCATTGGAACAAGATTAGAAAAATGAGCGCGTAAGAATAAAAAAATTGCACAAATTACGTAGTTATGTGATGGCTTATGCAGGTACCAAAAATAATGACTTATTCTTTCAGTTTTTTATTTTTAAGTGCGAATTCTTAAATGATATTTTTTTGAAATTTGTTTACAGCCAAAATCTGAGCTCTATAATGCTTAATGGTAGGTAACCGAATATTACTTTCAAAAATAGTTTTTTAGTAACGTTTGTTGCAAATGCCGAAATAACAATAAATTTCCGTTTGCTTTCCGTTCTACATCCATATTTGAATCGGTAATCGAAGCTCTCAGATATACATACTCATTTTTATTGCAGGTCATCAAATGTAACGATTCGCTCGTTCGAAGAGAATTCCATTGAACGCGGAATCTTAAATACGGAAAATGCGAGAGTCGGACATATAGTCGCATATTTAATTGGTTAATTAATTAAAATGTTTAAGTTTATATTTATCACTGATAAATAATCATCCACTATATCTCCTTCGCAATCAACTCATCAACTGTTACGTGTACAAGCACGAAAATTCATTCCTAGGCGATCTTGGCAGTTTAGATTGTAGATCCATTAGCCACGCCTCCACCGTGGTTCCGCTTCGCACAAAAGCAAAAAAACAAATATGAAGAAACAACATTTGCGCATTCTCGCGTGGAATTACCCGATAATAAGATAAAAATCGTTTCGATCCTCACGTTTTCCGAGCTCCAGTTCGAAAAGCTAGCGCGGCGTTAAGGTTAACCTCGAACCGATCGGAATTTGGCGTTTCTCCCATCAGCACGCTCCTTCGTTTCCTCAAACCCCAGAACGTCCAGTTTTCTTCGAGCAGTGAGCCCATACCTTAAATATTTGAAAGCTCACCCTTTCGAAAACAAACACTGAACCGTCCAACTGAACGAGAGAGGGAGAGAGAGAGAATCTTTCCGGTCATGAAAGTCGAACAGAAATTAATTGCTCCCGAACAGCTAGAACAGGGGCGAAACCCAAGTCCTTCCCATAAAGAGTGTGTTTAGCCTCCTACATATTTGACTGTGATGTCGAAACGCGCAAACCCTCATTTTTGAGAAACTTGTCCTTCTGTTCCCCCAACACACACTTCTCCCAAAGGTTCTATTCTCTCTCTCTGTCAACCTCACTCTTTCCTCTCCCTTTAGAGTTCCGCAGCCCTTCCTTCAGCGATCTCAATCCCCAAACCTCTCCTCCTGTTTGTTATCGCCGTCTCGACTCGCCTTAACGTGTGTGTCGGCGGAAAGGAAGAGGGGGATGGAGGAACTAACCCTCTCTCTCTCTTCATCCCTCACCCGAAAACCCGACGTCTCCTGCTCCAACATATCACCGCATTCCTTCTTCCTATCTCTCTTCCCCATCTCTCTCTCTCTCTCTCCCTATCTCTACGCCCACTTCCTTAGCCTTCCGACTTCCTCCGGGACGACGACGCCTTTCTTCGTCTCTCTTCCACGTCCCTCTCCCTTCCACTTCCTCTCCCTTCCACCTCCTCTCCCTTCCAACTCCCTCCCCTTCCCTCCCTTCCACCTCCCTCCCTTACACTCCTGCCACCATTTCCTTCCCCTATCCTCTCCTCTTCCTCCTACTCCGACTGAGAGACGTAGGGACTCCTTTCGCAAAAAAAGGTTGAGTCTATCGAAAATCGAACTCAGGTCCGGAATTCGATTTGGAAGTGTAGTCTTCGCATCCGAAGGGTGGTTTATATCTCGGGTAGAGAGAGGGAGGGAGGGAGAGGAGGTGAAGAAGGGTGTAGAAGGGAAGAGGTTAGTGGGGAGGAGGAGGAAGGCGTTTGCGTTGGGAGACGGGAAAGGAAGCAGTGGAAGGGAGTCGTAAAGTGGGTTGGGTTGGTGTGGTTTTGTGACGCAAGCAATGAACGCGCGAGGCGGAAGCGTTAGGTTTTTTTTTTTTGGGTCGAACCGAATTTCGCTAGTTTTGCGGGTCCCGCCGGAACGATTTTCGGGGGGAGTGGGAGAGGGGGGGAGGGAAAGATAATGCCTAATTACGCGGGCGTCGCTCGGAACATGACGCGAAAGGAGGATAACGGATGGGAATTTCATGGCCCATATGGGTTGGTGTGGGAGTTGCGAAATGATCGTGTGTAAATGGGAGGTGATCTAATGCTTGGTGTTTTATTTCCTGAGGGGAAGGGCGGAATAGGTCGGGCGCGTTCAATCGTATGATTGGATGCATGGAAATGGAAGTGGCCCTGATTGAACGACTATGGGCGTATAATTAGCTCCGAATCGCTTTGCAATGGATTTAAAGGTTTTCATTGAACCGATTAGCACGTCTGGCAGGTTTGTTTATGCCTCAAAAAACATTGTATGTCATGTATGTGTAAGTATATCTATAATATATAGACGCTTCTTACATAGGAGAATATAGGATATCAATATATAATAGATAAGATATAGGAGGATACAAATTATGAGGCACTTCCAGTTGAAATTTGATGCGTAGGTAGGTCGTCTGGCAAAACCGACGAGAAAAATAAAAAAATACAAAAAATGTTTATTTTTTGGCTGTTAAAATCCTAAAATTTAAACAAATATTTCATCGTTTGGGTGTTTCTGAATGTGCTACAATGCTGAATTTTTTTCTGACGATAGAATTAACTAAATATCCCAAACGGGATTATAGAAATTTAAATGATTCTTTATCTGGCCGTTAAAAATTCATAAATGTAAAACAAATGAACTGATGTTTATGTATTTTTTAGTGGAGCAGTTGAGCTGATATTTAAAAAAAGTTAGAGATTGTTGTTTCAGCTGCCATTTACATTGAAAATTAGTGGAGTTTATTATTGTGAACGTTAAAAATTCATAAAGTTTATACAGTTAAGTCAAGTGATTTTGTAGAAGTGCTACATGATTAAATTTTGGCAGAAATGTGTGGCGTTACAAACATTGGAAAACATATAAAATTCTTAATGTTGTATATTTTAGGGGCGGTTTTCCCCATTATTGCCCCATAATAAGGTAAAAATTATGACGCACTTCCAGAAGACCTAGTGAATTCAAATTTGGCAGAATTATAGGTTTTCAGCCAATGGGGAAAATCCGACATAGTTAAAATTATAATTTTTAAGGGTTGTTTTTACCCCATTATTTAAAGTAGGCTGAAATGCAAGCACCGTCTACTAGTGTGCGTGTGCGTGTGTAAACGTGTACACACACACACACACACACACACATATATATATATATATATATATATATATATACATACACTACGGAAGAGGAAAGGTAAGTAAGGATATTTAGGGCAACTAGGTGTTGAAGGAAACCCAGTGAACACTTACCGGAAGTAGAGCCGCTGGGGTGTTGGAGAGACACATATTAGAGGTTAGAGCTTTCGGGATAATCCCTTCGTCAGCACAAGAGAGACACAACTGAATATATATATATATATATATATATATATATATATATATATATATATATATATATATAGTGAGGGCAACTATGTGTTGAAGGAAGTCGCTAACCGGAAGGAGAGCCGCTGGGGTCTCGGAGAGACACATTTGTAGACGTTGTTGGAGCCCTTCATCAGCACAAGAGAGACAACTTGCGGAAGAGAAAAGGTAAATAAGGATGGATACTCGCATGGCGCCCTCATACGCCAATGTCTTCCTAGGTGAATAGGAGGAATGTTTCCTTGACATACACCCCAGACCACTCCTGTGGCTGAGGTCTGTTGACGACATTTTTCTTCTTTGGACACATGGACCCGACTCACTCCAATCATTTTTACAGCGCCTCTATTCCCACCCTACGCTTTCCTTCTCCTACGACTCCTCCCCCTCCAGTATTACCTTCCTGGATGTCGACCTCTCCACACAAAAGTTCACCTAAAACCCTCCAACCGCTTTCAATATCTCCACTTCCACAGCTGCCATCCCCTCCATACTAAAACATCAATCCCCTACGCCCTAGCCCGCGGAGGGCGGAGAATATGCTCGGAGAAAGGCTCACTGTCCGAGTACTGCTCCATCCTCGAAAAAACATTCCTCCAACGCGGATGCTCGTCGGACTTGATCCGGGACCAAATCCGACGGGCAATCGCACCCAGCACCCCTAACCTCCACTCCAACAGCCCCGCAACCCCCGAATCTATCCCCCTAATCACCACCTTTTACCCCGGCATCCACGATACACCGAGAAATATCTTAAAGGAAGTCCACCCAATCATCACTTCCTCCCCCAACCAGGTCCCCTTCCCCACTCCCCTTGTGGGTCTCCTTCGCAGACCTCCCAACCTATCCAACATCTTGTCGAGAAAGGAACCCCCATCACCCACTTCACTGCACCCTGCAGGGTTCCACCCCTGCCCCATAAACCCACCCTCCAACTCATTCTCAAACCCCACCACTAACATCACCTACCACATAACTTTCCCTATCTCATACCTTCCCCTACCAATTGCACCACCCGCAATGCCATCTACCTACTAACCTGCACCCAATGCCCCGCCTTTTACGTTGGCCTCACCAGCATTCCCCTCAACATTGGCAGGAACGGCCATCGCAACAGCGTTAGTCTTAAACGACCGCTACCCATGGCCGTTCATGCGAATGATCATAATCTTAAATTCAATGTTTGTTTCACGGTGAGAGCCATTCGCGCCCTCCCGGACGACGCTTCCGCCTCCCCCCCCCCCCCCCCCAACAACATCAATGGGAATTGGCCCACATCCACATCTTAAAGTCTTTCTACCCTCCTGGTCTTAACCTCCGTTAATATTCCTTTCTTTCCACCCTCTTTCCCCCTCTCCCCCTCTGCGTCTTCCAATCCTCGACCTTTCTACGCTCCCTTCCGTTCCACCACCACACCTTCACCCCAGTGTCACTGCCATATCAGTTGTGTCTCTCTTGTGCTGACGAAGAGATCATCCCGAAAGCTTCAGCAATGGCTACAAATGTGTCTCTCCAACACCCTAGCGGTTCTCCTTCCGGTAAGTGCTCACTGGCTTTCCTTTAACAACTAGTTGCCCTATACACACACACACACGCACGCTGTATGTTTGTGTGTGCAATATATAATCATACTTGTCATACTTCTAAATGAAAATATTATTCCCAACTTTAAATCAACGTTAAAAATTTAATCAATACTATAATTTTTTTTTAAAACTTAATTAACTGGTATGGCGTAAATTTTAATTTATGCGCCTGCAATATTTGTTAATTAGTTTATATATTGTATATATTGGCGAATTTCTGCCTCACAAGGCGATTACAATTTTTCTAGATTTGAGGTGGGAAAAAGTTGTGACGTGAGCAGTAATTTGTAGCTCTTCCCAACCATACTCGACATCCACGCGTTTATTTTATCATGACCCGGCGGAAATTAATTTTCTTTCTTGGTAAAAACGCAGAAACGTTAATAATATCTTCTAATTAACCTTTTATAATTAAACTGATTTTATCATCATAGTACTCTCCGATGCTTGGTAATTATTACGCGCTGTAGTGATGCATGTAGCTCGAATAAACATTAGCTTTGGTGAACAGACTCTGACGAAGCGAAACCTGTGATTTTTATTCTTTTTGACGTTTATCGCCTGTATAAACAAATGAAATTTGGTTCATAATAATTGTAAAAAATATAAATATAATGTTAATTCAGAAATGATCTGAGAATAATCTGAACTTTTGGCTCATGGTTGCATTTCATGCGTTTTACCGAGATAATACTGTCTCGCTATGATGTCATATCAAATAGGTCGTTTTAAAAAGAAAATACGTTGTCCTGAAAAGTCTTAGTCGCAGGGGCAAATCCTGGAAAACTGGGATGTCTGGTCACCTTTCCTTTGTGATATCTATTAGGGATCTCGTCGTTTATTACCCATCATTTTTCAAAAATTTCAAATCGAATTTTACTCATTAAAACAACAAATATACTTTTAGTATTCAATAAAACAACATCTTTCAACAACAGAGACAACATTTTCGACAAATGTAATACTTCACTCCTCCTCCGGCGGCAAAATGTCTGCACAAGAACACTTGTGGGTTGGGTTGGTGTTGGTCATTGGCAGGGACGCATTAGACACCGTCTTGGAAAACATCGCAGAAATTTGTCTGCCAGAAGAATAGTGAAGTTTTTCATTTGTCGAAATTGTTGTTTCTGTTGTTCAAATGTTCTTTTATTGAATAAAAGTCGATTTGTTGTTGAAAGATGATATTTTAATGAGTAAAAATCGACTATGACATTTTTGAAAAATGATGGATTATAACCCAAATATCTGCTATTAGTTTTGGTTATTTTGGTAATTTTTATAAACAATTCGTGATGTTGCTTGTTTGTACAGTTTTATCTTGTATCCTTTATTTTCAAACATTAGAGGAAAGGATAAGGACTAGAAGAAAATCCCTAAGGTCGACTTCTAAGTAGTCTCGGATGATTCAAAACGGACCTGGAAATATAGTAATAATGACGGGTGAGAATTCGCGTCACTAGGAAAATAGTTCGAAAAATGTAACGATCGCCTTTGACCTGTAATTCGACTGCTTCGTTTATCAAAACTCAAATCCAGCATTAATTTTAAAAATTTCGGCGAGGGATGGAATTTCACGTCATACCGCTTTTTTCATATGTCAGAACCGATACCTTCACAGTCAACACAAAGGTGTTTTATTTTTAATTATTTTCCTCAAAGCGAAGGAACCTATTCGATCCAAGAAAAATTAGAAATGAAATGAGAACCGGACAAAAGGGAATTGAGACACGGATATCGAATTAAAACTATTGTTTTGAGGGACGTTCGTGATCAAAGTGGGCAAGAAATGACGAGAGAGACAGACAGACAGACAAACGACTTTAGAGAGAGAGAGAAATGGAAAGAAGAGAAGCCCCTTAACCCTGTAAAATTCCACGGCGGATAATAAAAAGGAGTCCCGTTCGATAGAGGAGAAAATTCATTCGCTTTTGAAGCATTCCACCTTTGTGCCATTCCAGCTTTATAAGTTTATCTATATATGTATATGTATAAAGGAACGCGAGCCAAAGGTTTCGACTTCAATCCTCTCACGCCGACTGATGTTGACCTTGTTTATCGGAGCCTAGATCGCGCGAGCTAGGCTCAACCCCAGCGTCGTAGTATAAAGTAGAACGCTGCGAAGCCAGGCGCGTGTTTGAGCACCTTTTAATTGTCCGCCGAGGATGATTAAGGGCTTCAAAGGGAATTGCTTAAGTAGGAGTGGTGGTGGTGGTGGAAATAACGAGGGCAGAGACATCTAGTCGGACGGAGACGAAATGAAGGAAGCGTAGGGTTGTTAACATTTACGAAAGGAATAAAACGGGGGAAGATAAGGCTGCGCATGAGACGAATATTGGAGGTAAACAAAGGGCGGAGGGACGCCACATTGAGTTGGGGAACGTAGTAATGAGTAAAAAGGAATTACGACAAAAAAAGTAGAATTGGATCGGGACGATCAAGATTTTGACCTCGATGAAGCAAGCCGGCTGTATTTTTTTTTGTTAACTATAGGAAAATTTGTAATACGCCGAAGCTAATAATTTTCCGAGTCTTTAGGCATCAAATTGGGATGATGAAAAGATACGCTCCCGTTCAGGTTAGGGCTGGAAGAGCTTATGCAGGCGGAGATTTAAATCTCCAATCAAATTATGCGGGATTACTAGGCATTATCGGCGTGGAAAAATTGAGCTCTCCAAAAAGATGGAAATTTTCGCCAAATTGCGTCGTCTAAATCCTTAATAGTTTTTTTTTTTAAGGTTGGCGATCGCGGAGAATAAACCTAATAGTTAATCGGAAAATTGAGACGAGCAATTTTAAAAAATCTAACTGTACAAAAATAGTTTTTCTGTGTAGAATTATAGAACAATTAACACCCGCAAGCGGAAAAGATATGCGATAACACGGTAAAAAATTTTCGGAATGCGAAATCCAGTCGGGCCTTGATAACTAGGAAGCCTTTCGATTGATTAAATGTTATAAAAGAACGCTCAAATAAGGAAGAACTCGGAAATGATGTTTGCAACAAAGAATTGATCATTTGGAGACGGATTTTTAAAAAAATTGAGCTTCATTTGCTGAAGCAATATGGAAAACCCGTTTTGTTTATTGTTTTATTTATAATTTTACACTTAAAATCCTTTGTTTAGTGCTATAATTGTATGACTGAGTATTTTATTCCATAATTTATTATGAAATTTTAACTGTCTATCTGTAACCATTTGTTCATAATCTTGATTTAAAGACACCCTTTGCCGCCCACCGATTTTTAAAAAAATTTTTCCATAGTGTCGTAGATGGCATTAAAGGTCACACAAATAGTGAAAATTTTATTTCTCTGAACATTTACTCCGAATCTTAATTTGAAAACTTCAAGTTATGGCGTCATAAGATCACATACACTATTCTATTTTTGGTCTTATGTCTCTTACCTTCATTTGCCAGTTTAATTTAATCGATCGCACGGACGATCAGAGGGACAGACAGAGGGAAAACATAAGAGCGTTTATAAAATGAAACCCTCTAAAAAATTGAATCCGCGACGGGAAACCTCAAATGAAAAAAAGTTAAACCACAATTAGAGAGAAGTAAAAAAAAGATGGCTTTAAGCCGTGTGTAAAATAATCGAAGGAGGAAATGTTAACTGCACCGACGAAGGAACGTTTACCTCGTAAGATGGAAGGATGAGAGGACAGGGAGAAAGAAGAAGAGTATTG
This sequence comes from Uropetala carovei, assembly GCA_036926305.1. NCBI lineage: Eukaryota > Metazoa > Arthropoda > Insecta > Odonata > Petaluridae > Uropetala > Uropetala carovei. The sequence continues at coordinate 8,433,615 of JAXCHB010000069.1, forward strand.
GGAAAAAAATTGAAGCGCCAGAAGAGTTCATTTCTTTCGCGAATCTAAGAAGGACTCGATTCAAGAATACGCCTGCTTTATCTTTCCGACGTGCTCAGGAGGCCAAAAAAGAAATAGGCTCTGTAGGAATTTCAAGTTTCGAAAAAAGACTCCTATACCGCAAAGTTCTCGATAAAACCCTTCCCTTTCTCCGTCATAATTGAAAACTGCGGGGATTTTCCCTTCGGACCCAAAAAAAAAAAAAAAAACGGGAGGATACGTGCTTAATAACCAGGGCGCCGCGGAGATTTAATGAGAATCCTCGGATTAGGTAGGTATTGACCTCGTTTCACGCGGGCGGAGGTGAGACAAGTCGAGTCGTCCTCTCTTCCTTCAGTTCGTTTAATCGTCGTAGGAGTTATGATCATGGAAGGGGGTTTGAGAAAGAGGGGTTTAGAGGAGGGGAGAAGGGAGGAGGAAAGGCATCGCCAAGAAAAACGAGGCAATCCCTGCATTCATAATAACCTGAAAAGGAGAAAATTATTCGGGCTCCATTGCGCGGGAGATTTACTGCGAAGCTCGAGGGTGTATTTTCGTACTCAATGCCTTATACTATGCCAAGGGTGCCCAACTTGGCGGCCTGCGGGCCGCAAGCGGCCCACTAAGCAATTTTATGCGGCCCACCGCCAGTGTTTCATAGTTTTCAAAACTTTTTCATTTATGTTTTTAAACTACCGAATGTTATTTTCCATGTAGCAAAATCTGTTAAAATATCTAACGTTAAATTGCGACCTCTTTGTAAATATTTCCTAATCCAAGTAAGTTCTTTTTTAATGCCATTTTTCATTTTTTCTAAAAGATATTTCTAAGATAGAATTTCATCATGATTTTTAATATTAAATGTTAACCCTAAAAAGCCAATTCTAACTTGATTTCCACGCATATAGTTCCTAAGAACTACTAGGTAACTTACGATTTAACTATAATCCTTTGGTAATTTTCAATCGACTGAAGGATTCACTGCCGCCAACCCGACCCACCATGCAGAAAAGGTTGCCCACCACTGTTCTATGTAGTATACGCCGTAATTTATTATCCGAAGCGACGATTCCCTCTAAAATACGGACAAGAATTAAGAAAGCAAATTTAAACAAAAAAATCTAAATAATTTTTATAGAAAACATTGAACGATGTATGTGATATTGACAGCTAATTATTACAGCCCCATGTATTCGATTTTTGAAAAACTGTTAAATTAACTTGACGATTTTAAAATTATTTTTATCATCTCCACCTTTTGAAAATTATTATCCTTTATGAATTTACATTTAGGGTATTCAAAACTAAAGCATAAATTAATTAAGTGTACATTTATGAAAGGAAAAGTAATCATTTAGCAGGAAAATTATCTATACGCTAATTCAAGTTAGCATAGGGAAGCTGGGGAGTAATTATTAAAGTCAACCTGTGTTATTTTAGTAAAGACCATTAACCAAAGCAAATATAGGGTGAGGCGTTCTGTTAACAATAGAGCGAAGGCTACGCTTACCTATTGAATCTACACTCCACATCGTGTACCAACCCAAAATATATTCAACTACGTTTTACAATTAGAAAATCTCTGAAGCGATGAAATTTCGTAAGATAGAAAGTTTTAGTGGCGTATGAAATAAAATTATTTTGTGGTATATTTTCTTATTTTACTTTTTAAGACCCCCATTTAATCAATACTTATATTGATTATAATATATCGTTATAGATTCCGATAGATACAGTGTTATAATAGTCCGGCACGTGATTTTTTTCTTACTAGTATCGATTGAGTTAATTGTTTCAGGCGTAACTTGGTGGAATTTCTTCATATTGTAGAAATAAAAAGACGTAATTCCACATAAACATTTATTTTTATGCGACCTAGGTTTCGTTGCTGTGCAACATCATCACAGCAACAAAACCTAGGTCCTACAAAAATAAATGTTTATGTGAAATTACCACGTCTTTTTATTTCTACAATATATCGATCGAGTTTGCTTTTTTACTTTTTCATATACGAAGTATATTGAGAAAGTATTGTAATCGCGAAAAAATTCGATCTCGAGATTTTGATGGGAATATACGTTTTAGGTGTACCTGAGTCCAAAAAAGTGGTTTTCGCAGTGCCGTCTGTCTGTTTGTCTGTGTGACCGTCTGTCTTCGCGGCTCTGGTGCATAAACGGAACATCGAAAATGAATGAATAAAATCTCGTATTTAGGCATTTTATCATACAGAGTAGAAGCTATGAAGAAATGGTTGGCATTTCTCAATAATTAAGGGCAGTTTATTCTAGGAAATTTTAACAACAATTTGATTCTCTCAAAAACGGCTTCAACGATTTTGATCAAATTTCGTATAGTTACTTGATCTTACGTCTTCAATAATACCAAATAGTTCATGTTTCTCAAAAACTGAATATAAGACTAGGTAGTTTATTCTAGGCAACTTTAATAATAATTTGATTTTCTCAAAAACGGCTCGAACTATTTTGATAAAATTTCGTACAGTTACTTGAGTATACTCCTGCAATAATACTAAATATTTCATTTTTCTCTTTTCTAGTTTATTCTTTGGCAACTTTAGCAAAAATTGGATTTTCTAAAAACCGGCTCATACGATTTTCATTTTCTAAAAGATAACTAAACGACGTATTCGTATATGAGAAAGTTTGTACAGTGTATGTTGTACCGACTTTTTTTTATCGTTACTCATTCCAGATTTACCCATAAAATGGACAGGTACTTATACTGCGCGTTTTTATCGTTTTTTATTATTTTTTATCGGTCGTTTAATTTATTTCGAAGTTTTCTACGGCTCCCTCTGTATCTGAAAGATAATTAGCACGTTACTGAAGTGCGCAGATGCAACGATAAATCAATTAGTCCATTTGGAATTTTACTGCGTTTGCACGGACAGGTACCGTAGGAGCGAAGGACACGGGGATAACTAATTCATCGGAAGGGGAAGGAAAACATTCCGAACGGACGGCGTGGATTGGTCGGGAAGGACATGACGCAATTCATAATTCCTGGACTGTTAATAACTATGGCGCGGAAACATTCGCGTTCGAAGCTGCAATTAAAAAATAGAAATTCCATCCAACTCGTGTTCCCTGTTAAAATGTCGCGTTTGTTGACGAGTTTTCCAGTCCAATAATAAGAGGAGCATCTTGATCGTAAAAGAAAGGGATTTTTAAAAAAAACTTGCGAAAAGTCTGTTCGTTATTATATCTGTATTCTTATGAGGGACTTTTTTTTTACTTCATACATACGTAGTATAAAGTATTGTTTTCATGAAAAAATTCGAATTCGAGATTTCAACGGAAATTCACGCTTTGAGGTCCCCTGAACACGTTTTGACCGTTTTCTCGATGAAGTCTGTTTGGTTGATTTGATAATTTAAGCATTATTAATGCATGTTTATATTTCAGCCGTTTTCAAGCAGTACGGTCATCAGTCACTGTTGGTGTGAATCAAATAAATAAACACAAACATTAGGAATTTAAACAGATCTCTATGAAATGCAGTACCTAATAAAATGTAATGTAGATTGAGCCAAAAAAGAAAGATCCAAGTGAAATAATAAAAAAGTCGCTGTTATAAATTGATTATTTTTCTCAGATTATATATATATATAAAAAAATTATATAGTTAAATTCCTTTCCATGGAACGCCTTATTTGTATGCCTTCCTTACAAAGTAGTCTTACTCCATGTTTACTCGCAGATCGTTCGTTTAAAATATCAATCAATGAAGAAATGCGTCAAACTCGGGCCACAAATAAGCCGCTGATCACGAAATCTTCCGTCCTCCCTTTCAAATTCATGCGCATTCTTATATCGAACAACTCGGATTCACCCTCACTTCAAAATATTATAATCACTTTTGTACGACTTTCTTGGAAGAACGATATACAAGTACAAATTGACGCAGAGGGTGGCTTATGTGTATTTAAAATCCATACACGATTTACTCGACCATTTATTGGCTAGGTGATCTAAACACATCATTTATTCAATGATCGCATAAAAATAGCGTTAACTAACACTTTAGTTACCTTATTATGCGTGAAAATGTATAGATTTTAACGTAATTCCTATATCCTTCAAGTTTTCATCGTCATAAGTAGTCTGTCCATAGACAGGCCCGTGATTGTTCATGATTAAACCTGGTTCACCACATTATAATAATATTTTCCGCGGTCTTCTTCATGCTTTAATGGCTCTTTTTCCCTTTCAAGTCTCTATAAGCCTTTTCCCACTACTTCTTTCTCTTTTTTCTTTCAGTTTTCCTTCTGTTAGGTCTCCATTGCAGTTCGCTTTCCTTTTTTCTTATTCTCTGTATAATCATTCGCTTCTCTCCTATTCTTCTTAGTGCTTCCTCGTTTTTCATCCTATATGTTCATTTTATCCTCAGCATTCTTCTCCATGTCCACGTTTCGAAGCTTTCCAAGTACGATTTAATATCATTTTTCCTTAGCGTCCATGTTTCTGCCCCCTACAGAGCTGACTCAATATATATATTTTTATCAACTTCTTGCGGATATCTTCCTTTATATTCTCCGTTAGTAGGAGTTTATTTCGTCTGAAAGCGGTTTTTACTTTCGTTATTCTAGTCCTGATTTCATCGGTACATTTTGCTTCTTTCGTTATGATGCTTCCAAGGTTTTTATAGTGTATAACTTGTTCTAATGGCTTTCCTCCAATACTTATGTTCAAATTTTCCTCTTTACTTGATATTGTTCAAGTTTTCTTCTTTTGCCCTATTTTTATTTATTTATTTTCATTCCTTATTTCCTATCCGTTCGACTTTTATTCGACAAAAAAATTTGTTTAGACTTGGTCTAATTTTTACTTCTAACAAATTCAAAATTTTGCTAAGGACTCTTTTAAAATTTACATTATAATACTTTATAACTACTGTGTACGAAGCAACATTAACAATGTCAAATGTGTGCCGAAATATTAATCACACAGTCTGAATTCTGAGCCGTCACGAGATAATTAGGAATTCGATATGATGAGATGGGCAGACTCTGTGAATCTTAAATGCTGTTTATCATCTACATTTAGTAATCAATTGTCAATTCAATGATCACACTGCAGCGCTAAATGAAAATGACTGTAATGGGAATTTGTCGTCAGAATAATTTATAGATGAGATATTTCTCTTATCTTGTATCCTTTGAATGATTACATATAGCATTTTTCCTTCGTTTTTTTTGTATAATAATAGATGGATGCGAGTATTATTAACGATCTCAATGGCTGGAAAACTAGATAAAAATATCTCCACTGTAAAATACCGCTTTTTGAGATTTATGAAATCGTACATACTGCTTGTGTCATTTTTATCTCTCACAAAGCCCAAGCCATGAACTCCAGCTTAAAGACTGTCTCATATAGTCCTAAATCTCGCAACGCAACTGGAACGAATACAATAAACTCTCTCGTTTTTTTTTTAAATCAAGATTAAAATATACAAACTCCAACAGATTATCTCAACGTTAGTCTTTCGAATTTTAAACGTTAACTTAAGCTTTCCGCCAGCCACGCTGTTTTCTCTAGCTTTTTTTTCTGCGCTGATTTATCTAAGGCCATTTAAAATTTGGCAGACTAAATATGTCGACTTTGTAAGCATTCCAGCTACACCACCCCTTTTGTCAATCATCCGAACAAGGTCGGAGATTCTTATTCTTAGAGGTAGAAAAGAGAGTACCTTGCATACCATTGAAGTTTTTTTTTTTAAAAAAAAACACCGTCTAAAATTAAGACACCGCTTTCCCGGTATCGTATTTCGACGGTTAGTCCGGTTGGTTATATTTACGAGCAAATACCCTCCCGCTTATTATTTTTCCTCTTTCGAACGTTCTGGTTAATTTCGTTCGCGTGCCCATTGTCCTCCGTTAAAAATTTGTGTCGGATTCGTTGTTTTTTTGCCACACATAATCCGGCGAAAAGGTCGAAAGGGAATGCGTACGGAAAGAAATTTTTAAAAATTATAAAAAGTAAATAAAAACTCGTCGATGACGAAACTTTTGCGGGTTTCCGCTGGAAATCGCCGCTTTGAGGGGAGGTGAAGCGAAAAAAAAAACAAAAGAGGAACGAGGGCAATTTCCTAGGTGTTACAATCCATTCCTTCTCTTATTCTTCCGCAGATGAGGAAGATCTCTTCATGGTGTCCGATCTGTTGCTTGGCGGCGATCTAAGATACCACGTCTCTCAAGAGGTTCCCTTTTCCGAGGACTGCGTTGTCATGTACGTCGCTGAGATCGGATTGGCGCTCGACTACCTTCGCAGCAAGCGGATAATCCACAGGTGAAAAAAAAAATAAATAAAGAAACCCTTCGGTGTAGGTGGAGGGAGAAAGGGAAGGGGGGGAGGGAGGGAAGAGGGTGGGGGGGGAGTGAAGAAGGTGGAGGGGAGGCGGGACTCTCTCCGAAATATCCCTTTTTCTCCTCCTCCTCCTGCATCGCTTCAGCGAAAATTCGAACTCAAACACGCGAATATAAACACGTCGATGTCTTCTCACTTCAAAAAGTCTTCCGCGCTGGTGGCATCTCCATTCTTCTTTTTTTTTATTTGCAAGAATAAACCGTTTCCACGTTTTTGTTTTGCGGTTGGGCAGGTGATGACCGATACTTTTCTTTTTTTTGGTCTCTTTCGCGTACTTTATTATTAGCACCGTATGTATCTCGGATGGAAGCGGATTTTTTTCACGCCCGCCGCAGTCATAGTTGGGAAAAAATCACCGTGGCTACGATAGTATTAGAATGGAAGGGTTAAGACACATCCCTAAGCATTTCTAAAAAAAATAGAGTCGTCCGAAAGAGAAAAAAAGCGTTTCTATAATAATGAACAAAAAAACTTATGACGAATTTTTTGTCATAATATTAGTCTTATTAATTCGGTTTAATGTCTATGTTTAACTTAATATGAAACGCCGTCACGCATACATGGGGAGGCTTGTATGCGGAAGTTAATTTATGCTATGAATATTTAGTAACTAATTTTGGGGACTACGGCGAAGTTTAAATATGAAAAAACTTCCACCTTAACAGTAATGACATTAAAGATTCAAAAGGAAGGGGGAGACAGACAGTCACACGACTTCATTATGGCGAAATTGAGACTATATGGTCCCTTCTTACACTACGTCAACAATTACAGAGGAGAATAAAAATAATAATAGTAATTTCACAGAAAAGAACCTGAAAGTAAAAAAATAATAAAAAATGATAAAAACGCACAGAATTGCTAAGCACTTGTCCATTTCAGGGGTAAATATGGAACGTATAACGATTTTTAAAAAATCGGTACAGTACACATTGTACAAACTTTCTCATGTATTAATACGTCGTTTAGTTATCTTTTGAAAAATATGAACTATGTACAATCATTATAAACATCAACTTAAATAAATATACGAAATTTGATGAAAATCGTATGAGCCGTTGTTTAGTAAAAACAATTGTTATTAAAGTTCCCCAAGAATGAACTAGCCTTATATTCATTTATTGAGAAATGTGAACTATGTACGAGTATTATTGTAGATGTAAACTGGAGTAATTGTACTAAATTTGATCAAAATCGTTGCAGCCATTTTCGACTAATGAAATTGTTGTTAAAATTGCCTAGAATAAACTGCCCTTAATTATTGTGCAATGTCAACCATTTCTTCATAACCTCCATTCTGTATGATAAAATGCTTAAGTACGAGATTTCATTCATTTTCGATTTACCGTTTAGGCTTTAGAGTCGCGAACATACATACCCACAGACAGACAGACGGCATTACGAAAACAACTTCTTCTGGCTCAGGTGTGCCTAAAACGTATATTTCCATCAAAATCCCGAGATAGAATTTTTTCGCGATTTGAAGCCTTTCTCAATATACTTCGTATATGAGAAAGTAAAATAGAAGAGCGTACAAGCAGAAAGAGGTGATGAAGGGTAATACGGATTAAAACACGTGCAAAATAATATCTTCAAATTTTTAAAACAAAAATAAAAATAATACAAACATATTATATTAAAATATTTTTTTTAAACATGGCTTTACTTTTTCTTCACCAGGGACATGATGTCAAACTCGCGCTCGTATCAAGGAGTTTTTGTGTCTTTGTTGTGTTTCTATGGAAGAAACTAAATTTCTTTCAAATATGGAATCTAAGGACAAAACATTTCACAGAAAACAAGTAATGAACACCTAACAAGTCTCCGCATGAAACAAAACCTCTTACAACATAAATAAAAATAAATTATTTCAGCAAAATCGTGGCGCAAAGATGGGGAATTAACTTTCCTGTATATACTATTCATGGCAAACTTTGAAAAATCTCCCCCTAAACTAGGGAAAATTACATCACCAATTTTCCACACAAATTGGACCCCACAAAATACAAACACACGAAGGACAAAATGAATATACGATACATTGCACATGATTCAAACCACCACATATTGCATAAATTGAAACCTTTTCATTTAAATGATGCACGTACTTTTACATACACCCTTTTCCAAAATGGACTTTCGGAAGTAAATCACTCATAAAATAGGCGCTTTACTCAACGGTTACGACATTCAAATAAAAGAAAACATTACAAATGTAAACATAATATTCACCTTAAAAATAATACAACATTCACGAAAATATTTCCCAACAAGTCCATATACGTTAAAGTACCGTTTGCTCCCGGAGTCAACAGTAAGCTTCGGAATATCCTTTCCACGTATAATATATCCGAAATGTTTGTAAATAACAACAAAATTTCCAGCTTGCTCCACAACCCGAAAGACAAAACACATCATTCACAGAAATCGGAGAATTACAAACATCTTGCAGCATGTGCGGTAAAATAAACATCGGGCAGACGAAAAGGACGCTGGAAACCCGATTCAAGGATCACATAACACGCTTTGGAAATAAACGTAGCATTGCACGTATAGGAAACCAATAACCCAATTTACTATCAATAGCCTGACATTATTAAAACCGGTAAGCAATAACGCCAAACTAGTAGATGCATGCGAAAGCGTATTCATCAACAGAGACAATGGTATTTTAATAACGATCGGGGCCCAATCCCAATTTCAATTCTCTATATACATTAAAGGCTAAACGTCCTCCCCTCAACCCGCCTCCCTGTTCACTTTTAGACCAACGGACAACATAAACACAGGAAAAACAGACCCAAACAATTCATTTCACCGGTGATGGCGGCTCAGCCGTCGAAATGCGTATTTTGTGTATTTATTGGCGTTTAGAAACAATGTGTGCGATTCATTAAGTGCGCGTGTTTGAGTGTTGCCGTCTAATAGATCTAAATCGCCGTAGAAAGACACATAAACCTTCCAGACCAGCGGTTTATAAACTACGGTCCGCGGTTTATAGCCTACCGCAGTGATTTCATCCGGCCCGTTTTACCGCATCGACTTCTTTACGACATGCGCATTCGTTTAGTGAGACCATAGGTATACATACGCAGCGTATGAGGAATGTTGTGCGATGTACGTTGTACAGAATTTTTAAAGTTCAAATTATGATAATAAAGTACTTAACACTGAAACTTTAACTCTAAAAACCTTATTTAGAATTGATTTTCACTTATATGATACCGCGGAATATCTGTGTAACTTCCGATTGAAACTAATCTGGTCCGTCGAAGCTTTGGCAGCTTATAATGCGGCCCCTCGAAGGATATTCCACCATACAACTGTCCGGGTCACTGGTTCGGAATAATTTACCGTACACTTAAGCATTATGCTTCTCTCCAACTTTGAATTTAGTTTTGTGTTTCAGCGAGTGCGTGAGCACCTAGGAAGTACATGTCGCTGCCGAAAGGAACACAAACCGCTAGATTCGAACATGAGTTTGACATCAATTCTCTGGCGAGGAATAACTGCATCGTAAACCTGTGTTTTCATCATATTTTTGGCGCTTTTTTCTGAAAACAAAATCGGTTATATACTCGGTTTGTTTTTCCGTTCGTCAGTCTGTTAGTACGGGCAATATCTCTGGAATCCTGCACTCTGGATAGGTTGGTATATAGGAGAGATGCACATGGTAAAAATTTGGTGGGCCTTGCATCAGATACTGGGGAGTAAACGAAAAAAAAACTAAAAAAGCACGTTTCTACAAATGTAGGCAACCAACAGTACATCGCATATGTGACTCTTTACTCCAGGGGCGGGAAAACTTTCGACATTATCAATTGTGGATGCTTAGCATTAACAAATGCAAATGCTTTGGGTGAACATCGGAGGTTACTTGAGAGAATGCGAAGGTTTCTGTCGGTGAAAATTAATAACTAATAATATTTTACCGTCGATACTTCGGAAGATAAGGTTTTCCGGCCCAATGTTTTACCAAAAAATTCGAAATCATATGTATTATATTTCACGGTTCGCTTACATTATGGCATCGCAGGCTCTCGTGGGCCTGTTGTGGCCCGCGGGCCGTAGTTTTCCTAAATCAGCTTTACTCCGATGGAAAGATAGCAGTCAGTGCAAAAAGAACGCCTTATTTAATTTTCCTCACTTGTTTATTTAATTTTTCAATTATTTTTTCTTTCAAATGCCCTTAAAGACTTTTTTCTCCTTTTGTGCACGTACTAGTATTCGTAGCATCCTTTACTATCTTTCTCTCGATCTCTTTTGAATCTATAAATATGGTAATTACGGTTAGGAATGAATTCAGTAATTCTTTCCGCGTTATAATATTTATGATTATGGCAGGAAAAATTTAGTACTATAAGAGCCCAGGTCTGTTGGTTGTTTGGTCACGCTTTCACTATGGCCGATATAGAGCGTTTTAACAAATTTCCAGAATAGGTAGAAGATTGAAATTTGGCAAGGATGCTTGATTAACATATTTTAAGGTAATGACGAAAATAAATCTCCAAAAAAGTCCTGGGTTCGACTCCAAGGAAGACATTTCCATTTTCCGTAAAGTAACATGTAAAAATAAATTTTTTGATGTGCAGGCTTTTATTGTTTTGGAAATTAAAATTAGAAAGAATTAACCTACGATCTTCGGATCTGAACCATTTTGAAGAAAGAATTACAACGTTTCTTATTCTGTTCATCTTTTTCCGCATACAATTCGAAATCGCTCATGTTATACGTTTAATTCACACAGTTTGAGGAAATATTGCCATTTTAACGGAATGTTGCTTTGGCTACCAATTATATTGTTAGACCTCAAAATCCTATTGTTGTATCTATCTTTATGGGTGTAAGCGTGCTTCAAATACTTTTAATACGAGAGAGGGGGGAGAGAGAGGTAGAGGGGGGAGCGAGAGGGAGGGGGAGAGAGGGAAGTAGAGGGGGGAAGGGAGAGAGGGGGAGGGGGAGAAATGAGGAGGGAGAGAGAGGGAGAGTGTGAGAAAGGGGGAGAGAGGGGAGGAGAGGGAGGGTAAGAGAGGCAACTATTTTAAGTTTAACTAAAGATAACTCTTTCAACAACAATATTCACTAGAAATGTTGTGTATGACAAAATATTTCATATGTAAAAGTGTGATATTAATTATTTTAAATGGAAATTATAATAATTATCTATTTATCTATAATTCTTCCGTTGATATTTCAACCGGCATTACACTAGTAATTAAGTAATACCTATATACTATTTACATATTTATATTTATATGTTTATATATATATACATATACATATATATATATATATATATATATTTGTTTATTCTCGTGGATTTTTTATTGAAGCAAATAATATGATACCTTCGTTTGAAGTGCCTTTACGATTCCGTAACATGCGATGTAATAAAGGCTCACGACGTTCAGAAGTGCGAGAGACCGGAAAGGTACCAGCGAAAAACGGCACCCCACTGAACCCTAAACGAGGTAAATAACGCCGAACCAAATGCTGCTACATTGGGAGCTGCAGGATATTTTTCCACGCAGAGCTTCTCATTTAGCTTTCTGAAGTGACCTGAAACGCGTGTAGCAGTCTGTAATGCTTCAAACGGGGATAAGCAGGGGCACACAGACTTTTTTAAGGGTCGTGTTTGATCCCTAGGAAGCTCACCGATGAGTTTCATGCGGTTGGCTTCATTCGCTGCACTGAAGGTTAGCTCCGAGGCATAGGACAAAATTTCTCACCGCATATTATTATTATTTTTTATTTCTTGACCTATTAAAACTTTAGTATTCTCATTAAAATATTTTACGTTGAATGCTATTAATCATTTGCGCCCGCAATAGGGCTGTGCCGACATTATACGGATATGCAAAATCCAGAGAGTACTTCATTTTCCAAATTTATTTTATTCGAATATATTTTACGTCGTGGTTATGTTATCAAGTACGAAGCGCATCTATGTTCACTCGTATTCCATATAAGCTATATATATATATATATATATATATATATATATATATATATATATATATATATATATATATATATATATATACCATATATATAGACCATAATCTAACAGCCTTATAAGGACGATATTGAGAAAGTATATAAAAAATAATGATATATATATATATCATTATAACTTTCAGACAAAAGTTAATGCTCTTATTTTTTATATACGTTCTCAATATCGTCCTTATAAGGCTGTTAGATTATGGTCTGTTTAAACAAATTTTGAATAGAGTACAAGAAACCATGGATTTTTCTATGCGTACTTCATTATAGTACTTTATTATATTGTTTTGAAAGTTTTGTTTGCTTGTTTTTTGTTTTACATCATTATGCGTAGAAGAATTATACCGTTAACACACACACACACATATATATATATATATATATATATATGTATATATATTAAACTTATGAAAATTATCCACAAAGTAACATTCTACATATTTTCACGTGCCTTTGGAATTCCAATTTTTCACGTACGTAGCTATATTTAAATTCATTTCTTTTCTCCTTTCTCTTCTCGCTTTTTGTTTGTATTCTCGGCCAGTTTTCTTACCATTTCTCTCTGGCGCAAAACATAGGACAAATAATGTCAATATTTTTCCACGCTTGGTGTTTTCATTGTTCCCATCCCTCTCTCAAACGCTCCGACGGCGTCAATCATGGCCGCCGCCTCAATCTATCCATCAGAGAAGACATGCCATCGCGCCGAATCATCCCTCCCCCCTCCACCCCCACCCCTTTCTCTCTCTCTCTCTTCCCTCTTTTATCGTTTCATTCCTCTCACTCCTCCCCCATAAAAGACCTTACGCGCATCCTACCCTTCTTTCTTCCTGTCATTCCGTCCACCCATCCATTCATCCTCGCTTCCCTCCTTTAATTCCTAAATTCTAATTTCGCCTTTCACCCTTGATTTATTAACTTTTCTTTTCCACAATTTAATACCCCAAACGTTCCCCCCCTTCTTTTTTTTTTTGTTTTTTCGCGCCATCTTCCTCTTCCTCCTCCTCCTCCCTTATCCACGACCCCCTTTCGTGTAATTGAATTCTGGGTTCAAACTACTGCTGCCATCTGGGAAAGGAAATCGCTTTGCCATCTGCCGGCGCGACTCCTGCTCTTCCTCCTTTCCCACCTCCCTTACCCCCCCTCCTTTTTCTTCCCTCCTCCTCCCTCCACCCCCCACCCCACCCCCCTTCGTCTCGCCCTACGGGCTGTTTACGGCCGCGGCTTTGCACGCGGTTGATACGAGATAGAAAAATAAAGACGTAAGCACCTCTCTCCCTATCTTTTTTGTTGTTTTCATCCCGAAGGACCATGCTTTACTCTTCTCCCCCCCCCCCCCCCCCCCCCTCTCTCCAAAGGCGCGCACCGAATTTGCCCAGAGTATTTTCCGCCCAGAACTCATTTGTTTTCCGCTTTTGTATTACGGGAATTCCTGGGTGCTTTTCTTTTTTATTTATTTAATATTTCTGCCCTGCCGATTACGGTATTAATTTTTAAACAATCGCCGGTTTGGATTTGTTCTGTTTTTTTTTCATATGCAGGGGTAACCGGGACTACCCGAAAAAGGTGTATTAAATCCTTCCTTGAGCGTGCGTTTTAAAAACGGCTGGAGATGGCGTTCCTGTCAGGCGTTAAGGTTTCTCCGCGAGATTAAATTATTTTCGAGTACAGGAATAACCAAGTCGGGATTATTGTTTAACTCTTTAAATTATGATGCACTTAAAGCAGTGGTTGTCAAACCGTGAGGCGCTAGCCTAAATTATTGGGAGGCGCGAAAAATTTGTAAATTTTACCATGAAAATTATTTAATCCAGATTTATAAAAATTTCGGTGAATAGCATATTGTAGTGTCATACAGCCGATAGAATTACTTATTTGCGAACTTGAAATACTAGGTACATATTCTTCTGAAGCTGGGTTTTCTGCGGTCGTTGCTAATAAGACAAATATAGGTCAAAGATTAATATCAAACGGGAGATGAGTGTGTCAGGGCCTAAATTAATTCAGCGTTTCTATAAAATGTGTGCAGTGCCGAAAAGCCTCATCCTTCCAATATGTTACGTTAAATTACCAGTTGTTCGTAATATAAATCATTTCATTAATTACCTACGATTAGTATTTGATTTTATTTCAGAAATAAAGGGAGGCGTAGAAAATTTTTACTACTTCCAGGGATGCGTTGTTGTACAAAGCTTGAGAACCACTGACTTGAAGTGTGGTACTGCACAGTTGGGAAGGTGCATTCAGAGTCGGCGGAACGGGGTAGCATAACAGGCAACTGCCTAGGGCGCCATAGTATGGAGGGCGACATAAAAAGCAAAAGTTTTGATGCCATGATACTTTTATATTACGTATAATATATTTATTCGCTTTTTCCTATTAAAAGAGAGAGAGAGTAAATGCTATATCTTTCCTTCGCTATATCTTTAAATATATTTTCATTGAGAAACTTCATCAGGTAGTGACCGTAAATACCGATACTCCTCCCTCTCGTTCCCGCACATTGTAGTGAGAATAAAACAAGTTAGGAAAGTGTACAACGTATCACAAATGGGCGCGTTTCGTGAAATGGAAGATTAGAAAGAAATTATATACCTGTACGTGAGGGAAATAGCGTTTTGAAGTTCTTATATTCTTCAAAAATAATCCACTTTCTTCCTATTTAATAATATTGCATGCACGCGTAAGGAAATTAAACGTTTGTTTGTGATATTGTTTATGATAGCAACAATGAAGAAGTATATAGGAAAGAAGTGTATAGGAAAGAAAATACTCTTCTTTGCAAGTTCTACAGCTTTTATTTGAAAAATATTTTTATATGAGCAATACTTGACGAGATATGACGAAAATTTAATTTTTTGTCACCAGTAAAGTGGTTCCCCTGATTGACGTACGTGATTAGTTTTTGCGATTTTCTTCTTATATTTGATTGTAAGTCCTTAATATCAAATTTCATGAAAATCCGTTCGGTAGAAGCCGAGAACGAACATGCGGACGGACTGACAGACGGACGGACGGACGGACAGACCGACGATAATAGGCGCTCACGCTGGAAGCAAAACGCGCCTAAAAAGATTTGAAGCGAAATAATGTAAGGGGGTAATGCATTGTCGTTATAGCCGTGACAAAGAGAAAGCGGGTAGACAAATAAGTGCTAACGTTAAGAATGGATGGAATCGTAGAAAGACGCTTTTACTTACTGTAATACAGGCGCCTCAAACTCTCGGGCCGCATGAGGCCCGCGCGATGCATTTCTGCGGCCCGCGAAGCAATTTACTTTATACTACGCGACCCGAACTCAAATCTATTTCTTACTAAATATTTCACGCAAATATTTCTAAATAATCTAAGAAGTGTATTAAATCATTCCAATTTATGCCAGCCTGCACGGTTGAGTTACTGAAGAATGTTTATGCCACTGCCAGAGAGTTTCTTGCGTATCAGAAAGACGATCCTCGACGCCAAATCTAGCATTTTTGTAATGACTGCGTGTAAGACGCGTAATAGAGCGATTCCTCTCTCGTGGAAAGGGAGAGTGAATATAATACAAAGAATACGAAAAGGTGTGAAGACTGGGAAAGTAAGGAATGCGGCCCGCGGATCGTCAGAGAGCCGTCATGCGGCCCGCACACCAATGTGAGTTTGAGACCCCTGCTGTAATACAACGCATTTGATCAGTCTGCTCTTCTCCTACCGTTTTCCTCTACATTCAGTAGTAATTGTTATTAATATTGTTTCTTCCTCATTTTGCTCTCTTTGTAAATATGCGATTTTGGATTAGTCTTTTATTTAATTTGAATCAAAAGAGCCCCTTTATATCGTTTTTAGCAATGATGATAAATATTAGTTATTAGCTGAAAGTACCCGGCGATGCCCGGGTTATACCAGACGTCTTTGGCGAATAAAATTATGTATTAGGTAATACAATCATTTCTCCCTTTGCGCACCTCAAAAGGTGTATATCCGTTGAAATCTCGATTTCGAATTTTTTCATGAAGACAATACTTTCTCTATACTACGTATATTAGAGAAAGTAAAAACTAATTCTGAGATATCTCTGATACCTATGAATTGTGCCGGGAGGGTCCATGGAGGTCCTGAGAGAACGTGAGCATACGTGAGAGTAATAGGATTTCGAGTTTAACAATTTAATCGGTTGGCAAGGCAAATTCACGTTAAAAACGCTCAATTTTGTCAAAATTTTATATTAAAACGTTAAATCCGAAAGATTTAGATCCGAAAACGTTAAAGGACGATAAGAATAAGAAACTGCATCTATGTTTCTTTAATACAGTCCAAGTCCGAAAATCGTAGGTCAAATATGTGAATTTTAATAAGCAAAATAAAATATGGTTGAGGGTCGAAATATCGATTTTTCCATGTTATCTTTTGAGGAATGGAAATCATTCTCGGGAATCGAACCCGGGTCGATTTTGGAAATTTTTTTTCGTAAATGGCTTCTACTTTAAGAACCGAACATTCCTACCAATCTTCTAGCTACTCGGAAAGTTTGTTAAAAATAGCATTACAGAGTTCCAATTTCCAACTGACGACGAAGTCAATTTTGTATATTAGATTAACAAGTTAGGAAAGTGTACAACGTATCACAAATGGGCGCGTTTCGTGCAATGGAGTATTAGAAAGCAATTATATACCTGTAAGTACGGAAAATAGCGTTTTAAAGTCCTTTTCTTCATCATAAATAATCCATTTTCTTCCTATTTAATAGTATTACATGCACACGTAAGGAAATTAAACGTTTGTTTGGGAGATTGTTTATGTTAGCAACAATGAAGTAACCATGCAAGAAATTTTCTAAGTTCAACTCGATATAAGACATTCTTGTTTGATTTTCTCGATAACGGCTACTTCTACGATAAAAATATATAGGGAAGGAAATACTCTACCAGATCTACAACTTTTATTTGAAAAATATTTAGATATGAGCAATACTTTACGATATATGACGAAAATTTAATTTTTTGTCGCCAGTAAAGTGGTACCCCTGATTGGCGTACGTGATTCATTTTTGCGATTTTCTTATTATATTTGATTGAAAGTCCTTAATATTAAATTTCATAAAAATCCGTTCTGTAGAAGCCGAGAACGAACATGCGGACGGACGGACAGACAGACGGACCGACGATAATAGGCGCTCACGCTGTAAGCGAAACGCGCCTAATAAAAACGATTTTTATTAATATTATATAACACGCCGGTGCTACTGGACAGGACTTAACGGTGCTATATGTAATTACTAATAAAATAAAATTTCATCTATTAGAGTTTTAGTATAAATTTAGATTGGAGTAAGGGCGTGGAGTAGGAGCTCCAAAATAAAAGTTTGCCTAGGGCGCCAGAATGTCTTGCGTCGGCCCTGGGTTCATTTCCTAATTTTGTCAGTTATTTCGTCCGTTAGGCATTCGGAATACGCGAGGGCACAGTTTTAAATTAATTAACCCGGCATGAATTTAAAAAAAAAAACATACGAGTACGCGTAAACTATGCCTATTTCAGGGGGAAAAATAATAAAACTTTTAAACAACTAAAGTTATGTTGTTTTGAATAAACGAATCGAATTGAAACGAAGACCTTTCGTTTTATTTTTTTAACGCATTAATTTGCACCGCGGAATCACAAAACTGTTATTTTCTCATTCCGTCGTCCTCGTTAAAATGCACGTGCATGTTTTCTAATCGGTTGCAGTCTAGCGTTTTAGTAAACGGGAGGACAAACTTTGGGCTCGTAAAAAACATTATATTTCGGCCTCTATAAATGTTTATGATCCACATTTTAACGGCTTGCGTGTTAGAAATACGGGGCGAAATTTCGCGTTGAAAATTTAATTGTTTCATAAATTTAATTTAATGAAGTAATTTAATTTAATTAAAAAATTACTATGCATCGAGTTAAATAGCCTCTTAGGAACTTTTTAAAATTTTTTTTATCGATCACATAGAGCAGTGTTTTTCAACCGGTGTTCCGCGGAACACTGGTGTTCCGATAGCATTGCCTAAGTGTTCGCGAAATATTCCACCGAAAATAATTTTTCTGTAAATTTAGATTTTTTAACGAATTTAAAAATAAAAAGTATTTCTATTTTGTTCTCACATCATAACTCCATCTATCGCAGAAACAGAGAGTACTTCTATTAAGTACATAAAATAAAGGTTATATGTAAATATGTAGATATAAATGCTTGCGTATATAGGTGTTCCCCCAATTTTTTCCCGCTCCAAAGTGTTCCGCCACTCAAAAAAGATTGAAAAACACCGACATAGAGTTTTATTCACTTACAAATAAAAAAAAATATATCTATTGTGCTTGTGTAGACTGCTCGTTAGTCTTATTGGCTTCTATGTTTTTAAAATAAAAATATTTACTTTCTTAGATGGCGGAAAAATGCCAAAATTACATCTCCTTTTACGTTCATAACCAGCCAATCAAGTTAATCCCAGTCGATCCCTTCAGAACTGTCCTCGGAAAGCTCGATAATGAGTCTTAGAAAAATTTCAGTGCTCAAAAAAAAAAAAAAAAGTCGAAAGGGTTTTCATTTCAAATTGGAAAATGGAAATGAAGGGGGTTAGAAGAGAGAAAATTGGTCGGGGGATTGGGAAAGATGAAGAGAGAGAGAGAGAAACGAATTGAAAGGATAATTTTAAAGGATGGGAAGATCCAGTGGAGACATCGGAGAGAGAGAGCGAGAATAGGATCGGAACAGAGTAAGGAAGGAAGATTTCTGAAGGGTTTGGAAAGCGACCGGAAGAGGGATTTAAGGAGAGGACTTGGAAGGATAGGAGAGTCGGGCGTTTTGAGGGAGGCCACGACGGGTGGGGGACGTGGGGGGGGAGAGATGTCGCGTGGAGAATGACGAATGGGAAAGAAAGTGGGCAAGAGGAAGAGAGATATACAGGGTGAGTCAAAGTCATGTATAAACACTCCATACCAATGGGTCACCAATTAATCTTCAAATTATTGTTAAGCTATTGTTATTTTGTTAATTTATTAAAATAAACAATACTTGAAAAGTTAACTGTTTATTTTGTCTTTAAAATGTACGTCATTTTATTAAAATTGGTCATAATGTCAACAGAATATGACTATTTAAAGTGTTTATATATAATTTTGACTCACCCTGTATATATAGTGTATGTTAAGGGAGAGAGGATAGGATTTTAGAGAAAGGAAGGCGAAAATTAAAAAGAGGAAAGAGAGGATTTAAGAAGTAGAGAGAGGTAGCGAAAGGTTGGAAAAGATGATTAACGGGGAAATATTGGAATGGAGGATATTCGAATTGCTTCGGTAGCTTTGAAGCGGTTACTCTCTTAGAACGTCGTAAAAATAGTTCGGTATTTATCTTTCCCAAACGGATAGAAGTTAGGTCTCGAGAGAATATTTATTATCGGAGACGAAGGAAGAGGAAAAAATTTCCATCTCGAGGTTCGAAAATATGCCTTCTAAAAAAAATATATATCGTGCGTTTCCAAAGTTTCCATTGTCTTCCACGGATAAAAAAATATGTTATGCTTTTCCGGAATTTAGTAGGGATCAGTGGCGGATTTAGGCGTCCTGGGGCCCCTGGCGCTGAACAATTTGGGTTCCTTGCAATCTAAATATGCTGAAACCTCGCCAAACGACGACCACTTTATTTAACTCCTCTTAATGATCGCATTAATAAATAAAGTATCACATGGCAAAAACATGAATTTTTTTACGTCGTTTCCAAAGTGAAATATTTCATATATCTGAGATTATACAGCAATAATAATGTTAATCCGTCGTTATTAAGAGCGGTATTTACACAGTCATGCACAGTCTTCCACAAAACTCTGACGAACAAAAACATCCATATCCTGGGCGGGATTACGATCCCGCGAACTTAGTATCCGTTAGGGAAGATACTCTAACCACCGTCTACAAAGGCTTAAACGGGGAGAGAGAAATGAATAAATGAACTTGAGTGTGCACATTAGAATAATAGCTGTGAGATTGTGATAAGGGACGAGAAAAGATGGAAATATGTAAGCAATGGGAAGTGAAAAGGAAAGGAGAAAGAAAAGGAGAAGCGCTCAAGGGAGGAAGATTGGAAACGGGAGGGAGGACAATTGGGAATTGTGTACGAGGAAGATTGGATAATAGGAAAGAGAAGATGGTAGATTGGAAGTGTAAAATAGGAACATTGAAGGGGGCAGGGGAAGAAGATTGGAAATGCAAGGGAAGGTGATTGGAAGCCCGATAAAACAAGATTGGAAGAAAGAAGTTACATGTGAAGATTGCAAAAGTTAAGGATAGCTGCTGGAATTGGGGGAGAGAGAGAGAAATACAAAAATGGCGTATTGGAGGAAAGAGAATGCTAAAATGGCGGAAAGGTTATTGGAAGAGTGCGACGAAATTACGTGGTGGGGTGGGTGAGAGGCTATTGCGGCTAAGGGGATCGAAGAGCTAGAGGGAACTGATGCAGTAAAAAAAAAGGGATTGCCTGAGAGAAAGATCTGATAGGGAAGGGGGAGAATTGGAGGAGTTGATTGTCAGAAAGAGGGGACTTTATGGAGGAGGGCGAGTAGAGAAAAGAGGTCGGACTATTTTGGAAGGGTCCGAAGGAGGTCGGAAGAAAATCGATCGAGAATATGAAATTTGTGCGCGCATATATATATATATATATATATATATATGTGTGTGTGTGTGTGTGTTTGTTTGTTTGTTTTTGTGTGTGTGTGTGTGTGTAGGGCAACTAGGTGTTGAAGGAAACCCAGTGAGCACTTACCGGAAGGAGAGCCGCTGGGGTGTCGGAGAGACACATTTGTAGACGTTGAAGCTTTCGGGATGATCCCTTGGTCAGAGACAACTGATATGGCAGTGATACTGGGATGAAGGTTTGGGGGTGGAAGGGAAGGGAGCGTGGAAAGGTCGGGGATTGGAGTACGCTGAAGGGAGGGGGGGGGGGAGAGGATCTAGTTTATTTACTTACTCTTTGGGTTTTTACGCCAGTTAGTTACGCCCGGGGTTGGTGTGCCGCCCTAGGCACGACACTGGATAAACCTATAGTCACACTCGCCACGTCAGTGTCACAATCCGAAACCGTATTATTTAGCCATGCTACAGCAGTAGTTTTCCACCTACATATAATGAAAAACAGAGACTGATTTCGGAGATATATACTTAACTGTTGATCCGTATCAAGAATAAGTACTTGAAAAAATGAGTTCTTATTTTAGGTATAACCAGTAGTCACATCAAGGTTATATGAGATGCATTAGATAAGCGCTTATTTTTTCATGTGCTTATTCGTGAATTTATTTTTAGTTTGATAGTTCTCTAGTGTAACGATGCAATAATAAATACGAAAATTGGTGTCACTTAGTAAAATTACACTGATAAATGGATGGATTTATTTCGAGCAGTACGATAATATAAATGTCCAATCGGATTATCTGTATAATTTAGAACACTTGAATCCATCTGTCCTCACTTAAGGCCCGAGTTCCCTATAATATCCTTCGCCACACCTTTAATTACGCCGTATCCCAATCTCAAAGTCACACGCACACACGCTAACGTTCGTTTCGATTGGATGCCTTCGACGACCTAAGCGCCATTCAACCGAAGCTGGAAATAAAGGGCGAATCGGAGGGTTCCGTTCTTACGAAACTTCCGAGTCCCCTGCCTTTGCTCGGGTTTAAACGGTCAGACCGTGGATGAGTCCCTGCGTCGAGAGAATTCCGCTTGGCACACTCAAACGCGCACAGAATTCCACCGCAGTACGGCCATAACGCTTAAAAACAGGCGCGTGAAAGATTAAGATAGGTAAAGGGGTAAAATGAAAAGCACTTTGGGGGTTCTTGAAAGGGTAAAAGGTTCGACATTGGAAATGGATGAAATAAGCGGGGCTTACAGTCGCGAACCTCCTGAAATGAGAAAGGAAAACGAAGGGGCATCTCATAAAGGGAGTTAGCACAAACTAAACCTATCGAAATTCTTGTATTTAAATTACAAAATTCTGTTAAAAATATGAAGAATTGTATCTCTTTAAAAATTTTATCGGAAAGGTTTTTTATATAGGTCTTAGAGTTTTTTTGCGTTGATAAGTTGGTAACTACCAATTGGATATCTTTGAAACTGATCATCTTTTTCAAGTTTTAGCGCACATCATTCATAGATGATCATTGTATGGCAAACTGTATTCTATTCAAGAAAATAAAACAAAATTATTTATACTATTTATAGATATATATATATATATGTTATATGACTTTCTCGTCCGAGAAATCGAATGTAATACCATATTTAATAATACGTAAACTGGTATAATATTAAGGTAGATTAACGTAGGACAGTGGTATTCAGAGTGTGATACCAATACCCAAAGTGGTATAAAATGGATATGAAAATGGTACCAGCAAAATCTTGGTATTACCTTATTTATCTCATATACCGCAATCACTCAACAACTACGACTTTCACTTTCATTAAATTGCTTAAATAAACCTATTTGGTGACTGCACGGAGTAAGCGTAAATTTTCTACTTCGGCGCGATGATTTTGATGACATTTTTTCAGGACAATTTCTCTTTTACGAAAGCATGTGGTGGCACAAAGTGCTTGACGAAATTGTCCAAATGGGTACATGCAAAAAAAATGTCAGAGTAGCACCGTCCGGCGTAGGAGAATCAGTTGAACCTACAGTTAGACATACTTCCTCCACGGAATACGTGGCCATTCGAAAGAAAGTGATCAAGCACAGATTTAAACAATAACGGAGAAATCTTTTGCCTATTGTGTAATTTTTCTCGCGAATTTCAATTTTGCGCAAAATAACTACAAAAAGGTAACAACCATTTTACCATACTTGGGGTGATGCATCGGCTTAGACCAGAGTTTCCCAAAGTGGGGTACGCTTACCCATGGGGGTACTTTTAAAGGCGCTAGGGGGTACTTGAGAAGATCTACTTAATGACTGATATTATGACAGTGGACACTCCAAATCAGCTTTTTTCACGTTGGTGTTGTTAAAGGATACGTTTTAAAATAAATTTATTCATTATGTGTGCATATAAACAATACAGTATATTTTGATTCTAAGAGCATAGAATTCATACATAAATGTAGACGGCGGCCTTATCACTGAGGGCGGCGACGTAATTATTTTATTTGCTTCCGTTGAACAAGGGACAAGTCATAAAACCAGATAAAACCAAACTGGAAAATCTGAAATACGCCAGATTTCTATTCCTCAGTTTGGATTTGTCAGATATAAAGGAACATTTGGAAGAACTCACGGAGCGATCATGAGAACATTTTCCAGAAACGGACGATTTTAATAATTGTGTGCACAATCCATTTGATGTGGAATGTTATTTATTATGTGTAAACTCGTTCGTTTTTAAATAAGTCTATTTTGTGTAATACTTGTCGTACTATTTATAAGGGTGTACTTTAATTGATTGATTGAGTTTTAAGGGTTACGCGGCCAAAAAAGTTTGGGAAACCCTAACTTAGACGAAGAGGCGAGGATGAACTCGTAGTCTCGTCTACCAAATAGAGTAGAATGCGTGCTTGCTAGAGCTTGAGGCGGCAAGGTGATCGGGTCGTGTTATCGTATACCGGTATAGAATCTTTTTCGTTGCTTTAGTTAAAGTATAAACGATGGTGAGTATCTCGCTTATGGTAGCCGAAGTTACAAAATTTTAACTCCTCGGCTCATTTTCGTGTTTCCCCGATCCACGAAACACACCGAACCAATATCCAAGGGATTGCGTGGAAATTTTTTATTACCAAGTGGCCAACAAAAGAGGGAAAAAACAATCACGTTTTATGAAACAAATTATCGAAGGAAACTCTATCGTCAATAGGAATGCGAAATAATAGAAAAATAAAAATCGCTTTCAAAACAACTTTTTTTCAATTTCAAGTAACTGAAACGGTGTAAAAGAATTCTAGCATAAAGGTAGATTTTTAATTTTTTCTGTGTTACTAGGTGCGGGATGACAAAACACGGTGATATTCTTCCTAAAGCGGAACGTCAAGTAATTTGTCGCTACGCACAATCGTACCGCGAAATACTGGTTGCAAAGCACTTTCTGAAAGGTTGATGGAGGATACAGTACGGTTTAGATCCAGGAACGGGATTGAATTTTGTCATTGCTGTATTTATCCCTGGCATTATTCTTGCGCCATAATTACTGGATATGAAATGTTGAAATCATTAATCCCCGCGTAATCATCTCCTTGAAATAGTTTTAAAGAAAAATCCAAGGAAATGAAAGCAGGCCTGAAGGGCGAGAAGTTCTATTTTATTGTATACCATAAAACTTTGCTAAAATAAATGTTTTTTTTCCTTTTATACATTAAAACTCTCTGCCTAACAAGCCTCTCTATATAATAAACATCCATATTTCGCGATTTCGCTTTAGTACCTGCCCGACGTGACGCAATTTTTTTATCAGAAATCTCTATTTCGTAAGCGGAGAACGTATATGGTATCGGAGATATGCCCCCTGCCAAAACTTACCTTCATATATCGAAATTATCATCTTTGCTCAATATTAAAATTCCTATGAGCCTTTTTATATCAAAATTCCGAAATATTTGGTCCTTTCTATTTCGATAGAGTTTCGATGAGTTAAGAAGGATAACAGATAAAGCTAGAAAAAATTGGATTAAAGAAAAATGTGAGGAAATGCAAATGATGGAGAAGTTAGGACGGTACGATATGATGTACGCTCGGGCACTGGAATTAGAAGATAAGAAGCCTAATGGAAGTCGTAGTAAAGGAGTTATGAATACGGAGGGGAAAATAGCCGCAGAACCAAGGAGAATGCTGAAGATAAAGTGGACAGATCGGATGAAAAATGAAGTACTACGAAGAATAGTAGAGGAGCGAACGATTATACAGACTATCAGAAAGAGGAAAGCGAACTGGATTGGACATTACCTTAGGAAAGAGAACATGATTAAGGACGTATTAGAAGGTAAACTTGATGGAAAAAGAGAAAGGTAGAAAAAGGTTTCAGCTGGTATACGACTTGAAAGGGAAAGAGAGCTATCAAGACATGAAGAAGACTGCGGAAAATAGGAGTATATGGAGGACCAGGTTTAACTATGAATAATCACGGACCTGTCTACTGATAGACTACCTATGATGATGATTTCGATATACAATGGTTCCAATGTGTTTGGAGATTACTAAATGTCGGAAGCGCTTCTCTACGATGTAGTACGTAGGCGTCGATACAACTGGGATCTTTCGTCTTGACGATAAAACGACATTTTCTTTCATTTTGTCAATCTCTCCATTTTTACCGTGCATACAGAGGTTGAATTAGCTGAAAATTACAGTACTTTAGGTAAAATAAATGTTTATTCCGTGTTACTGATACAAAAACTTCCCTTTCCACATAGGTTTTCGATAAAAACACGCCGCTGTCACGTGCATAAGCTTAGGTTAACTGCTTAAACCATACAGAAAATCCGACGTTCTGTCGAGCCGACATACGATATTCCTTGCACCTGGAGTTTTCAGTAGCAATTTCATTCATTTCATTCTTTCTTTACCTCTCTATTAAAGCAAAGCCGTAATGTTTTTTTAAAAACAATTTTACCTATATATGTTACAGACCTAATGTATAATCCTGGAATTCTATAGAATGCCTAGGCAATGTACAGAATGCCTAGGCATTGTGTAGAATGCCTGGCAGTTTTTAGACAAAGTATGAAATATACGACTTCTCTGTGAACTTACGCACGCCAACATTTCTCAAACGATTCCGACCAAATTTGGCACGATTGTAGGGGACAGTAAGTGGAAGGTCACCGCGGTGTTTTAGTGTCCGTCTGTCCGCCTGAATCAAAATACCGGCCAACCGTCTGACTCTTCCTTTATACACGCCAACATTTCTCAACGAATTCCGACCAAATTTCGCGCGATTGTATAGGGCACTAATGGGAAGGTAAACGCGGGGTTTTACTGTTTGTCTGTCCTTTTGATTCAAAATAGCGGCCGATTTAAACATTAAATAACGCGCATTTTCCCGAGTTCAGCTATTGATGTGAAAAAATTTGGTACATCTACATAATACCTTGCAAATCACCAGATTCGTGGGTGGCAGCGGGTGCAGCTCACCAAAGCCTACCTAATAACTTCTCTCGACGGTATAACTCTCCTGTTATGATATTGTATGGTCTTTGGGAAAACGAGCCTTGATATAGCTCTGTCCTACAGGCGATCTCTTGTATTTTATCCTTGTGGATGTCACGCTTATCTTTTGCTCATATTTTTGTTTTACGAATCTGGCTGCTCTGCATTGAACTCTTTATAACTCAAGTATCTGTGTCTTTTCATACGGATCCCATATACCGGAAGCGTTTTCGACCTGAGATCTGACCAATGATAAATAACACGTTTCTCGTACCTGTTCTTTGCTGTTTTTTACTATTCTGCCTTCGAATGTGCATATTCCACGATAGATCACGACAAATGGTTACTCCTAAATATTTAACGTATTCCGCAGATTTGATATTCAATCTATGAAGTCTATGCTCCGAGTCTTAATTCGTTACTCTTACCTTTCCATAAACTCAAGAGGGAACATTTACCGTGATTAATTTCGATTTGCCATTCTTGACACCACGCTGAAACGGCGTTTAAATCTTCCTGGAGCGATTTTTGGTCATCTTTGCTCTTTTTCTCCTTATATTAGACGATGTCATCTGCGAAAAGTCTGATTTTGCAGCGAAATACCGAGCAGATATTGTTTATGTATGTTAGGAATATTATTGGGCCTATTCCACTTCCTTGTGGAACACCTGATGCGGAATTAACCGGGTAGGTAATTTTCCCATCGATGACTAATAACTGTTCTCTATTGGAGAGGAAGTCTTTTATCCAACTCACGGTATTCGTGTTGTTGCCGCACTTTCATAGCTTTCCTATTAATTTACTATGTGGTACTTTATCGAACGCCTTTCTAAAGTCAATGAAAACGGTATCAACCTGAGTGGTTTTCTCTCCACACTGCAACAAATCATTCACGAACAGGGCGAGCTGCGTTGACCTACTTTTCCGAAACCCGTGTTCGTTTTTGTTTAACGAAGAACAACCATCTAAATAGCGCATAACAGAGCTAACGATTATGTGTTCTAGAATTTTATACGATTGTGGAGGGCTCACAGGAATAATTCATAAGCTGTTTTTGTTTCTCTCTGCCCGTTTTATTTAAAGCGGCGGCCGATTGAATTCTTAAATATCATGCATCATCTGACAGTAACTTAAAGAAAACAATGAGGCTAATATCCCCAATTTTCCATGCATAAATTATTGAAATATATCATTTCCCCGGGCAACGCCGTGTATTTCTGCTAGTATGATATAATGTGCTATAAAAATATCCTAATTTTGAAATGTTTTAGCATTTTCGTGGTTAGATAATAGATGTGACATCTCAGTAGCAGAAAAGGGAGTACATAGTTCGAAAACTTTGTAAGAGACTCCCCTGCTCCTACCTTAACACAAATATTTAGAACTCCGGGGAACATTAAATATCCCGCCAGGACGTCTCCGGAGAAATCAGAACGCCTGGTAACCCTATGTATAGCCCCTCCAGAGCGATCTTACAAGATATCAAATAACGAAAATATATGTAAGCTATTCTGAAGGTATATGGAGCATATGTAACAATAAATTAATTCAAATCCTTTTTGCTTTTGCACCTAACGCGTAAGCTTTTACCTAACCCAGGCACCTAATACATTTTTGGACGACTCATGAAGGAAGGAGATTATCAAATCAAGACCCAATCCAATCCTTCTTTAAGGTAAATTTTAGAATGTCGGCATTAGTGTTAGATGCGATTTATGCGCTGTAAAACTATATAAAGTGTATATTTATTTAAAATAACTGAAACGGGCAGAGAAAAACCAAAACCGCTTATGAATTATTCCTGAGAGCCCTCCACAATCGTACCAAATTTGATTCAAATCAATAGCAGGACCGGGGAAAATACGCGTAGTTTTATGATTTAATCAATCGGCCGCTATTTTGAACCAGACGGACACTAAAGCCCCGCGGTGACCTTACTCTTAGTGCCCCCTACAATCGTGCCTAATTTGGTCGGAATGGGTTGAGAAATGTTGGCGTGCGTAAGTTCACACTCAGACAACTCGTATATTTCATACTTTGCCTAAAAACTGCCAGGTATTGTATACACTTTGCCTGTAACATATCTACCGTCACTAGCTCACTTAAAATACTCCTTTTATTCAGTGTTCCGCGCCAAGAGAATTTTTAAAAATGAATTCCCTTCCACTTCGGAATTCCCTCATATTTTTAGCGATCGGCAAATTTAATTCACTCAATGCCACCGTGCCCAGAAGTGTCCTCGAGAAAGGAAGAGAGGCAATTAATAGGACCGTTTTCCAAGTCTCTCTCTCTTCATTCCAAACGAGGTTTCCCGTTTCCTGCAGAGCGGCACTCTTAAAGATTAAAACTAACGAGAGGAAAAAATACGTGTTTTGGAGCAATTTCCTTTTTATTATTTCATCGGGAGAAGAGTAGTTGTCGACTCTCTTTTGCATGTTTGTGCACGAAGCGTGTTCATCTATTCCCGAGATATTTTCACGTGGCCGCCTCGTGGGAGAAAAAGAGACAGGGTTAAAGGAAGGAATAGTAGATGTAAAAGATATGAGAAGTTTAGGGAGGCAAAATGGGGGAATCGGGGAGGAGTACGGAATGGAATGAAAAAAGAGCGCCCTTGCAGGATTAGATGGCTCTGAGATACGGAGGTTGATAGGGAATATTGAAATTGGTATAACCCTCTCTCTCTCTCTCTTTTACGTGTGTGCGTACGTGTGTGTGTGTATACAGAGGGTGATTCTGAAAGGTCTCGCCAAACTTTGGGAGCGTGTTCCAATGACCATAAGGATGAAAAATCTGATGTGGCCAACGCAGGACTTTTTCCATATTTGGGGTATAGATATTCAAATTATTATGAATAGCATTATAAGGCAAAATTATTATTTCGTACCGTAAAGGAATACAGTCGTCCTTATTGCCATAAATAAGGTATATTTTGAATATGTTTACAGAATTCACCGCTACATGGTTTTGGCGCTGTATACTGAAAATTACGAAAAAAGTTGAATATTTCCGAAGTGGATGGTTCTACGAAAATTTTTTTAACAAAAGTTGGAAGAAATATTATTCTCTACAACTTTGGTCCTCACGAAGATTACGAATAACGACATTTTTAAGGCGATATTTGACGGAAACCGATAAAACTGATTATTTATAAATAATTCCTAAACAATAACTGCTATGGAAAATTGTTTCAAATGAAAGTTGTATGAAATTACATTATCTGTAACATTTGTGTAGAATTGTATATATCATAATGATGTTTTAACGGAGAAATATCGAAAAACCGAATCGGGTTTCGAATAAACCTCGACTTCCGGTTAACCGTTATGCTAAAGTGTTATATATGAAATTTGGTATTAATATGACAAGTACTTTTTGAGTTAGAGCGTCCACAATCACATACACACGCACGCACACACACACTGAATCATTCCGAAAATAGTCTAAACGTGTTCTAGGGACCTCAAAACGTGTATTTCCGTTGAAATCTCGTAGTCGATATTTTTCCTTATCACAATACTTTCCCTATACTACGTATGAAGAAAGTAAAAAAGTTCATATGGGCACAGGTCCGGAAACGCTTCCCTTCCGAGTTACAGCCCTTTTTTCTTTCACACACACACAGGCATCACCGAGCAAACGGTCAAAATGTGTTCAGGGGATCTCAGAACGTATTTACGTTGAACTCTCGATTTTTTTTTCATGAAAACAATATTTTCTCTATATTATGTATATGGAGAAAGTAAAAATTGACCTACGCTTATAAAATTATGCTCCGGCAAATCGTGGGATTGTTGCCAAGGAAACGTCGGAACAAGTATGACCTTTATTTCATAAGGATTTAAAAAGGGACAAGTCGTTTATTGTGAGAAAGTTAATTTTAAAAAAACATGGATATTTGATTCCGTGTAAGTTATGTTAAAGAACCTCCATCGGTTTATTTCATGTTAAGAATTTATCATTCGGATTTTAATTATCAGGCTTTCGTGTTTCCTTATCGGCGTAGATTTGTCGGTGTTTTCGATATTTTTTACGGTGTGCTTTGGCATGAAACTTCGCGTGATCAAGGGTATGGACGCTGGGACGATCGCGTGATTTTATTCGAATAGGATCGATGAACTCTTAACAAAAACTATTTTATCTAAATTGAGCAGTATTTTGCGATTTCGTTCGTGATAGAAAGCTATTCCATGCTCTGTAAAAGTGTACATTTCTTCATATCCATTTTTCAAAAGTTTTTATATTGTCAGTGGCATATATAAAGTCCTAGAAATTAAATGTGTAAATTTGGCTACTCCTTACAATATACGTATGTGTTTCTGACATAACATTTATTAGCTTCGATGCAAGCCTCCATATTTAAAGTGTTAAACTTATTTCTCAAGGCGAAATTTATTGCTAGAATTAATGTAACTATCTCTAATAAGGAAATCGAGTTATAAATATTTGTTTAAACCTCAAAAATAATTTTCGTCAGAAAAGCCAGTTTTGCATAATTCATGTCAAATTCACAACGGATTTTTGAAGATTCCTTCAATTTGGCGATAAAGATTTATTTTTCAGTCATTTCTCTTGCATATTAGGAAACGGTTTGCCTGTGATGCGCAGAAACGGTCACTAAAAAGATATAACTGCAAATTGAAGAATTATCTTCGCAATGGGCGCTTAGCGCGAAAATGACGGAGTACCAATGAAGATTCTTCGGTTATTCAATACTAGACATGAAATATTAATCAAATCGCCGTAGAAAATTCCTCGCCGGAATGTTATAACGGAAAAACCGAAGGCTTGCGCGGAATTCGCTTGAGAGAAATGAAACCTTCGAATAATAAAATGGGGAGTAGAGAGAGAGAGACAGTTTCGAATCGAATGTGAAAGTCCAAACGTTATTATTCATCAAGTTCTCGAAATTTATATGAACCAATGAGTAAAAAATACATCAGGAATTAAATTAAGCGATTTCAAGAATGTTGTAACAGGAAAGGTTAAAGGAAGAGGGATTGGGGAGGGTTTCGAAACGTCGAAAAAAAAGAGCATCGGAACGCGCCTCACAACGATGCTTGAGTAATTGAAATCACTGACATTCCTGCGGGAGACAAGGATGGGAAGTATGCTCCACTTCTTGTGCGTGCGTGTTTGTTTGTGTGTATATGTGCGTGCGCGTAAATTCCACCCGCTCTAAAATAACCTCCGCCGTGGCAGCTACCGCAAATACGTCCCAAGTGTAAGCTATCGGTACCTAAAACACGCTGACGTAATTTCTCGGTCGAATGAATTTTTGAAAAATCCTTCCGGTTTATTTAATTACTTTTAAGGCGATTTATCGGGCCGCGTCGACGAGACGGACTCAGTAGATCTTAAGCCGTGAATTGAGGTTAAATAATTTCTTTTTGTTTTAATCCTGAGGATTTAAAGGGGCTTTCGGGGAATTATTTTCTTTGTACTTGACAAGTGGAGGGATAAGTAGTCACCCACGGATTTTGTTTCGGTTTCATAATCACAGATTATAAATCTGAAATGTCTGTTATCATAAGCACATGGCTAAATAACGCATAGTAACACTTGTTACTAATGTGGAAATTCAAAAGCACTTTGATGATTATATCAGTTATGTGAAATAATGAATGATTTGCAAATCGGTTTTTGCCTAGTTTTGTTAACTTTATAACCGTATATTAAATATTTTCAAATCCACTATTCATTAGAGAAACATTTAATTCAAGATTCTACCAAGCATTTTAAAAAATATGTGGAATTATTTAAAGGATAATTTAAAATAAAATTTGAAGAAATTATATAATGTTTTGAAAGATAAAAGCTTCTTGAATTTCTGATTTGCTCCATCTTCGTAAACCTTGATCAGAGAGTATTTTATAACCATCCATTCTCGTCTCAATTTAAATTTTCTTGGAACTTCTTATCCGCTTTCCTACTCTGACTCCGGTCTTAGCCCCGTGGCTCCAACTAACCCATTCCTTCCATTGCATATGAAATAACCACCCTTCCTTTGATTCCGTGGAACCTAATTATTCCTTCTTTCATCCTAACGGGCAATTTTCACCTTGAAATATTACATTATTATTCTACTTCTGAACAGAATGCTTATCCCCTTCCAGCCTCTTTTCTCACCCTATACAGGCCTCCTCATGTTTTGATAATTCCAAGTTTTATTTACTATAAAAGCGTAGGATAAGAATTTTTTTCTGACTTTCCTCGACGTTTGTAATCCTGAACCTGCCATACTCATTAAATCTTCCTCAGTTGCTTTTCCCTTCCCTGTCGTATTAAATATGTATTCCCCTTGGTCATCTTCCCAATCTCATAACATTAATCTCTCGCGTTCCAACCTACGTAAATTCCTAGTATTTTAAATAGCTTCAATGCCTTTCTCATTATTTAACTGATAAAATAACCGTTTATCTTAACAAGAATATTCGAGGTTCCTCACCGGCGGCGTAATTATAATATTTTAGCGTTAATAAGGCATTTTAACGGTAAGCGGTGTTCGCAGGTAGAAACTCTACTCTTAAAAAAATAAATAAATAAATAAATATAAATAAAAAAATAAAAAAATAAAAAAATAAATATAAATAAATAAATATATATATATATATATATATATATATATATATATATATATATATATATATATATATATATATATATATATATATATATGAGAGTTAATATTTTTATCCTCGCATCTCTGACATACGTCTTCCTTTCTCTCTCTCCGCAGGGACATCAAGCCGGACAACATCCTACTGGACGAAGAAGGTGAGCTGATTGTTGGTCCAAACCCGAAATGTCCCAAACGTATCTCTATCCTCAACTGGTTTTTTGTCCGTCTTTTTTTTTGTGTAACCCTCTTCCGTATCCTATTCCCTTGCTACTCTCCCTTAATCCTTCTCCACTGGCCTTCACTCCTTCCTCCCCCCCCCCCACCACACACCCCTCCATCTCCACTGTACCTCACTCCTACCCTTCCCGGCATCCACCGCAACTCCTACGCTCCCGCTTCGTTCATTCTTTTTTAATCCGACTCCATCCTTCTTCGTCTCCTCCAATTTTCATTCGTTATTTACGTTCTCCCCCCTCTTTCTCTCTCTCTGTCCCCCTCCCCTTCTCGCTGTCTCTTTCCCTTTCTCCCCTCCATCTTAATCCAGGCCCACCTACCTACTTTCCTACCGTTTTCCCCTCTCCGTCTCTTCCTTTATATACCATCTCCGTGCCTTCGTCCTCAGGGCCTCTCTTCCCTTCTTTTTTTTTAATATCTGTATTCGGCGTCCGTCTCCTGCGTTTTTTTCGTCCCTTTTTACCTTCTCACCTCGTCGCACATCCTCCAAATCGATCCTCTTTCCATTTTTTTTTCTGTTCCCTCTCTTACCTTTCTCATCGGATGTGCGCGAAAACTGTTCCAGTTGAGATATTCCCGGGGGTGATTTTTTAATGTGAGCTATTTTCGTGTTTGTTCTTCTTTTTTTTCGGTCTGTCGGAATATTGCGATCGCGATTACTAAGCAATTTATATGCATGCAATCTTGCAGGTGCCGGCGGTGTTCGCATTGCATGCGTTTTTTCCCATCTTTAATACATTTTTTGATTAAATCGGCCTTTTTCTTTAATATGTCAGTTGTTCATTTTTGCATTTTTTTAGATTTAATAGTATAGGAAGTAGAATCTAAACTTTTTTAATTAGTTATATTTGCATGTATTGAATTGCACAAAGAATATTCCGAAAAAGCCCTATTTTAGTATTAAACTGGATATTTGGCGTTGGTAGATCAATATGTATATGCAGGTCATACATGTATACACTGATCCCATTATCCGAAGTAGTAGTTGGATTGGGCAATCGAAAATCATCATAATTATATAGGTATTCAAAAAAGTTTGATTTCTACATGCATTGCCTTAAAATAACTACTTTGCATTTTGAAAACATATATGTATTTTAAATATTATCAATAAATTAGCCAAACATACATGAAATATAAAGCCAATATTACAAATGGCCTTTTAAAAGTTGTCCATATTCTGCGCCAAAGACGTGAAGATAATAAAATCCAAGGAATTTCGCTGAACTTTGCTGTAATTGATACTCATATTAACGAAGAAAAATAACTTAGTTAAATAGCACAATTGTGGAATTTAGCTAAGTTATTTTTATTCGTTAATACGTGAAGATAAACTACATGCTCTGTACATCGGCCGACGCCGATGGCCTAAATTTGTTTACCATTCGCGCGAAACATTTCGGAATAAATTTTTATTCATTTGAAGTTTTTGAAAATATTTCTTCTTTTCTTCTTCTTTTTTGAAATTTTACTGCAAGAAAACTTTGTTATGCGTCCTATTCGCATAATCAGAGTTAGGATAATCAGAACTCCTTCCATGCATACGTAAAATGAGAAAGCCGAACCACAATTTAACCGACGCCTCGCTCAAAAAATATCGGTACAACATACATAGTACAAACTTTCTCATATACTAATGCGTCATTTAGTTATCTTTTGAAAAGTATGAACTGTGTAGAATCGTTATAAACATCAATTTAAATAACTATACGAAATTTGATGAAAATCATATTAGCCGTTTTGTAGAAAATCCAGTTCGTTAAGTTGCCCAAGAATAAACTAGCTTTATATTCATTCATTGAGAAAAATGAAATATGTTGTCTTATTGCAGACATATACTCAAGTAACTATATGAAATTTTATCAAAATCGTTGGAGCCGTTTTTGAGAAAAACAAATTATTGTTCTACATCTATATCATACCCTGCAAATCACCAGACTGGTGGGTGGCAGGGGGTGCAGCGCACCGAAACCTACCTAATAACGTCCCTCGTGGGAATCACTCTCCTATTATGATCCCGTATGGTCCTTGGAAAAAACGAGCCCTGATATCGCTCGGTCCTACAGTCGATCTCTCGTATTTTATCCTCGTGATCGTGCCTGCCCATGTACGTAGGTGCCTCTAGTATTCCTGAGACCTCCTCTAAGAGAACTTCCGACCTAAATTTCTCCAGAAGCCTTAACCTAGCGCTAATTCTGCGATCCTCTAGCGATATCCAATTCAACTCCTTCAAGAGTGATGTGACGCTTAATTTTTGCTCATATTTTTGCTTTACGAATCTGGCTGCTCTGCGTTGGATTCTTTCTAACTCAAGTATCTGTCCCTTTTCGTACGGATCCCACATGCTGGAAGCGTATTCGACCTGAGATCTGACCAATGATAAATATTGTTAAAGTTGCCTATAATAAACTAGCCTTATATTAATTTTTTTGAGAAATATGTACTATTTGGTATTCTTGTAGACGTAAACTCAGGAAACTACACGAAATATGATCAAAATCGTTAGAACTGTTTTTGAGAAAATCAAGTTGTTCTTAAAATTTCCTAGAATAAACTGCCCTTAATTATTGTGCAATAACAACCATTTCTTCCTA
Organism: Uropetala carovei; assembly: GCA_036926305.1. Classification (NCBI taxonomy): domain Eukaryota; kingdom Metazoa; phylum Arthropoda; class Insecta; order Odonata; family Petaluridae; genus Uropetala; species Uropetala carovei. The sequence continues at coordinate 8,469,609 of JAXCHB010000069.1, forward strand.
GCTTCTGCTGTATATGTTAAAATGCCTAAGTACGAGATTTCACTCATTTTCGCAATACCGTTTGGACCAGTCCAGTAACAGATGGACAGACAGACGGCATTGCGAAAACCACTTTTTCGGACTCGGCTACGCCTAAAACATATATTTTCGTCAAAATCTCGAGGTCGAATTTTTTCGCGATAACAATACTTTCTCAATATACTTCGTATATGAGAAAGTAAAACGTGCATTTTTCCTTCCGGTCTAATTTATTCTAGGCAACTTTAACAATAATTCCATTTTCTCAGAAACAGCTCTAACGATTTCGATCAAATTTCGTACAGTTACTTGAGTATACGTCTTCAATAATACCACGTATTTCATTTTTCCCAATGAATGAATATAAGACTATTTTATTCTTGGGCAACTTTAACAAAAATTGGATTTTATAAAAACAGGCTCATACGATTTTCATTTTCTAAAGATAACTAAACGACGCATTAGTACGTATATGAGAAAGTTTGTACAATGTATGTTGTACCGATTTTTCCACTCTATACACCCTTTTCTAAATGCCGCGTCTCATCTCTTTCATCCAACACGCTATACATATATCTCTTTCTAACTTCATATCTCCCTTCAATTCGTATTATATTCCATATGTTGTTTTTCATCTCGCCCTGTGAAAATTCTCCGGATAGGATTCCACCTACAAAAATAAATCAAAATTGAATTATCGAGCACACATTCTAGTTCGAATGAGACACAGATAGGAGCAGCGAGTTGTTTTATGAGGTTGTCATGCCAATCAAATTACTCGCCATTCAGATTTCGAGTTTATTTGTTTCGGGATTCAATTCAGGATAATTTCGGATTGGGTTCCAGATTCTCTGCTCGTCTAAAGGAAATTGTTTTTCTTGTAGCAAATAGGTTCGAGTGTTAACTCGTACTGGCCTTATTTTTAAAAAATCAAAACTAAAATATATACAAAGTTTGCTCTCCTTCTCAGCTCTTTCAAGAACAAGACTGTTACATTACGTTAGGAGTTACAAATTATTTCCTGAGTACGCCAGTTAATATACCTTTTCGTAATACTAAAGATTGAACAGTTTATATAACCTCAAATACGTTTAATAGGCATAACCTAACGAAATAAAAAGTAACTTTTTAAAGATGGAACATGTTTCAATATCGTTAACCTAAACTTACCTTGACGCGTAAAATTTTTAAAAAATGGCAGTGAAACTGTTAATGCCCTTTGAATACACGCAGTTCTTTCATTATTGACACAGATCCGCATACATACCGTGAGGGTATGAACTGAGTAATTGCTGAGGCGTTGATTGGGATTTGATCCACCTCTCTTGGCTCGCAAACAATGTTCGCTCCGATGTTCATAGACCGTTGCTCAAAGACTTTTTATGGAACAAGTTATACCGTGTTGGGTGGATTAAAAAAGTGACTTATAATTTCAGAAGCGACATCTAACATAATAATTTTCAGAGTCGTCAAACTTTATATTTTATATATGTTTACGATGCAAATCATGTGTAGGAATAATTTGGAAACAGCAGAAAAATTCCGCAATGACCAGGAATCGAATCGTGGTCTTCCACTTGATCGGCGTATGTGTATATTATACCACTGAACTATCCTAGCAGGCCAATTCTCCCGTTTACAGAACGGGGATTGTCTTACTTAGTTCGCCCAGCAAATCTACTATTACTAAACATTCCCAACGGATGCCCTCCAAATAATTCCCAACCTTACGGCTTAAGACGTGTAACCAGAGCGATTTTCGGATCATTTATTTCCATCACTGTATAACTTAAATGCGTGAATGCGCGTGTACGCATATATGGTGTACATGCCTACACTTTCTCTTCTACGCAAAGTTAACCTTTTCCCCTTTCTTAGAAATGCAGTCATTATCACGCAGAATACCCTTCGTTTTTTGTTAAATCTCTCATTAGAATTCGGGACAACTTTAATCACTCTCAACCTGCATGTAATCATCCTCCCCCCTCCGCCACTCCCCCCTCCCTTTCCTCGTATACCTTCTCTCCCTCGTTGCTTAGGTTTCGAGGGAACGCTCCGTGTGGACCGAGAGAGAGAGAGAGAGAGAGAGAGCGGTATCTGATGTATGTATATTGACCCGAGATTCCCTAGTCTCCTTGGTGCCAGGGGTTGGCATGACCCAAACCCGGCCACCTCCCTTACTACCTTTCTCTCCAATCTCTTTCCCCTCCCCCTCCCTCTACCTTGCACATTTCTTTATTCGTTTTCCTTCCACTCCCCCCCTCCATCTCACTCTCTCTCTCTCTCTACCGCCTCTCCTCTCCCTTCTTCTGCGTTCTCCCTCGTATTCCCTCTTGTCCTCTCTCCATGTCATCCTCCCTTCTACCTCCCGTTCCCCCCCCCCCCTTCTCCATTCTCTCGTATTTTCCTTCCTCTCCCTCCTCCCGTCCTCTCTCCATTCTGTCACCATCTCCGTCCCTCTCTCCCCCCTTCCCTCACGCCACTCCTACGCTTTCTATCCTTTCACTTTTCTCACCCTCCCCTTCCATCGCCCTTTCTCTTCCTCCCTCACTCAATCCCACCCTCTCTTTGTCAGTCCCTCCGTCGCTGTCTGTCTCATCTCTCTCCCTCCCTCCCCTCACCGCCCTCGCTCTATCTTCCTTCTCCCTTTCCCTCTCGCTCCAGCGTTTCTCTCTCACACTATGTTTACTCGTTTTACCTCCCTCGATCTCTCTATCTCTACCTCTCATTCACCGTTATATTGTTGTGTTGTGCTCGTAAACACACGCTGCGCCGTAACGATCCTTTTCGCTCTCGCACCCATGGAGCAAGTTCAGTTCTAATGCCCTATAGCCTCGTTCTTTCCCTTTACTAACGGCATCCGTGAATTCTAATGCTCCTAAGTTCCGCGTACGTTCCTAACCCACACATTAAAAAAACGAGTTGAAGTAAACGCGCAGTAAATATAAAACTTTCAAACGCCTCGAAAAATTTCGCGATGTAAAGTCTTCAAATTTTTATCGTCAGAAAACTTCCGCGTGTTCGCCGTTTCTATGCTCTTTTCTCTGCTTGCTTTTACGGAGGATTAACTTCTTAATTTATAAAAAATAAATATCGATTTGTCTGTTTCAATGACTCCTGCAGTCTTTCGTTCCTTCTTGCTGCATGTACACGTGCTGCGACTTAACTTTTGCTATTAGTTGGAAAGAATAAGACGCCGTTTCTTTGTCACGTGGGTGCTTTAATCATGCGTAGCATCAGCACGTTTTAATATCATTAAATAAGAATGACAATAAAAATATCACTTCAAAATATTCCAAAAATGTCGGTCTTGTAGATATAATTGTGAGAAACAGACGCAAATCCAAAGATAACGCTTTATTCCAATGCCATTATAAAATTCACATAAAGAATGTGTGATTGGTTTTAATGATTGCTATAATTTTGAGGTATTCGATGAATGAAAAATAATTTAACTTTGAAGTTTTAAGTAAGTGTTAGTGATAACTACAGTGGAAAGGTGCCCTCTATGACGGAGTACACTGAGAAATGTTGCCCTTGTGAAAATCAAGAAATTTATGTGGGACAGACAGACGCGACTTCAATTCATGAATTCACTTCGAGCAACGAAACCGTAAAACTGGCAGGTGGAGTGATCATTTCGTATGTTAATGTCAGATACATACTAAAAAATAATATCCGATGAGCATAATTAACCAGCAATTCCCATAGAGAAATATAATTCACTCAGTCTGTAACTCTATCAAATAAAGCGGCGATTTCAGTTAGGGATTAGAGTTATCGCTAATGTTTTCTCGCGAAATTGGATTTCTGCGTTTATTAATAAGCTACGAGGAAAGTACTCCGTGAAAATAGGGTTTAATTACGAGAGTTATATCCGATTCAAATTTATTTTTCCCTCGACGAATCACGCTTTTCCTCATAATGAAGAGTTAATACATCAATTCGGAATCGCCATCATATCCATGGAGATTTAACCTTATTTACGGGGCCGTTCCGATTTTCCCCCGAGTCTCTTCGTAAAGATGCCTGCGATAAAGCCTTTAACGCACGCAGTTGATTAAAACATAAATCGTCGTCCCTTGGTTAAACCTTTTTTTTAACCAACTATTCATAACCGCTTTTTCTGCCATCGTTACAATTTTCAAGAGTTAGAGATGATGTAATTTTTTATTTACTCATCCGTCATGAACACACACGAGATGAAACGGAAGCGGGGAATGAAAAGAAATCTCAATTTATGAATTCTGAATGATGGAGATAAAATTTCTTCCGCAATGACAATGCTCACAAAATCCGACGTTTCTCCCTTCTCGGAGGAGATCCCCCGCCGTGAGTAAAATGGGGATGTACCGTGAATAAAATGGGACTGTGATTAGTGTTCTGTGTGTGAACCATTTTCTGCCATCCATTCGCAAGAGAGGGCTGATGCGGTTCCACCTTTATTAACCCCCCTCCCCTTTTACCTGTATATCTCATTTCCTTGCTTTCTCTTCTTTCTCGCCTTTATCATAGTTGTCGTTTTCCTCTCGAATCATAAAAGTCTTTTTCATCCCCCCCTTTCTTTATTTTTCCCGCGGTTTCCCGCAATCTTTTCCTTTTCTTTTTCTCTTCCGTTTCTTCCTCGCTTCCGTCCTTCCCCGCTGCGTTTCCTGTTTCTCCCCTTTTGGAACGTGTTTCCCTTCCTTCCTCTCTCACTCCATCAATCCCCGTTATTATTTCTCCGTCTGTCTTCTTCCCTTCCTCCTCGTTCCCCTTTTACTCTCTTCCATCTTTCTCCTGGATTTCCGTCCGCGATTCTCACCGCGTTTTTCTTATTCTTTCTTATCATTACTTCCGTTTTATTCTCTTTCGTGTACTCTTCTTGCGCTGGAATTTGTAAGTGAAATAAATTACGGAAAATCTCTACGGACTTTTCGTCCAATCTTATCGAGTGAGCTCTCAACCAAAGCGATATTTTAACTCCAAGAATTCGATTAACAGAGTGGTAGATTTTCGTAAATGAGCTGGCATAATCCATTATTAAGCTAAAAATTTCAGAAGGCGATGTTAACCTAGAATTATGCAGATAGCGTTTTTTAAAAATTTTATGCCGTCAATCGAATTTTCTGTTCAAACTAATGGAATTAACGCGCGCTAGGAGAGTAGCGTATATCAGGTGCGTTTCTCTTTGAGTAAATTAAAGAAATTTAATTTTCGATTTTCGTCATAAGCAAGTTGGAAGCGAGGCGTAATTAATAATGTATGGTATCCTATCGCTCTATTAAAAAAAGCTTTACTACATATAAAATGTGATTAAGTTAAATCAATAGGATTAAAGAGTTGAAATTTTGAAAATTAATATCCGGTGTTGATATGGTTGAGTGATGCGACTCGGAAAAGTCATTTTCACCATGCGTATTAATATAAGTGAAAGTATGTTCTCGGTTGAGCGATGTGGACAAGACATGTCTTTGTTGGCTCGCATTTCAATGGAAGCCTCAAATATAAACCGCCGGAACGAGATATATGGATGTGTGGCAGGAATTTTTTTGATAGCGATATTTCCCAGAAACGGGCAACCTTTCAAAAAAATGTTCGTCTGTTTTGCTCTTCTGCTTCAAAAAATATATTATTTTACCGAATGAATGGTCTACGAGGCATGGCTTTCTGTTAGTTATTTCCATCGAAGAGGCAGTCCTGATCGAAAGATTTGGTCCCAGTATGTCATTCTTATATTTTATTTTTTATACAAATCCCTAATACCAAGTTTACCGAAAATGCGTTCATATTTAGGTATAAGTACTGGTATTATAAAGGTACGCACAGTCGGTCAAACTAATTGGCTTTGTTTTTAAAACATCGCGCTTAAGAGTCGAAAAATAAATAATAGCTCTCAATTTACGGCTTTTACGTATGCAATAGATTATCAAGTAAATGTATGTGCACTCGGCCACGAATTTGCCGACCTCACCGATATTAGAATGTACTACTTCAAGCAGTGATCCGACAAATCAGTTACCCTCATTATATTCTCTCCATGTTAAACAAAGGATAAAAGTGCTTCTTAGAGGAAAAATAAAGATCCTTTAAGGTTTGATAAGATAGCGGCGGTAGCTGAATATTTTGAAAGATGGGGAGGCAATTACCTTACGAGCTCACAACCACCTTCAGTGTCGTCATGTGAATAAATGGATTGGGTTTACAAAAGTTGATTTATCGGATGTATTTCATATATAACATTCCGTAAGATATTCTCGCAGCTTTCCAATTTCATTATATTCATTCTCTCCCGCCGAGGGCGTACTTGATAGGCCCCGCAATGCGGGGAGAGGGGGGGGGGGGAGGGGCGGGATTTATGGCCTCCCCCTAAATCATTCAAACCTTACTGATGAAGGCGCCCACAGGGGACTCCGTATTATTTGCCGAGGGTGGGCCCCCAGATTTTCCGGTACGCCCTTGTGACTCCTGCTCTCCCCATTTTCCTCTCTTATTAACTTCACATACCTTCCTGTCTCACATACCGCACGATCTCTCTTTCCCTCTCTTGTGACTCCCAACCTCATTTTGGGCTTCTTTTCTCCCGTCCAAATTTTCTTATTCACTCTTTCGAACGATCATTTCCCCTCCTTTTTTTTTCTTCTTCTTCTTCTTCTGCGAGGCGCCCGCGAACGTACGTGTAGGCGGACATCCTTCATATCTTTCTCTTTCTCTCTCTCTCTCCCTCTCTCAAAAATCCCCTCGATCTACCTCCTCCTCCGCCACTCCCTCCCCTCCATCGCCACCTCAGCGACGCTTTCCGCTCCTTCTCTCAACCTCCGTGACACCTCACACCCTCTCCGGAATCGATCGCGCATCATCCCTCCTCCTGCTCCCTCTTTTCCTCTCTCTCTCTCTCTCTTTCACTCTGCTTCCACCCCCTACATCTCTCCTTTTATCATCTCCTGGCTATTCCATCTTCTCTCTCTCTCTCTTCCTTGTTTAGGAGGTGTACTCACTTTTTGTTTTCTTCCTCTCCTTTTTGTCGCAATCTCCTTTTTCTCCTTTTTTTTGCTTTTTTTGTTCCTCTCTTGCTGCAATTTTATATCCCTTCGCTTTCGTCTTTCTTTCCCCTTCTTCATTCTCTCTCACTATCTCTACATTCCTTACGTCTCATATCTTTTCATTTCGTTCCTTCTTTTTTCATCGCATCTCTCCCCTTTATCGCTCGCCTCTGTATCTTCTCATCTCAAAGCTTTTCCTCCTTTCTTGAGTAGTCACCTATCAGCCCACCCCTCTTCCCCTCCTTTCTCTCCTTCTCTTATCTTCCATCTTCCTTTGTCTCTCTCTATATTCTGTTCCTTATATCCCTCTTGCCAGTTTCTTCCTCCCTTCCTTCTCTCACCCCTCTTTCCTTCATTTCTCTTCTCTCCTCCTTTTCTCTCCTTTATACGCCTCCATTCTCTCCCTCATGTCTTTCACTCTCTTCTCTTCCTCTCTCCCACTCTCATCTCTCTCCCTTCTTTATCTTTCTTCTTTCTTCCTCTCTTCCCTCTCTCACTTCTATTCCTCCTTCCGTTTCTATCTCTCCTTTCATTCTCCCCTCTCTTCTCATCCATCCCATACCCCCTCTCCATGTCCACTTTCTCACCCTTCCTCCTCATCCCTCTCTCCCTCTCATTCATATTATTTCTGTCTGTCTGTCTCTCTCTCCCCCTTCCTCTCTCTGACTCTCTCTCTCTCTCTCTTTAACGTCCTCCGGTCGCAGGGTTACTAACTCCTCCATTCCACGCACCCGTCCTCACCTGATACACTAAAGAGGCCCTTCCCATGGACAGTCGCGCCACCCAAGCGTCTTAAACGCGTACTATCGAATCCACGATGGCGGAGTAAAAGATTTGATTGATTGGGAAGACCCTACGTCAGTGGTTCTCAAGCTTTACACCCCCAAGCCCCCCTTAGGAATCGGGCAAAAACTGGCGCCCCCCAAACACAATGATATTACAATAATACATATGTAAAAGTTATATATTATATAATATAAATATATATTATATATATAATATATTATATATATATATATATAATACACACACATGCAAGTTGTAAAATAAATATACATAGGTATATGTGCAGTCATACAAATGCATATCTACATGTATCAGCCTGACTGAAGGCAATGAGCTTTAAAGGATAAAAACGAATAATTATTGTTAATACACAAGCAATTTATTTATTTTTCCGCGCCACCCCTAACATACCTTCGCGCCCCCCATGTGGGTCGCGCCGCACATTTTGAGAAACACTGCCCTACGTATTAAATCGCCTTCTCCCCGACTCTTCGGCTCTCTCCCCTTGATTCCATAACGTGGAGGCATTACGCTTAAAACAGCGCGGCGGCGACCAATAAGCCATCGATCAAATGTTTGATCAGTCATCGAGTCGGCGAAAGCGTTTATCGACGGACCGAAAAAAATATATAAATTAAAATTAAAGTACAGTCGAACTTTTAATAAGTAGAACGTTCCATAACTCGAAGCGAATTCATTTTACAGGACAGAATCTTTTTTTCGTGTCATTTTTCTTCTAATAACTCTAATGTTTCTTTATTGTTTCCCTCGAGGCGGGAACTTACAGAAGTTCCCACTGTATTTCGCGATGTTTTTTTTTAAATAATCATGATTTCGCCTCGTGAAACTAATCGGAAACGACTTTTTTTCTACCGCGTTACGCAATCCGGACTTTGAAGGGAAAGGTGGGAAGTAACACAGGATGAGATGCTAATCATAGCGCGCGCGCGTTCGATAGTGAGCCGGGTCCAAATTTTCCTGTTCGTAGCTATTACCGTCACCTCCGTTTCTCTCTCTCTCTTTCTCTCGCCGCTTCTTTCGTTTAAAATTTCCCCGTTTGCATAATGACTATAAGAGAGCGTTGCTGGCCGCGTTATTGACGGCCATGTTCTACGCCGAGGCTTCCTTGCATGCTATTCCGGCGCCTTTCTCTCTCTCGCTTTACAAGGGAAGAGGATTGAAAAATTTGCATGGTGGAATACGTACTAGCGGGCTGTTTGGTTTTCTCTTTAGATGCTTCTCTTGTGTTATGTTCCGGAGGGAATTCGACGATATTTCACTTCCTACCTAGTACTTCATTTTTTCTTACTCTTAAATGTTCTCGTATACCTACGGACGGGTTAATTTTTAGAAACAAATTATTTCATCGCAAACATAGTTTCTTATCCTTTCATCTCCGAAATTCATTTTTATGAAAATCAAAAGTACATGTATTCATCAGGGTGGGTATTATAGACTATACAATCGCCGTTTTCTTCGCCATAGTATTAAAGTTTTATGACGCATAAACTTATGTATTGATGCTGAAGGTAGGAGTTTTACAATCGTTATAATTTAATTGGAGAAGTTTTTAAGGCGCTTTTTTCATATTTCATTTGAAATAATTTTATGTGAATAGAAAATTATTGGAAGAATCTTCTATAAACTGTAACCTATTTAACTCCACCCCGTCTGTATCCGTTTCATATATTTTGTGCCGCCATCCAACGGAAGTTTTTAGTACTTTAGTATGCTGCGTAGCTCAGGAAATTTACGATGGAGATGAAATGATTACAGAACGAAACGATTCGACGTTCAGTTATTATTCATATGCAAACAGAAACCTAAGAAAAACCTACGAGATTTGGGACTCGTCTTCGCGTAACTTGATTAAAAATTTAAGGTAGTTTCTACAGGTTCCGCATAACTTATTCAGACCCGCTAACTAGGTTTCAATGTGTTGCGGAATCATCAATTGAGGTAAAACTGTAGATAATTGAAATCCGGATAGAGCGAGCAGGTGAATGAATTAATTGACTACGGTTTTAGTTCACACTCTTATTTTTTTAGCAGGTAGGTAGTATAATTGCATGGAACTAATCAGGGAGAGGGGAAATGATGGTGGAAAAATAAATATTCCCATTACATTATTTTAGCAAAAAGGTGATTAGTAGCATCAATTAAAGTGCGTGAATTTAGATAGAGCACGAATGGGATGCAATATTTTGTCCTCAGAACTTAAATCTAGTTCACGCTTTGTTTTAATGTCCTGATTTTGCTATTGTCTTCTATCAGGCGTACTTTTTCAAAACTTAGAATCATTTTTAAATCTGATGTTATATTTTATATTGAGAAGTCACATTATACTGAAAGAGCTTGTGTTATACTTTTTTCCCAATTTAGAACATTTCTCTATGCAGACATGAATCGCGGCACGTCTGTTTTGATGCAGTACAGAATTAACTCAAATTATGAATTTTCAACCCCGTTTGGATCTTATGACTACATTCGAGATCAGAAACACGTCTCTGTTGACCGTGTCAGTTCCATTCATCATATGTGCAGCCAGCGTCTGAACTCGATTTTCGTGTTGTTGTTGTCGTGGTTACCCAAGCAAATCGTGTTCTTGTAGAGCCATTTTGTTTGTCGCTTATTTCGCTCTTATTTCAGCAGAAGATTGATTTAAGAAAAACTAACCCACGGCAAAAAAGATGTATCATATCAAATGAGTTAACATCTTACTTTCGTCGAATGTAAAGCTGGGATTTTCTGCCGTGATTGATATATTGTTACGTTACCCGTGAAAATAACCCTAGACGTTATTATGTGTATTGCAGGCCGTCATAAAAGTCGTCGAAATCGGTGTTCTTTATGATGTTTGCTCGTTGTCGCACCGCTGTTTTACGGATCTCCATTCTTTCGGTCGTCGTAAACTGCACTGCATTTAAAAGAATTCCACGTCGCTTTAAATTATTTTAACTATACTTTCGTCTGCAGAAATGAGTTTCCTGCGATATTAGACTTTTATGGCTCTTGAACCTTAAACAAAGTTACTCTCATTGTTAATGTGTTAAGAGAGACTATGATGACATGATAATGATATTTCCATCTGCGTAATCTTCGCGGTGGTTTTCTGAAATAAGACGCGTGATTTACTTCACGTAACTGGCTTTGGGTGCTGCGCCTATGATGAGTCACGTCCAGTAATTCCAACTCCGACCTAACTTCCCATTAAAGGATAAAAATTGTTTATATAAGCCATTACAACACTTTTCAGAGCTCAAGGCCGAAAAAATGACCCGAGAAGGAAAAGGACGCGAACAAAGAGGACGTTTCGTATTCGAGATGGCGACATCGTTAAGCGACCGAGTATAAAAAAAAATAAGTCCGCGAGTTGATGCGACATTTCTCATCTTTAAACATTTTTTTGAGGGTCCAGGGGATACTGGAATTGCCCACACAGGCCGCCAGTTGGCCATCATCGCGTCATAGGATCCATCTCATACCTTTTTACCTCTCGGTACGGCCGTCTGAAGCGAGGGACGTGAAAGGCGTTATTATTATTTTTTCTGCCCGGCTACGGCACATTCCGAAGACATCAATTGCAGGTGATTCGAAGCGAAAAGGGTCTTTTCGACGTGAGATTGCCCTTACTCTCCCCCCTCCCCCACGTGATGACCCTCTCCCTCCTATCTGTCTCTTTCTCCCTCTCCCCTTCTCTATCTCCCTACTCTCACTCCCTCCCTGCTCTTTTTCTCCCTCCCGTTTCCTCTCTCTCTTCGCCCTAATAAAGTCGTCTGTCTGTCTGTCTGTCTCTCTCTCTCTCTCTCTATCCTTCCCCCCTCCCTCCCTCCTCTATCTCCCTACTCTCTCACTCCTGTTTTTCTCCCTATCGTCTGTCCCTCTTCTCTCCCGTCTCTCTTTCACTTATATCTCCCTCCCCCATCTCATCCTTCCTCCTTTCTCTTACCTTCATCTCCCTCTCACTCCTCATCCTCCACCTCATCTCTCCCTTCTCTCTCTCTCTCTCTTTCCTCCCTCTTCCTTATACCTATCTCTCTTTCTCCTTCCTCTTTCTCCCTCTTTCTCCCTCCTCTCTCCCCCTCTCCTCTCTCCCACTCTCTCCTCTCTCTCACTCTCCTCTCCCCCTTCTCTCCTTCCCCCCCCCCTTCTCTCCTCCCCCCCCCTTCTCTCCTCCCCCCCTTCTCTCCTCCCCCCCTTCTCACCTCCCCCCCCCCTTCTCTCCTCCCCCCCCCTTCTCTCCTCCCCCCCTTCTCTCCTCCCCCCCCCCCCTTTCTCCACCCACTAAATCCCTCCTCCTCTTTATTTACCTTCCTCTCCCTACGTCATCGATTGCAAGGAACACTTCGCAGAGCGAGTACTGCCCGTCGGAGGTTTTACGACCGGTGCCAACGGAGGTTGGCAAAAAAAAATAGTCTGGAAGGTTTTCCGCAGGTACTTTCCCCCTCTCTCTCTTTCCACCCTCCGTCCCCTCTTTCTCTCTCTCTCTCTGGAGAATTTCCTACCGGCGTCTCATCGTGACGGATGCGTCGACTGCGGAGAGGTGGGAAGGGTTGTTATATACAAAGTAGTGCGCGGACACACAAACGCGGATCAGGATTCGAACGCGTGCGTCATTACGGTCCGCGTGGTTTTACGTTGCAGGATTAGACATTGCGTAGAGCTCTGGGGATATACGTTATAAAGGGATAGGTAGATGTCGGTGGGAGGAGCGTGGACGTCGTCATTAGCCCGCCTTAACATTGGTCTGACCTTCTCAAAATTACAACGGCGAGGGCAAACTCGTCGGTCAACCTTTAAAGGGATATGGCAGAGCGGGCGGTTAACAAGGGGCTCAGGAGGCATGGTTAGCATACCTCAGGTGGTGGTGGAGGTGGTTGGCTGCGCAAAGGGACGGCGGGAGGGTCATTGTGCGTTTTCCGCCGTCTGGCGAGTGAAGACATTTTCTCGGAAATGAGGGAGGTTGTAGGTTGGTGTTGTTGAAGTTTAATGGCTTTCATGCTAAACTTGTGCGAAGTGCATGTACATACCTACGTAGTTAGCATATACTCAGGGAAAATGTTGATAAAAACTAATATTTAGCCGGAGTATAATTGCCTTATGTTAAACGATCATGATTATGCGCTGTGGCCAAAAGAAAAAATCTGCATTTCCTTATAGTAATGCTGAGCTGGCAATTTTTTGTATTATTTTACTAAGATCGTTTTCGCTTCTACTGAGGAATGAAACACCACGAGGTACGTACAACCAGTGTATCCAAATGCAGTCTGACCTAGTTGAATACATTATGACTAAAACGAAATACATAATTAATCAGGGAAATTACTTTTATATGTGTATTTAACTTCCCAAAGATTGAATAGTAAATTCGATTTTTATATGGGAAAAGCTGGGCCAATAGAACATGAAAACATTACTTTTAAATTAACTTATTTAAGATATTAGAAGTAGAGTTTTCATTTAAGCTAACATGGCTGAAATAGCGGTTCTCAGAAGGTGTGTCGCAGTAACTTTTAATGAAATCATGTAAAAGTACAGTAAATTTTGTTAAGCAGAGTTTTTTCATTCACATGCGTGATTTTAACAAAAATAACAACGGTCATGAGGCTTAAATTCTTCATTAATACACACTACTCCGCAATTTTTTAATTCAGCGGGTTGTAATGTATCGCGTACGTGAGCACCGACAGTCATGTGTGTCGCGACGGAAAACATTTAAAAACCGCTAGGCTAGATTTTCATTCCACATATTTAAATTATTCTAAAATGGCAAAGCTCAGAAAAAATAAATCAGAACCTCCTTAAGTTTGTGCTTAAATAACAAAAAGTTCATAACTACATAATTAATCACAATAAACAATTTCCTTCATTCTATGTAAGTGTAAAGTCTATAACTGAATTGCGTAATGAAGTTTAAAAGCAAAATTTCGACGAAGATGTCTCTTCCTAATTTAAAAGCGTTGGACAGCGAAAATCCAGTTGTCGCGAAAGCTAAACATTTTCATCGTCAAAAAAATCGACGCTTTTTCGAATTACAAGGTAATTTTCGTGATAATTCTAAATGAATTCTAGCTCTGTTAGTAATTAAAATAACATATTGCTATTATCCATATAGGCGTTAAAATTCATATATGTAGGTTTTAACTGATTTTGAAAGTCAAAATAGAATTCCCGATAAAAAATCATTTATTAAAATTTGCAGGATTATACGCCTTACTGTGTATTTATTATCTTTATTATTTCATTCGGTAGACTCGTTACAATGAACATATCTTCAGTGAAAAGGTTAGACCGTAACGGTCATCGCCAAGGTAGATTTTGAGCCTGCGACACAGTCTCTTTAGTTTTTCTACATAGACTGGTTTGTATAATGTTATTTATATTTATTTTTATGCCGACAGTTATTTTCCTTTTTTCTTCCTAATTAATTTTTACTTTCTCATATACGAAGTATATTGAGAAAGTATTATTATCGCGACAATATTTGGCCTCGAGATTTTGATGGAAATATACGTTTTAGGTGTATATGAGTCTAAAAAATTGGTTTTCGCAATGCCGTCTGTCTGTCTGTCTGTTACTGGCTCTGGAGCCTAAACGGTAAAGCGAAAATGAATGAAATCTCGTACTTAGGCATTTTATCATACTGAGCAGAGTATATGTAGAAAAGTTTGACATTGCTCAATAATTATTCTACGCATTTTTAACAACAATTCGATTTTCTCAAAAACGGCTCTAACGATTTTGATAAAATTTCGTACAGTTACTTGAGTGTACGTCTTCAATAATACTGCATAGTTCATAATTCTCAAAAAAATAAATATAAGGCTAGTTTATTCTTGACAACTTTAACAAAAATTGTATTTTCTAAAAACCGGCTGATACGATTATCATTTTCCAAAGATAACTAAACGACGCATTATTATATGGGAAAGTTTGTACAATGTATGTTGTGCCGATTTTTTCAAGGGCTATAACTAAAAGCGTAAGCTAACGTAAATTTATTCGGAAAACTTTTATCATTTACAAGTGAGATTTTGGTTTCGGTATGCTGTGCTCCAATTTTGTCACGGTCGTTTTGGCAACCACGCAACTGTTCGTCGTAACGGATGGTAAACTCGAGAAAAAAATATTAAAAGTAAAAAAAAGTCCACTTGTTTACGCGTCCGATATTCGGATAGATGTGTGTTTGTGTGTGCGTGCGTGCGTTTGAGGTTCCGGACATTCAGAAGTGGAAGGGATCGCTTTGTGAGCCACGATAGGAACGTCAAAATGGATGGGGGTAAAACGGGTTAATTCACCGTTTGAGATAAGGAACGGAAGAATAGGGAGAGGAGAAGACAGAGGAGATCATGCGTCCAGGGTCTGAAAGAGAAGAAGGGGAGGGAAAAGATTGAGAGAGGAGAGAGAGGACGGATGGGATCTGGAATATAGGGGCGGGAAGAGAGAAGGGTGTATTTGCAGGGAGGAGGAGCTTTGTGAGAAGGGAAGGGAATGGGGTTAGTCGGTGGGGACCAATTTGTGGATTTATTGGAATCGAGGGAGAGAGAGAGAGAGAAGAGGGTAAGGGCGGAGAGGAGGGAGATAGAAAAAGAGAGATAGTGCGCCCGTGGGTGGAAGGACCAAAAAATCCAGTCCTCCATTCTGCGGCCGGTCGCTGCCCTGGAGGGACTCCTCCTCCTCTAACAATGTTTGGCTTGATTCGATATCATCATCGCTGCCATTCCGCTTCCCTCGGATAGTCGAGGATGAAGTTCCCGGAGAAGATTCATTTCATTTTTTTTCTCCTCCCAAAGTAACTTGTTATCGTCTTCCTTTCTAAACTAATGACGGACCGACCGAAAAGCTAGATGTCGCCGGGCGTCCATTCCGAGCACGAGTTTATGGGAGTTTTTTTTTCTTCCTCTCTCTTCTCATCTTGGGCGAGGATGTAGATTTTAACGATGGGCAGCAGTAATGATACCATGAAAAAGAGGTCGCTTTCACGGGTTTACGTGCGAAGGTTACAGAAATTCAAGCCGGATACTGAATTAAATTGAAGAATCCTTGGTTTTTTTCTGAGATTTGAGGAGTTTAGTTATAAATTTGTTAGTGTGTTGCGAAAAATTTCAAAGAATTATCTAATTACGCGCAACATTGTTTTTCTTTTTTTACAGGAATCTTAACGCTTTAGTTTCACTTATCCATATTTATAATTGTTATGAAATATCGTTAATAACAAGTACGTGCGAGATAAATTTAGGTGCCGTAAATATTGTATTTTGTTTTCTTAATTTTGAGTGGCAAATTAATTTATCTTCTGGAATTTATTTCATCTTATTCTGAATGCATACAAAAGCTCTTTGATATTCTCTTCTATTATGAGCTTTCCTTATTTTTTAAAAACCGTTCAGCAGTAGTACACCTTACCTTACGAAAAAATATTGTTTCATATGCGGTTTTGATTGAATAAATTTAAAACACGGTAATATTTTAGAGAAACTTTTTATTATACATGTTTATCAAGCGCAAACTGTGGCTAGGTTTCGTTGCGAAACAAGAAGCCTTCCTTAGATGACTATGAATTGCCTTGCTTATAGTTGTCCTTCCTAGATCAGTGAGCGTTGCGATGGCAACCAAGTTTGTGATAACCTCAGCGTCGAGGGAGAAAGTAAAAAGTTCCGTCAAAAGTTGATGACTGCGCTTGCGCACACCGCTTCTAACTTTATTAGGTTCTCTGAACGGCGTTTCATAAAATTCTCATCATAACAGAAAAATTGAAGTTTTCTTCCGTTTAAGTTACCAGAAAATTTAATATATAATTTATTTTTCAAAACAAAACGGATGAAAATATCTGGAAAATAATAGAAATTTCAACGTAATTTTAATGTAAATTTTAAATTTTTTATTTAAAATGAAAATTCAACATAAATGAGTACACAAAAGAATGATATAAGGCACGTACTACCCCTTGGGAGTACATGTACCCCAAGTTGGGAACCCCTTATATAAGGGATCTTGGGTATTATTTTATTTTTCGGAGGCACAATATATGAAGAAAATCGCTATAAAGACTAGTGTTGTCCAACAGTATTTCGAGGTTCGCTAAACTTTGGGCGAAAGGATCGCCCTATCCAGCGCATAATATCAAATACGGTAAAACCTCACCTATCCGTGAAAGTATTAACCGTGCCGCGGATTAACCGGGCAGATGGGCATTCTGAAGCGAGTTTGAATTTTTCCACTTGCATAGAAAATGAAAAAGACACGGCTTCACTCATATATTATACATAAATATATAGATAGATAACAGCCAAATGGTTATAGAAAATCATTAACGATCAGCAAAAAGCACATCGAATGGCAATTTGCATTATCTTCTAGCTAAGGTCTTCCTGAGTTTTTTCATAGCGACCATAATACAATTTTTACGGTCTAAACTTTTGCAAATGCCCCGTGATCTTATACCACCCATTTTACTCTACCGTGACCCTAAAGCTAAAGCGTATATGTATGTACCACAGAACTTACATTAATTGCCCCTTGATAGTATGCCACAAAGCTTACACTAGCTTGCCCCTGAAGCATATGCCGCAGAACTTCCACAGGTTACCCCCTATTTGATGCCACCCACCTTACACTAACTTTCTTTCCCCCCCTGAAAACGTATGCCACCAAACTTACACCGATTTCCCCGTGATATCATACCACCATCTTACTCTAGCTTGTTCCTCAAACTTATGACACCAACATTACACCAATTTCCCCGTGATCTTATACCACTTACCTTAATCTAGATATCCCCTGAAATTTATGCCTCCAGACACCAATTTCCCTGTGATCTTACGCTAATCATCTTATACTACTTTGCCTTTGAATTATACCACCATGCGTACACTAGCGGCCTCTACAACTTTTGCGTGTTCTAGCGCTTCTTGAATTAACCTTTCTCTATATAAGGTATATTGAATCAGACCAGTAACAGACAACAACCTTGTCTTCCTCCCACTTCGATATTTATTCCAATCTGACCTTCGTAATTTAATTCATGTAAAGATATTTGATAAGTCTCTTTGCTTTCCAGTCTACACCTATAATCTTTAATATACTCATTACCAAATTTACTCTATCAAAAGCTGTCTGCAACTCAAGGAAACATATGCAGCAATCTTGGCTGTACGCTATAGCCCTTTATGATATGATGCTCATTGCATCTCTAGCCTTTCTTGATGCCGAATTGATCTTTTAATATTTCTTCGGCCTTTTGACTTAGCTACGTATTCAGTGAAAAATCTTGTGATGAGCATCGGTAGGTTCGATATTAGGCTTATCGTTTTGTATTCTTTTCCGTGTGTATTATAATACCTTCGGCTTCTTTTTTTGGAAGGATATTTCGAAGAAATTTTTACACCACTCTAATAAAGAAAAAAATTTGTGGGGCTGGTAAACGGAACCAATTCGCCACAGGTTTGTGGCGAGCAACGAAGGGGTTTTTGACAACACTGGTAAACACTAAAGATATATGCAGGCGACGCCCAAGATTCGACAGGGATGCGTTCCTGAAACGCGGTCGAATTTCGAACAGCGAATGTCTAGCGGCGTTTTCCCATAAAAGTACATGTTATTATTGGGAGATGCGTTCCAGCGTCTCGGAATAAAATTATTGAGTTTCATCTCATATTACACCAAGTTAAAATAACATTACTAACGTGCTAAGAAAACAATATTAAATCATTGAAAAGCATAAAATAATTTAAGACTAAAGAAAAACGACTTATATGAAAATGTTTTCATACCTGAAATATTTTTCAACTGTGCTTATGGGACTTGGTTTATTAATTGAGAAGTTGTAAAATTTTTGTTGGAAGAAGATGGGCTGTTGGCTAGGGGAATTGATAAAATAGTTTCAACCCTTCAGCTCCATTAATATTTTTTCTTAGAAAAAGTAATAAGGCAAAACCAGACATCCTGAATCTCAGTGATGCCTGCTGCACTGGTTGATATGAGCACAAGCGATGACCATGAACTATCATTAATTTCTCTTTTGCTCGAAATTACTTTTTGAAACAAGTTTTCTTTCCGTAAATTTTCTTTAAATTTCCTTTAATAATAAATTTGAAGAAATAAAACTCACAGAAGTTCTTTGAAACAATCGGCTGAGAGACAGACAGACAGACAAACGACTTTATTTAGGGCGAAATTGAGACTGTGAAGTCCCTTCTTACATTTAGAGAGAGAGAGAGAGTATGCGACTCCAAACCCCGAACTGAATGCAAAGGGTAGGTACTCCCCAAAGATTTCATTAGTCCTTCTGTTTGTAAACAAGAAAGATGCTCTGACATCAAAATAAATCTAATAAGCAGAGACTTTACAGAGATAAATTCTTGGTCTGCTAGCAGGTAAAGATGTGGGAGTTAGTTGATGGACAAAACCCAAACAGTGGAAGTAGTCTCACTGAAAATTCATCAGTAGATGCTTTTATAAGTACATCCTATAAATATTCCTTTTTGCTTAATGGAAAATTCGATTGATTCTTCGAACGGAAGCACAGAAACTTATGTAATATATGTTGTTCCAAATTCGACCGATCGGCTCTATCGAATAGGCGAGCTTCGGCCGGTGGAAAGTCGAGTTTAGGTTATAATGTATAACGGTCTAATTCTCGAGTTAGACGAATGTCGAACGGTCGAATCTCGGGCGTCGTCCGTAATTATGTTTCAAAAACTATTTCAACTCGAAATCGTCGATTCTATCACACATAAAGGCTACACTGAGATGCTGGAGAATCAGTATACTTTTAAAATTTACAAACATCGTTTCTAAGGCATATTTTTCTGACTTATGTTTGTTAGTTCAGAGCTATTTTTTATAAAATATATAATGCATGAGTAAAATATGATGAACAGAAATGTAACGTCGCCATTCCCGAAGGTATTCCCGGGTGGTGATAAAAACGTCGTCTCTTTCCTACGACGGCTGATTAAAAAAAAGGAGTTAGTTCTCCTGCTACAAAAGCTCTATGGATATGTGGTGTGGCATACGCCCTTTCGACGACGTGGACCATCACTGCAGTGTTTACTCTTTAGCTCTCGGGCTTAATCTTTCGTCATTCAACCGAACTTATTTTATGGCGCGTCGGAATAAAGCAGGGGACTTTCGTTCCGGCTGTGTGTTTTTATGTTTCGGCGTCCAATATCGCAATGTCGACATGTTTGGAACCAACCATCCATGAATTACCACTGAGGATGCCTAGTTTGTTACCGGAATGTTCACCCCGTTTACTCGACCGTTTTATGGCTACACGAGTTAACTATATCGTCTGCTTGTGTCGCACTTTGTTGTTGGGATAACCAACTTCTCGAATTTATTTATTATTTGAAGCTGCTTTGGGTTGAAAAATTAATTATTTATCCCTATCAGAAAATTTTATACTATTATAAACGGTACAATAGATTTTTGCTACTTAAAAATATTCGTATATCTAAATGCGTACCTATATAAATAAATGTTTACTGTAGCTTTTGCATTTATTTATTTATATACGATCGCGTGTATAAGGTATAGTCTTTTTTTCGTGTTTCTGTACATATAATAATCACACACACACACAATTATATATATATATGTGTGTGTGTATGTATGAGATCAATAATTTGATAAAATTTCCTGCCTTTACTTGATCTCTTTTTGCTCCTTAAAATTACGACTCTGGATATATTGGATAGATAATCCGCCAAAATGCGTAAGACTTAGCGCCAAATGGGACGCGATGTATTCTTTAGCTCTGTCATATACTCCCTCCGGTTTCCCTTAACGGCGCGTAATAACAGGGCATTAGCCAGGCTCGAGAGAGAAATTTCGAACGTTATGACGTCACGCCACGGCATCGGTCTCTCTCTCTCTCTCACTCTCTGAGGGAATCCTTTGGTCTTGCCTAACCTCTTCTCCGTCCCATTCCACGAAATATGGCGTGCGTAAAACAGAGATCAAAAGCCTTTATCGGACAGAATTTGCCATTCCCTGTTTTTTCGTTCTAGCGTAGGGAGGGAGAGAGAGAAGGTACTATTCCCTCGTATCTTTTTAAAATCCTCACCCTGAGGTTTTCTCTTAAAACAAAACAAAGCCGGCGGGTGAATCGTTATGTCCCCTTTAATCCTTTCACGCTATACGTCACTCTTCTCTCCTTTCTCCCTCTATTTCCCACTCTTTTCCACCGGCATGTTTTCCTTGCGATTAGTTAATATGTCCAAAAAATATAAACGACATTCTAAGCAACACTTACTACTCTCTCTCTCTATCTTTCCCTCTCCATTTCTCCCCCTCCCCTCTCTCCCCCTCCCCCCTCCACGCTCTCTCCCCTCTCTCTCTCTCTCTCCATCTTCTCCCTCTCCCTCTCCCTTTCTCTCTCTCTCTCTCTCTCTCCCGCCTGGTGTCTGACCGGATGGAGATAATTAATTCCATTGTCTCCGAGTTGGAGAGGGAATGGAGAGAGTCGTAGGGGGAGATGTAGAGGTAGGACGTTTAAACATGGAGTTGCGGCAGGTTTGATGTTATGTTAGCTACTCACCCACGAGAGAGAGAGAGAGAGGAAGGTTTTTTAAAAATATTATTTCGTAGAGGATCTGCGGGAATGTGCGTGCCGACGAGGAAGAGGGGAATTGGGATAGCGGTTCGCGTTTCTGGCGGTTGGACTGTAATGTACTCGAGAGGTAAAAAAATCTGATGTGGCCAGCACATGACTTTCTCCATATTTGTGTTGTAGGTATTTAAATTATTATGAATAACATTATAAGTCAAAATTATTATTTCGTATCGTGAAAGAATACAGTCGTCCTTATTGCCGTAAATTATATTTTGAATATGTTTACAGAATTCACCGTTACATGGTGGTGGCGCTGTATACTGGAAATTACGAAAAAGTTGATTATCTCCGAAACGGATGGTTCTACGAAAATTTGTTTCAAACAAAACTTGGAGGAAATGTTATTCTCTACAACTTTGGTCCTCACCAATAACGACGTTTTTAAGGAGATATTTTACGGAAACCGAAAAAATCGATTATTAATAAATAATTGCTAAACAATAACTGCTATGGAAAATTGTTTCAAATGAAAGTTGTAGAAAATTACATTCTCTATAACCTTTGTATAGAATTGTATATACAATAATGATGTTTTAACGGAGAAATATCTCAAAACCGAATCGGGTTTCGAATAAACCTCGTCTTTCGGTTAACCGGTATTGTCCAATTACTAGTCAGCTCATGCTAAAGTGTTATATATGAAATTCGGTAATGATATAGCAAGTACTTTTTGAGTTAGAGCGCCCACAATCACATACACGGACATCATTTCGAAAATAGTCTAAACGTGTTCTAGGGATCAAATATCTAATAAATTATCGGTTTTTCGAAAAATTCCTATCAGATACAGACAGACAACATCGACAAAATAGTCGAAACGCTTTCTAAGGACCTCAAAACGTGTATTTCCGTTGAAATCTCGAATTCGATTTTTTTCATGAATACAATACTTTCTCTATACTACGTATATGGAGAAAGTAAAAAGGGGCAAGGGTGAGTTTTGGGAGAGAGAGAGAGAGAGAGAAAGAGAAAGGAGGTTCTATTGGGTGCCGATTAATAGTTTGAGAATGCGTGAAAATTGCGCTATCCAATTGGATCTGAACAATAAAGAGGGAAAAAACAATAAAACTCGATGTAAGTAATCTTAGATTAATGAAAAGTAGCGAAAAGAAGAAACCGAGAGAGAGAGAAAGGAGTGAGCAAATGGAGAGAGAGAGAGGGAGAGAAAATGGAAATTAGGTGGAAGAAATGGAAAGAAAGAGAGAGGGGGAGGGATACATGGAAAGAAAGTGGGAGGGAGGAAGAGAGTGGATGAAAACGGAAAAAGAGAGGGGGAGAAAGTGAAAAGAGAGTGAGCGGGAGAAATGGAAGGTGTGATGGAGGACAAGTGAGATGGAGAAAACGGAGAGAGATAGAGAGAGAGAAAGGGGGGAGGGGAGAAAGTGGAAAAGGATTGAGGGGGAGAAATGGAAAAGTGAGAAGGGGGAAGAGAGAGAGAGAGGGAGAAAACGGAAAAATAGTGAGAGGGAGAAATTGAAATAAAGGGAGGGGGAATATGGAAATAGAGAGAGAGGGGAGGGGGAGGGGGAGGAGTAACTGGAGTGAGAGAGGGTGGAGATGAAAAATGGACAAAGAGAAAAGATGAAGGTAGATATTCGGTGGCGCCCGTTATGTAGGACGGAAAGAGAGCGGCCAAAGAGAAAACAGTGAAAGAGCTTGAATTGGGTTGAAAGGGGGGGGAGAGGAGGATGATACAAAGCTGATTTAAATAAGGCAAAGGGAGAGAGAGAGAGGGAGAGAATGGCGGAGAAATGGGATTGAGAGGAAGTATGGAAAGATCAGAGGCCCTCTCTCGATTTGCAATTTGGATGCGTTCCCGGAAAACGCGACATTGAAGTAAATCGGAACCAGTTTTTCCGCAGACTCGATGACGCACGGGATTTGTCCCCTGGGTGGAACGTTTTTTTGTACGTTCGGTGAATAAAATTTAAGGAGCGTTTACATACACTATTCATGATAGTAATGATGGCTGAATGAATCAATAATGAGCGTAAATAAAAGCGCCCCTATACTCATCGAAAGTAACTGAGGACATGTCGGTGCCGGAATGGTCGAGGAAGGGAATAATCATTACCGTTTGCCTCTCACAGGTAACTTGCTCTAGTCACAATTGTGGTATCAGTAATTCACTCTGCAGTATTAGTAAATTACTTTTCCTCATTATGTGATTCAAAAGAAAAAAGTGAGACAACAGCTTAAGTTCGTAAACTACCTATATATTTTTTATGTGCATTATTAAATCGACGTTGTATAGATACATATTTTTCCGCTTTTCGGTTATGTTTTATTAGCAGTATAACTTGTCTTAAGATAAGGCGGTCCTAAACGTGCTTTTACCGACTAATTTTTATTGTTTAATATTTTGATTTTTAACTATAAAGGAAGAGGGTTTTCTATAAAACTGAAACATGATTTTTTAAATGCTAGTGAAGCGGTTTGCATCGGTTGGAAATTTAGGAACAATGCTTTTGCGGCCTCTAAAGTTTAGAAATTTACCGCAAAAGTTTGAATAAACTATATAAATGGTCGAAAAAGCACGATCACGCCGGATCTCGTTTGTTTAAAAGTAAGAGGAGTTGTATAAACTCATGATTAACCAACTTTAACGAAAGGTTGCTGTTTATAGTTTAGTATCAATTAATTGTTAATAATCGGCCATAACATAGAGTTAAACACCGGAATGCATTAAATAGAAATGAAAACTTAGAAAACACCTTGTATATGACGAGTTGGACTATTCAAGATTTTTTTTTCGAAAAAGATGTTCTTTCAGAACGAGGTAACGTTTAATCGACGTGGTATCGAGGACTTCCTGTTTTTACTTTCTCATATTCGAAGTATATATTGAGAAAGTGCTGTTATCGCGAAAAAATTCGATCTCGAGATTTTTACAGAAACATACGTTTTAGGTGTCGCTGAATCCGAAATAGTTCATATTTCTAAAAAAATTAATATAAGGCTAGTTTATTCTAGGCAACTTTAGCAATAATTTGCTTTTCTCAAAGACGGCTAGAACGATTTTGATAAAATTTCGTACAGTTACTTGAGTATACTCCTGCAGTTATACTACATATTTTATTTTTCTCAATGAATGAATATAAGGCTAGTTTTTATTCTTGGTCAACTTTAACAAAAATTGGAAAAATTCTAAAATCCGGCTGATACGATTTTCATTTTCTAAAGATAACTAAACGACGCGTTAGTGTACGAGAAAGTTTGTACAATGTATGTTGTACCGATTTTTTAAGAAAAAGAGACGTACTATGATGGCAGGAAGGAGTTTTTGGTCGATGGAATGGAGGGACAGAATGAAACAATACGATAAAGAAAGGACGGAGAATGAGGAAGAACGGAGAGAGAGGGGACACTTTTGAGAGCGAGGGAGCTGATGTTACGGTGCTTGAAACACAAAGCAGAGCGTTACGACGTTATTGGAGGGGGTCTTATAAATCGGGCGTCGCTCGAAGAACATCCCTTTGACTGCTAGATTGAATCTGATACGGAAGTATGGGATGGGAAGGACTATCTCAAGAAGTTTCGAGGACTATTAAAATATGTACACCCAATGAAACACACACGACTCGCAAGATGAAATAAGGTAGGGTTTCATTTTTCCCTAGGAATGTTAAGTACGTCATAA
Source organism: Uropetala carovei (assembly GCA_036926305.1). Taxonomy (NCBI): domain Eukaryota; kingdom Metazoa; phylum Arthropoda; class Insecta; order Odonata; family Petaluridae; genus Uropetala; species Uropetala carovei. The sequence goes on from JAXCHB010000069.1 coordinate 8,494,693, forward strand.
TCGATACCGGGGAAGGGTGCGAGCGCTGTTGAATGGTCTTTTAGTGGGTCGCATCCCCTGCCACACGCCTAGCTGATGAATTGAAGGACGTAGAATAGAGGTGTATAAGAGGCAGAGAAGACTATGATGTAACTTGGTGTAGTGAGTTGTAACAGAGAGAGAGAGAGAGTTATTGATAGAGTTGATCCTTTGTTAGTTAGCTGAGACTGTATTCCCTCCTTACCACATAACATAATATGTCGTAGATATACAATTTATGCTAAGTTACTAAAAATCACAGAAACTATACAACAAACAAAGCAAAAATATACTGAATCGCAAGGTATATTACGCGGAGAAATAAATAATATGCGAAATTATATGAAGGAGATTTTAATGCGAGGATGTGAAATACAGTGCTTGTGATGCGTGGTTCAGTGCGTGGTTATTTAAGTATTTGAATGAGACGAAAACCCATGAAGATCATTTAGGGAAATTATAAATGTGGTTTAGTAATAGAAAGGGTGGTGGGGTAAGGAAGATTGACGTATAGAAGTAATGAAGAAAAAAGGGGAGACTAAATGGTCAAAGGACAGATGGAGATGAAGGATAAATATGAAGAGTGAGAGAGAGAGAGAGAGAAACAGACAGACAAACGTCACGGAAGAGGAGAACCAAGGAAATTAGATAAAATAAGGCGAGAATCAAGAGAGGGTGAGATAAGGAATGATGGATGAGAGAGTGAAGCGGAAATTGCGTGGGTTGGTGGGGAAGAAGAAGACGAGGTAAAAAATGTCGGAAATAGAGAGAGAGAGAGAGGAGTGGGGTGGAGGGAGGGAGGGAGGAGTCGCATCTTTCCTCACTCGCCCGAAAAACCTTGCGATAATTAATAGGATTCCCAAAAACGGCGAGAAATTTATTTCGAAACTTTCTCCATCGCCAGCGGAGGTGAACGCTTTAGGAATTAAAACTCCGGGGGAAAGAGAGAGGGAGGGGGGAGAGGAGACCTTCCCCCTCCCCCCCCCCTCTCGATTTAATAATCGTTTTATATTCCGAGCACGTGGAATTAATTCCGCAGGAAGAGAGAGAGAGAGAGAGAAAAAAAAATCTCTCGAGGTTGTTGCAGTTATCTGTCTCTCCTGGATTTAATATTATAAGAGCATTGAATTTGTTTAAGTAATTGGCGAAAATCGTTTTTGGTTTTTTTTTCATATCGGAAACGAAACGAGTTCAGGAATAACTCGATGCTGTTTTTTTTTAAACTCTGGAATCGATTCGATTTAATAATTCGGAGGATTTTTTTTTCAAAAAAGGTTACTATTTTATGAAAACAAAGAAGGGCGAAAAACAAAATCTGGAATTTTCCATTTGTTTATACTGTATAAACAAGTTTTCAATTAAGCATGCTGTGATTACATATCTGTATTGTTTTTACTTATTTATTCCGCGGCACGTTTTTTCCTTTTTCGAGAATGGTACCCATTAAACCCTGATAAATTTCCGTAAAACGTTGAAGAAATTGTAAAAAAGATTTGATGCTTCGTTGAATAATGTGATTGAAGGTTTAATTTTATTACCAAAGCTGTGCACGATCACTTTTGCGATATTTGGTGTTATTAACAAAAAAAAGGTGAACGCTTTATGTTCAGCTCGTGTCCGTCCGTATGTCTGTCCACATTTTTCATCTCCGAAAATATTGAGTGGATTTATATGAAGTTTGGTTCTGAAGACAATGGACGAAGGACAATGTGAAAATTATATAAATGATTCACATATCCGAAGCGTGGCTGCCACTTTTCTGTGAACAAAAAATGAACTTTTCGTCTGTACTTACCTCCGATAATATTGAGTGTATTTTCTCGAAGTTTGCTACTAAGGACTTTTTTTTATCAAAAGGCAAGGTTCACGTAACCCAACCTGAGGCACCACTTTTTTATGAACAAAAAGTGAATATCTCATAGCAAAAATGTTAGTCATATCATGCTTGTCTGTTCGCATGAAGATTGCATCTTTCCCCCATCTATATTATAAAAGGCGTGGGAATCTTTCTTGTTGTTTAAATAAAAACCCTAGCCTTGAGCAACGTTTGGTCAAACATTAACACATGTTAATGGATCCTTATTTCAAGTCCTGTCGATTTTATTCGTCTTGCGGCATTTCTTCCTGTCTTGATCCTGCTGCCGGCTGCTGCAAACACCTTATTGTTACATTTCTTCCTGAAACGTATTCTGATTTTCCAATCCATTCCAGCCTCCCCCTACTCACTGCCATCGTAATCATAGAAAACTCGGTGATATCTCTTTGGAAGAACATCCTAAAGTCATATTGATTTTTCGAAAAAAAAAAAACAAGCATATAACTCCTTTCTACAGAATTGGAGTAGAAAAAATTCATCGCGTTCCAAATGGCCGGCTTCGTTCTCCAAAATGTCAACGCTCTTAACTTTTGGTAGTGTTATCGGAAAAAAATTCGGTCCATAACAGAATTGCAGAACTTGTATCCACATCCCATCTCTAGAGAGCTGATGAGGTTATTTGCCTCGTCTTTTCGACTCGTTTCGGCCACGTATCGACATTTTTTTATTCGGTCTCCGCAGGAAAAGTTACAAAAAAATCTCGCAATCAATTTACTTTCGAATTTTACATGAAAAAATCCATCGCCTTCGGCTTTCGTTTCTCGTTAAGAGCTACGAACTTTTTCATCTTTAACATCTTGGACATTTCGGACCAACATGCAAGAGTTTACATTTAATAAATTTCGCGAAGGTTATCTGGACGGTGCTAGATAGTGTTCTAATTTCCTTGCCGAATTTGGAAGTCTGTTCTCGTCGTCATTCGCACGATTCTACCCGTGAATTCGAAAGGCACCCTATCCAACTCACGTTTTCACCTGCATTATAGACAAACTCCCAAGTTTTACATACATCCTCGGTCAGCTTTTTTTTTTAACCCCTATTTTGGACGATAGATCCAATCTTGCCCATTTAAACTTTTCTGAAATTGGCATCTATTCCCTTCCTCGTGCAAAAAAATTTTCCCTCCTCCCCTCACGATCGAACATTCTTTTCCTCCCTTTAATCTCTCATCTGAACTATAGAGCACGCTTGCTCGATCATTTCGTTTCCTCCCGCAGGGAAATCGGGAGAGCGAGAAATAAAGCGAAAATGGCGCTTCCCTTTCTTCTTCTTTTTTTTTCCTATCGCTGCTCTTTTTGCACCCTCCGTATTTATTTACTTCCGACCCACTGGGGGATACGAAAAACTTTCACTTAGGCTCCTCCGGGAATCCGAAATTTCCGCTCGCGGCTCAGGGGCAAATAGCGATGCTCATCAGTGATCTAATTCGCATTCTTTCCTTATCCCAGATGTGGTCCCTTTTTTAATCTCCTTTGTGTTCTACGTGAGTTGGAAAGGTTTACTCTTTTCCCCTTTTCTTTCGGTTTGACTCAGTGGTGAGCATCCTAATGCCCGCGGACTGGATGCGGCCCCAGAGAGCGTTTCATGCGGCCCGCGAAACTATTATTAAAAAGAGATTTAACGCAAATTCATTTCGTATACGTCAATAATATACTTGATATTGAAATGTTAACTATAAAAAACCAATTTAGATTTTATGTTCAATCAACATCGTATTATGGCTGAAAAATTTCAAGAACAGGCATTTAAAAAATACTTGCCTCGTGTATTAAAACAAGTTAGGAATATACTGCGAAAGCAGGTACAATAAGGTGACTTTTTTTGTAAAAATCTAAGATTCAAATTTTAAGAGTTCATTTTGATAAACAGGTAATAATTAAAAAATTCAAAACTAAAATCTTTTTGCTTTATAAAATAGGCGGCCTTAAAAGGATAAAACGAAAATTTTCAGATTATTTGTTCGTTATAAAAGATTTTGGTGTCATATTATTTTCATTACTGTTGCTGAAATATCATTTACGTAATAATTTCGCTTCCATAGAAGGTTTTCAAGGTTGGACTTTATTAAAAAATGTGTTTTGCTATTAACTTTATATTCAAAATCCATTTACTCCAGCTTATGGAATGAGATTATTACGTAATTGATATGTAAAGTTATAGTAGTAAGTACATGACTCCAAAATCTTTTATAACGAATAACATCTGAAAATTTTCTTGTTTTACTCTTTTAATTTATAAAGCAAAAGGATTTTATTTTAGAATTTTTTAAAATTCTTACTTCTTTTCATCTTTTTAGTGCGAAAATGAATAACATTCAATGAAAAATAACGAACGTAAATAATTAACCTCAATTGCTTTCTTGCAATGATTGATGTCAAAGTTTGTGATTTGTGGAACTTTGTGACTTCAAGCTACTCTATCGCTTTTAGGCTCGTCAGTTTAAATCGCAAAGCCAATAAGAAGAGAAACCCGTTACCGGCATTAGCCTACTCATTTCGAAAAGCCCCAAGGAGGACCAACGGCTTTATGTACCTTCCGAAGGATGAAGCGTTGATTTGCGTGCTCTCCTCTATAAACGCAAATAGGGGGCCGCAAGATCTATTGAAAAAAATGCAACTTTCGCAGGTTTTCAACGGTTATGCTCAGCGTAGCAAGCCAACGCACTCGCCAGCGCACCCCGTTTCGCAAGTTTTGAAATTTCGAAGATACTTTTCTACCCATAGAAGCCATCTACCCCAGCGTGAGGAATAAAAATACATTCCCAAAGGAACCATCTACTGATTACGAGTTGTTAATCTATGAAAAAGATTGAAATTTTCAAACCAATAATGAACATTATTGAGGTATAAAATGGCGTAATAGAAATAAGCTAAAATTTTCGCGCAAGTAAGTGTTATAACTTCTCTCGCCATATATTGGTCAAAATGATAACTCACGTTGAAATCCATATTTCCCGCTATCATTTCTAACGTTGGGACATAGAATGCTGTGAATATGTAGTAGTTCAATTTCTTGCTATTAAAACGCCCCCAGACACCAGCAGAGCCACCGCAACCAAGTAGACTTTTGGAAAGTTTGAACACTCACAGTTTCACTTGCAGCCGAAATACGAAATTGTTTATGAGCCACAAACCATCTGCAATCCATAAGCTTTCAAACAATGTAATATTCTTTACGATCCGTTCATTCGTTCAAGAGATATGAGGGAACAAAAAATGGTCTACCCCTATATGTATATATATATAAAAGATTTTTTAAAATGGTTAGCGGCAAAAATAAATATTGCACATTTCGATACCAATTCTACCAAGGATATGGTTCTCGAGATATCCCCTGAACGCACAGTCTAGTATGGAATCATCCTCATTCTGAAAGCATTTCAGCCTACTTACAATTATAAGGTACACTGTACACTTGCAATGCGGCCCGCCGAGGAATTTACACCACGCAGAAAAGTTTGCCCACCGCTACTTTGGCCTATTTTACTATCGTAGATAATTTACGCCATTTTTCTGCGCAGCGGCTTTTGTTCCTCTATCTCTCCCTGGCGTTTTCCACTTTTCAGCGGCTGCCCGCACGTCCAAGACTTGACTGTTAGATACTTATCTACTCCCCGTTTTACGTAGACAGGTCGCCAGCCTGTTGCTCGACCACTTTCGTGATTACGCTCAAACACAGAAGGAAGGAGGAAAACCCGGTCCGGGCATTATATAGCCTACTCATTGCGAAAAACATCAAGGGGTCACATTGCTAAACGTCCCTTCCGATGGATAGAGGCCCAACTTGTATGCCCTCCTCACGAGTAGGGGTGGGGCAAGGTAAAGATTCGATCCCCGGCCCGCTGCGTGGAATGCCAGCACTCTAACAATTCCATCACTACTCTCCCTGCCCTTTTTTTTTAAATCTTTAAAATCGATTTTTCACTTTTAAGATTTTATTCGTGAAAACACCTTTAATTATCCACATTACCAATCTATAGTTTGCTGCTTTTGGTGATCCTAAATGTCATCTGGGATCTATGATGCATTATTGTATACTAGTGTAGTTTTCTTTAAAAATACGGATATACATGAATAAAGTATTAAATTAAAATTAAAACACTTCCACTCCTCCCTCCATCTCTCTTCCTCCCTTTCTCCTCCTCTCTTCCCTTACATCCTCGCAGTCTCCCCTCAGATATGTAGATCTCTCACTCAACGGTAGCGATAAATTTTATTCCACCTTTGTTGAATATAGCATACAGCGTGACGCAATCGCCAACGGAATTACAAACATTTGTAAAGATCGTCTTTTTCCCCTAATTTTCCCGAACTTTTTCCCTCGCTCCCTTTTTCCCCGATTCGCTTATCCGGGACTCTACTTTCTCGTCGTTTGATGTGCCTATTTTACTCGTTCCCTTAATGCGTTCCTGCATCAATACGGCTTTTGATAGATGGGTGGTCGTCTGATACCTAGGTCGCGGGTTTGAATACCACGTATCACATTGATATTGGTGTTTCCCATCCAGATCTAGACGTAACAATGAACTCGATAGTCTAAAACTCGTCTCTAAATAGATATGGTTCACTGTTATCATCATTAAATAAAACTTTTGAGTTTTGTGTTGCAAAAACATCCTGAATATAAATAGAAGCAATTTTGTTAGCGGTCTTTAATGTGCTATATAGATGAAATTAATCAGATGCATATTGAATAGTTTTATAAAATCATTATATGATTCAAAAGGCCGATGCTTCGCGAAAACTCCATGATATAAGTCTTAATGAGTAGAGGAGAATTATTGCAAACAAGTCCTAAAAAGAGAACAATGATAAAGGTTATTAATTACATCGCTATTGTGCCTGTTGATGTATGGACCTGAAACTTTGTCCTCGATGAAATAAGGCGTGCGAAGGCCAACTTTTAAAGGTTGACATAAAAGATGGATGCGCGATTTTATAGTTACAAAGGGAAGGATTCTGGGGAAAGGAGCGAAAAGGAAAAAAATCATAAATCTGCGCATTTTAAAGGAAGCGTATATAGTTATAAAATGAATAATGGTGGGAACGAACCAAGGATAATCAAAAAAGTCGTAAAAAATGTTCGCCACATGTGCTTCCGTTCTTAAAAATCTATACATCTCTCTCTCTCTCTCTCTCCGAGATAAACTTTATCGTTCGTATTTTTTCTGCCTTCCTCCTCCCCGTCCCGTTTAATCATAATTATATTCTCATTATTAATAAGCGAAGCTGCGCTCCGCCGCACCTTGACGCATCTATTTCTTTCGTAATTACATGATTTATTAGGGCATCAGTTATTTGTCCACCCCATTGTCACCCGCTTCTAGAAAAATATGTAATAGCGCCACGTTAGTATTTATTTATTTTTTTCGAAAATTCGAGAGCGCAGGAGCGCAAAGCTTTATTCGAGCCCCGCGTATTTTTTTGTTTGAAAAAAAAAGCGCAGAGAGAAAGAGAGAGAGGCTCATGAATCATTAAGATTGAAAAACGTCAAAAAGACTCCTATATGAATGCTCTATGAAATCCGAGGGTTTTAATTAATTCTTGCGCGAGAAAGGAACGATTTTTTTCTCTCTCTCTCTCTCTCTCTAAATTAACGGTCCCGACTTAATTCATAAAAGTTTTTTTCCTCTCTCTTTTTCCCTCTGTGTTTCTCTCTCTAACTCTCTGAATCCTCCCCCCCCCCCCTCTCTCCCCCTCCGGTTCGTCGCCGTTTAAATTCTATTTGCGCACCGATGCGTAGGGGAGGGGGTGGGGCTTCAACGTTAATTCCCAACGAAAGAACGTAATTGGTTGTTTTTTCCCCCATCCTTCCGGATGTCTCACGCGACGAGAGAGTGTGGAGGAGGGAGGAAATGAAGCTGTATTTCAGGATGAGGAAGAGAAGCGGGGAAAGAGAGTGGAAGACGACGAAGATAGGATTCCCTTGGAAATAGGCTTTTGCGCTTGCCGCTCACGTTGGATGCCGAAGGACGCATCCCAGCCATCTGTTAATCCTACGCCGACGGAAGGGTGCGAGCTGAATATCGACTCTTGAGCGTCTCTCTCTCCTCTCTCTCTCTCTCCTCTCTCTCCTCTCTCTCTCTCTCTCTCTCTCTCTCTCCTCTCTCTCTCTCCTCGCTCTCTCCTCTCTCTCTCCTCTCTCTCTCCTCTCTCTCTCCTCTCTCTCTCCTCTCCTCGCTCTCTCCTCTCTCTCTCCTCTCTCTCTCCTCTCTCTCCTCTCTCTCCTCCCTCTCTCCTCTCTCTATCTCGCTAACGCATCTTTCTCCGTGTGGCTGCATGCGACTCCGACCCCCTTCTCCAAGTACCGGCGTTAAAAGCCGCGCGTGTCGCGAATATTCGCCGGGAAAGTTACGCACCCACACACAAAAGCGTGCCTCTCGCCCTATCACACACATGAGGGTGTTATGTGTGCGCGAGTAGACGCGCAACGTCGCACACAAACTAAAGCGCGCATAAAATGAGAAAGGCAGGTGGTGAGAATATTCGTCGTCCCCTTTCCTTTCCCCGTCCCTTTCTCTTCCTTTCTCTCCCTCCCCCTCCATCCTTCCGTTTCCGCCGCCTTTTTTTTTGTTGGTCGTGCGTATCCTCTCATCTACCATCACTTGCTATTTCGCTTATCCCTTTTTTCCATTAGCCTCTTCCCACTACGCGCTCCTTTATCTCTCCGCCTATCTCCTCTATCTCTTCTTTTTTTTTATTACCGTGGTAAAATTTTTCCCCTCCGTGGTTTTTGTTCGGTCACGACGGGAAATTCATAAGGGTTTTTTTTTTTTTTTAACCGGAAGGTAGGCGACCAAAAAAGGGTCGACCGCCTTATGGATTTAACGGTACCAATTCCGAGCTACGTGTTTAAATCGAACGGTTTATTTTTTTTTTCGTACGGGTTTATTCGTATCCATCTTTTGTTATCTCTGCCGGTAAATTCGTTATTTTGTGGGGGGGAGGGGAGGGGGGAGGGAGTCGGAATTATAGGGTGGTCTTAGTCGCTCGGTTGGGTCGGCTTAGTCGGTTTTTTTTTGCTGCGATTTGATGGTCTGTTGGTTTAAGCTTGTTTGGTTTCCTTGATGTATTGTATGCATGAAGGGGGATACGAAGCACACGTTTTACGATCTTGAACGACATTGTCTCATATGTAACGTTACCATGGAAACGTTACAGTAACCAGTCGCGCATGACTACCGACGTTCTTGAGCCATATATCAGAATTTTTACCCTGGCATTTACAGTGCCTAAAAATGACAGTCATTGGTGAGAGGGGCGATCTAAATATATCTCTCTCGCTGACGGAATGTGTCAGAAAAGCTTACTGCTCATCTATAACCTATCACAAACAACCCACCTATTTGACATTTTTGTCTGCTGTGTTTAATTCCTATCGCAAGGGTTTTTAAGCGAGCGCCAAGTTGTGTTCTGAAAAAAATAGGAATAACCAGGAATAAAACCAATCCAACATCAAATTTGTCATCCTTAACGTTCTTGAATACTTTTAGAAAGAAAGATACCTAGCGAATTAAATTGTTGGTTTTAAGTAACGGGATATTAACCACCGTAGAAGAGGACGGTCAGTCTGTCAAAGAGACTTCCAAAATGCACAGCGATGCTCGCGAGCACCAGGTTGGGAACCCATGGACCTATCCAAACATTTCCTTCTCATCAAGTGCGTGCGTGCGCGCAATAACACTTATTCAGTAATTTCTTTATCCATAAAACATTTCCTGGTGCAATTTCAGTTGTCGTATTCGCATTATGTCAAGATTTCCAAAATAGAGAGTTTTTGTTTGATGTACATTTATGCACGGATGTATTCAGAATAAAATTCATTTATGCTAAAATGAAATATAAATTTATGATATTTCGGAACGTATGTCACATTATAATATTTATTGGTTGATGGTTGGGGTTAAGGAAATAGCGATAAGGCTTTAAAGGGGAGGGAGTCGTGATAGGATCGAATGTCTTAAGAGGGGGTCGTAGATGTATCAAGTTTGGCTAACCGCTGCAAATTAGGTATTTCTTCTCTTTGTTCCCCTATTAAATTAATTGTTTAGCACAGCTTCAAAACACACCGACTATCATCCACTATCTCTTCAGTTTTTCGGTACAGAAATCTCATTCTATCTTGTCGTAACCCTCTCTCCATTTGTCTGTAACCTTTTCGGACCGCTCTTATCTTGACTACATTTCCGTCCCTATCCTCTCTATCTGCGTTCCGTATCTTTTTCATCCTCCTATCTTCTCTCTCCTTCTTCTTAATGCATTAGGGTTATCATTCAATTTCTGTGTAATCCATTCCCTAATACTCTTCGTTTTCTGCACGCCATATGCAAGGAGTCGTCTGGTGCATGTGGAGTTACGTTATTAACATTTCATACTTGAGTTGGCGATGGGATTTCCATTGGAATAATAAATGGTTTCAAAATGTTGGTAATTGATCGAACATTGTTTTATGGGACCTTTATACGATAATTCAATCGGTGAATTCGTTTCTCAAATAATTTTTGCGAAATAGATTAGCATTTTGCGAATACTTAAATTAATTCAACTTACATAGTCCTGCTGCGAATATTTGAAACGATGTTCCTTATAGAATTTAAATTTGCTAAACATCACATATTTTTACAAATAACGGTTCTGTGTATCGAGTAGCAACTAAAAGTAAATTCGCATATTAAACAAAGCGATTTAATATGACATTAAAAATTAAAACTCATTTTTATGGACATAGACCGAATTAAAAATCCCACGATTTAATGTCAGGATTCTCGAATATCTAAACAAATCCTATATAAGTTCTTTTGAAAATTGACCCATCTGATGCTCACTACTCCCACTCGTACGTTTTCCTTGGAAAAACAAATTTAAACCTATTACCTTAAAACGGAATCCTCCTCTTCCATAAATAATTCAGTTTGACCTTTTCTCCTGGTTTATTTTACTAACGCTTTTGCTGCTTAGTTTCCCCATATATGACTTTATACGACTGACGTCCTTAAAATCATTCTTATGAGGTAAACGAGACTCGTGTTCCCGTTCTCTTAAGAGGCGCCGACAAACGAACGAATCAAGTAAATATCGGCCCAAAGTGATTCGAGTTTCCTCGGAGACTGTCGTTCATCTTTTAAAGCGACGAAGCAATCAAATATGACCAACAGAGCGTTCGTTTATCGAAAATTGAAATTTTTCCTGAATATTGAAACGATCGCATATCCATGTACGTGTTAACGGAATGGAAAGACGAAAACACAGACATATTACCTCTCCAAAACTCGTTCTCGTGAGAAATGCCGTGAAAGCTGTATAAATTATCTAGTTAAAATTATATCGTCAAAATGGTGTGTCGAAACCTATTACTTTGCAAAGCGATATTCGATAAACTCTTGCCGTTCGCAACCCATTTATTTTTAGCCATTGCCATAACTCCGCAGTTTTGTTTGCGATTTCCCTCTAGTCACGTAGCAGTCCGCCTAGCACCGTATAAATTTCGCGGGCAATTTTCAACGTTCCAGGAATACATGAATTTGAATTCATTTTGCCATCCTAACGAGCCTAATCCTGCTACCGGCAGTACATTTTGGAGCAAGTTGAAATTTCTCATCAATTCTGAATTCCAGTACGTAATAGACTATTTCGACAGGAATTTCGTCGAAAATGTTATAAACTCGAGTCCGTAAATAGAAAGCACGGGCGAACTAGATTAATATTTAATGGGGGAAATATTTGTTTTCTCATATGAGGCAAAGAACATTTTCCGATCGATCTAAGTTGTTCTTTACGGTGAAAAAAATGGCATCCATGTCAGAAGTTGCTGAAAAATAAACATTAGCAGCAGGATTACAACTCATGAAAATCACTATAGGTGATTAGATGGCTCGGATAATGGAATACGTGGAAAATCCTCGGAAGCACATAGATAGACGTTGGAAGATTTTAAGGAGCCGTTTACGTTTTAAATTTTAATAATGTATGCAATAGTATAATTTGTACAATCTATCGAAATTGATGTGAATCGTTCTTCATAACCTCAAGCAGTTCAAATCTTAATGCTTATCGGAAGGGTGTGTTGCAATATCTAGAAAATAAAAACCTGGTTTTTTTACGCGAAAAAGTTAAGCTTGTTAGTCTGGCTGACCCTCGGTGAAAATCCAATTAAAATTAATGCGAAAACTTTGAAAACCTTGTTAATTCCACGCATAGATTCTAAAATTCTAAGCATCACACGAGTATCAACAGAGAATCCTCGTTATTTCCTATGTCATTATTAACTAGATAATCACGTACAAATACATGAATGTCACTGCGGGAAAAAGAAAAAAAGTTCCAAGTTTAAGTTGTTAAGAATTCAAAATAGCAGGAACAAGGAAATATAATGTGGAGTTAGAAGACGTTCTCGTTCCCTAAACTATTCTTATCCAAGTGAATTTGAATGTAATTTTCAAAGTTTTAAAAGTTTTCGGTTATGAAGTTTGTCGGAAGAGTTAAATTGAAAATAAAAATACAATCCACTTCGCAATATAAAGTGAATTTTTATTTGTTTATTTTTTTAAATCCAGCTTCTGCGTAAAATCCTCTTATTCGCCATTCTTGCTACGGCATCACATAGGATGGTTATTACCCAACAGCGAGAGGGGGGGGGGGGAGAAACTACGCTGTACGAAGCGCACGTCCATTATCTTATACCAATTCAGGCTGAAGGGAAAACGCATGATCATTTGACCTTTTTTTTTCCCCTCTCTCTCTTACTTTAGAAATTCAGCAGTACCAACCGACTCCCGGTTCTCATTTAAATTCATAGCGCGACTCGGTTACCAAATAAAGCATAGGACGGAGATAAGTGAAATGGCCACGCATGAGCGCCATGCCTACGCAAAGGAATCGCTTGAGCGTGAAATTAAGCCGTGAGAATTTAGCAGAGATAACCTCACCCCTACCTTAATTTTACCCACATCTAATCCCTTCCTGCTATCTCTGATCTTCTTCTGATATCTTTCTTTATCTCTCTCCCGTATTATTCCTCAGATTTATATATATATATATATATATATATATGTTTCTCCGTCGCTGAAGAAGGGCATCAGCCCGAAAGCTCCATTTTTGTGTAGTTTTTGTTCTTTTGTGTTTTTCGTGTGTCCTCAGCACCCCCAGCGGCTCTTCATTCTAGGTAAGTGTCCACTGGGCTTCCTCCAACACCTTGTTGCTACCTTTATTATTACCTTTCCTTTTCCTTAAGTATTTATATATATATATATATATATATATATATATATATATATACACACATACACACAAAGGGGCAAGCCCTCTGCTTGCTGACACTCGCCAAACCCCCCCCCCCTCCCCCCTCACCCCCTTGCTCGCTGTTTCTTCGTTCCTGCCATGTACCTATTGGATTCAGATTAGTTTAACGGGAATATGTTTTGAATATGAGTTTCATGAATATATTTTATAAGAGATGTATGTTTGGTTTTTAATAACTAATTAAGAAAATTAGTTTAATAACTCGATAAAAAATAAACTTAAGAGGGCTGAAATTCCCGGAGATTAAAAATGGCTGAGGTATAGAGCGTTAAAGAGAGGGAGAGACAACCAGAAATAGGAATAGATAAAAAATATAAATAACATGAGTACTGCGTTCGATTTATTTGCATTAAATTGATATATCTTCGGTCATTTCGAGCAAGTTTTAATCTTATTTTCGATCTTTAAGCCTTTATTTAAGTGCATATTCACAGAAATTACCGAGGACAACAATACCGGCAACCATGGAATCTTATTATTGAAATGTTAAAAAATTTACCAAAACTCGAGTCTAAATTCAAAATATGAGCGAATTCGAATGAGATTTATATATGGGGCAACTAGGTGGTGAAGGAAACCCAGTGAGCACTTACCGAAAGGAGAGCCGCTGGGGTGTCCTAGGAACACATTTGTAGACGTTGTTGGAGCTTTCGGGATTATCCCTTCGTCAGCACAAGATATATATAATGTTGCCTTCCTTCTTCTCTGTACACCCCCTAAGACCCTAATTCACTCCATTTCCAACCATCCCTAACCTCTCTCCTTGACCATTAATCCTCCCTCCATCTCTCAATTACTCCTCTCTTTCTGTTTCTGTCTCCTCATCCCTGTTCCCTTGCCCTGTGCACTTCCTCATCATCTTAACCTTCCTAACCTCGAACATCAATCCCTCGTTCCTATCTCTATTACCCTCCCTCCCTCTCTAACCCTCCCCCTTTTCCTTCTACCTCTATAACGTCACCCTCCTGATCTCTTCTTCCTCCGTCATTTTCTTCTCTTAAGTCTCCTGCCATTTCATGCCCTCTGACCTCTCCCATCCTCCTAAATTCCTTGTCTTACCGTCCCTCTACCGTACTCTATTCTCTGCCCTCAAGGGCTTATATATATATATATATAAGATTGGTTTGAAATGACTAGGAAAGAAACACATATGATGTGGTGGTTTCCCGTTGCCTTCCACATCAGACACGCGCACATGATAGATGAAATATGAAATTATGAAAACGACACAAACATCCATGCCCTTTGGCGGGATTCGAACCCGCGACCTTAGTGATGGTAGGCCCACACGCTAGCCCTTCCACCACCGGGGTCGGCTTATATAAATATATATATATATATATAAAATGGACAGATAGGGTGAAAAATGAGGAACTACTACGAAGAATAGGAGAGAACCGAACGATTATACAGACTATCAGAAAGAGGAAGGCGAACTGGATTGGGCATTACCTGAGGAGAGAGAGCATGATTAAAGAAGTGCTAGAAGGAAAGCTGGATGGAAAAAGAGAAAGAGGTAGGAAAAGGTTTCAGCTAGTAGACGACTTGAAAGGGAAAGATAGCTATTAAGACATGAAGAAAACTGCGGAAAATAGGAGTATATGGAGAACCAAGTTTAACCTAGAATAATCACGGACCTGTCAACGGACAGACTACCTATGATATATATATATATATACATATATATATATATATATATATATAGAGAGAGAGAGAGAGTTACCTTGTCACACAAGGTAACTTTCAATAACTGCTTTAATGTAAGGATTATCCGCCCCCTACCGGACGACACCCCCGCCCCCCTACTTTGACAGTGGGAGTTAGCCCACATCTTCCTCCTTGACTCTTTATCCCCCCGCCCCGGTCTCAACCTCCGATAACCCTATTAGCCGTCCCCCTCCCCGCTTCGTATCCCCGAACTCCTCTTACCCTCCCCCCTCCATTATCCTCCCCAGTGTGTCACTTCAAACGGTACATGTCTCTCCGTCGCTGAAGAAGAGCGTCAGCCCGAAAGCTCTATATTTGTGTTGTTTTTTGTGTTCTTGTTTTTTTCGTGTGTCCTCAGCACCCCCAGTGGCTCTCCGATCTAGGTAAGTGTCCACTGGGCTTCCTCCAACGCCTTGTTGCCACCTTTATTATTACCTTTCCTTTTCTTTAAGCATTATGTGTACACACACACACACACCCACACCCACATACACACACACATACACACACATATATATCCTTAGACCCTCAACCTTCATATCTATCCATGTTTCATCCAACCCTTTCACCTCATTTTCCCTTTTTCACCTACCGTCCTTTCTCTCTACCACGCCCTCATCCATCCTACCTTTTCCCTTCCATATTTCCGTCGACACCTCTTGTATTTTTTTCCTCTCACCATCCTCCTCTCGAAACCTCCTTCTCTCGAATCATTCTCATTCTTCTCATCTCCTTCTCAAAGCCATACATTACCCCCTTGATCTCCTTCATCCCAACACATATCATTCTACTTTCGGAATCCTTTCCCCCCCCCCTTCTTTCCCCCCGAAAGGAGGCGGATTCGCCCTCACTCTCCTTAACGTCTCCGAGATCCCTTCTTTTGAACTTCTTTACGTCATCCCTAAACCCCCCCCTACCCCTCCCTCCCTCTCTCTCGATCTCTTTCTCCACACCTTCCCCACCCTCCCCCCATCCTCCCTAACTCCTCCCGCGTACCCATTAATCCTGAAAACGCTTCTGGAGGGTTCTTTTGCGTGCGCGCCTGTGTGCGTGCGTTCGCGTCTCACACGCTCACACCTCCATCCGTCCGACCGAATCGATCACGGAAGGCACCTGCCCTTCCCCAACAACAACAATTCCGGAACGCGTTTCTGTCGTCTTGTTTGTTTTTTCGCCATTTTCTCTCCTCCCTCTCTCTCCTTTTTTTTCCCTTCCTCCCTCCCACCTCTGCGTCCCTCTCATCTGTGCCGGACGACAGAGGTTTCAACTGCGGCTTTACACTACGGGGATAGGAAGGGAGAAGTGGCGAAGAGACAGAGCTGACGGAGGTGGGGGATTAAAAACGCCATCCGAAACGCGGCGAAAATATCAAATTGAAAAAGTTTTTGCGCGTTGCGTTTAAAAAGAAAAAAAAAAGATGGTAGGTCGAGGGCATAAATGTCCGACTGGAAATTTCGTTTCGTATCCTTAACCATAGGCATCCCCGAAGAACTTTTTTTTATTTATTATTAAGCCCGCGTTCGTAGCGCGGATGCGTATGAATGGCGTAAAGGAGAAACCCCCTTGAGGACTTAATATGAAAGTTGTTTATAAAGATGAAGCACGAATGGAAATATGGCGGAGTGATGGAGAGGGACGGAAGTAGCTTCGGGAAAGGAAAAAAGGAAAAGAGAGGGCGAGAA
Organism: Uropetala carovei; assembly: GCA_036926305.1. Taxonomy (NCBI): domain Eukaryota; kingdom Metazoa; phylum Arthropoda; class Insecta; order Odonata; family Petaluridae; genus Uropetala; species Uropetala carovei. Next base: position 8,511,273 of record JAXCHB010000069.1, read on the forward strand.
GGCGTCAGAATGGATGAAAAGAAATAAATTTTCATTCTCTTCAGAGTTTTAGACTACCGACCCATCTCTTACCTCTCTAACCAGCGTTTAATATCGAATAAATGTCGATTCACAAATAGCGTATCCATGTTAATCGATCCTTTAGAACCTAATTTTTGGATACCGAAAATCACTTTTTTTTAAATTATTCCTTAGTGTATTTAACGCCGATAAAGTGATACGGTTAATAAAAAAAGGCTTGCAAAATTTCCTGAATATTCAGATAAATATTTTATGAACATACGACATTTATTTATTTATTTAGGGAAACCGCACAAATTCCGAATTTGAGTTATAGAACCCCATATAGGTAAATGCATATCTAGGAGTGTGTAACTGCAAAATAAGTACATTTTTAATACCAAAAGTGTCAGACAAAAGTATCAGAGAGACACTGTGGGAAAATAGAAGTATGAACAGATGTGGCGATATGAAAAGGACGAAAAAAGAAACCTCACCACACAGAAAAAAAACGCCAACTTGAGGAAAGTGGGTAAGAAAAACAGGCGAAAATCCCAGAGCGGATCAACTGAAATAAATACAAAAACACGTAAAAATGTTATCTCGCCTTATGGAACGTCTGACGGATAAGGCGGGATGGAAAAAAAGTGAAGGGAGGAAGAGCGAGTCAGGAGGGAATTTTGGGAAATATAGAGAGGTGGCTAATACTTTGTGGGGAGAGAGAGAGAGAAAGAAAGAGAGAAAGAAAGAAAAAAGGTTTGGAGGAAATAAGAGGAGGGAAAGAAAAAGGTACAGGAAAGAAGGGAATGGGAGGGAAATAGATACGGAAAAAGTTAGGTAAGACAGAAAAGCATCAAGGGAACGAACTTTTTTTGTTGTGGCGAACTCATAGCGTTGAAATTGACCCTTGGAAACTAAATAAAGAACTGTTTGGGGTATTAAGTTTTAGATATGATGAATAATATATAGCAGTTTTCCATCTCGAAGCATTTTCGTAAGGTATGAGAGCAGTCATTGTAGCATTTCCATGTTCTTATTATGCGTCGATCCTAGTAATAACAAAGCGTAATTTAATGTGATCTGCTAGAGTCGTATTTCAAGAGAAAACTTTTAGAAAACTAAAGCGTCGAACGTAATAACGATTGCATTTGTTTACCAATCTGGATACAGCGACACGCGTGGGTGCCGCGAACAGATTTTTAAGTAAATAAACGATTTGGAAATATTACGAGATGTTTTTGGCAATAACTTTCCCTCTGTTGAGATGCTTGGAAGTATAAATATCTTATCTCAAGGCAGGAGTGCCGCAAAATTGTTTAATTTTAAGAAGATGGCGCTCTTACAAAATGTTACAGCCTAACGGTGAACGACTACAACGGAAAGCGTCGAACTATTTTGTACCAATATATTTTCGGTTACTAAAAAACATATCCATTATTCCATTTAAAATCATTCATTTTTACTACATTAATGCACACCAAAAAATCTGATGTGGCCAACACATGACTTTCTCCATATTTGGGGTATAGATATTTAAATTATTTTTATGAATAAGGCAAAATTATTATTTCGTATCGTGAAAGAATACAGTCGTCCTTATTGCCGTAAATTCCGTATATTTTGAATATGTTTACAGAATCCACCGCTACATGGCGGTGGCGCCGTTTACTGCAAATTGAGAAAAAGTAAAACATCTTCGAAATGGATGGTTCTACGAAAATTTGTTTCAAACAAAACTTGGAAGAAATACACACACGCTCACCCTTTCATTTACCCAACCCGTCGTTTTCTCTCTCGCACTTACACGCATCCGTTTTCGCGCATTCATTTACGTACACATCCCTTCATATACTTAGTCGTATGTACTGAGATATCAAAATACACTTTCTCGTTCGATCCTCAGGCTATCTTAACCCATCTATACGGCTAAAGCGACCGCGTAAATTAACGTAATACATCTCTGAATATTCCATTTGCTCTTCTTCTAGATACTTCTCAATCTACAACGTAGCACCGAAATTAGTTGAACCATGTTTTCATCATTTTATAATTCCTTTATATTAACTTACAAATCATTCATTGCATTATTTCTCTGATCATTGATTAGCATGGCGGCGAGCTCTTATGAGCGCCAAATTTGAAGTCCTCGTTCGCTTGCGTATTTTCGGATACCGTTGTCGTCGCCTGATAGATGTTCGATGGGCTTGATTGGGCAAATCGCAAAATTCGACGCACGATGCGTAGAGGTTTCCTCATGTAATTACAGATACCTCGCATGATGGAGAGGTATTAAAAACGTAAAAAAATGTATCGCAGGAAAATGAATGGCGATTTTAACATAAAACATGAGCCATCAATGTTTTAATTCATATCACTGTTTTTTGAAATATTTATTAATTTTCCTTTGCTTTGAGGCCGTATTGTATTTTGAAATATGATATGAAATCGAATAATTTCGCCATTCTTTGACTGCCCTGTCATCTACATCAGTACATGTCATAACGTTATTCGTGAAAAGCAAGCGCTCTGAAGGCCTGTTTGCGAGCTCAAGGAGGCTCTACTCGTCGTCATCTTCTCTCTCGATCGCTGGAATTTATTTGGGATCAGTAGAATCTTAGTGATTGCTAGAATATCCATTTAATTGTCAGGAAGTTGCTACCATGCAATCGTCGAAATGTGCCGGATGGTGAAACATTTGGTTAGTTAAGCAGAAAAATATTTCTTTCTTCAGAACTTGCTATTAGCAAATTAAAGGTTTTTTTGGAAAGTGCAAATGATTTATTGTATTAACAACAATAAAATACAAAACCAAAAACAAGCTAGGAAAATACTGCGAAAGTAGATATTATAAGAAATATTATGATAATACCTATATTATAAGAAATATTATTCTCTACAACTTTGGTCCTTACGAAGATTACCAATAACCATGTTTTTAAGGAGATATTTGACGGAAACCGAAGAACCGATTATTTATAAATAATTCCTAAACAATAACTGCTATGGAAAATTGTTTCAAATGAAAGTTGTAGAAAATTACATTCTCTATAACGTTTGTTTGGAATTATATATTCAATAATGATGTTTTAACGGAGAAATATCGCAAAAACCGAATCGGGTTTCGAATAATCCTCGACCTCTGTTTAACCGTTATTGTCCAAAAACTAATCAGTTCTTTGTGCCCATACCAAAGTGTTATATATGAAATTTGGTAACGATGTGGTAAGTACTTCTTGAGTTACAGTGCCCACAATCACATACACACACGCATCATTCCGAAAATAGTCTAAACGTGTTCTAGGGGCCTGAAAACGTGTATTTCCGTTGAAATCTCGAAGTCGAATTTTTACTTTCTCCATACGTAGTAATGGGAAAGTATTGTATTCATGAAAAAAATCGACTTCGAGATTTCAACGGAAATACATGTTTTGAGGTCCCTAGAATACGTTTAGACTATTTTCGGAATGATGTCTGTGTGTGTGTGTATGTTAGTGTGGGCGCTCTAACTCAAAAAGTACGTGCCATATCGTTACCAAACTTCATATATAACACTTTAATATTCACATAAAGAACTGATTAGTTTTTCGACAATAACGGGTAACCGGAGGTCGAGGTTTATTCGAAACCCGATTCGGTTTTTGCGATATTTCTTGGCTAAAATATCATTATTTTATTTACAATTCTAAACAAAGGTTATAGAGAATGTAATTTCCTACAACTTTCATTTGAAACAATTTTCTATTGTAGTTATCGCTTAGGAGTTATTTATAAATAAACGGTTTTTCGGTTTTCTCCTTAAAAACTTCGTTATTGGTAATCTTCGTGAGGACCAAAGTTGTAGAGAATAATATTTCTTCCAAGTTTTGTTTGTAACTAATTTTCGTAGAACCATCCATTTCGGATATATTTCGCTTTTTCTTAATACCAGCCTACAGCGCCAACACCATGTAGCGGAGAATTCTGTAAACATTCAAAATATACGTAATTTACGGCAACGACGTGTCTTCTTTTACGATACGAAATAATAATTTTGCCTTATAATGCTACTCATAATAATTTAAATATCTATACCCCAAATATGGAGAAAGTCATGTGTTGGCCACATCAGATTTTTTCATGAACACAATACTTTCCCATTACTACGTATGGAGAAAGTAAAAAGGATGAAGGGCGAAAAAGGAAATCTTTGCCTTTTGGTAGTTCTAAGTAGGTGTAAAAAAAGTCAGTAATTCGAGTATTCTTTCTTCAAGCGAATTTATTTTTCATTAGTATAATTTAAAATATTTCTAAATATGTAAAGCGGTATTTGATCGTATTTATCATACACCAGATTGAAGTATCATATCTATCATAGTGTTAAGAAAAATATATTGTCCATTATTAGATAACGGGAAAGGATTTAATCGGAAAGTTACTATAGAGAAATACTGTAAATTACAATACCGATGTAAGCTATTCGCTTTACCCCACGATATACTTCTGTAATAGCGGATCAAATAGGAACTCCAATTTTTCTGTAGAATTAATGCCGTGAAATTTTAAAATAGGAGAAACGAGATAAGATCAAAATTATGCGCTTACAGTGGGCGGGTTTAAGAGCTTGTTTGTCGGAAATTGCACTATTGTGTTGCACTTGTTCTCGACGAGGTCGCCATCTTGTAACCGAAGCGACAACCGCGAATTATACGGCGACGATGAAAGAAAAAAAAACAACAGCAGGAAAACAGAGGAGAGAAAAGAGGCGAAGTGACGGGATCTTATCTTTTGTTTTTTTTTTGGGTGGCGAGAGTGTCGGATGAGTGGTGGAATGATTAATGCGGAAGGAGAAGAGGAGAAATGAAGGTATTATGTCATCTATCGTAGGACGAGAATGAATAATGACAGCGGCGTTGTTATTTTTTTTTCTTGAGCGATGTCGAGCGAGATAAGATCTGCATCGCAAGAGAAGAACACTCTAATAATAATAATAATAATAATAAAACGATGCGAACGTGCGATGAATTTTAGAATTTTGTATACACTTTCTTCGCCGTCAAAAAATTTTTTTATAGGGTGACCTAAATTCGCGAATCGAAGCGCTTTGCGCGACGTTTTTATTTTTAATGAATTATTCAATAATTTTTTTTATCCCTCGTCGGAAAAAAGGATGATGTAATTTCGGGCTCGTAAACACCTCGATGTGGATTTATTAATCCTTTCTGTAAAAAAGGGAGGGAATAATGGGTTGACATTACGTCGCCAGGTAATTCTTTTTACGGCGCAACAAATCAGAAGGAGCGGCAGGTAGGAGGCGAAAGGTGATAGAGACGGATTGAGAGAGAGAGAGTCGTAAATGCTTTCCCCGGTGGATTTATCAGTATCCCATAAAAGGTTCCTTATCCGTCTTAACGTCTGTCGGTTCATCTGTTCGGGCGAGGATGCGTTCGAGACTTTCGAGCAAAACTTTTTCAGCTAAAAAAAAAAGAGATTGTTTCGCGCGAAGACGAGCCACGTCACACTCGCGAAGAGAAAGAACGGAAGAGGAAGGACGTTTTTGCTTTCTCCTATCCGAAATATACTGAGAAAGTATTGTTATCGCGAAAAAATTCCAACTCGAGATTTTGATAGAAATATGCGTTTTAGGTGTAAGTTCGAAAAAGTGGTTTTCGCAATGCCGTCTGTCTCTCTCTAACGATTTTGGTCAAATTTCGTACAGTTACTTGAGTTTACGTCTTCAATAATGCTACATAGTTCACATTTATCAAAAAATGAATACAAGGCTAGTTTATTCTAGGCAACTTGAACAATAATTTGATATTCTCAAAAACGGCTCCAACGATTTTGATCAAATTTCGTACAGTTACTTGAGGTTATGTCTGAAATAATACTACATATTTCGTATTTCTCAAAGAATGAATATAAGGCTAGTATATTCTTGGACAATTTTAATAACAATTGGATTATCGAAAAAAACGGCTCATACGATTTTCATCAAATTTCGTATACATAGTTATTTAAGTTGCTCTTTATAACGATTCTGCGTAGTTAATATTTTTCAAAAGATTACTAAACGACGCATTAGTATATGAGAAAGTTTGTACAATGTATATTGTACCGATTTTTTCTATTTGATAGTAATAAAATCAATAAATTCCTCAATGATTATTTTTATCGACGACTTGGATGTTGTACCAATTTTTTTAAAGCGTGGAGAAAGGATAAAGAGGTTGATGGAGCGTTGAAACGAGAGAGAGAGATGGTAGGAAAAGTGATTGGAAAGGGAAAAGGAGGGAGAGCGAGAGAGAGGTAAAAAGAAAGATTGGGATGAAAAGGGTTTGGAACCTTCGTGGTAGGGGACTGGCATTCAGATAAAATTAGGAGTTATAGGTTCAGGGGTGAGAAAGTCGGACGGGATGGTATGTATTTCGTACCAAGCCATTATCAAATGACAGGTGGCGATGGAAATTCCAGATACAGCTAACGATGGAAATTTGGGTTTCTAGTCGGTGGAAGCGCGGTGAAATAACCCCTCTCGCGTCGGACAGGGACAAAAGGGGGGGGGGGGGGGGGGGAGTTTCGAATGCACTAAAAAATCGATATATGTTGCTGTAAATGTTGCAAATCTGTTGCGTGCGCATCAAGATGGGACGCGATGGGTACTGAATGCATTGCGGAATGATTAACGAGCGCGGATTTGTTTTTTTTTTTTGTGCTCGTTAACATGAACTGGTACAAGACCCGTTACTCTGTTATACCGATTGCTCGCGGCGAATGAAAATGAATGCTTAATGAATCGGCGACGATACGCCCTAAGTATACTCAGATGCAGGACATGGGAATGTTTAGTACCTAAATTAATTTTCCCAGGCGATGAATTTTATGCAACCGAACCCATTATGGAAAGTATTCGATTCTGTATGTTTCTTAATTCCTTTCTATGTTATTAGCGATATTATTGATTGTGGTTAAATCTGTATTTGGACATATAGTAATTTTTTATCGTTAAGAATTTATGTTCGTACGAATAACAGTATTATTCTTACTAGGCAATTATAACTTTCTTTTGAATCGGGCGCTATAAATATAGGCCTTTATCTCTGCATTGGTGACAATGACTCTCAACCCTTTAAAATGTATTCTCAGCAGAAATTTTAAAAAGTGATGCTGTAAATTATTCGTCTTTTTACAACAATTTCTGGCAGTACTCACCGTAATGTTTCCTATATATTAAAGTAGTGCCTATTGTAGCTGCTTGCGTAACACTGGTTTGGAAGTGGTAAATCCGGAATAGGTGAGAACATGAAACTTTGCAGGTGTATATGTATAGACGTGATAGTATCAGGGAAAATCTGAAAATCTCGAAATCTGATGTAGTGATAAATTCATCAATTTCATTAAATAAATTTTTTTTCCGGAATAACATTATCGCGTCGCTGTTTATATCCTTAATGTTGTTTTATTAAATTAAATAAGAACAGAGAAGAAATTTTAAAGGCGGAGCAACTAGGTGCTATAAATTTACCAAGCGTAATTGTCTCAGTTGGTGCACTATAACTGTGCTTATTCAAAAAATGCATATTGAACACGAAGAGAAAACTTTTTACTTTCCCCGGTTCATAATTAACTGTCGAAATAAAATACTATAACTTCTAAGTCAAGTGGGAAATATGCATGAGATCCCTCTTTATGTTTGATGTCCACTCGAACAGGAGCGTAAATGTAAGAGGCGAAAGAGCACGAAAACAAGCGTTCATGAGAAAATTCACTCCATAGCAGTGCTTGTATGTTGTGATGACGGCACTAAACTACCTCCGGTATTGATTTCTAGCGAACGAAGATTCCAAAAGGGAGGACGCAAGCCAGAATTATTGTAAACATTCAATTAAAAAAGGTTGCATGGTTGAGAAAGGAAAGAAAATATGGATATCCTAGGTGAAAAAACTCAGGGATGTCAAAGCTGAATTGGCTGCCATACCTTAGGGATTAACTTCTCAACTTCAGCCGCTTGTGATGTTTCAAGAAACAAGCCATTTAAACATGTGAGATGAATGGAATGAGCGGATTATGGGTAACAGCATCCACCTGCTGGTTCAAAACCGACAAAACAAAGCGGCCCTATATCCCTTCCTTGCGTGCGAGTTGATCCAGACATCAATGCAGATCTTGCGGTAAAGTCCTTCAAGAAGTGCGGCATTAGCAATGCCCTAGTTGGCACGGAAAATCACTTGATGCACAGAGATGAATGTGAAGTTTCTGTTTCGGAGGAAGAGCTTCTAGGATTTAGTGAGAAGAAAGACTCTGAAGACGGAGATTTATGAAGGCAACTAATATTTATTATGAATTATGAAACAAATAGATACTTTTCAACCAATAATTGAACTTTTGCAAGTTGTCTCTTTTTTGAGTACTTGAAAGTGCTATAGTCATACTTCAATTACTATTAGCCTGTTTTGGCTGATAATGGAACACGTGTTTTTCCAGGTATTGCATATTTTACCTTTCGTTCAGTTTAATACTTTTATCTTAGGCTTGATGAGCTAAAAGTTATGCGTAAAAAATTAGTAATGTAAAAATGTCTACACCACATTCATTCGTTGTAACAACGTTTTAAACATCTTACATCTTACATCAAGGCATGAAAATTACAATTTCATGCCACAAATCCTTCGCATATATAAATTCCCAAGTGTCTGTCTGTCCATCCGTATGTCACTCTCTGTATCTCAAGGAACGCTATTTGGTTTTTTCCAGTTAGAGGACTCCAAGAAAAGTATTTTTATTTTATCTGCCATCTTGAAAGAAAATGACAGCCGTTTACGGTATTTAAAGATTTTATATATCGGAAACCTCTCAGGTAGAAAAAACGTTTTGGACAAAAAAGAAGCGTCTTGTTAGGAGAAATTCCGAAAATTTATATTCATTGTAGCGAAGCGAAATGCGGGGCAGCGCCGAAGCCCCTGAAGCCTAATACTTACTAATTAAAATAATATACAGTTCCTGAATTGTGTCCTCTCGAGCTAAGCCAACAATTTTCATTTAAAAAATTTCCATCATATGAAAGCAAAATACTCGTTCGTTACAGCAGCGTCGGACGTCTGTAACATGTCGAAATTAGTATTTCACGAAAGGATTAATCCAAAATTTACGGAATAGGGATGAATCCTTTTTGCATCCATAAAAGAAGGCGGTCTTTTTCACTCCCGTATGAAGTTAACGTAAACAATCCTCTTCATGTGTTATGATGTGACTAAAAACGTCACGCGCTTCGAGATGAATTCCTGAGACAAGCCATTATTCTCTTTGCGGAGCTAACTTTAGCTAGGGAAACGATGGAGGTCTTAAGGTTTTCTCAGAAGTATTCTCGGCTCTACCCCCGTTAATCTCTCGACCCTTTCTCCTCATCCTTTTCCCTCTCCAGCTAACTATTGTTAATGAGGGAATTCCCATCACCAAAGTGACGACGGTGAAAGCAAAGCCTTCCCATCGTTCCTCTGTTTCTCAGTTCCTTACTCGTCGTTAGTCTCCTTCCTTTGCCGCCGCACTTTGACGTGAAAGCGAAGTATTTCGGAGGATAAATTTCCTCGGGGAGAGCATCACAAAACTACCCTAAAATAACACGACCAACTCGCTCTTCAACGGGGGCTGTTGTGCAAAAGCTCGTCGATTATTTATAACGAATGAAATGCACCGTTATTTATGCGTCGAGGAAAATTATAATTATCCGATGCCATTTATTTCGTTCGGTTTTAAAGTTATCATGTCTTTTAATCGGCAATTATGAAGCATTATTATTAATAATGTCACGTGTAAAAAATGTTAAAATGTCGACGAACTATTTGGTCATTGAAGGTCGAGGGTTATTTTATTGTGAAATTTTAAAAAATTACTGTTTGTGATCTAAAATTCTAAATGATTGTTGCGCAAAGGAATGCTTTCCAGTTACCTAATTACCCTGCCTGATATGTTTACGTGACCTAGGCAATAGATTTAGTTATTTAGTAGTAGTGGAATTACCTTATCTCACATATTGTACAATAAGCTCGTCATCATTAATGAAGACGGGTAGACATGGCCACGAATTCAGCAGGATTCGAACGATTTTGAAGGCACACGCCCTATTCACCCCAGTATTCACACTGGATTATGAATGCTGTAGTTATCATCCAAGCATGATCACGTTTCGAACATGTAATTATAACGCATAAGCGAAAACAAGTAGCGACTACGTCGTTTATACTCCACCGATCGATTTATTTCCCTCAGCCGAAGTTTCAATACAGCCATTTCAAGATGAGCAAGGCTTTCGTGCGTACAAATCCGATTATCCGACTCCATTTATTCTTCTCTCTCTTAGTCTTTAGCTAAGTCTCTCTCCTTCGTCTCTCTCTCTCTCTGTTTCTCTTCCTTACGACGCCTTTCCAGCGTATTATCTCACCCAAAGAATAGCACCCTTATCCACTTATAAGCACCACAAGCAGTAGATTTGAGGACGGATTACGGAGAAAGGCGGTGGTGCAACAGGTGTCGCCGCCCCCTTGATGGTGCCGCAGATGATGGATCCACTCTAGGTCCGCTTCTTAATGAATAATTTTAGTTTTTCCTATTTACTTTAAAAAAAAGGAACATTTGATCGCTCTTCGAGGTTTGGCATTAAATCGGTAGTAAAAATGTTTGTCTTGGGAACGCAATTTTCAGGTGCACCTGCCGATACAATTTCTTTTAAATTTTGAGCGAACGATTATACGGTCTATAAATATATTTATAAATAAACGTGCGTGCGAAGTTCATCTGTAAAGTTGAACAATATATTCGTTAGGAGTAAGCATAATTTTATTTTTGGAATCCTCGTTGGCGTTTGAACCGTAGATTCAGTAAGCAACTTTGCTGATTATTTTTTATTTTGCTAAAGATAAAATTCAGGTCTCCAAAGGATTCAAGTAAAAGTTGTTAACTGAAACCTCTTAAATTTACGAGAACTATCCCATACATTTTTCCGGCCTATGATCCGGGCATATCTTTCTTTTCTACATTAAACAAGTTAATGAAGCGACACATTCCAGAAGTCAAAAATGCGCATTTTCGATTAATTATATTAATAAATGCCCCTGAATGACACCAGTATTATTATTTGTAACTCTCTCCATCGTTACAGAAATGGAAATTGAAAATAAAAATACATTTTTTAGACCGAATAGTGTATGTTAAGATTAGTAATATATTTCTTTCAAACTAGTAACCAAGAAAATATTGCTACTTAAATGATTACAGCTGTTATCTTCAGCTTTATTGGGCGGTAACCGCAAATAACATTGCTGCCCCACAGATGATGATTACTCGTAATTTATTAAACATTTTTTTAATTGGAGAACAATTTTACCAGTACTTAGTGACATTAACAGGATTGATTTAGAGAATCATTATGATCGAAAATTAATTCCTTCGGCCATGCGCGCGTGATTCCCAGTCTCCTCATATTTGTATAGTCGAGAGGATTTCCGCAACCGGATAATGAGATCCTGCGGCGATTTCGTGCCGTCGCGTTGTCAGCTGTTCATACTTCCTCGGGTAAAACGCCCTCTACTCCGTTCGTTTGTCGAATTCGGCCGTGCAGAATTTCGGAATTAACTTTCTGTGTGCTTTGGGAGAATTGTATCTCGAAATTTCGGTGGGATAAGCGAGGTTTACAGAAGACCTCCCCCGTAAACCGCGACCGATTAATTCGAAATCAATGCTAGAAGGAAATTGCTAATAATGGACTTTCCGCTCAGGAATCCCCGCTTTTGATTCGCTCCGTCCCTTTCGCTTAGATCCAAAGAGCGAACTGAAATCTGATACCTGATCGCTAGCGGATCATATTTTTATTTATTTTTTTTAGCTTTAGGGAAAAGAACTTTTGTCGCTATGTCAATCATTTTAATTATTTACCTTGTGGCCACAAAATTGAAGTTACACTTCTGCAAATAGAAAGGAGAAAGCTCATTCATTTGTTTCATAGAGCTATGGATCGGGGTTCACCGACTAGTTTTCTTCGCGGTCCGTATTAGAAAAAAATGTAGCTCATCGCGGTCCTGATCCCTTACTGGCATAACATTAATAAAACGTCAAATAAATGTTATAATAAAATATTTTTGTCACCTCTTATTAATTATTACAGAACACGTAGAGATGATATTTATAACTATATTGCAAATATATACTTTAATGAGAAAAATTACACTTCTTTTCTACAATAATTTTCCAAAATTTGAATTCGAATTTGTATTTGATATTTGTTGCAAATTTCGAAGAAGTTTGTCGGTTATCCGAGACCGAAACTTGTTTGTTATAAAATTAATTTTCGAAAATGTTGATTCACATACGTACGTATTATATGTTGAACCGAGGATACAAGTGCTGATTGAGGAAAAAGTGGATTATAGTGACAAGAATTGGTAAAGCTTTGCCGAAATATGCTTCTATTTGTAGCGATTATTTTAATTAATTAATTGTATTATAAAATAAAATTACGCATATTTCAGAAGTTTAATGGCATCGGTAACGCAAAGAAAGGTTCATTCGGTATAACTTGTGATCGATTTTTTAAATGTCATACGTCAAATTAAGGGCCGGGTTAGACTGGCAGGCAGTGTTCCTGCCTTCTAACCCAAAGGTCGAGGGTTCGAATCCCTACTTCGGGCATGGATGTTGTGATATATGTTGATTTATGTCTTTGTCTACTGTTAACATGTCACTATAAAATGGCGTACACGCTGTATGTAAAATTATGTGTAAACAAACAAACAAAATAAAAATAAACTTACAAAAATGCAAAACTAAAATAATTACTTTATGTACAAATTATTGACTTAGGTTCAGATCACACGCGCTCCGTAAAAAATCGTTGGTGATCCGGATGCGTACCGCGGTCCGCTAATTCGGTGACCCCTGCTATAGATAGTTGTTTTTTTCGCTATATAAACTAGTATGTACTACTACCTTGAATATGATTCCTTGAAAAAGTGCCACCTATTATTATTTCAAATAGGTTATTCGTACTTGTTATGTATGCATTGTAACACATGTAAGGATGTGATAGGCCAAGTTGAGCTTACGATCTATATCGAATAAATTATATATGTGTGGTTCGAGCAGCCATATTACGGTTTCGGAAGCCATGTACGAAGTATGTATCACAACTAAAAAAATAGCCGACCGCATATTTCATTACTTTATTCAGCGATTGGTGGATTACCACTTGGGACTGCATGCGTTTTATCTCATGCGGTCATCTTGACCGTTTTATTGCTGCAGAAGTTACCAACTACTTTTACGAAACGGACAGTCTCTTCAGATCGGCGTGAATTGCTATTAATTAATCTCCATGTTAGCGAGAGCTAAAAGCTTGCTTGTTAAAAAAAAGTTTTCGCATGATTTATAATTCACCCAAATGCGTTTTATTACATGAAATTTATAAGGAGAGGGAGAGAGAGAGAGCCATTATAACAACTGCTATGGTGTTTCTAACTCAACACCTAACGACAAAGAGTTTTGGGCGAATCCTTTTTTGGTTATTTTTTTCCTCCCCTGGAAACTCCCAGCACGTCCTATTTTATCGCTCTCTGTTCCTTCTTTTTTTTTAAAAAAGATGAAGTAGGAAGCAAAACTCTGCGGGAGAGATACCCTAGCCGGTGAAAAATGGGTAAAGTTTTGTTATGAGGTTAGGACGGCTTTCTCTCATTTGGTCTGCGTGCGGTCTGAGCGAGGCCGGGTGGGTTGGGAACGGATCTCCCGTATGGCTTCGAGGTCCCACGCAAAAGCGGGATGCCTTTTTAAAAATATATATATTTATTTTTTCACGTAGGTAGTTTAATGAAACAACTCTATAAAAAATTCATTGCTTCTCTCATTAAATAAATTTAATCCGTGCCTCAAGAGTCCATTTTTTTGAGCCTCACTAATTGTATATTTATGTTTAATTTTCATTCCGTTTATTAGCTAATGCACTTGCTTAGATATTTATGAATAGTTTGTAGTAATGGAAATAACATTTATCGATCGGCAAAAATGATAATCAAGATTACGAGTGTAGGGTATGAGCCATACTAGCGCAAACGTCAATAAGCCAAAAAGCGTCAGCCATGGAACGCTGTTGAAATGCCTGCTCTCGGTTTATAGTTCGCGACTTTAATTCTGATGTAAATGTGAAATGCGAATATTTTTACTATTCAGCGTCACACAATACCTTTTTTCCAACGCAAAAGAATTTGAGGCTGCCAGAAAAATCCTTATGCCTGTGCAATATTCGTGAAATGCACTCGGGCACTATAACAACTCTCTCTCCATATCGTCGCGATTCTTTTCAGCGAAAGAAAAAAACGCATTCTCTGGATGAAGAAATAATTTTTTAAATGAAATCCCTATGCTCGATAAAAATAATTCTGCCGCGAAATCACGCCTGCCGACACGAAGAGTTTTTATTTTTCTTTTTTCCTCTTACTTTATACTTCTTTAATAACTCCTCTTGATGCCCCATTTAAGCGTGTGCGAAGATGAGGGTTTTAAAGAGCTTCTTCTCCAATCCGACCTCTCTTTTTCCCTCGGCACTCTGCGGAACCAATTTCTACTCTTTACCCCCTCCCCCTCCCGCCTTCTCTTCCTCCTTATTTGCGGAAGAACATTCTATTCCTTTCCACATCCCAAGCTATTCCCTCTTGTCGCTTCATCTCCACTCTCTCTCTCTCTCTCTCTCTCTCCCATTCCCTTCTTCTCTACCATACTGCACTCACTCTTCCATTTCCTCTCTCTCTTCCATCTTTTCCTCCCCTCACCCATAAACTCCCTTCTCTTCCCTTTCCACTGATTTCTCCTCCGCTTTACCCTCTCACCCTTCCCCCTTACCCGTCTCCCTCTCAATCCCTCTCCGCTCTCTCTCTCTTCCTCCCAGTCCCTCTCCGCTCTCTCTCTCTTCCTCCCAGTCCCTCTCCGCTCTCTCTCTCTCTCCCCCTCTCCCTCTCCGCTCTCTCTCTCTCTCTCCCTCTCCACTCTCTCTCTCTCTCCCTCTCTCTCTCCCTCTCTCTCTGTCCCTCTATCACTGTCCCTCTCTCTCTGTCCCTCTCTCTCTGTCCCTCCCTCTCTGTCCCTCCCTCTCTCTCTCTCCCTCTCTCCCTCTCTTTCTCTCTCCCCCTCTCTCTCTCCCTCTCTCTCTCCCTCTCTCTCTCCCTCTCCCTCTCTCTCCCTCTCTATCCCTCTCTCTCCCTCTCTCACTCCCTCTCTCTCTCCCTCTCTCTCTCCCTCTCTCTCTCTCCCTCTCTCTCTCTCTCCCCCTCTCTCTCTCCCTCTCTCTCTCCCTCTCTCTCTGTCCCTCTCTCTCTCCCTCTCTCTCTCCCTCTCTCTCCCTCTCTATCCCTCTCTCTCCCTCTCTCACTCCCTCTCTCACTCCCTCTCTCACTCCCTCTCTCTCTCCCTCTCTCTCTCTCTCCCTCTCTCTCTCTCCCTCTCTCTCCCGCTCCCGCTCCCTTTCTCTCTCTCCGTTTCTCTTTCTCTCCCTCTCTCTCCCCCTCTCCCCCCCTCTCTCCCCATCTCTCCCTCTCTCTCCTTCTCTCTCCCTCTCTCTCTCCCTCTCTCTCTCCCTCTCTCTCTCCCTCTCTCTCTCCCTCTCTCCCTCTCTCTCTCCCTCTCTCTCTCCCTCTCTCTCTCCCTCTCTCTCTCCCCCTCTCTCTCCCCCTTCTCTCTTTCTGCCCCGTTACGCGTATCCCTCTCTTCGAGTGAGTCATCACCGGCCATTCACACATTTCCTTGGAAGGGTTTGTTTTGCTCGGATAGCCTTTTACTCTAAGAAGAATTTTCTTTCTGAGGCGCTCACGAGTTTTCTAATATGAGTTCGTGTTCTGCGGGTTGATATTATTCTCCATATAAGACGTGTTTGCCGCGTGGTGTCACATTGGGTAAAAAAGCATTCTGTCCGCCATTAAAATGAGAGAATTTTAAGTTAAAATAATGCGTGCTTTCGAATTGAAAGTGGGAGTTCACGTTTAGATTTGTGCACCAATTTGTTTCCTTGTTCCGATTCGTCGGTTATCGTAAAGAGAAAACTTTCCGGTGAAGAAATTGGATTAAAAAAGGAATGCAGTTTTTCGGGAAGCATCGCGATCGCGTTGAGGTTGTTATTATTTTTTTAATTTAAAACAATAAAGGATGCGAATTTAATTCTGTTTAACCATGGTTTGAATCGGAACGTCGATGGACGTGCGGAGTACCTGTGATTAAATTTCCATTAGTCTCTCGTTTTTTTCGCGTTCTGACCGCTTTAATAAATGTCTGTATTTATTTAAATTATAAATTCTTCTTGAAATTTAATTTAATTGTCGCCGTTGAGTAACACATTTTGCGCTCGGTATTTCTCCAGCGGTGGTTTTATTTTAATTATCGGCATTTTTAAGTAAAATTAAGCTCTTTCCGATAAAAATAATTTTTAAATTTCCCTGCTTCAACGATATAAATTGAGCACTACATTTTCTCTAAACAACTTAGACAATACATACTACAGTCGTTTTTTTTAACACAACAGCAAACCTTTTGTTAGCCGCAAGAAAACCTTCGAATTATCCGGATTACTTTTTCGCGTGACGTTGGCCGTCTAGTTGATCAACCGAGATATTTCCAGTCGGACGAACCCCTTGAAATCAGTGCCATTCGTGCCAAATTAGGAACGCCGTCGTTAATCGGAGGCAAAATCGTGGCATTGGACTTCGGCCGTAATATTGATCTCTCTAACCTCAGCAACGCTTCCCACGGAGTGGATCCAGCCGACCTTACGACGCCTAAAACGGACATCGAAAGGCCTGCATCCATCACCACCCCTGTTTCTGCTTGTCGTCTCCATCCTCCCCACCCTCTTCCTACCTCTTCTTCTCCCCTTCCTCGTCCCTCCTTCCACACGTCGTTCTCCTGCTCCCTCATGCTCTCCTAACGTTCAACAATCCCCAACATCAGCTTTTTGTCTAAAAGTGTAATGTACACATGTATGTTTGTTTATGTGGGTATATATATATATATTTTTTTTTTGCATCCCTTGCTTAGTTGCGCCCGAGCAGGTGCCTCGCTTGTATATATATATATATATATGCATACATAAGTACAGTGCTGTAACTAGGGCGGGACAAGCGAGGCACCTGCTCGGGCGCAACTAAGCAAGGGATGCAAAAAATCTAAATAGTAACTAAGTAAACTAGAGAAAATAATTTTTTGAAGGGGGAGAGAATTTGCCGCGAGCACTAAAACATTAATTACGAGGCTGCATACATACACGCTTATTGTGTGTGCGTGTGCACCTTTACACATAAGCATGTACATTTTGTTGCGTTATGTCCATTCGTAAAATGTTTTTTGCACGAAAACCGTTGTCCCATGAAATGAAATTAAACTTTTTTTTCTCATTTAGAGGTCACTTTGCAAGGTACATATATATATCTTTCTTACGCAGAATTGATTCTAGGTTCTCTATTTAGTAAAAGGGCATATTATAATATTTCTAGAGAATGAAATTTATTTTTAAGATAGTAGATTATACCTCTGCGTCGTCTCATAATTTTGTTCCAAGTGTTCTGTATCCTTTGTGGAAAATTTAAAACTCTCTACTGAAAATGTCTAAGATCACGTTTTTTTAATTATCGATAGTAATTGGATCGAATTAACTTGTTACGTGTTACCCTGGGCTGATGTCCCCACACCAGAGCGTACTTTTCTTGATAACGGAATATTCCTGAAACGCTGTTTTTTATGCATTTTAAAGATAAATATACATTTTTAGCTTTTAATTAACACTTCATATTATTTTATTTGGTGGAAGTTTTTGATGCATTGTACTCACGTACCTGCGTGAACCAGAGCACATGTTTTGTACAGGAAAAATAAAATTTTAGATTCATCACAAGCGCGCGTACGAAATTATGCCTTGAATGCAGCTGTGTTTAAAGCTTTCCAATCCCCTAGTGTTTTGCTTTTACAGCGCTTACGTGTCGTTGGTATGTTTAACGAATTCCGCAGAAATAGAACAGGTTGTACGCATGCATCTCTCGCAGGATTATATTTGTTTATTTATTTTAACCAGCTCACGAACAGTCGTTACGAGCCTTTAAAATGGCCGTAAAAACGACAAAAAAAGACGATCACGCGCAATCATGCACTAGACAGGCTTAGAAGTCTCGACCATAGCATTGGGTGTCAAACACGCTAACAATTTCTCTACCAAGATTGATTTTTATGCGCTTTAATTTTCGTCTTGTAAGATTTAAAACCGTTACGAAAGAGCTGAACGATGAAGCATGCAGAAGAAAGCGTCGACTTGAGGGAAAAAATTATTAAAATCGATTAATATTCTTATCGTGACAAGAATCTTGAAAATGTTGCGGTTGTCAAACTAAAAATACGTTTGAGGAGTCGAGTCGGAAAATTTAAATCGAGAAGAGGGGAATTCGCAGAACGAGGAAAAAGAGAAGGAAATCGGCGCTAACCAATGGGAAAGTAAGGCGTATAAGGGGAAAACCTTTAAAAACCAGAATAGGAAAGCGGAAGACGCCGTGAGCCACGAACGCGTAAAGGAGAAATGAGGTAGCTGTGTAGCATTCGGGTACCATTTCCTCAGACAAACGACGCGATTTCGTCATAAAATGCGGTCGAAAATCGAGTTTGTACGCAATGGCGTGAGGAAAGGCTTCGAGCGATCTTACGAACCATTTTGATGCACGACAGATCGACCGAAAACGAATTTCGCCGGCAAATATAGAAGCGTTTCAAAAATTGCTACGATGACGGGGATGCGTGATTGAGAAAGAAAAGATATAGTAACGCTTTAGAGACGGCTAGTAAGTAAATAAACAACTACAAATTTATTGTTTGCCCGATTTTTATTTTAAGTACCGAGAGAAAACTTATCCCGCCAACGAGTATAGTATAATATATAACGAGCACGCTTGCAATATAATAAAATATAACCAAGTGCAGTTCAAGTTATTGAATACAGATGTATATGGAATGTAATGAGCGTAAAAATCTAGGGAAATCCAAATGCTTACACTGACTCCAAGGAAGCCGTCATAAGTGACAATTCACCGATAATGGATTTGTAATAAAAAAAAACTATTTACCGTTTGGATTATTAGGCTATTGCAATAAATCTTACGTGAATCCATAATAGATGATAATTTCCGGAGGTGATTGAAGATACCCTCTCTGCTGCCAGGATCGCCAAGTAAGGTCATATTTATCGTTTAGCTTGACGTGGGAAAGCCTCGACTTTGTGTGCGCCTGCTTGGTGATATACACATTAAGTGTATATTATATCCAATGATTATCAATCATTGCCTTCCTCTCGATCCATTCCGCGCATCAGTCTTCCGTCTCCCCATCACTTTCATCCTTATCGGCATAGCCCTCATCTAGTCCCGCCATCACCGTCATCCATCCCTTCATGGTCCTCATCCATCTCTCCGTCCTACACATCCCCTATATCTCACCGGCATCCACAACCCTCCCTCCCTTCCTCTCTCTCTCTCTCCCTTCCTCTCTCTCTCTCACACACACACTTCTTTTTCCCATAATCCTCCTCTTTCAGATCCTCATCCAACACACGAACGTCCTAAATCGTAAAAGAAAAAGGTCGCTGTTTGGGCACCATACGCCCGTTTTCATTCATTTGCAGAATGTTCTTTTTTTTTTTAATGGTCGTGTTTTCTTGCCTCCCAGTAATTAGCGCGGGATATGTCGGACGAACGCCTTCGTTTGTTTTACGGTGGCCCCTTCTAACGGACGCATTGACGGGCTTCGTTTTCATTCTGGGCACATCTTACTCCTCCACCATCTCCTTTGTTCCAATTAACTTGTCGTAGCATCAGGGAACGCTCAGGATTCCTTCATTAACTTTTTTTAAATTACCTCCTCTTTTTTTATCAGTGTTATTGGCGTAGAGGCTGTGGATGTTGACTTCGGTACCAATGGGGTACTATATTTCCTTATGGCGGAATATGACCTCAAAATAAATTTAATTAAATCTAATAAATCAATGGTTATATACGTAGATTTTTTTGCTTTGGGTCCCAGCGAAGGCTGCTTGTCATACCTGCAATGAAAAACTTTTTAGCAGGATATATTATATGTAAATAAATAAATGATTAATATTTTATGCAGGTATTGAAGAATGCGGATTTAAAAAAATAAAATTATACAGAATTATATGGAAAACGGGCAAGTTATTAAACCTTAAGTAACACATTAGAATCGTGCATAAATACGTATTAAAATTGTTAGTCTGGGGTCAGTGTAAACTCCAGAGGAAATTTTCAAATGGGGTGTTGAAACAAAAAAAAATCTCCCTCACTTTATTGTTCAATTTCATGAAATTACGTTCGTCATTCGTCCTTCCGTTTCATCAATATATAACGAACGCCGCTCTTTCAACCCTCTCTCCGATTGTATACTTTCATCGGCACTGAATATATGGATGAAGACACCCTCCATTAATTTCCGTTAACATAGATAGACTTGGACTTTCACCACCACGGAATAAACGTTTTTTTTTCAATATTTTTAGCACAACGAGGCTGCAATGGCGTTTTGACTCCAAGTTTTCCAAATTCCTTTTTTGTGAAATTTTTTATCGGAATGTTGCAGCCCTTTCGGTTTTTCCGTGTTAAAGGGGTTACAAACGCAAGGTCGAATCCGCAGTTTCCCATTCGTCCCTTTTAAGGTCACGAAAAAAAATTGCGTCGATCGCGAAGGTTTCGTCATACGTTAATTGATTCGTTCCTTTCTTTTTTTTCTAATCAGGCCACGCCCACATCACGGACTTCAACATCGCCACGGTACTTGAAGAGGGTCAGCTGGCCACGTCGATGTCCGGGACTAAACCGTACATGGGTGAGTGTGTGTATTGTGTGGTTGGGTTGGTGGCACTCTCCTACATTTCCCATCGCTCGGATATGCGCCGTCATTCCTCGCATGTTTTCCTGGCAATATATGTGGTTGAGGAACGAAATGAAGATACCTGCCCTATATGTCTTCGTGGTCACGGAATATTCGTAGTAAAAATTTTTTCCTCTGAAACGGGTCTTGTGAGACGAAACGTTCGAATTTTGGTCGAAATCTACGGAAAATGTAGGGTTAAAAAATTCAGTTTTTTTTTGTCAGTTTAAAAAATTAAGGAAATGGTTTAAAAGAGTGCATGCTATTGTTATTACTGTTTTTCTCCGTAGTTACGGTTATGCGTTGTAAGCGGTGTTATTAATGAAGCGGAAGGGCGGAGAGATTAAATATACTCATGTAACAGTTGACTCTTGCGTCATAAAATTTGGCTAACTGCTTTGTAATAATAATAATAATTGAAAATTTATATATTCTCCAATGTTTTGAATATATAATTATGTCAAAGCAAAACTCAAAAATGTGCCTAATTTTTGATTTCGAAAAAATCTACTCCATGAAGCAAAAACGCGAAATTTCCCTCCTCCCCTTCCATTTCAATAATATATACGTATTATTTAAATTTTATTTAGTTTTTAAAGCGAAAAGAATGCCTATTTTTGGAGCAATTTTAGATGAGCGTCTAAAAAATATTTTTTTACAGAATTGCTTTCATGAATTTTAACCGCAATAAAAAATTCATGGAATCTAATAATTAAGCGTTTTAAATAGAAAGCAACTTATAAAAAATGTTATTTTTTCTACCGTTTGAATGTACACGCACTGTTGGTAATACATTATGGTAAATAAAATGCCATGCACGAAAAACCGAAGCCCGAATTTCCTTTTTTTTATATTTGGATTTTTTATATAAAACAAACCTCACATTTTCCAGGAATTTAACATAATAATACTCCGCACTGTTGTCCTATTGATTTATTTGCCGTAAAATAACGGAAAAATTCGAGTTATTAAATATCGATCTTATCTTAGATTTTGAATGCAAAATAAATTATCTAGGTAATTCTACGATCAAAGTCACATCTCAGATACAAAGAAGCCGTCCTCAGTGCTAATTTAGCGAACGCTGAGTGTACTCGATTATTTAATCGCTGCAAGAATTGCTTGTTCCTGTTTATTTGCAAGTGCTGAATTTTATTATGACGACGTTAAATAATTCGATTTCAGTAACAACGACAGTTCAAATTAACCTCAATTAGCGTAATAAAAATGTGCTCATATATATGATAAATAAATATTTAATGTACCTCTTGAAATCACTTGAGTTATTTGTAAAAAGTATTTAGAAATTAATGGGATAAGCATATCCAGAATATATTTTCTTCGTTGACGGATGCAGAATAATGTTTCTTATGAATTATACGGCAGTTTCTATATCTCAATTTTCCAGCAATTTTGCATTGAAACTGGCATTTTTTGAAAATTTTATACAAAACTCCAGTGCTCCATCGAAGTTGCAAAGCCGGATATGGAGTTAATAATCCCCTGGCGCGTAATTTCCTCACAAAATTAAACCAAACTTTTCAATTT
Source organism: Uropetala carovei (assembly GCA_036926305.1). Taxonomy (NCBI): domain Eukaryota; kingdom Metazoa; phylum Arthropoda; class Insecta; order Odonata; family Petaluridae; genus Uropetala; species Uropetala carovei. The sequence goes on from JAXCHB010000069.1 coordinate 8,533,737, forward strand.
TCGACAACCAGCTAGCTCTTCTAGCGGAAAATTAAGGGCGGTAATAAACTTTGAAATCAAATCGAAATAATAATTATCCAAATACCTTTCATATAATTAAAAATCAGAACATTCGAGTGGGTGCGTAAAAGAAAGAAAAAAGTACAACGAGGAGAAATTTTCGTGATTGTGAAAACGTCGTTAAATCCGAACGTCGAGGGCACTGAAAGACGAGGGAAGAAATTTGACTAACTAGGTCCGCGGACAAAGAAAGAAGGGACGGAATTGTATTCGCATCTGATTCGGCGGAATAAAAAAATTGGGGCAATGTAAAGGGAATGAATTTAGAATATGAAATCGAGAATTCGTAATACGTAATAAGATTTTAGTTTTTCGCTCAAAGGATCTTAAGGATTGGAATCCTAAGGATGAGTGGTTTTAAAGAGTGAGCTGTGAACGGTTTCAACCGAAGTAAATGGACGGTTTTTTTTATTCACAACTGATGCTGTGAAAGGCTCCGTTAACACGATAAGGGAACGAAAAATGGGTGAACACGAGGCAAATGCTTTGTGTAAAGGCGTTAAAGTTTTAGGAACTTATAGTCTGTTCACTATCTAAAGTCTCTTGACCTTGAAGACGCCACTTAGCAGAAGCCAATAGGAGACGGTTCGTTTGGGAAGGTAGTGTGGGAACTCAGTGTTACTATTGCTCTCGAAGCGTTCACATCGGTCTGCGTTGCCATTTCTACCGCCGTTTCCTTGCTGTTGCTGTTCGTGATTGGGTATCTGTCCTCCCGCGCGAAAGTTGTGGGGGCGATGGAAGGGGAAACGTTCGTGATTGGCTACTTGCTCTATGAAGGTCAAGAGACTTAAGAAAGTGAACAGAGTATAGGAAGAGCAGAAGTTTTATAAAGTTGCATGCGGCGAAAATGATCTTTAAGTCAATAGAGAAGGTAGATTACTTAATAATGTCGATCGACTTTTTAAAAAAAAACGCATATCTGATATCTTTCAGAAAACAAAGGAACTTTAAAAGGAGGACCCTGCTTTTTTTAAATTAAGCTTGCATAATAGTTTTCCTTCCAAGGATATATATCAGTCGACTCACAAGAAGTCGCAATTGTAAATCTTCCATTTATTCCGGCAAATTAATTCTTGCAATCGCCCTTCTAGAAAATCGATAACGTTCTTTTGGATAACAAGAGAGACAGAGAGAGAAGTGGGAGGGGGGGAGGAGATTTGTGAACAGAGTACCAAACTCTGTTTCGAGTCACTCTGAAAAAAAAACAACGGGGTAAAACAGCGAGAGGAGAGATGGGAAACGATAATGAAATGGCGATTGGAGTGACAATTATTTTTTTTGCTAGCGGTCCGTTCACGATTTGTGAGCTCTGAAAATTTACTGATTCAACCTTGAGTTGGGAGACGCCGCAAAAATAGGAGGACACAGAATCGAGAGGGAGAGGAGGTGGGAAGGAAAGGGAGGGAGAAAGGGAAGAGAGAGAGAGGGAGAATTTATATATCGCGCTAGTCCCTCGATGATCCGATGTAAGCTGCAACTTAATCGAAAGGCTTCGAGGCTATGTGTGCCGCGTTTCGTGCCATCTCAAATAAGTTCGACTCGAGTGATCACCGCGAATATGAGATTAATGCGAGGCGGCAGCGTCGAGCGCCGTAATTATTATGCGCATATATTTTAAGGTTCAACCAACAAATAAGTTCAGTCGTTTTTATCCGCTGTCATTATACAGTCCTTATGCATCGTAGCTTTTTTTTTTCGATAGGAAGGGGGGAATAACTGTCGGTGTCAAAAAATTAAGTTTTGGAACTACGATTCAGGTGGATTGGCGTTTATTTTTCGTAAAATGCTGAAACTGAAGCCACTGTTTTAATAGTTCGCGTGGAGTGCGTATCTAAAACATTATCTTATAATTTTTGTTAGCGCTTGGGCTTTAAAATTTGAAAATTATTTTCCCTTACGTCGACGATTAATTTTTACTGCCTCTCAGTCATATGAATTGTTAAATCCACGTGACAGAAATGCGTTCAAGCATATGAGGGCGTTTCAGCAAATAAGGCAACTATCTGCTGAAAGACGAAAAAACAACAGCCTAGTCACATTTGAATGCTTGGCGCCCTTCCTTTGACACTGAATAACCTTCGTCTTATTTCACTAGGTCACAGAAACCAAGTTATTGGGTTAAACGTCAGTTTGCAAGTAGCGTGACGCATAGAAACGTAGTTACAACGTAGTGGAAATTCGACGCGTGAGTCTATATTTCCGGATGATAGGAATTTCACCGGCTGAAATCCATCAAGAGCCGGTACCAGCGAGTTAAACTAATGTCATGCCTCAAAAACAGATGTGGAGTTGGTGTAGTCTGCAGGACAGCGGCAGAACAGATGTTCGAGATGGGAAATCACCCGTTCCGCCCGTCGCTGCTTGTACCGACGAATACGCTTTCCGTATTGATGCCTTGGCCGGGGGAAGAACGTTTAACAAAGCTTGCTGGCACTAAAAATGAGCTGAACGTTTAACTCGGTACAGTTCGTCAAATTGTCCTTGAGGAACTTGGGTACAGAATAGTTTCCTCACGTTGGGTTGGCCATCATAGCTTCTTTATTTGAAGCAGCCATCAACAAACTATACTTTGTTCAACGAGAGAATGCCAATTCTCGCCCAGCTGCTGGGACTCAAGTTGAAACGGGTGTTGACTTGAGTCAGGCTGTACAGGCGGACGAAGTAGGGGCAGGCGTGGCTTAGGGTGTATATCCAATGGTGGTGTATTGTGGGGTAGGTGGTGGGGGATTTTGGTATTTTGCGCATGGTATTCTCTCGTTGAACAGAATATAGTGCCTCACTGGAATGAATACTTGAACAAGTTTGGTCACTATAGTAGGAAAATACTCATGCGTTTAACCTATCTTTACTTCAATAAAAATGTTTCTTTTCAAAACTTAACGTAACTTGGATGAGATTGTTGTTGTGTGTGGTACAAAGATGAACGAAAGCACTTTAAATAAATACATTTGTTCCAACCTATGATTTCCGCTGATTGTAAGACAAGGCATTTTTCAGCCGTTTGATCGCCATTCTCACGATGGTGAGTATTCGTGGTTCTTTTGAAATTTGAAAACCTTTGCTTCTTTATGGGCCATTTATATCCGCGCTTTTTATTTTAAATTAAAAGTTTTCATTTTAAGGGAGTTCGATTAGTTTCTTTCGTTAGCTAGATTGTTTCTCTAAATGAAATGAACATTTTTTAAAATTTCCGATTGATTGATCGTTATTTAATTCATTTGCTGTTCCGCTTTTATTAGCTTTAAGCTTGAATATAGGCTTTTCCTTTGTCGTTCATATCTTTGTTATCTGAGCACGCATTAATTTTCGAGAGGTTTCATCATAATTATGATACATTCATAAATGCCTCTGAGTATTTCAAATGTTTTGAATGGTGTTATTTGTACGATGTAAATTAAATCAGTTATAACGTCGGTGTAATTGGAAGCCCGTGCAAATTTCTACAGCAACTAAATGATTGTGCTCCATGTTATATAAAAGGTATCAAATAGCGTTATTAAGACATTAAATTTCAGAGATCACTGACACGCATACTTTTAAGTAGACGACCGTGTTAATTAAAGGATGACTTTCAATAAGTTTCGAGATTTGATTGAATCTATCGACCTCGCAGGTTATAATTCAACCGCTCCTATTCACGACTTTTAACCTCTTCACAGCTCCCGAGGTGTTTGCGTGTTCGGCGGACGAGTGTCCAGGATACGGCTGCGCCGTCGACTGGTGGTCCCTTGGCGTGGTGGCTTACGAAATGCTGCACGGAGTTCGTCCCTTCGACATCCATGCCGCCACGCCCCTTTCGGAGGTGCGCCGAATCCTCGCCACCGACGTCCGATGCCCTCCAACGTGGCACCGGTTCGTCGTGCACCTCATACGCAAGGTGGGTCCGTGATTTAAAAGAGTCCGTTTCTGTAACCGCATCTCGGTTTTTGGCAGGTGAGATACAGATCCGTAACCAATGCAATGTCACCTCGAGACCTCTTACAAAAGCACCGGCCACTTAGTGTTGCCATCCGAATCGGAATAGACGCTGGTATCCTGAACGAGGGAACTATTGCAAGGATGCACGGAGCATAGCGTTTAATTGTAGGAAAAGCTGTTTTGATACGCGGAGTGTGGGTGAATGAGCAAAATATGTCAGTTTACGTATTATTCCAATAATTCTAACAATAATTTGTTAGGTTGACAGACTATGTTTTGAATTAAAAATTGGTGTTGTTATTGTGCGACAGTGCATCGTGACCTCGAGTTTCCCGTTATGGAGCAATTGAACCTTTTATTTGTTTTCTTTTCCTTTTCAAATTAGTGCTACAGATATAAATCAAAATATAATACGCAAGATCGTAAAATCGATTCTCATATATATATATATATATATATCCACTCCTGTGGCTGAGGTATATTGACGACATTTTTCTTCTTTGGACACATGGACCCGACTAACTCCAATCCTTTTTCTTCCCACCCTACGCGCTCCTTCACCCACCACTCCTCCCCCTCCAGCATCACCACCTTGGATGTCGACCTCTCCATCCGAGAAAACAAAATCCACACCAAAGTTCACTTAAAACCCTCCAAGCGCCTTCAATATCTCCACTTCCACAGCCTCTACCCCCTCCACATCAAAGCCTCAATCCCCTGCGCCCTAGCCCGCCGAGGGCATCTTAAAGGCAGGCCACCCAATCTTCACTTCCTGCCCCAACCAGGTCTCCTTCCCCACACCCCCAATCCTCTCCTTCCGCAGATCTCCCACCCTAGCCAACATCTTGTGGAGAAAAGGAACCCCACCATCCACCTCATTCTCAAACCCCACAACTAACATCACCTACCCCATAACTTCCCCTACCAACTGTACCACCCGCAACGTCATATACCTACTAACCTGCACCCATTGCCCTCCTTTTACGTCGGCCTCACCAGCAATTTCCCTCAACATTCGCATGAACGGCCGTCGCAACAGCGTTAGTCTTAAACGACAGCTACCCGTGGCCGTTCATGCAAATAATCATAATCTTAGTTTCAAAGTTTGTTTCACGGTGAGGGCCATTCCGCTTCCGCCCCCCAACTCCGTCAATGGGAACTGGCCCATATCCAAATCTTAAACTCTTTCTCTCCTCCCGGCCTCAATATCCGTTAATATTTCCTTCTTTCCACCCTCTCTTCCCCCCCCCCCTCCCCTGCATCGTCCTATCCCCGACCTTTCCGCGCTCCCTTCCCCTACACCCCCACACCTTCACCTCAGTGTCACTGCCAAATCAGTTGTGTCTCTCTTATGCTGACGAAGGGATCATCCCGAAAGCTCCAATAACTTCTACAAATGTCTCTCTCCAACACCCCAGCGGCTCTCCTTCCGGTAAGTGCTCACTGGGTTTCCTTCAACACCTAGTTGCCCTAAATATCCTCATTTACCTTTCCTCTTCCGTAGTGTATGTGTGTGTATATATATATATATTTGCGGGCGTTGACACACGAAATAAATTCTCAGTATATCCGCGCGAACGTCAAATGATCGTGTTTTTTTTTCAAAATTCTTGTTAAGTAGTCGTCCCCGTCTACCTCAGCACAATACCTGCCTTTTCAGGACGGGCATCATTAGTAGAGGATTTGCAGCGGTGATTTGCATTGAAGGTAACTTCACATACGTCCTTGGTGTTCAGGAAGCAGTATATTGCGTATGATTCGCAAAAGGATTGCCCGCAGACAGAGAGAGAATTCATAGAGCCACGAGGGTATATTTTTTTTCACCAAAAGGTATTTGAAACGGCGGACGCATTGACATTGCTCATTTGATAACTTTTACTGCGATGGAATCGAAGGAATAGGTACGTCGGACTTAAAGCAGTCATTAAAATTCTCTATTCGGAGGAAGGCTTTTTTTTAACGTTTATAAAAATGTCCACGTTCATGTCTCACGTTTGCAGCTTCCCCGTCTAAATGGTTGTACTCTTCATTTAACTTTTGCTTGTTCACTTTTTTTTTAACATTTCAAATAATCATCTGCATTGATTGAAATGAACCCGATTTTTAAAACTCTTCTTCGGCTTAAGGTTGCGGTCTTCTTCCTTAAAGTCTTCGTAAAAATCACAAAAGATTCGGGGGAAATTCTTTTGGCAATTGAACGTTTTCATTATCGAAGGATAGAGGTAGACTTTTTGCAAGAGAAGCTTGAGAATTGTCGTAATAATAACATATGCAGTTGGAAGTCTCTTTTGGTATTCCATAGCATGGGAAAAAATTAATAAAGTTCTGCAATTTTTTTTACTTTTTCCCTTCATATCGTGCCAAATGAATTCTGACGTCATATCTTTTTTGGTAAAACGTATTCAGACGACCATTCATAGTTGGCCCAAAGAATGCGGGACGATGATTTAACATTTCCTTGTTACTTCTGCCTTAAATTTCGACGATATTGAAACGACATACTAATCGGACCGTTACATTTCCAAACATTTTATCCTTGAATCTCAATTCCGATCTCTTGATCACGTTGTATTAACATTAGAATCGATCGAATTTGAACTGAAACTGAACGCGGTCGACCTAAAAATTAATCTTTGCTGCAGTTTAATTTCAGCCGATAAAAATTTAATTCGCAGGGATTATTTCAGAGCACTTAATATCTCTTTACTAAAGTTATTATCGATTTTTTTTACAAAATAGTGCGCTTATGTATTCACTTTGGACGGAAAGGGACAGTTCGGCATCACCGATTCGGCACGACCGATTCGGCGACGGGACCATTCGGCGAAGGGATTATTTTGGACCGGACAGTTCGGCGCCAGCTGTGTTCCGCACGGCACAATTCCAATATATTTTGGAGGGAATGGCGTCATGATAATATTAATATTGCAACTATTAAGTTACCGAATCTATTACGTAGAAATAAAAATGACTATATTTAAAGGAAAATAGATTTAAATTAACTTTCGTGAGAAAAAGTACACGATAAAAATTATACGACGAAAAATCACCGGATGATATGCATAATGATTTGCACATTTAATTAATTATATTACTGTTAATTTAATACAACTGTTACTGTTAAGTTAAATTAGCTGACTTGATTTCATGGAACCAATACTGTTTAAATAAAAATGATTATATTTTTAAAGAATTTAAATCTATTTTCCTTTAAATATAGTCATTTTTATTTCTACGCAATAGATTCGGTAACTTAATAGTTGCAATATTAATATTATCATGACGCCATTCCCTCCGAAATATATTCGAATTCTGCCTTGCGGAACATGGCTGGCGCCGAATAGTCCCATCGCCGAATAGTCCGTCGTCGAACCGGTCATGCCGAACCGGTCGTGCCGAAATGTCCTAAACCCTCACTTTGTCTGTCTGTCTGGCCATCCGTCTGTGCAGGCGATATCTCTGGAACGTTTCAATCTAAAGAAACCAAATTTGCAGGATAAGCTACTACATAATTTGGTGCCCTTAAAATTTGATTTTTGTGTAAAAAAAATCGCCTTATAATATCTGCTTTCGCAGTACTTTCTTAACTTGTTTTTTCTTTTAATCGATTGCCGTCTTTCAACCGCCAACTCGCAGCTGAGGAAGTTGACGGAGAAAAAATGCAGCCGACATGAATTTTTTATACATTAGGGCATTAGCTTGTCCGCTGTAAATAAGGAAACTTGGTCGAGGGAGAATTAATAGAGGCGGAAAGTTGCTGACGGGATGACAAAGGACTGGGAATGATGGGCAGAAGAGGATGAACTCAAAACAATATCATAAAGCGGAGAGAATTTGGAAATGGCGTTTGCGCGAGAGAAGAAAAACGAGGAAAAAGGAAATGAGAAAGTAATTTAAAATTTAAAGATCTTTTGGCTGCGTTCCGGATCTATAGGGGCAATTTTTAATGCTTATTGTTAGTTAAATATTAGAGCATGAACAAGTGCATAAATGTCTTATTTTATTTTAATTTTACACGGAAATCCCGTTTACTCGGAATGGGCCGAGACCAGGTTCGTACCGTCAGAACGGATTTAAAAGAAAACGGAAATTGGCAATTTACCATAGGTAATTTATTTTAAATGTACTAGGAAAGCTCATAGGCGTAGCTCATAATCGGTGCCTTCTTCTGTCCCTTTGTTTCGTTTCTACCACCTATAAGAAAAACATGATATCGGCCTACATTATAAATTTGCATTTTAAACTTAAGGTATTAGCTCGGGACATGGGCATTTTTATAGCGGAAAACCTGAGGTTTATATTTTTTGAAATCATAAATCAAATCTATGTTGAATGAGAGCGAATAATTACTTTTAATCCAAAAAACATGGGAAAATATTATGACTTTTAACCCTCAGACTACCAAAGGGGTAACGAGATTACCCCAGACACTAATTTTTTAGATATCTTCCATAAAATTTTTTTCTGATTTCTGTCTTTCCATGTATTTGTTGTGTAATGTATTTTAAATATAATTACGAAAAAAAATTCTGACCATATCGAAAATATTCGGAGAAATATCAAAAAATGTCTTACCGAGTTACCCCTCTTAGCATTAATCTGAACATATTCCTCATAAGAATGCACTAATAAAGACTTCAATTATGTTAATGTATCTTATCTTGCTATTTTTTATATGAATTAGAAAGTGAACTGCGGAAAATAAAAAATATTTACACATAATGTTTTCTATCAGTTAACAATATTTGATATTTTGTTGATTTAATAAAAACTTTCGCATTATAGTATGTCAGAATGACTTAAAAAGACTAATGAATGAAATTAATGACCAATTTATATGAAAATATAGTTTAACAATAGAAATTTAATGGGGTAATTCAGTTACCCCACTCAGTAGGATTGAGGTGCAAAATACCTTGGTAATCTTAGGGTTAACAATGGGATATATCAACTGTCGTGGCCACGAGTTCGCTGCTTTTAAATAGCAACTATATTATTACATAGCATCGATATAATGCTTTTAAAGGGAATTTTTATACTATACTAGTATAAGGCAGACGATCTTAACCAAAGATGTAATCTTATGTTGACGTCATATCCCTAAAACAAGTATAAAAAGCACATAGTGTAATTTGTCTTTCCTCACTTGTTTGTTGCGTAATTGTCTCGTCCTCGTACTCTTGCGCCTAATCGATAGGATGAAAGGAATGAGAGGGCAACACCTTTAGGAAAGGCAGGCTGCGTGTTTGAATTTTATTTAGTTTAGTCATTTTGTTTATAATATGGCATCCTGTTAAAATATTTACATGAAAGAAGAATTATATCGACTTTCTCCATAGCAGCTCTAGCTGAAATTGCGAGTGTAATAGTTTGCTCAAGCAGGCGTAGATTATTTTTTTAATTGTATTGTATATGGACGTGTTAATAATACAAGTAGCACACTTTCTATGTGCACACTGTACTTATTTATGACTTTTGCAAAGTAAAAATTCGAAAGTCATTAAATGAACAACTTCAAACAAATACGAGAATGCTTCATAAAATACATGGTTTGTGAAATCAGATGCGTATTTCAACTGCAAAGCTATTTAAATGAATTTTAATCAAGCGCAGATATATTCATTCTTCCTTGCACATATGTATATATATATAAGGTGTGAACGCAAACACGCCTGCGCAAATATAGGAGTATGACACAGGGATGTGAATTTTTAATTGATTTTTTTTTCACGATGTCGTCATACACGCAGCTGCTTTGTGTGAAGCCGGAGAACCGCCTCAGCAGCGTCAAGGGCCTCCGCGAGGAACCTTCCATGATGGGACTGGATTTCGACGCGGTGCATCAGAAGAGGCTTAAGCCACCATTCACACCTCCGGTACGTGTTGCCTTTCCTTCCTATTAAAATTCGGAAGAACACCTGTTGCCCCAACCGGAGAACGATATCTTTCTTATTTATTTAAAAAAAAAACCACGCCCGCTCAAGATTTCGTCATTACTGCCCATTCGCCGGAAAAATCACCCGGAGAGATTTTTCTTAGAAAGGGATTCGGATGCGGCGTTTCCAAATCTCGACACAAGTTCCAAACCTTCCAGTCGTGCTCGCGTTCCCACTCGTCAGATCTGGCAACCTCCGTTGGTTGCCACGGTTACGAAACTCGATCGGAAGCTCCAAATTGAGTCGTCCCTTTATCATCTCGCCGAAACTTTCGCGGTTGCTCATTCGGCGAAAGGAGGAAAGTAAGTAGTGGTAGAATTTCGAACTTGGATGTCTGTAATTTAATTCGATTCCGGTTTTTGAGAAGGGTGCACGAAAGCGATACAGCGTATGAGGTCAGGTATCAAGCAGCTCCACGGTTTCTATAGTTTCGTCGGATGTACCAGTTAGATTTAACGACTATATTGCACCGTGAAACGTTAATTGAAGTCATTTAAAGCGCATAAGCGCCAAGTACAGAGCCCTTTTAAATCGACAATCGACTCTAGAAACGGGAGGATGAAAAGGAAACATCACGATTGTTTTTCACCGGGTATCAATTTAAATTTCGATCGATTAACGTCCGTTTGTGAATAAGTTCCCTTTTGCGCTTTTAATCTTGTTTTTTCTGTTTTAGTTTCAGTAAGCCTACGCCTTTTATTCGTAAAAGTCACGACAAAGTAATTGCGTTACAAAAAAATTTTGAGATTTCATTTTTTATATATTTTTATAATATTTTTAAGTGACGACAAAGTAATGGCGTAACATTAAACTTTTGATTTGTTCCTTATTTGTATATTTTTTATAATATTTTCGAGTGGCTGTAATTATGGGCGCTTAATCTTCTTAGATGAAGACACGTAAGCGTGGTGTGTGTGTGTGTATATATATATACACACACACACACACATCCCGGTTATAACGCCGTCGGTTATACCGCGAAATCTGATATACCGCTGGTCTTCCTCTTTATTTCTTGGGAAGAAAGTCCTGTCGTTTTTTTAGTATGTACTAAAGTAAAAACAAAATATTCTGACGTTTTAAGGAATCGATTAAATAAATTTATTCTACTCACTGTATATTATTTTTTATTTGAATTTTATTATTTTAAGTAGGGATTAACGTTTCCCGGGTTTTTCTCAATACCGGGATCCCGGGACTCAAACGATCGAATCCCGGGAATTTCCCGGGATTCAGTTTTCGTAAACATAATAGCAAGATAGTGTCATAAATAAAGTATTCGTAAACATCTATATTTATTATTGATAAACTGGATATAACACCACAAACAGAGTGAAAAATGCTTACAATATGTAAATATTAAAATGATGTTTACCGCCCTTAGTGAAAACATTTTAAACGGACATACAATATGTCTAAAATTCAAGCGCTCGACAGGATAATTTCGATCTCGAATGAATAATGATGTTGATAACAGACGGAAAGTAATGTAGTCTATTTAAATATTGTGTATAATTCCCATACAACACGGGGTGTGTATGAAGTCCATGTACACTTATAAAAATTAATAACTCGTGGATGATATAGACATGCTGTAAATGGAACATTAAAGCTTAGTTACTTGAGTTTTATTTATTACTAGCAGAATTTTCCGTTGAATTTCAATGGATTTAGTGAAGCTACTACAGCACAACATACAAACTCTTTAAAATATATAGTAGATACTTTTTAAATTACAATTAGCTTTTCTTAACAATTAATCATATTTGCTTGTAACAATCCGTTTCCGAGCCTATTGCATTCATATATAACGATATTTTTATTTCCTATCATATTACTTTCGCCAAATCCAGCTTTATTTCTTGTGTAATTATGCCTATGAAATATTTACTTTTATGTCTTGAAAAGGCAACGTAGAGTTGTCCATGATTGAACACTGACTGGTAAATGCACACCAGATACTTGAGCCTATTTACGCTAATAAACATTATAATGTAGAATATAATGATTTTACTTACAAAAAATGTAAGATTCCAGTATTAAATAGACGAAAGAAGGTTCAATTACTTTCATCAATAAACGCTTCCTGAATAATAATCAGTATCTATTTACGTTACTATCCATAAATATCGATCGTTTCGTTGCTTAAACAAAAGTGCGAAGCGAATAACGCTAAACTTTCGTCTATTTATAAGCTTCATTGAAGTTAATTGAATCGGAGGTAACAATGACGGCCGCCTTGGCAGCGCTCGGAAAGAGTACAAAAAGTCCACAAAATTTCGAAACAAATCTGTAAAAGAGACAATATTATTAATGGCCCTTTCATTTAATGTTTGCAGGTTCCAAATTAAACAAAACTTAAATTAATATGCTTTCATATCCCATTTACAGAATGTCTCTATGGTCTGTATAACAAAAGTTATTAATTTTTCAAAGTGCACAAGGACTTTATGAACGCCTTGCATAATGCATTTTTACAATTTTTGCTCCACACTAATGCGATTAGTTATTTTCCTGTGTAGATGTGTTTCTAAAGTAGATCATATTTCTCGTTTAGTAGACCGGGAATTTCCCGGGAAATGCGGTGGGTTCCCGTGAAATTCCCGGATGCATTTTAAGTACGGGATCCCGCTTGAGAAACCCTAGTTTGTAGCAAGTATAGAAATTAAAAAATTAAAAGTTATGTTCTCGGTTATACCGCGGGCCGCAGCTCCTCCCCCGATACCCCGCGTTATAACCTGGGAGCGGTGTGTGTGTATATATATATCATCATCAACCTTTTTCAGTCCACTGACGGATGAAGGCCTCTCCCAGACTCTTCCAGTTTTCCCTGTCAACTGCCTCCCTCCTCCAAGTTTGCCCCAAGAACTTAACAAGCTCTCTGTCCCACCTGTCTTTCGGTCTTCTTTTCGGTCTCTTAATGTTTCTTGGGATCCAATCGATGACACTGGACGTCCAACGCTGGTCATTTCTTCTAGCAATGTGGCCTGCCCACTGCCATTTTAGCACCTTCACTCTTCTAATCACGTCACAGACTCCCGTCTTCTTTCTTACCCCGTCGTTCCTCTTGCGGTCTCTTCGGGTGATCCCTAACATGCATCTCTCCATGCCCCTCTGTGTCGTTTGCAGGCTCTGTATCATTCTGGCATTCATGGTCCATGTTTCACAACCATATATCAGAACAGGCAGAACACATTGGTCATACTGTCTCCTTTTTAGGAAGAGTGGAATATTTGATTTAAAGATGTTCGCATTCTTGCCAAAAGCACTCCATGCCATCTTCACTCTCCGGTTGATTTCTCCAAGAAGCGAACCATCAGTAGTGACGAGTTGACCTAAGTAAACAAAGCTGGTTACTTCTCCGAGTTCTGCTCCGTTGATATTTATCTTCTCAGAATTTGTGAAGGAGTTGTACATAACCTTTGTTTTATTAAGATTCATCTTAAGTCCAGCTTCACAGCTTGCTTGCTGAAGCTCTTCAGTTCTTCTAAGGAGCTCTTCTGGGCTCCCTGCGAACAGTATGATATTATCTGCAAAGCACAGGTGACTCAGATGTTCTCCATTTACCTTTATGCCTTTTTCCTCCCAGTCTAGCGTTTTGAATACTTCCTGTAGAGCTGCTGTAAATAACTTAGGGGACATAGTATCTCCTTGTCTCACTCCCTTTTCGGCCTTAAAAGCACTTCTCCTTTCATGCAGCTGGACAGATGTTGTCGCAGTTTCGTAGATATTCTTGATCAAGGATATGTACGTTTCTTCTACTCCTTGTTTCTTTAGTGTTCGTAACACCGACGAAGTTCGGACAGAGTCGAATGCTTTCTCGTAGTCGATAAAGCACATACATAGAGGTAATTCATACTCGTTAGTCCGACTGATTACCTCTCTCACGACTTGGATGTGGTCCATCGTGTTATAGCCACTGCGAAATCCAACTTGCTCTCTGGGTAGGACAGAATCAATATGGTTTTGAAGGCGCATAGTGAGTATTTTGGCTAATATTTTGTAGACTGTTTGGAGTAGACTGATCGGTCTGTAGTTATTCAAGTCTTCTTTGGAACCTTTCTTGTGCAGAAGGATAATACATCCGTGGTTCCATGTTTCTGGTATCTTTTTCTTCCTCAGACAGGAATTAAAAATCATAGCGAGAATTGTTTCCGCATGATTACCCATTGCTTTGAATACTTCCGCTGTGATACCATCCATTCCAGATGCTTTTCCATTCTTCATACTTCTGATTGCGTGTCTCACCTCTTCCGGAAGGATATCTGGGACCTCTTCGGTGGGCATGTTTCCATCATCATTTACTTCATCGTTTCCTAGAGGATCCTCATACAGCTTGGTGTAAAATTCTTGTACTCGTTTCAGGATTAGTTTCCTATTATGGGTTATGGAGCCGTCTTCTAGCATCAAGGCCACCAGCTGTCTCTTTCCGATCGAGAGATGTTGCTTCATTTTCTTTGTAACTTCTATTGTTTTCTATGGTTTTCTCGATTAGCTCATAATTATATTTCTTCAGGTCTTCCTTGATGCACTTCCTTATAGTTTTGTTTAGTCCTGCAAAATGGATCATTTCTTTAGGATCATTAGTAATTATCATTTTCCTTCTTTTTTCCATCAGCAGTCTTGTTTTTTCGGTCAACTTTTCCTCTGGCTTTGTTTTAACTGTTCCGCCTATTTCTTCAGCGGTTTCCTTGAGTATCTCTATAAATTGGGATTCAACTTCTTGGTCTTCCAGTGCACTGAATCGATTTTTCAGTTGGAGCTGAAATTCTTCTTTTCGTTCTTTTAGCACCTGCGTGTTGATAATAGACTTAGGCTTCTTTATAAGCTTCTGTCTTTCTAACTTTGAGTTGAATTTTATTCTGCATCTTACCAAGCGATGATCGCTTCCAGTTTTAAACTGGTTGAGGACGGAACAGTCTTCAACCAATTGCTTCTTATTGACTAGTATGTAGTCAATTTCGTTTTTGGTACCATTGGTTCGTTTCCACCTCCGTTTTCTATCGGGACTCTTTTTGAAGAAAGTGTTCATTATATATAGACTAGTACATTCAGCAAAATCTACAAGTCGGTCGTTTATTTCTGTCTCCATAGCCCTATTTTCCAACTGCGCTGTCGTCTTCCTTTTGTTCTCCTACCTTGGCATTGATATCACCCATGACCACTTTTAGATGGCAGCTTCCTTTGTCGTGCAGTTCTCGAACTTCTTGGTAGAAATCTTCCACTTCCTCATCCGAGTATGATGACTTTGGCGCATAAACTTGGACTATTTGAGGTTGATATATTTTATTTATTTGAAGCACTAGTCTAGCTGCCCGCTGGGATGAATTTTCCATTTGCACGATACTATTCTTCAATTTTTTGTTGATGATGAATCCAACTCCTCCTGTTCTTCCTGTGTCAGTTCCCCTGTAATAAAAAATATAAAAATATGTCCACCCTTCAACTCCAATAGGCCTTCACCTTTTCTTCTCACCTAACTAAGCTCTAAAATGTCCCACTTGATCTTCTCCAGTTGTTCTTGGAGCTCATGAAGTTTATCTTCACTGGACAAAGTCCGGCAGTTAAAGGTAGTTAGGTTGAGGTTAAAGGAATTGGGTAAGGATGAGAAAGAGTGGCAGTGGGCGTTTAACCTCCGGGGATTCTTAGTACCCTCTGCCTTCATGCCTTGTTTCTGACCACTGCCACAGTCAGAGCCAATCCAGCCTCCGGAGAATGAGGGCCGTTTTCTATGGGTGTACATGTCATGGGGGGGATTGTGGGCCTTAAAACACCACGCTGGCCCAGAGCGGCTTGGTGAGTACCTCTTTCACTTTGGCCGGAGATATTGCAGAAAGACTTCACAGCATGGTTGAACCTACCGGTGTCCGAGGACACCACTGTTCTTCGCCCTTTAGCCTCCGTTTACACCCTTCCGCCGACTTTGAGGCAGTGAACTGAGGCAGTTGGAAGGGATATATATATATATATATATATATATATATATATATATATATATATATATATACATTTTTTATGGCAAAGGAGCACATGGCGCAGATTAGTCCTCGTATTTCGTTATAAAGTCGCGAAAAGTTTTCATTGAACTTAAAAAAAATTTGCAATGTAGATGACAAATTTGGAATGCATCCGTTAAAAAAATAAAATATCCGCTTCCTTGTAAGAGTACTTCGGCTTTAAGGAGCCCCGTCCTGGATGCGCACCAGCGCAGAAGCGATATACAAGTCGACCCGCATTAAATTTCCCACCGGGAAAATTTTTTGCGTGATTTGCATGCAAATCGTACGCTTTTACCCTTTACCATCTCTTCACCACTCCTCCCCCTTCCTTCCCCTCCCTCCCGTCTATCC